>CAMZMU010000050.1:19517399-20717399 GCA_947311845.1 Poa pratensis | reverse complement strand
ATTTAGCATATCATTTAATTTTTGGTGATCATGTCATGACAAGAAGAATGATCCATATATCTTCTCCAATCTTATTTTTTTGCCAAACTCTTTCTCAATGATGTCTGATTTTATCAACCAACCAAAGACCTACTATTTGAGAAAGCAAAAGTATTCCAAAAATTTAATTGTTTCCAAAACTACGGAGATCTATATATTATCTCCTACTTATCCTATACCTTGATATTTTGCAAGTATCAAAATCTCTTATTTTAAAACTCCTATTTTCATCTCCCTTTGGGATTAATGCAAGTAGGAAATATATTATCTCAAATATTTTATTTTATTTTCAAAGGAGTCATTTACTAAAAATCACTTCTGTGATCCATATTATATACCCTCTCATCTCAATTAAAAAATATTTATTTTGGAAGCATTTTCTTATTTATTATAATTTATTTTCCAAAAGGCCAAGAATGGATTTTAAAATATTTTGTGAATAAAAGTATTTCCAAAATTCTTAGCAAAATTACCCAACATTCCTATGGTCGTATGTGACCCTTTTATGCAAAAATATTTGATTGTATTATTCAAAATCTTGAAGAAAACTTGGCAAAACCTTCTCTGGACCTATCTTCACTCCTGTCAAGAGATAGCATTTTGGCACCTCTGTCATAACATGAAAACTTGCTCTTTAATTTTTTTTCTTGCCATGGTATTGAAGTATGGTGTTTGTACTTCACTGTAAAGCCAAGGCATTTCCTGTTGGAGTTTGATATGGTGATGGTATCATGCTCTCAGTTTGCTATTAAATAACAGTGCTGGGAAGATGTTAAAACACAGCATTTCTTCCAATTTAATTCTCTTAGCTAGATCTTTTTTTTGGATCCATTTCTTTGGTATCATCCATAACTGGAGTGAGTACTGTTTTATAAAAGTTATATCACTTCATTTGGAATAGTGTAAACTCAAAAGATCATCTGTTGAACCTAGCTACTCTCTGACAGAACTCAGGGACTTGGAATTTTTCCAAGTCTTAACTGAATTTTCTGAATTTCGGTCAGATTTGGACATTTTCGAATTGTGATCAAATTCAAGTCTTTGAGTTCTTAAACCTGTCCTTGTTCTACCCTAGTGTGTGCATGATAGTTGGGTGTACTTCCTTGCACTTGGCTTGAGCTAGGAGAGGCCTGCACGCCCGTGCACCACAGTGCCTAGGAGGGGCGCCACTTCGGTGCGACGCCCTCACACACCACCGAGGCCTCGCCACTGCTGTCACGCTGCACTGCACCTTCACCCTCTCCCCGACCACCAAATCTCCAGGAGAGAGAACGACCGATCCGACCACGGTGCCCTCGCCCAATCCAGGGCCGAGCCTTGCAGCACACACACCCCAGCCCGAGCCTTGCAGCGGTGTTTGCCGTCTTTCCTTCTTGTCTTGTAGTTGCTGGAAGCAGCTGCACCGCTGAGACACCCAACCAGCGCGCGTCGACCCCTGCAGGTAGCCCCACACTCGCGCACTGTCCATACCCGTGGCTGAGGAAGAACCTAGCATCGCCCCTGCAGTTATAGTCCATACCCCGGCCTCTCCCTGCGCCATTCCACTCCTCTCCCCTCCACTCTCCCACCCCATGCCTTATCTCTCGATCTCCCCCTCTCTTCTGCTCGTAAACTTCGAAGAACCGGAGCTCGGGTCCGTGAGCTTGCGAGCAAGCTCGCCATGGACTCCGTCCCCCTTTTCCTTCCCCTTCTGCACTGACTCTTTCCCCTCCTCTCAGGCGACCTCTTAGACACACTCGTTTGATTTCAGGTGTACCGGAGCTGCCGGGGCCGTGACGTGGCCGTGGCGGGCGTCGTCGACAGCGCCGACGTTCGGGAGCTCCATTGCCGGAGCTGCCACCTCCCCTCCCCTGCCTCGACCTACCGCAGCCTCCTTGGCCCTCCCCTTCGTCTTGCTCGCCCCCGAGGTGAGCAGCCCGAGCTCCACGCCATGGCTGGTTCTTCAGCTGCGTTTCGTGCGTTCTGGTGAAGGAGATGAAGCCAGCACCGTGATGGGCCGACCAGCTCGTTTACTCGGCCCATCCATGCTAGATCCGGCCCAATCTGTTTTTTTTCAGCAGTTTATTCATTTTCCTGTGTAGGCAGAAACTGTCCCCTAGGTTTTAATCCACCATTTAATCCTCGAGCCTGCAAATTGAGTGATTCAAATTTTGTTAGATTGCTATGTCTTTTCTTAACCATGTGGCACCGGACTTTTTCCAAAATATCTTTTTATATGTGTGTTGGATTAAATCTTGTAAAAAGTATCTTTTTCACAATTTATTTAATAATGAGAGTTCTGTAAATCCAAATCATGCAAACTTTAGTTCTATGTAAAGCCTAAAACCCTACCTACCTAGATCTGTAAGCCGTGCATGCAGGAGATTTGTAAAACTAGAGTTGTATTAGGTTTTGTTTTAACACCAGTAGCTGTTTGGCGATTTTTAATTGGTTTTTAAAAATACTTCTTGGAGTAAATCCAATTGCTTGTGTTAGATATGGGTATTAGCTTTCATTTCCTAGCTTGGTAGAATTTTCCAGCTTATATTTTGCCCAGAGTGTTTTATTTCCACAAACAGTGTGGTTTTGCACTTGAAAAAGAATATTTTTTATTCTCTGTTAATTGTTTGTGTCTAGTTTTAATTGTTTGTGTTAGATCTGTTCATGCTTTGAACTTAGGAGTATTTTTGTGGAGTGCCTATGAGTTTTCTTTAACCTGCAGCTCTGGTTTGGTATAAAAATAAACTTTATTTTGTGCTGCACATTTAATCTAGTAGAAAGTGTGTTTAACACTCAAATTGGAATATCTTGAGCTAGGATGATCCAAACAGAGTGAATCCAATTTCTACAGAAAGCTAAAATCTATACCGTTCCATAGAAATTAACCTTGCATGCATGAGATTCCTAGAACTGGAGTTTTAATTCTTTTGGTTTTGAGGCCAGTAGCTTTTGTAGGATTTTTTATTCTTGTTTGGAGTTATGTTTTGATGCAAATCCAATTCCTATAGCTTTGTATGACTACTAAGAGTACTGTGGTAGAAGGATTAAATTTTTGGAACATTATTTTAGGACTTGTGCCTTTTTCCCCAAAACAGCAACTTTGCCTCTATTAAAAAGTCATATTTTAATGGATTGTTTTTAATGGTTTGTGTTTAGGATTGTTTTAGATGTGTGTCCAGAGATTGTTTTGTGTAATGAAATGCTTGCTGTTTTGTTTAAGTACTTTAGATTGTTGTCAACCCGCTACTTAGAATTAACGGTAGTCGCGTTTAAATTTCCGGTACCATAGAACCGCAAGAGGAGGAGCAATACGTGGGAGTGGAACCTGTCTACGAAGAAGAGCAATACCAGGGACACTTTGCTGAGCAAGGCAAGCCACCTCACCATACTCTACTGAAATCCTATTATTTCATTAAAGCATGTTTTGTTTTCAAAATAAAATAATGCATGTTTTATTTCTTCTGTGGCACTTTGCCACCCCAAAACTAAATTTTAAAATATTGTTTGGCCAAAGATATCTACTAGTATATAATAGGTTTATAAAAATAGATCTTTTACTTGAGAAGCCTTCTACTGAAGGTGCCATCAAGAAAATTATATTTTCTAGTAGTATATCCTTATAATCTCACCTCGAACTCTAGGATGGGAGCCGGGATTTGATAAAATATTTTCGGAAGAAAACCCGAGTCGCTGGGAGCGATCGGCGACAAAGAATTTTTATAAAACCCATGTTGCTGGGAGCAAATGGAGATGTTTGCGAAAACCCGAAGTGCTGGGAGCATTCGGAGATTTTACGAAAAACCCGAGTTGCTGGGAGCAGTCGGAGGTGGAGATGTTTTTGGGAAAAAAAAACAAAGTACAGCCCTAGCGGCCGCCCGAACAATTGACCCGTGCAACCACACTACCTGATATGGGTAGGGCTTAGCCGGAAGCTTGTCCATTTTAGTACGGAGGATCTCATACTTCTATAAGGGTTAGAGTCCCTCGAAGCCGGGTTGCCGTTGTATGAGGCAATACACAAGCGGAGGGACCCGCAGCCGGACGATTACGTTGGGTCCCCTGCCGTGGCGGTGTGGCGTCCTGTGAGAGACCAGGGGTCTAGTGGAGCACACGGTGCCGGGGGGAAACACACCTAGCGGGAGTCCTCTGTACTAGGGTGGATTAGTGGAAAGCTTTGATCATGTTATCCGAACCCCGCATACTGACGTGTGACGGACCGTGGCTGATCACGGCGGAATGACTGTTTGGTGTGGTGAAAGTGCACCACCTCTGCAGAGTGTAAAACTATTCGAATAGCCGTGTCCGCGGTCATGGACGGTTGGAAAGGCCACCGATCTAGGCGTATGGGCATTTTATGTTTTAAAAAGAAACTGTTTTCGGCAAAGGAGAAAGGAGGCATCAAGGAGGTACCTGGGAGGTACGGAATTTGGGAGAAGATGGTTGGTCTCGGGGAGTCAACCAGTCGGAACCCGGAAAGGAAAAAGGGGCATCCCTATCCCAGTCTTTTGAAAAAGTTTTACAAAAGGGTTTTTAAACGTGGAAATGGTTTCTGCCATTTCTAAAAGAAGGAGAATTATATCTCCAAATGCCTTTTTCAACAAAGATATAGAGATGTTGTATTCTCTATGTCTAAAAGCATCGTTTGCGAAAATTAAGCCCTATAGTCATATATAGCAGCTATCCCAGATTTCGAAAACGCTTTTATTGCATTACCATGAAAACTTAAGCCTGGTGGTGGTCTTGCGAGTACGTAATTGTACTCATGGCTGTGTCCCTGGATATTCCAATGTCCAGATTACAACGAGGAGATGTACGGCGAGGAGGAGAAGTACGCCGACGACTACGCCAACTGAGTGTCACCGGTCAACTGCTCTGTGGGAATACGTCCGGTTGTGACGAGGGCCGACGCTAGCCGAAAGCTTCCGCTATATCGTAGTTAATTCCGTCCTGCGTGACGATGGTTGCAGACTTGGTCGTGTGACCACCATTTATGTAAGTCTTGTACAAATCGAGTTGGATGATCTAACTCTGTATACCATGTTGGTTATGTGATCGCGATGCACTGATCATTGGGATCGTGATCTGTTTACATAACGTGGGCACCTCGGACTGGTAAATCTGAGGGGTCCTCACAGACTTGGTATCAGAGCCATCGTTGACCTTAGGAGACCTTAGTTAGCGTGGTCGTTAGCTTAGGAAGGAAATATTTTGCTAAAAATTTATTTCTACAGAAATCTATTTTCTTCAAGGTAAGCCTAGTATGGTTTCCACTCCTAAAAAATTTCTTGATCTTACCTCTCTAATTTCAAGTATTTTGAAAAGAGTTCTCTCTATTCTCTAGTCCCTATTCAAAACTCGTATAGGCTTGACGATGAACCCAAATAAGACCTAAGTAGCTAGAGCCAAGATGGAGACAAGAGTCCTCAGATGCATAGTCCACAAGACCAAAATCGTCGATGACAGCAAAGCCAGGACCTCCAAATACCTCGGATGTGCAGAATGCAGGACAAGAATGCAAAATCACCTTCGCTCCCTCGACTCGACCCCAACAACGTTACGCCTTCAGCAACGTCAAGAATCCCAAGCTTTCCGGTGAAAGCCAAGGGCGATGAAATAAGGACTTCAGCAACCAGGTGACCCCAAAAACCATAGCATAAGGTAGGATATGACCCTCGGTTGGATTACCCGACTATCACGATTGTTGAGTGCCCTTTTGGTACTATAGGTGTTTCGTGTGCTGTTTTGCTGGTATGCTTTTTGCTTGTGTGTGTCTTGTTTGTGTGTTTGTTGTTGGTGTGTTGTTTTCTGTTATGTTTCACAAGCACGCTTTGTCGGCAACACATATTAGGCACATACTTCCCTTTTGTTTAAACATCTTTTTGCCTCTACACAAAATACCTTTTTGGCCCTTTAAGCGTTAGATGCATCGTGGTGCCTTTCAATTTTTTTTAGAAAACCTCTCTAAAATGTTTTGCCTCTGATCTAAACTTTGACAAGTGAGAGCTTTTAACCGCATCTGATACACAAGACCACCCCGAGAAAGCCCATCCCCGTGATGTGACGAGCCTTGCCTAGTTTAATTAACTTTTCGAAACCAGTATACCATCACTAACTTAGCGTATCTAACTTTAGAGTAACATCTAACACCAGTGACTTGTTACTAGCTAACCTCTTCGAGACCTACAAAAGGCAACGAGAAGGACTCAAAGATCGGCAAGCGCCACCACTTTTTGAAGATTTTTGTGAAGCCTCAAGTCGTGAAGTCCGAAGGAGATTAAGGTCAGCAGCAACAAAGACAACCACCACTGAAGATCGTCTACATCAAGATGGACCCCGAAGCAAGAGTCATAAGTGCCTTCTATGCGCCAAACTTATTAACTCGACTTGCCCAACTCGAGACTGATAGCAATAAGTATCTTAACTAATCTTCTAGGCTAATTAAGCTAGAACCGACCTCTGAAGGATAGTGTGTGGCGTCATGAAGTCAACGAACCAAGGAAGTCTTCATCAATTTTGTTCGTCAGCTAAACCGAAGGTGGGCACGATAGAAAACATCATATCTAACAAGACGCCAAGAACGACGAAAGGCCCGAAGACTGTTGCTGTTGACAACACACTAAGCAAGTTAGACGCCTTTAGTAGCTTGTAGCACCCCTCTGACTTTTTAGGAAAAACCGGAGAGAGTCAAGCCTACGGACCTGACACCCCTGTGAGGCCTGAAAACTGTTGGCGGTTATTTAAATGCTAACCCCTCAAGACGGCAATACCTGGACAAGTGTCTACATCAACCGCAAGCGCCAAGGGGCTACGGCTAAGGCAAGGATCGCCGTGGTACCCAAGAACAACAACATATTGAAATCGGAACAACTTATACCTTCAACAGCTACCCTTCAAGGCCCCTTTTTAAGGAGGGAAGACATACACTAGTTTTATTAGGGAGTTTTGGCAAACTATCATTTACGCCCTAACTCTGGAGTATTTGAAGTCAACTCGACAAGAACGTTGATCAGCATCGACCTTCATGACAGCACCTTCAGCAGAGACCAAAAGCCTTCCGGAAGAAAATCCGATGACGTTTCGACAAGGAGACCTCAGTTGAGAATCGACAGTCCCGAAAGATGAAGGAGCAACAAACCCACTAACCTTGCACTCTCTTAATACCCGCTAAGGAATCTCGGGACGAGATTATTTTAAGGGGGGAAGGTCTGTAACGCCCCAATTTTTGGGAAGTCAGAAAAACACAGTTTTTAGAGAGCCAAAAATCAGGACCAACAAAAAAAAAACTTTTTGAAAAGGCTTCACTAATGCTTGTGTTTCACTTCCCATTGCTCTGTTTGACGTTGATTGCTTTCTTGTTTGAGTTAACAATCACCAAAGACACCAACCTTTGAACTCAACTGATTTAGCATATCATTTAATTTTTGGTGATCATGTCATGACAAGAAGAATGATCCATATATCTTCTCCAATCTTATTTTTTTGCCAAACTCTTTCTCAATGATGTCTGATTTTATCAACCAACCAAAGACCTACTATTTGAGAAAGCAAAAGTATTCCAAAAATTTAAGTGTTTCCAAAACTACGGAGATCTATATATTATCTCCTACTTATCCTATACCTTGATATTTTGCAAGTATCAAAATCTCTTATTTTAAAACTCCTATTTTCATCTCCCTTTGGGATTAATGCAAGTAGGAAATATATTATCTCAAATATTTTATTTTATTTTCAAAGGAGTCATTTACTAAAAATCACTTCTGTGATCCATATTATATACCCTCTCATCTCAATTAAAAAATATTTATTTTGGAAGCATTTTCTTATTTATTATAATTTATTTTCCAAAAGGCCAAGAATGGATTTTAAAATATTTTGTGAATAAAAGTATTTCCAAAATTCTTAGCAAAATTACCCAACATTCCTATGGTCGTATGTGACCCTTTTATGCAAAAATATTTGATTGTATTATTCAAAATCTTGAAGAAAACTTGGCAAAACCTTCTCTGGACCTATCTTCACTCCTGTCAAGAGATAGCATTTTGGCACCTCTGTCATAACATGAAAACTTGCTCTTTAATTTTTTTTCTTGCCATGGTATTGAAGTATGGTGTTTGTACTTCACTTTAAAGCCAAGGTATTTCCTGTTGGAGTTTGATATGGTGATGGTATCATGCTCTCAGTTTGCTATTAAATAACAGTGCTGGGAAGCTGTTAAAACATAGCATTTCTTCCAATTTAATTCTCTTAGCTAGATCTTTTTTTTGGATCCATTTATTTGGTATCATCCATAACTGGAGTGAGTACTGTTTTATAAAAGTTATATAACTTCATTTGGAATAGTGTAAACTCAAAATATCATCTGTTGAACGTAGCTACTCTCTGACAGAACTCAGGGACTTGGAATTTTTCCAAGTCTTAACTGAATTTTCTGAATTTCGGTCAGATTTGGACATTTTCAAATTGTGATCAAATTCAAGTCTTTGAGTTCTTAAACCTGTCCTTGTTCTACCCTAGTGTGTGCATGATAGTTGGGTGTACTTCCTTGCACTTGGCTTGAGCTAGGAGAGGCCTGCACGCCCGTGCACCACAGTGCCTAGGAGGGGCGCCACTTCGGTGCGACGCCCTCACACACCACCGAGGCCTCGCCACTGCTGTCACGCTGCACTGCACCTTCACCCTCTCCCCGACCACCAAATCTCCAGGAGAGAGAACGACCGATCCGACCACGGTGCCCTCGCCCAATCCAGGGCCGAGCCTTGCAGCACACACACCCCAGCCCGAGCCTTGCAGCGGTGTTTGCCGTCTTTCCTTCTTGTCTTGTAGTTGCTGGAAGCAGCTGCACCGCTGAGACACCCAACCAGCGCGCGTCGACCCCTGCAGGTAGCCCCACACTCGCGCACTGTCCATACCCGTGGCTGAGGAAGAACCTAGCATCGCCCCTGCAGTTATAGTCCATACCCCGGCCTCTCCCTGCGCCATTCCACTCCTCTCCCCTCCACTCTCCCACCCCATGCCTTATCTCTCGATCTCCCCCTCTCTTCTGCTCGTAAACTTCGAAGAACCGGAGCTCGGGTCCGTGAGCTTGCGAGCAAGCTCGCCATGGACTCCGTCCCCCTTTTCCTTCCCCTTCTGCACTGACTCTTTCCCCTCCTCTCAGGCGACCTCTTAGACACACTCGTTTGATTTCAGGTGTACCGGAGCTGCCGGGGCCGTGACGTGGCCGTGGCGGGCGTCGTCGACAGCGCCGACGTTCGGGAGCTCCATTGCCGGAGCTGCCACCTCCCCTCCCCTGCCTCGACCTACCGCAGCCTCCTTGGCCCTCCCCTTCGTCTTGCTCGCCCCCGAGGTGAGCAGCCCGAGCTCCACGCCATGGCTGGTTCTTCAGCTGCGTTTCGTGCGTTCTGGTGAAGGAGATGAAGCCAGCACCGTGATGGGCCGACCAGCTCGTTTACTCGGCCCATCCATGCTAGATCCGGCCCAATCTGTTTTTTTTCAGCAGTTTATTCATTTTCCTGTGTAGGCAGAAACTGTCCCCTAGGTTTTAATCCACCATTTAATCCTCGAGCCTGCAAATTGAGTGATTCAAATTTTGTTAGATTGCTATGTCTTTTCTTAACCATGTGGCACCGTAATTTTTCCAAAATATCTTTTTATATGTGTGTTGGATTAAATATTGTAAAAAGTATATTTTTCACAATTTATTTAATTATGAGAGTTCTGTAAATCCAAATCATGCAAACTTTAGTTCTATGTAAAGCCTAAAAACCTACATACCTAGATCTGTAAGCCGTGCATGCAGGAGATTTGTAAAACTAGAGTTGTATTAGGTTTTGTTTTAACACCAGTAGCTGTTTGGCGATTTTTAATTGGTTTTTAAAAATACTTCTTGGAGTAAATCC
This sequence comes from Poa pratensis, assembly GCA_947311845.1. Lineage (NCBI taxonomy): Eukaryota > Viridiplantae > Streptophyta > Magnoliopsida > Poales > Poaceae > Poa > Poa pratensis. The sequence continues at coordinate 20,707,482 of CAMZMU010000050.1, read as the reverse complement.
AATTGCTTGTGTTAGATATGGGTATTAGCTTTCATTTCCTAGCTTGGTAGAATTTTCCAGCTTATATTTTGCCCAGAGTGTTTTATTTCCACAAACAGTGTGGTTTTGCACTTGAAAAAGAATATTTTTTATTCTCTGTTAATTGTTTGTGTCTAGCTTTAATTGTTTGTGTTAGATCTGTTCATGCTTTGAACTTAGGAGTATTTTTGTGGAGTGCCTATGAGTTTTCTTTAACCTGCAGCTCTGGTTTGGTATAAAAATAAACTTTATTTTGTGCTGCACATTTAATCTAGTAGAAAGTGTGTTTAACACTCAAATTGGAATATCTTGAGCTAGGATGATCCAAACAGAGTGAATCCAATTTCTACAGAAAGCTAAAATCTATACCTTTCCATAGAAATTAACCTTGCATGCATGAGATTCCTAGAACTGGAGTTTTAATTCTTTTGGTTTTGAGGCCAGTAGCTTTTGTAGGATTTTTTATTCTTGTTTGGAGTTATGTTTTGATGCAAATCCAATTCCTATAGCTTTGTATGACTACTAAGAGTACTGTGGTCGAAGGATTAAATTTTTGGAACATTATTTTAGGACTTGTGCCTTTTTCCCCAAAACAGCAACTTTGCCTCTATTAAAAAGTCATATTTTAATGGATTGTTTTTAATGGTTTGTGTTTAGGATTGTTTTAGATGTGTGTCCAGAGATTGTTTTGTGTAATGAAATGCTTGCTGTTTTGTTTAAGTACTTTAGATTGTTGTCAACCCGCTACTTAGAATTAACGGTAGTCGCGTTTAAATTTCCGGTACCATAGAACCGCAAGAGGAGGAGCAATACGTGGGAGTGGAACCTGTCTACGAAGAAGAGCAATACCAGGGACACTTTGCTGAGCAAGGCAAGCCACCTCACCATACTCTACTGAAATCCTATTATTTCATTAAAGCATGTTTTGTTTTCAAAATAAAATAATGCATGTTTTATTTCTTCTGTGGCACTTTGCCACCCCAAAACTAATTTTTAAAATATTGTTTGGCCAAAGATATCTACTAGTATATAATAGGTTTATAAAAATAGATCTTTTACTTGAGAAGCCTTCTACTGAAGGTGCCATCAAGAAAATTATATTTTCTAGTAGTATATCCTTATAATCTCACCTCGAACTCTAGGATGGGAGCCGGGATTTGATAAAATATTTTCGGAAGAAAACCCGAGTCGCTGGGAGCGATCGGCGACAAAGAATTTTTATAAAACCCATGTTGCTGGGAGCAAATGGAGATGTTTGCGAAAACCCGAAGTGCTGGGAGCATTCGGAGATTTTACGAAAAACCCGAGTTGCTGGGAGCAGTCGGAGGTGGAGATGTTTTTGGGAAAAAAAAAACAAAGTACAGCCCTAGCGGCCGCCCGAACAATTGACCCGTGCAACCACACTACCTGATATGGGTAGGGCTTAGCCGGAAGCTTGTCCATTTTAGTACGGAGGATCTCATACTTCTATAAGGGTTAGAGTCCCTCGAAGCCGGGTTGCCGTTGTATGAGGCAATACACAAGCGGAGGGACCCGCAGCCGGACGATTACGTTGGGTCCCCTGCCGTGGCGGTGTGGCGTCCTGTGAGAGACCAGGGGTCTAGTGGAGCACACGGTGCCGGGGGAAACACACCTAGCGGGAGTCCTCTGTACTAGGGTGGATTAGTGGAAAGCTTTGATCATGTTATCCGAACCCCGCATACTGACGTGTGACGGACCGTGGCTGATCACGGCGGAATGACTGTTTGGTGTGGTGAAAGTGCACCACCTCTGCAGAGTGTAAAACTATTCGAATAGCCGTGTCCGCGGTCATGGACGGTTGGAAAGGCCACCGATCTAGGCGTATGGGCATTTTATGTTTTAAAAAGAAACTGTTTTCGGCAAAGGAGAAAGGAGGCATCAAGGAGGTACCTGGGAGGTACGGAATTTGGGAGAAGATGGTTGGTCTCGGGGAGTCAACCAGTCGGAACCCGGAAAGGAAAAAGGGGCATCCCTATCCCAGTCTTTTGAAAAAGTTTTACAAAAGGGTTTTTAAACGTGGAAATGGTTTCTGCCATTTCTAAAAGAAGGAGAATTATATCTCCAAATGCCTTTTTCAACAAAGATATAGAGATGTTGTATTCTCTATGTCTAAAAGCATCGTTTGCGAAAATTAAGCCCTATAGTCATATATAGCAGCTATCCCAGATTTCGAAAACGCTTTTATTGCATTACCATGAAAACTTAAGCCTGGTGGTGGTCTTGCGAGTACGTAATTGTACTCATGGCTGTGTCCCTGGATATTCCAATGTCCAGATTACAACGAGGAGATGTACGGCGAGGAGGAGAAGTACGCCGACGACTACGCCAACTGAGTGTCACCGGTCAACTGCTCTGTGGGAATACGTCCGGTTGTGACGAGGGCCGACGCTAGCCGAAAGCTTCCGCTATATCGTAGTTAATTCCGTCCTGCGTGACGATGGTTGCAGACTTGGTCGTGTGACCACCATTTATGTAAGTCTTGTACAAATCGAGTTGGATGATCTAACTCTGTATACCATGTTGGTTATGTGATCGCGATGCACTGATCATTGGGATCGTGATCTGTTTACATAACGTGGGCACCTCGGACTGCTAAATCTGAGGGGTCCTCACAGACTTGGTATCAGAGCCATCGTTGACCTTAGGAGACCTTAGTTAGCGTGGTCGTTAGCTTAGGAAGGAAATATTTTGCTAAAAATTTATTTCTACAGAAATCTATTTTCTTCAAGGTAAGCCTAGTATGGTTTCCACTCCTAAAAAATTTCTTGATCTTACCTCTCTAATTTCAAGTATTTTGAAAAGAGTTCTCTCTATTCTCTAGTCCCTATTCAAAACTCGTATAGGCTTGACGATGAACCCAAATAAGACCTAAGTAGCTAGAGCCAAGATGGAGACAAGAGTCCTCAGATGCATAGTCCACAAGACCAAAATCGTCGATGACAGCAAAGCCAGGACCTCCAAATACCTCGGATGTGCAGAATGCAGGACAAGAATGCAAAATCACCTTCGCTCCCTCGACTCGACCCCAACAACGTTACGCCTTCAGCAACGTCAAGAATCCACCTGGATGTATGTCCCCCGCCATATGTGAAAGTACAACCGCGGCATACCTAGAAGTATGATCGCACTGCGGGTGGAAATACATCCGTGTTAACACTAAAAGTATGTATACCGAGACTTGAAATATAAAAGTACACGAACCAAAAAAAAATGTAAAGAATCCTATGGGGAGTACAAAACATATACTAAAATACGGAGGTACATTTATAGTGAAACCCGAAATATAACTGTACTAGTTTAGTAAGTAAAAACAACTTTCTCGAAACCTATCAAAATGGGATCTAATTTTGAAATATCGACGCGAGGAGCTCAAAAATGAAAACGGTTTGTAATTTGATTTTGTTTGTAAAATTCGGTTCAAAAATAAAATTGAAAATCTGCATTCCCACCCTCCCTTGTCCGCTTCTCTCTCATCATCATCCCACTTTCATTCTCATCGTGACACTTGGCGAGCATGCAAACAATCACGGAAAAAAAGACACTTGGCGAGACGGGAGCGCAGGAGTACGGAGAAGGCGATACTTGTGGAGGACCTCTACACAAACGGACATGCACATTTTTCTGTGATCGTTGCATCAGTAACAGATATTTGGTTATCACTGTCTGCATTTGCCGTGATCCATAATATCACTGCATATTGTACTGCGGAAGTCTTTGACGTAATACTCTTGGAAGCCCCATTCCATAAATATTACATCACTCGGAATAGTACAAAAAAACATTGTGGGTTTACATATTACACACTGATTATTATTACAAGTCAAAAGTGTACAAATATTTCAACGTCCTCCTCCGACATCAGAGGAGTATCAAATAATGTGGTGTTGGCGTGTACCAACTTACTAAAGATAGAAAGTATCAAACTAAGAACCATTGGATCTAAGCAACTTATGTAGTACTAGTCTAGATTTTCTCGGCCAATTCCTATAATTAAGGAATATCTAAGTCTCGGGCTCTTCCTCCACGCCATCGGCTCCTTAGACAATCATGTAGTCGACTCCTTCGGATAGGTATGGTGCCTCGTACTAGATCTATCACTACAGCAGAGCTAACCTGTGCCGACGGCCAAAACCTGTGCCGATGGGTTTTTATCGGGGCCGTCGGCACAGGAGCCCTACGAGGCCACCCACGAAGCTGGCCGTCGGCACATATATCCCCGTCGGCACAGCAAATCTGTGCCGACGGTCACCGTCGGCACAAATATCGCCGTCGGCACAGCTCCCCGTCGACTAAAAGGTGACGTCGACACAAACCTGTGCCGACGGTAAAAACCGTCGGCACAGGTTCTTTTTTTTTTCTTTTATCTCGTGTATCCAGACCAACCTGTGCCGACGGTTTTACCGTCGGCACAGGTTACCCATTTTTTTTTCTTCAATTTTATGTATCTATCTATTACTGTCAATTAAATTTACTCTTAATTAAATTTAATATGTTTTTATTCATATCTATATGTATATAGCTACGCCGAATAGCGGTCTCCACCCACATAAAATAACGTCGCGAATCTTGTCTCTCGGAAGTATTGTATGTGAATCTTGTCTCTCTTGCAATCTTGTGTCGATTTGTGATAAAAGTTGGTTTCTCATGTTCGTATGGCCTAACCTAACACAACCAAGGAAAAAAGTCCACTGGGCTACCCCCTTTCGACGCACGTCTATGGGGGTAGACGGAAACGTTAGGGTTTTTCCAGCGGATTCAGGGTTTCGCCGAAGCGGGGCCCCGGAGCGTCGGAACCCCACCCAAACCTAGGTTGTGCCATACCATATGTATACAAGTGTGTTGTGTGTTTCAAATGACCAAGAATCTACTCCTAGGTGTGACCGACATCACCGGCTTCACTTTCTCTCTAGTAAGTGTGTGGACTTATAGCTGAAAACTCCCGTTCCGGGCGAAACGGGGGCAATCTTGTGTCGATTTGTGATAAAAGTTGGTTTCGCATGTTCGTATGGCCTAACCTAACACAACCAAGGAAAAAAGTCCACTGGGCTACCCCCTTTCGACGCACGTCTATGGGGGTAGACGGAAACGTTAGGGTTTTTCCAGCGGATTCAGGGTTTCGCCGAAGCGGGGCCCCGGAGCGTCGGAACCCCACCCAAACCTAGGTTGTGCCATACCATATGTATACAAGTGTGTTGTGTGTTTCAAATGTCCAAAAATCTACTCCTAGGTGTGACCGACATCACCGGCTTCACTTTCTCTCTAGTGAGTTTGTGCACTTAGAGGTGAAAACTCCCTTTTCGGGCGAACCGGATGGAATCGTGTGTCGATTTGGGGTAGACTTTGGTTTCTCATGTTCCTATGGCCTAACCTAACACAACCAAGGAAAAAAGTCCACTGGGCTACCCCCTTTCGACGCACGTCTATGGGGGTAGACGGAAACGTTAGGGTTTTTCCAGCGGATTCAGGGTTTCGCCGAAGCGGGGCCCGGGAGCGTCGGAACCCCACCCAAACCTAGGTTGTGCCATACCATATGTATACAAGTGTGTTGTGTGTTTCAAATGTCCAAGAATCTACTCCTAGGTGTGACCGACATCACCGGCTTCACTTTCTCTCTAGTGAGTTTGTGCACTTAGAGGTGAAAACTCCCTTTTCGGGCGAACCGGATGGAATCGTGTGTCGATTTGGGGTAGACTTTGGTTTCTCATGTTCCTATGGCCTAACCTAACACAACCAAGGAAAAAAGTCCACTGGGCTACCCCCTTTCGACGCACGTCTATGGGGGTAGACGGAAACGTTAGGATTTTTCCAACGGATTCAGGGTTTCGCCGAAGCGGGGCCCCGGAGCGCCGGAACCCCACCCAAACCTAGGTTGTGCCATACCATATGTATACAAGTGTGTTGTGTGTTTCAAATGTCCAAGAATCTACTCCTAGGTGTGACCGACATCACCGGCTTCACTTTCTCTCTACTAAGTGTGTGGACTTATAGCTGAAAACTCCCGTTTCGGGCGAAAAGGGGGCAATCTTGTGTCGATTTGTGATAAAAGTTGGTTTCTCATGTTCGTATGGCCTAACCTAACACAACCAAGGAAAAAAGTCCACTGGGCTACCCCCTTTCGACGCACGTCTATGGGGGTAGACGGAAACGTTAGGGTTTTTCCAACGGATTCAGGGTTTCGCCGAAGCGGGGCCCCGGAGCGTCGGTACCCCACCCAAACCTAGTTTGCTATGTTCACATGGCCTAACCTAACACAAACAAGCAAAAAATTCCACTGGCCTACCCCCTTTCGACACCGGTCTAGGGGGTAGACGGGAAGTTTAACTGATTACCCACGGGTCTAGGGTTTCGCTTAGATATAAAATAATTTCATGAATATAATGTAATAAATCATATAAAATATAATTCGCTTGTGGACCTACCATATAATAGAATAAATTAAAATAAAACTCTGTAAAATTATAATGAAATAAATTATGATGTTTTTTAAAAATTAATAAATTAGGTAATAATATGAAAAATGAAAAAAAATGACACCTATGCCGACGGTAAAACCGTCGGCACAGGTTCTTCTCCTTATCCCCAACCCCGTCGTCCTCCACACCACACACGCACGCACACACGCTCCCACCCACGCTCCCACCCAGCTCGCACGCCGCCGCCGCGCTCCGCTCCGGCCGGCCCACCCCTCCCTCTCCTCTCCTCCACCCGGCCCGCACCGCCTCCTCCGCGCCCGGCCGCCCCTCGCCCCCGGCCGTCCCACCCCTGCCTCTCCTCTCCGCCGTCGCCGCCCGAGACGCGCCCCTGCCGCGCCTCCTCCTCCGCACCTCCTCCACGCCGGCCCGCCGCCGCGCCTCACACCCCCACCCCACACCTCCTCCACGCCGGCACCTCCTCCTCCACGCCGGCACCTCCTCCTCCACGGCCAGCACCTCCTCCACCCCGCACCTGCCCCACCCCGCACCTCCTCCACGCCGGGACCTCCTCCACGCCGGGACCTCCTCCTCCACGCCGGGACCTCCTCCTCCACGGCCAGCACCTCCTCCACCCCGCACCTCCCCCACCCCGCACCTCCTCCACGCCGGGACCTCCTCGTCCACGCCGGGACCTCCTCCTCCACGCCGGCTGCTCCTCCTCCACGGCCAGCTGCTCCTCCACGGCCAGCTCTTCCTCACAAGGTACTCTGATGTATTTTTTGTTAGTTAGTTAGTTAGGTTAGTTAGGTTAGTTAGGTTAGTTAGTTAGGTAGTTAGGTTAGTTAGGTTAGTTAGGTATAGTTAGGTTAGTTAGTTAGGTAGTTAGGTTAGTTAGGTTAGTTAGTTAGGAGGTAGAAGTGTAAATAAAAAATGGTGGAACTAGTATAGTCGTAAAGTCATAAAGTCGTAAAGTCGTAAACTCGTAAAGTCGTAAAGTCGTAAAGTCGTAAAGTCGTAGCTTTTATATGGTTAGGGATGATTATTAGGTAAAACAGAGAGATTTTTTGCTTATATATGTCAACTGTGTGCTTTTTCAGATGACGTAGCTTCCCGCCAGCACCGTCGGTCCCGCGCGTCGTTGCGGGGCTTCTTCTCCAGCTGAGGAGGGCCCGCCTCGGTGCCCCTGTTTCGTTGCCCCGCTTCCGTCGCGACCTCGACCCTCTCCGACCACCGATCACGCTCCGAGGGTATAAATCTTTCGCCTCTCTTGCTGCATAGGTTTATTTTGGTCTAGATCACCAAGTCAGTCGCGTAACCCGAGTCAGATCCCATCCGGAAGGGTTACAAATTTATAAATATGCAGGATTGTCCATCTTTGCATATTTATAACCGTAACACTTCCGGGTTGTCCTGTTGGACAGTCCGAGTACGTGTAGATCGGGTCGTGTTCCATGTTCTACCCCTTCCTGAGACGGAATTTCGGCAGCACCTCCCCGTTGTTCTTCGGATGCACACCCTCTCGGCTTGACAAGCTCGAGACGTGTATTCTGAAGAACAGCGGGGAGGTGCTGTCGAAATTTCATCTCGGGTCGGGGTAGAACATGGGACACGACTCGATCTACACGTACTCGGGCGGGATAGGCCCTCCTATTAGAAGTGTAGGTGAACCCTTGCATGTTGTAAAAGATAAAATTTGGCCGTAATAAATCTTGGTGTCATTGAATAAATTTATTATTACTTGGTGCATATTACGAAATGCGTTGTTCTTTGGATCCAATAAAGCAGAGGATGGCTGATAATGGGTGGATGTACAGTGGCCGTATCAGTAAGATTAAAAGAACAGAGGAGTGGGAATGGAAGACCAATATGTTAGTGAAGGAGTTAGCGCGTGGTTCAAAGGCATCAGGAGTTCGTCCAAGGTGCCCATGCATTAATTGCAAGAATCGTGCCCGTCAGGGAAAGGATGAAATGACTAAGCATCTTTGGTTGTCTGGGTATATGCCTAACTACGTCACGAAGGTCGACTTTGCTCAGGTCGAACGTGACAGAGTTGAGGTGATGCGGCAGCGGATCAATGGCAATGCGTATGATGGGGTGAGAAACTTGCTAGATGATCTCCGTGATGCTGACATACCGGATTTGCCACCTCCACAGGAGGAACCGGAGGAACCGGGTGAACCGGAGGAACCGGGTGAACCGGAGGAACCGGAGCCAACCGCGAAGGCTTTCCTTGATATGATGGCCTCGGCTAAGAAGCCTCTATACGAGGGTGCAAACATTTCTCAGCTCGATGCCATAGCTCAAATACTAAGTGACAAGTGCCAGTACTCCACCACCCGTGCAGGCTTTGAAGCCAATCTGAAAACATTTGGTAACATGTTGCCCGAAGGGCATTGCCTGCCAAAGTCCATGCACGAAACGAGGAAACTATTGGGATCGCTCAGCATGGATTATGAAAAGATACATTGTTGTCCAAAAGGTTGCCTTCTGTTCTGGAAACAGTATGCGGATGACAAGTACTGTAGTCTTTGTGGGGCCTCTAGGTATCATGAGGAACCCGAAGCCGATGGTCAGAAGAAGCAGACAAAAGTCCCTGTGAAGATTCTTCGGTACCTCCCATTCATAAAAAGAATCCAGCGGCTTTACTTTTCTGAGGAGACTGCCACACAGATGACTTGGCACAAGAAGGGGAAGAGATACACCGACGAGTTCGGACGGAAAAAGATGGGACATCCATCTGATGGTAAGGCATGGGAGAATTTTGATGAGAAACACCCCGATAAGGCAGCAGATGCTCGGAATGTCAGAATTGCGATAGCAACAGATGGATTCAATCCATATGGTATGTCGAGTCACTCGTACAGCTGCTGGCCCGTGTTTGTTATTCCGCTCAATCTCCCTCCCGGGGTCCTAATGCAAAGGAAGTTCATGTTTATGTCGCTGATCATTCCAGGGCCGAATACCCGGGGAAGAATTTGAGTGTCTACATGCAACCGCTTGTGGATGATTTGCACCACTCATGGCACAATGGGACGTGGACCTACGACCGAGCATCAAAGAAAAACTTCTTGATGAGAATTTGGTACCACTATTCCATGCACGACCTACCCGGGTATGCCCTATTCTGCGGATGGTGTACAGCTGGTAAGTGGCCATGCCCAGTGTGCAGAAACCGACTTGAGTTCACTTGGCTAAAGTCAGGTCGCAAGTATGTCGCGTTTGACAAGCATCGACCGTTCCTCAAAAGAAGGCATCCTTACCGAGAAGACATAAAAAACTTCACGAAGGGCAAAGTCGTGCGTGAAGAAAAAGATATACCGAAGTTCGATGGTGCAACTGTTGATGCCGAGCTACGTGCTCTCGTGCCTGCTCAGGTACCTGGCCCAAAATTTGTGGGATATGGTGTAACGCACAACTGGACTCACGTGGCAGGCTTAACGCAGCTAGAGTATTACAAGGACCTCGAACTTCCCCATAACATCGATGTGATGCACACCGAAAAGAATGTTGGAGAGATGCTCTTTCACACAGTCCTGAACATTCCAATGTCCCGGTGGCAAGGCCGGTGGTGGTGTAAAATTGCAGTTGACCAAGGAAGAGAAGGATTGCATAATGCTCTATGTGCTTACGAACATGACGGAAGTAGTCGGTTTCATCAGGTAAAATGGTGAACAAATTACTTTGCAACTAGTAACTCGGTTTCGGTCTAATACCTATTTTCTCCTTTTAGCCAATTCCAAGATGAACAGTGGTCGGGAATGGCGGATCCCTCTCCCGCGGAGCTGGACACTCTTCTGAAAAAGGGTGCTCACGGAGGAAAAAATTTGTGTCTTGGTTCATGGAAAAAGTAATTTCTAACCTGTCCCTCTTAGCTTGCAATCTGTGACTTGTCCCTCTTATTACACGTAACTAATGCACAAAACAATTTGAACCGTACTTGTAGGGAGCTGATCGCAACGTTGAGATGACGGATGAGTTGAGATGTGTTTCCCAAGGTTTTAACCGTACCGTCATGAAGTATGAGAAGTATGATGTGAATGGGTTCCGCTTCCATACAGAGTATCACCAGAATAGTCGGCCGAATGCAAAAACTGTAAATACTGGGGTCTTCACCAAAGGATCCAGAGGAGCCGATGGAGCCGATTACGTAGATTACTACGGAAGGTTAGAAAAGGTATACGAGCTGAAGTTCAATCGTACGAACATAGAACTCAAGCTCGTTGTGTTCCAGTGCCATTGGTTCGACCCACGCACTGGACCACACGGTGGACTGAGAAGTGACCCTTCCATTGGGTTAGTTGAAGTTAAGCCTTCAACCACCTATAGCGGAGCCGATGTCTTTGTTGTGGCTCACCAAGCCAAGCAAGTTTATTATTTGCCCTACCCATGCCAGAAAGAGAACCTCAAGGGCTGGGAAGTCGTGTTCCGGGTATCGCCACATGGTAAGCTACCCATGCCCTCTGCCGACGATTACAACAACATTGACCCTAAAACATACGAGGGAATTTTCTATCAAGAGCAAGAGGACTTCGGGGACTTTGCCTTACAAACGGGTGGTCTTGAGGACCTCGAGAACGATGCACACACTCGTGGTGAGTCAGTGGTGGATCTGAAGGACATAAATATGCTCTCGAAGTTACAGGCGGACAATGCCGCCGATGACGAGCCTCCACCGTGCGATGAGCCTCCAACCTACTACACACGTGATAGTGATAGTGATAGTGAGAATGAGAACCAACAAAATTATGAGAGTGATTATTCGGGGTGAGCGTCTTTTATGTCTCTATGCTTAGTATTTATTTTTCAACATGCTTCTTAATTGCATTACATCTTTATGCTTGGTGTCTACATGTTATTATGTCTTTATGCTTTAGTATTTATTTTTCAACATGCTTCGTCATTGCATTACGTCTTTATGCTTACTGTCTACATTTTATTATGTCTTTATGCTTACTTGTTTTCTCTTTCTCAATGCAGGTGATTGAACAATATGAGCCAAGGCAAGGAAAACTCCTCGTCCCTGATTAGTAAGATTAGTAAGATGATGGTACGGAAGCCTGGAGTTACACGGAGTGGACGACCTTCCACCTCGCGTTACGCCGTGGACGAGGGTGCGCGAGTAGGACGAGGTGGAGGACGAGGTGGAGTAGACGTGGCGGAGGACGAGGTGGAGTTGCCCTCCGCTTCTGGCGACGTGGCTTCCCAGTCTAGACACGAGGTGGAGGACGAGGAGGAGGACGAGGTGGAGGACGAGGCGGAGGACGAGGTGGAGCTGGCGCCGAAGCGGCCGCGGATGCGTGGCGAAGCGGGAGTCCCCGACGAGGACATGGAGCCTAGGAGCGAGGAGGCGAAAGCCCTCATTGTTCCTCAGGGCGTTGAGTAAGTGTACTAATTTTGTAATTTTGAACATGTAATTTCATTGTGTTCATAACAATTTGGCATATGTACTAATGTTTGATTATTGTGCAGCAAATGGACATGGCCAGCACCTAAGATTCCCCGCACTCCTGGGAGCTTGCTTGGAGCTCTAATTAGGCAAAATTGGCCGGGCTTGTACACCGTCGGTCCCGACGCCGAGGCAAAGTTAGCCTATAAATGGGTGGACTATGAGGCTGCCCCTATCCCGGGCTTCGAGACAGCTGCAGACGCCGTGATCACCGGGTTTTGGGTAAGACATATTTTTCGAGTTCCGTTCATAGTTTATGACTCCACCGTGCTAACTCATGACTCTCACAATTTTTTTATGCATGGTTGAAGAAGCATTTTCGGGTGGCGGACGAGCATAGAGACACGGCGGCTCGCGTATTGCGTGCTCATTGTGTGAGGTTGACACGGCAACAATTCTACAACCAAAAGCATACGTCCGCCAATACTTTCACGTATGAGAAGACGGGCAAGAGGGCCAAGAAGGAGGAGAATGTCAAGACGGCACAGAAGATGACGAGGGAGGAATTCCTTTCGGTAAGTGAACTGTCAATGAAATTCTATATTGCTGCTAAGTTGCCATTGCATTATCTCTTCTTGAATTGCATTTTCAGGTTATGCCCGACTGGGCCGACGGCAAAGAAGCCGCATGGGATGCGTTGGTTACGAGGTGGGTCGGGGGAGACCCCGAGTTCGACGCCGTGAGCCAGCGGAACAAGGCAAACCGAGGCACCGAGGGAACACACATTGCGGGAAGCCGCAACATCTTCCGCTTCAAGGAAAAGCTGGTATATATATACATGGAACGACCTCCATTTATTTTCCCCTCATGTTTTACTTGCTACGCATGACATTTCTTTTCGCGATGCAGGACGCCGATAGGGGGGAGGTAAGCTCTGAGTTGCAATCGTGGAAGAAGATGAAGGAGAAGAAGCGCGATCTATCGAAGCCTCAGCCCCAGCTTCCTGAGTACTACAACAATGCCAACGAGAACTTGGAGAGGTACTCCACGACGTTCCAGTCTTTTCACCCGGAGGTGGATGACCCCTTGAGCCAGGAGGTCGACGAGAGGTCGATGGTCCTCTCAGGGCATGGAAGGCCGCATGGCCGTAATCTCTTTCTTCAGAATGTGGTCAGGCCTTCCATGAGCTTCACGCAGGCAAAAGCTACCCTCCCTGACGGCAGCCCCCTTATCGCGCCTCGTCGACGGCCTCGTCGACCCACTTCCACCGATGTAAGTTTTTCTCATTTTCATCCTCTTTCCGACATTCGTTCCTGCATGGCTAAGTTGACAGTTCCATACCATATTTTCGAAATTGTAGCCCGATCTTGAGGCAGCCTACGCTGCCGCTCATGCGGAGTATCAGGTGGCCTATGCCCAGTGGCTGGAGATGAATACAGCCTACTCCTCGTATCAAAAGTCGTTCCGTGCTGTAAGTTTCAACCTTTATTTTTGTCTAATATGACAAGTCCCACTTCCCTAGTTTGAACCTTTATTTTGGCAACGTCTAACATCTAAACTATCTTGCAGTCGGTGCTGAACTTTTTCACCACTGGAGTGCGGGCCCCCCTTCTATGGAGGAGCCTCCGGAGCCGGGGCCGTGTCCACGGTTTCCATCGAAGGACGAGTTCGCTCTCACCTACTACTCATCGACCCCGGTAAGTTTGATGCCAAACCACTAGTTACCGCTTTTCCTTTGCCTCGCAAGTTGCTAACTCTTGCTCAAACATGTAGGGAACGGGAAGCTCGGCGGAGAACCCACACTTTGGTCGTGCTTCTCCTACTGTCTCGCCGGGTTCGCGTGAGATGGTGAGGTTTGATGCTGATCCTTCGCCTGGTGCTTCGTCGGGTTCGCGTCAGAGCACACCGGTACATCCCGATGGTCCTTCTCCTGGTGCTTCGCGTGGTGCTTCGACTTCTCCTGGTGCTTCCGGTGGTTCTACTGCTGCGCCGAGCCGTCGATCGCCTGTGTTCACCCGGGGAGACATGGGGTACACCCCGTCGCCGCCGCAGTAGATGTAGGGCTTGAGGCCTCTAGACATTTACCTTTGTATGATGATGCTACGTGTGTATCTTGATGATATGATATTGCTTCGGATGATATATGGAGCCTATGTGTGATCTTGCTGTGATGATATTTGTCATGAATTTTTATTTTATTTTCTGCTGGAAAACGAGCTGCTGCAACAAAATTGCAAAAAAAAATCTGGGACGAACCTGTGCCGACGGTATTCCCGTCGGCACAGGTGTTTCATCTGTGCCAAATGGTCAGCCTGTGCCGACGGTATTACCGTCGGCACAGCCCCTCAGCCAGGACGTCCAGGAGACGCCACGTGCACACCTGTGCCGACGGTATTACCGTCGGCACAGCTTCTCAGACGAGCTCGCCCACGTGGGACCCACCGAACCTACGCCGACGGAATTTGTGCCGACGGGCATTGTTTAACCGTAGGCACCTCCTATGCCGACGGGGAAACGCTGTGCCGACGGGAAAAAAACCTGTGCCTACGGGGACCTACGCCGACGGCCCTGTGCGTCGGCACAGACCTGTGCCGACGGGGAAGGTGTCTGTGCCGACGGTAAATAACCGTCGGCACAGAGGGCGCCTGCTGTAGTGTATCCTTCATGGTAAGTTTCATAGTCTTCCTCCATCATCTCACTCGAGTATAAGCAGGGGGTTCAAATGGGAACGGATGAGTACAACGTACTCAACAAGTTAAAATGGTCGAAGATAAGTTGTTTGAATGCACCAGCTACTGCCATCTCATTAGGAAAGATGTAAGTTTTCTGAAACGTTTGTAAAAAAATCAAGTTTTAGTTCTGAAAAACTATCTCCGCCAGCCTACACGGATTGAAATTCATGGAATTCCTTTCCCGCTGCAATCATAGTCCCTTCCTAGAGTAAGGATGTAGCTGCCATCACTCATCAGAATATACCAAGTGATCTTAATAATAGGTTTGGTTGGGGTGACACATCCGTTGTTAAAAGGCTATGAATATCCTCTCACTCCCAACATGTGGAATATGAATCAGTGTAAAATACTTCCCAATGAACACTGAAATGAACCCTATATTTGTAGGTATCATTCGACACCGGCCTCTTCTTAGTCCCTTCGTTCTGTTGCTCCGCCCGCACATATAAATGTCGCTCAGGACTCCTCACCTCCTTCCTTGTATATATATCTCGCAATTCCCTCCTTGCCCCCGGACCACCTACTCCTTGGTACGACCAAGTATGTCCTAAGAGTAAACGAGGAGGAGAACGTGGAGGAGTTTAAGTGCCCTCACACACTAGAGCACTCTATTGCGCAAGAGGAGAGAGAGAGAGAGAGAGCGCCACGTCTCTGCGAGCCGCCACCACGCCAAGTCTAGATAGGGAGAGAGCTAGTGAGTGTGTAGGGTTTTTTCTGAGTATTACGTGAAAATATTAATGTCACTAATGTATTGGGCTCCCGTCAGAGCTACGTCGGCGAAACCGCTAGCAAAACTTTTCCGGCGAGGCACCTCCCAAGATCCGGCTAAGGGGATAGGTGATTGTTCTTACCGCTAGACGCGCAGCTGCGGAGTGTTAGTGGCGCGTCGATTTCAGGGCAGTGCACCCTTGAAGTCCCATGTCCACCTCCTCGCATCCTTGCTCCAGCGAGGTTGACGGCGAGCTTGTCTTCCCGGTGCCACAAGATGCAGCGCCTCTGCCGATATCCACACGTGCAAGGTGGAGTAGCGCCTGTGAATTGCTAGGTTTGTGGCGGTGCTACTACGGACGTAGGTAGACATGGCTGTAGAGTGAAAGTGGCACCACAAATGTGGCCACAACTTTCACTCGCTTGGACTAGCTCTCTTCTTGTCGCCTCCCTCCACCCCTTTATTTAGGAGCAGGTGAGGGGACGCAACCTTTACGTCCCACATCCCCAAAAACCTAGTCCTAGTCTCAGTGGGTCCTACCCTCTAACAAGTATCCTCTAGCTAGCTTGGGTCCAACTTTTGCCGACTAATCTATGCCGGATCGTATCCGCCTTTGATCCAACCTCTTTAAGTGTGTGACCCTGCAGGATTATAGTAAGCCGAACACGGTTCCGAGTCACACTCCGAACCGATAAGCTGGCATTGGCTGCTAGCAAAGTGTCCCGCTTCCCAGATACTAACAAGCGGCCTTCCCAATGTGAAGGTCTCGTCCAATTCCCTTTGCCTCATGATATTGTTTATAAGCTGCAGGAGAGCCTGTGTTAGGACCACGCGCCTTAACTCTCTTGTCGTTCCGTGATATGTGACTTAACTCGACTAACACTTTAGTCGGATGATGCTTCAAAGTCATATCACATGAGAGTGCCCGGAGAATATCTCTTCATGATGGAGGGGAAAATTCCGTCTTGGTGAACCACCTCACGTGCTTTGGTTCATAGAAGGCTCAATGCACCTCCTTTATAATTGCCAGTTACGAACAACGTTTGGTGGACTCAAAGCCGACTGATCCCCAACTCGGATAGTATGAATGCCTCATGTCTAAGGATTCCATTGTATGAGTTGGTTCGTATGATGACTTACTCACGCCAAGTAATTCCTTGGATCACTCTAGCCGATTTAACTCTTTAGCACAACTAGTGTAAGACAGATTAGCATCTCTATGCACTATGACATGTAGAAAATTGACATGTCGCCGTCTTACACATTAGTCTTGGCGGTGTTTGACCAGCACAATGTCAAACGACTATGTATTGAATTAAATTAAGCACAATATTCTACAATCAGATCACGTGTCTAATAACAAGTGGTAATAGTTAATTACATGGACATCTTACGAATAAATAGACGGAACATATCGCATCTAGTGCACTATTCCTAACAACTGAAACATCAGCGAGAAAATATTTTGGTTTATTCGTTTACATATGCATCTACATCAAGAAAAGACTAATAAAATTAACCATTGCCAAAATCTGTTGGCCCGCGACGACCAAATTAGCCATGGAAAAAACTGCATTTTTGTGTGGCCAATATATAGATGCAACGCATTTTCACTGTAATTTTTAACCGTGAGCCTTCTAGCTATCGTTGCCGATGTGTGGGGGATGTTCTGAGGATCACCCTACAGTGTGTACTAGTGACTACTGTTTTGGATGTATAGTATGGTGTTGTGTGTGATACACTAGAGAGTGAGTGTTCGTCTCTACACATATTTGGTCTGCCTATAAGGATTCAAATTACTACTTACAACTCACATGAGAACGATATCCTAACAAAGCGGGCTAGCTAGTAACACGTGCCTCAATCCTTTTGTAATCGAACAATATATTGCTCTATCAATCGATAGAGTAAATTCACTTTGAACTACAATTTTTTCACACAGTGACAACAAATCGATCCAGATGTATTTTTGTGACACGCGGTATTGACTAGAAGGCATCGGTATTGACACGCGGTCAGATGGACTGTGGAGTAGGTGCCTAAATTTGTTTTACAACACAGATGTTGAAGTACAAAATTCAAATGATATCATTGCAATAAGGCTATATTATCTTTAATGTCTTGTAAATAAGATGCATTGTCAATTACTTGCCCGCGAACAAATGGATGTTGACGTATGGCCTAGTCAACATGACAACCAGTGGAAAAAAATATTTCAGTAGGGACAGGGTGCTTAAATCTTGTTCAACGTGTAAGAATAAATTAAATGTGGTTCGAAACTGTCATGCAGTCAATATATATGTAGTTCCAAGTGGAATTTACTCATCAAGATATGATATCGTAGACTGAATCTTGTTGACGGAGGACAAAATTTTCAGCATGGTTTCTCATCAAGGTGCCAATTTTTCTAAATGTCGATGTTTGTAAAAGAAATTTAATAAACTTTGTCATGATGTCTACCATTTATATGTTTTACACTACCCATGTACTGTTTTATATACATAGAATGATCTAACAACTAACAAGTATAGTACAGTTAGACTGAATTGGACAACATAGGCAAACGATAGATATGCATGGAATGATCTGATTTACATCTATCAAATGTAATTGATTAGCTGTTTATCCAAACATTAGTTGAGCTTCATGGCAATAATACATCATTTGAATTCAATATATATATTCAACACAAATGAAACATACACAGATGCATTTTAAGGAATATCCAAACAGTCAAATAAGGAAATTATATATCTTAAATGAAGTGCACTTGTTATGTTTTACTCAGATTAGCTCCTTAAATTGCATTTTTTTAAGAAATCTAAGGATAGCATAGAATATAATAGGTTTGTACCATTTATCAAATTCTATTTACAAACCATTTAAAACTTGCTAGGGGGAGAGTTAAGTCGTTTTTGGGATAAGGCAGCAGAATTAAGACATGAAAGACCATGGCTTAGCTATGGGCAGTGATGAGTCAGGAAGACAGAGATGCTATAGCAGACATAACACATGTCATCAACGGATACCTTAGGTCTCTGAATGTGCAAGTCCCAAGATCTTGTGAAAACTACGGTCTGTTATTTACATTACCCAATAGGACAAGGAAGAACATTGGGGGAAACGGTAATTGGTAAGAAACATAGACAAACAGCTGGTGATCGAGGATTCCTCATGAGGCACTAGCTTATTTTGGGAGTTAGTGGTAGTAGTAGCACCTTTGTGATCTCTAAACTATAGCAAGCGTGCACATGTGTCAGTACAGAATTGCAGTGAACTGTGATGCAGTTCCCAATTCGACAAGTACTCCAACATAAACTTGGAACCAGAAAGAATTAACGGATGATATGATTACGCTAGCTCAAAGCTGAACTATCCTTAATACTAGTATAATATACAAACATCACTTAGTTACAGTACACATAGGCATCTATAACACCTTTGTATGCCACAAAAACAATTACCCAAAAGCATGCACAACACATTTATCTATCTAGTAAAGTAGGAAATTGACAGCTTAATTAAGCCCGCACGGCCGCACGAAGACTAACACTAGATTTCTTCCTTATCGACTCGAATAGAATCTTGCGTCCACATAGAGAACATACCAAACAATAGTAACACCAAGATGAGCTAGAACCATGCATATGCTCGGACAAATTGAGGGATACTTATTTAAAGCCATATTGAAATTCAAGATCGAGAAGGTTACACAGGCCACAAATTAAGGTTCAGGAGAGACAACGCAAAGAAAATAAAAGAAAAAGAAGAAGAAGAAAAAAGTAGAGAGAACAACATAACCAGAGAGACTAGATCGGCAAAACACTACGAAATTGTACAGAGATGTCCAAATAATGCAGTAGATAGATGGTATCCTTGAGTCTCCAGACGTGGCGCTAACCTTTTGCAAACTGCCCTGAACCCTTGTGGTTGCTCATTTTGTATCTTGTGTCATCTCGCCTTCTCTCTCCTCCTCTGACAGCAATTACATCGATCGATCTCCTTCAGCAAGCACCAGTCTGTCAGAACTGCGGCCGTCCACCGCCCCAGCCGTGGCCGTCGGCGCCCGGCGGGAGCTGCGAACCGGCACCGCCACCGCCCATGTTGCCGAGTGGCAGCTGGTTGAAGAACGGAAGCCCAGCCGCCGACGGGTCGGGAGGGAACGGCACGCTGCCCCCGCCCATGCCGCCGGCTGCATCGGCATCACCCGGCTGCTGCATCTGCATCCCAGCCGCCGCAGCCTGAGCCTCCTGCTCGTCCTCGAGCGGGAGGCGCTCGTAGGCGACGTTGGCGAAGGAGGCCGCGATCACGATAACGGGGCCCGCCGCATAAAGCGCGCCCACGACGTTGCCGCCGACGACCTGCCCCTGCCCTCCCGCGAGGAATATTGTGAGGCTGGTTGCGCCGGGCGGGGCCGGGGGCGGGAGGAAGGAGCCCGAGAGTGACAGAATCTCGAACCTTCCGTGCAGCGTGACCACGGACCCCGCGGGCGCCGACGGCTGCCGGAGCGTCACGTTGGTCACGACGCCGCTACCGCTGAGCACGCACACGCCGCGCTGCCGCCGGCAAGCGTACGTGGAGATGCACTCGAACACGTCGCAGCCGCTCCCGACCTCCAGGATGTGCGCGCGCAGCGTGTTTGCGCTCTCCCGCGTGATGATCACCGGCGGCTTCGGCTTGTTTTTAGATCCCGGAGGCCGCCCGCGTGGACGGCGAGCCACCACGTCGCCGTGCCCGCCCCCACCGCCGCCTCCATCACCTGCGGGGCCGGAGGAGGACGAGCCGCCGTCGTTGTTTTCGCCGCCGTAGTTACCGTTGCCACCGTAGTTGCCGTTGTTGTCGTTGTCATCGGCGGGATCGTGCTGCTGCTGCTTGGGGGCGTTGACATAGCTGTTCTGCTGCTGCAGCTGGAGGTCAGGGTGGAGGTGGTGGAACTGGTGCACGTAGCGAGTCGCGGCGGTGCCGAGGTCGAGTTCTGCCATGCTTCTCCGCTAGCTCATGTACTAGAAGCACTCTAGCTAGGCAGCAAAAAATTCAGAACTCCGATAAAGCAGGGAAAAAATACAGGAAAAAATCAAGATTGAAACAGAGTGGTGTCTTGTTTTTAGGTTTAAAAGGAAGCCTTGGAAAAGGAAGCAATTATTTTTAAAGCTTTGCAGTTGTTTATGCTCCTGCTTGTTTGTAAGACCCCCGGATCTACAAAGAAGCAAACAGGGAAGAAACTAAAGAAAGAAGCAATAGTGGTTGCATATGGAGGAGAGGAGAGGGGAGAGCACCAAGCCACCAAGAGAGCTGCACTGTGTGATATGGGGATGGCTGGGAGAGGAAGAAGAGAGAATGGCAAGCTATGAAGAGGCACAGGAGGAGGGGAAAAGGAGAAAGGGCGGATGGGGTTTGAGAGGTTCTTCCAACCAGGGAGGTGCAACATGTACATAAAATAATGAGAGAGGAGAGAGGGAGATGCGAGAACAAATTCTTGTGCATCCTTACAGCCGTGCACAGGAAATGAGGCTACCTCGCTGACATGTAGGGTTCGGTGTTTGAGTGAGGCCCATGCGGCAGTTTCATGGTGTGTTCTATGTGCTGGTGACAGAGAGGAGACTTCCGGAGGAGGGCGCGGGGTGCACTATGATAC
Source organism: Poa pratensis (assembly GCA_947311845.1). Lineage (NCBI taxonomy): Eukaryota > Viridiplantae > Streptophyta > Magnoliopsida > Poales > Poaceae > Poa > Poa pratensis. Next base: position 20,686,568 of record CAMZMU010000050.1, on the reverse strand, counting down.
AGAAATGTGATGCATGGCGACAGTGATGGCTTAGCGTGTCCATTGGAAGCTTTATGCTACTTAACCAGGGTTAAGTATTTAAACCTAAGGTTAATGACCACTAATCCAAGATTGATACGACTTAGGTTAGAGGTTGTTCATACCAGCGGCCTCGTGGGTCCCGCTCCGGCGCACGTCGCGCTTAGGATTGTTTGCTCCTTTGTTCGATTTGGCTCTGAGTGTGTTCACTACGTTTCGCGTACGGGTCGACTCTCATGGAGTCTTTGTATATGTTACGTTTTCAAAATTGATAGGAAAATCAAGGTCATAAAAGGTTATATTGATCTTGAGCACCCTGACGAAGTATACCATTACCATCCTTTTTTGTTTTGGTTCACGAAAACCTTAATACCCGGCCATTTAGTTTTCATTTTTTGTATTTTCTAGCCCCCTTATTAACCATTTCGAACCATTTCATTTGACAATACATAGTTTGTTCACATTTTTTCAAAACAAAACAAAACTCTTGTGAACGTTAGTCAGACGGGCGATGTTGATAATAGCATAATAACGATGCAAGGTGTACGTGTTCTTTTTTTTTGCAAGGATATGCAAGGTGTGTTCTGATTTAAAATAACATTGATCTTCCACTTTTTTGGCACACACTTTTTACCTATCTCGTAATATTAATTTGGTGGTGATCACGACAGCAACATAACTATGCTTAGTGTTAACTGCACAACTAGCTTGTTTAAATATGCATTAACCTAATGATTGAGATGAGGAACACTTACCTTCTTAAGCTAATTGAGCTAGAGCCATCCCATATATATACTCAAGATCCAAGATACACAATTAACTATTCCATGTGTGCTACCGACGTGTAGAAGTATATGTGAGATGCAGCTCTCTCCAACATTAAATTAGGTTTCACCAATTGATTGATGTTTTTTAATTGCTCAGTGTCCTTTCGGATTATACTTTAGACAAGCTATTTAAGATTTGATTGTATGTAGTTTACACACAATATAGTATGTCAAGTCAAATGGATGACCCGCATCATCCTAACTCCAAACTTAATTTTATATGTTCGACATATATCTTATCAATCCGTATACTGGTAACCTGCATGTTGTACTTTCACTACGTGTGATGACCTAAACTTTTGACACTAGGCTTACTTTTTTACCATCTTTTCACGAGACCAATTAACATGAGTAAACTCACACCGGTTTTCCCAAAGTTGCACACCTTTTTTAATGCTTCCCCTTGCTCTTTTGGAGGTAAATATACTCAACCACACGCGTGGTAGTTTTCAACTACAGAAATATGGAATGTGTAACTTTGTAGGAAAGAAAACATAGACCATCTATCGGGAAGAACAATAGTTTATGTCGACTGTCAAGTTGTATTACTTCATTGTTCACGTAATTATAATATAATCAGCTATCAATCATGTAACTTTATGAGAATAAGGACAGATCCTGCAGCCATGGCTGGTGCTTAATTATACTAACAGACGACACAAAAATCTATGAGCAAATACAATCTGTTTGTAAGAGCTTATGGATGGGGTATATATATTAATTGATTGCTTCTATCTATTAAATCACAAATATACAAATGATAGTATCTCCACGTTATATATTTGCCACGACTGGATTACAGTTCTGGAGCCACATATCCACTAACTTTTTATAATATTTTTTCGACAATTTTTGTTGATTAATCGTCAAGAATAACCATGAAAAGTGACACCGTTAGTGTAAGGGTAGTATACTTTGAGGATGGTCTAAATTTAGTTAACTATTAATTAAGGTAGTACTATTTCAAAATACATGGAAAATATATTCAGTAGAACAATATATGAATGTCTCGTCTTCATCCTATTTTGAAATTTACATTCAACGAGTCAAAGAAAGATATCAGAAAAGTTGTATACAAATGCAATCATATAGTGTAATTTTGTAAGTGTTGCCACTATGTACAGCGGGCGCAGGCTTTAGGGTTGGACGTGTCCAGACCCAGGCGAAAGCCTTTCCTCCAGTTGGTGGGGGAGCCGGCGATCAAGGCGCCTTTTGGTTTCATGTCATTCATGGATGTGTATGTGATGTGATCTGCCGTTCCTTCTCTCGAGACAACTTCGGTGGAAACCCTAGATCCTAGGAATTGGTCCATCGTGGCACCTAACGTTGTTAAGCACCTTGGGGGCATCATTTTGAGTTGTGCTTCGCTGGAGGGATAAGTGGAAGATGGTGGTTATGGTGTCAATGATTTTGCGGCAGCAACGACGAAATCGAGCGATGTCGAGGTCACAACAAGTTCGGGGTGGTTGGCTCTCCGGCGTGCCCAGATGATTTCTTGGTTTTCTTATTGTTGTAAATTCGGATGTGCATCAATAGAGTCTGAGTATATTCAATGATTATATGCGTCTCCAGACTTTCATACTTCCCCTTCATAGTCTGGCCTCATATTGGGAGCTGCATTGTCGCTCGCGCTTGTGGCTGATTGCTTGTCTCATATCTTCATGTGGCTTCTCACGTCCTTTGCGGTGTGGGCGTTTTGGGCGACTGTTACGGCAAAGTCGGAGTCGTTTGGACGAGGAGAAGTGATAACGATGAGGGCAATGTGCAATCTCGATGATGTTTTCTTGTTAGTGGCATCTGTGTTGTATCGTTTGTGTGTCGGATTAGCAAAATTGTATCTCTTTTAGCCCACTTTTCCTAATTATCTGGTCAACGCTCTTCTTAACTAACGAAATGGCAAATCTTTGGCATCATTTCAGAAAACAAAGAAGTGTGGGACTTAATTTGATGTTCGAACTTTGACGTGACGTTTTGTACAAGGACAACTAGTAAATTCATGCACTCAAATCAGCTTAATGGTTGAGGACTTGAACAGAAAAAGTGAACTTCTTTAATTTTCCTTTTTGATTGTAACCTCATCAATTAATTTGCAGCATTTCCTCACGAATCACGTTTCTTCAGATATAGGAGTACTACATTTGACAGAACAAAAAAAAAATCGAGGTTCAAGTGACAGTATTATTACTAGTTTACTACACGCTTGAGGTTTTCACTCTCACATCACAGGGCGATAGGACAGCGGCCTTTTCCAGCAGCTCTCTCTTTACCGTTTACCTCTCCACCATCAACAATGGGTACCGTATCAGCCCAATCGGCCATCGACAAGTACCCACCCAGGAGCCGAGTGAATACAGGATCGAGCCGGAAGCCCGAGCTTCGGCTCGCCACACGTGCCCACGGCGGTCCCTAGGCGCGAACTCGGCGTGGCTGTCGGCCATGGACGGGCACGGCAAGAGCTCGCTTTCCTGGGGACCGGGTCAGTCTCTGCATGCTCACTGCCCCACGCGCGTGTCCCACTGCTTGTGGGCCCTTCCACGCAGTCCCACGCCGCTCTGCAGGTAGGCTTGCATGGGGAAGGGAACGGGAAACCCTAACCCTAGCTGCAAGGATCGATGTTGCAAAATTTACGGGGATGGAGACACACCAACACAAGCCGGGGAGACATGTACAGGACCTATATGCACTCGTATGCATGGATTCAGACATGCTCCTCTCCTTGACTCTTTCCATATGTGCAGGGTGATGGGCTAGTAGACTAGCTCGCATCCAATATTTGACTGAAAACTGCAGGGAGTAACCATCATGTTAAATTAAGTTAGTAATCTTATACTGCACGGAGTAACCATCTAGTGAAATGCGATGGTTTATCAAATTCTCATTAGGCCCCACAATTGTTTGTTGCGTCTATATGTATGTTGTTTGTGCAAAGAACATAGGCATGATCGATTGACTAGTCCTAGTTGGGCATCGCCACTAGATTAGTTTTCTGCAGATAGGATCAGAAAATATGAATATATATTTGTGAGAAGGAGATCATAACAGTGCCTCGTACTTCCGCTAACTCCGTGGATAAAAATATGATGATTTGGTGCTTTGATTAAATAACACGTAAGACGTTCAAGGCCTGAAAGATGTGTGGTTCAAAAGGGTTTTGGATAAGCTTTTGTAACTACATTTTACGAAGTTCACTGCTTCTCCTTCTGATTGCTTTCGATTATCTTAGGTTGCAACCACCACATTTTTTCTAAGACTGTGATACAATAATCGGAGTGTTAATTAATGATAGTTCCAGTATAGGATTAGAAACATTTTGGTTTCATGTTGTCTTTGCCTTCTTGAAGCTGTGTCCAAGCATAAATAATTCATGTGATTAATTATTAACCATCTCCACCTTCCATCGATATAGTATACTAATACTAGCTCAAAACATGGGATACCTTAGAATCAGGTAGTCGTTAGAAGGTAGTTAGTAACAATGATTCGCCAAAGACCTGTCCAGTTAATTGTACATGTTCATCAACAACTAGCATAATGTACAACGAACATACTTTTATTGATATCCCAAAATAGTTGGTTGATTCTAGCTAGTGGTGTGCCACCCATGTTGATAAATTTCTAAGTTCAGTCACGGTATCAATTATGGATATATGTGCATTTTTTCGTGAACCGTCGATAATAGTTTGTTTCAATTATGCATACCTCATGTATAGATGCTCCCAGAAAATACATGTTCTTGTAGATCTTGAACCCAAATAAAATTTTCTCTCCATGCAATCCATCCTACAATCTTCTCTTTACGAAAAAGGCCTATTTTGATTGTTAAGACAGGAGTTTGACCAATAACTTTTGTAGTAATTTATAGTTGTCGTGGTGCAAAATTGATGTTATTACATTCATATTCCTTTTTTTGTCAAGTTATCGATTGGATATATGTGCATATTGTTTGATGAACCGGTGATGATAACTTTGTTTCAATTATGCGTAACTCATTTATAGCCATTCCTAGAAAATAGACGTTCTCATAAATCTTGAACCCAAAGTACTTTTTCTCTCGATGCAATTCATCCATCCTACACTCTATATTTTAAAACTAAAGGCTTATTTTGATTTGTTAAGACAAGATTTTGACCAATAACTTCTGTATTAGTTTATAATCGCCGGGGCCTAAAATTTATGTCATTACATTCATATTCTTTTTTTTTTTTTTTGTCAAAGCAGGTCATGCCCATTTTTCAGTGGAAGAATGGAAATAACACTGTTCTTAGACAAAGAAAAGAGATCAAAGAAAAGGCTGGTGAGTTTGACCCACTATTAGGAAACCCACTGACGACCGATGGCCACCTTAGATCATCGATAGTGGGGGCAAAAACTTGATGGTGGCAGAACTAGCAAAAAACAATCCTATTACATGAGGTGGTTGCTCTCTGCGATAAAACCCTAGCTCCAGTCTTCATAGCGTTGTATGATGCAGTTGCAAAATGTTCCCGGAAGTCAATAGAAGAGCTAGCATACCCAGAATACAATACTCGTGCTGAATCAAAATTCTTGCTACCCTGCTGAATCAAAATATACCTTAGACATATGCATCGCCTGCATTAATACATTGCTGATTGACATGCAGGAACAATGATACACATATCAGTTCACCTTCCAGTGTGGGCGCAAGTACCGGCCGGCCGGTCGATCGGTTGCTCAATGCATCAAACCATACACAGATCGTGCGCACTACTAATCTATTCGGTTCTCTTTTGGATCGCCATCTTTTGACTGGTCCGTTAATTGGCGCCGTGGCCGGGCCGATCGAGATTCCCTAGCTAGATCTTGGGCGCGACCAGTGGTGGTTCCGAGGACGGTGACTCGTACCAGCCGCGCCACATTATTCTAATCAATCCGGCGGGGTGGCAACTTTAGCTTTAAGAAAGCTTAGCTCTCCATAGTTTACTGCTAATTGGGTGCATTATTGTGCGCGTCATGGTCCCTAATCCCGACAAGCACGTCGCCCTTGAGCTAATGGTGGATAAGCTCGAGGCCATCTACCGCTAATGGAGCGACTAAGCCTGGCCTAATTGACCCCGGCCCTCTCCTCGATTCGAAAGAGACAAGAGCAAGTTGTGAGGCCAGTTTGGTAATTGCGAGTTCCATATACATGAGCTAGCTCCTTGAATTGATGCTCAGGAAGAACAGGTCGCGTTATCAGAGTTCCAAATAAAAAGAACAAACAGGTCGCGTTATTTCGGTTTCGGCCGTGTCTGCATTCGTCTTCGACCGTCATTGGTTGGTTGGTGTCGGGTGGCGCGTCGCTATTGCAAGCCACATCAGGAGTTGAGAGCAACAGGGCAGAAAGTCCAACCTCAGGGGTGGCATGTAGCTAACCCATCGGCGTTCGTGATTTCGGGGTATGTCACCAAGAAATACTGTCGGCTAGCTAGCTACCCTCTGATCCATCTAGGTAGGAGAGCGTTTCCTTGCTGACCTCTTCCTTGTTTGCTGCAATTAACCAAACCTCGTCAATGCTAACGAGTGCACGTTTATACCGCTTAAGAATTGAGTAAATTGTGTAGTTAGGAGGATTAGTTTTTATTTTTGACAAACAAAATACATTAATATAAACAAGATATGAATTACACCCGGCCTAGTTAAGACAGCAACTGAGATCATAGTTGTAATTGAGTTGAAACGACTTGCAGTTGACGATAAAGTTGAAACACGAGTTTAGTTGGGACAATGCAATTGCGAGACATGTTGTAATTTGAGACGATGCAAGGACACTGTAGTTGACATAATGGCATGTATTCGTCCTTGTCAACTTCCCCATATACTCAATTCTTGCAAGGTAATCATTTCCAGCATGTCTCGCCCTTACCCCTTGGCCGCTTGGGTTCAATTATTATGCGTTGCATGTTATTGCCAGCACTAGTTATTCATTTCACAAAGTCCTCTTGTTGATTCTTTTCTCGTGTGTTCAATTTTTCTTAAATTCCACTATCTTCAAATGGTCTCCACCCCCACACTTGAATGACCTTGATCATTCTCGCCCCCGCTTTCGGACCTACAAGCCCCTTCTTAGCTTCAACCCACACAAAGATATGCATAGCAACATGCAAGGCATGTCTCACAATGTTATATCATATGTGCAAACCAGGTCTAAGAGGACCCCCCCCCCCCCCTCATATAGACACTACGGCTTTAAAAAAAAGAAAACGTCGTGGCCACCACCCACGTCGTTGATGCTAGATCTACGTGATGTCACCCTCTCACATTCGTTAGATCTAAACGGTGTCAACCTCCTTGTCCAGTGACCTCAAAGAGAGCCCAAGGATCCCTGCCACTTATCTTGAAAGATATATGAAGCTATGCAATGTAGGACTACTTGTATTTCTCGTTGCTACGTCTTCATCCACCGCTCCGTCGTTTGGAAGATCTTAGAGATGTAGGCCTCTGTCACCTCCTAATCTTCCTATAAGAGCTCGCGCAGGCCCTCCTCCTCCTACAAGGTTCTCGAGTTCATAAGCAAGGTGTCCAGCACAAGGAGATGTTGACAAAAGGATGAGGTGCTTCCATTGCGGACCAAGCCAACCATAAATGCGTTGTTGTTGCGAACCACCAATAGTTAGCACCATCTCCCAAATCGATTAATCCGTCATCGGATATGTGGCCCGCTCCCACCCTTCCTCCTCAAGAAATGCGGGGAGAGGGAGAGGGGAGAGAGAGAGACGATACAATATGTAGGAGTCCGGATGGCAATGGGTACCCGATACCCGCTAACCTGACGGGTACCCGCACTAAATGGGGAGGGTTTGGTGACGATTTGGATCCGCGGGGCTGCTCGGTAAAAATCCAGACCCGCCGGGTCTAGCGAAGACTGTAGTTGACATAATGACATGTATTCGTCCTTGTCAACTTCACCATATACTCACTCGCAAAAAAAAAACTTCACCATATACTCAATTATTGCAAGGTAATCATTTCCTCCATGCTCGCCCTTAACCCTTGGCTGCTTGGGTTCAATAATGCATTTCATGTTATTGCCAGCACTGGTTATTCATTTCGCAAAGTCCTCTTGTTGATTCTTTTCTGGTGCGTTCGATTTTTCTTAAATTCCACTACGTTCAAATGGCCTCCACCCCTCCCCTTCCTACCCCCACACTTGAATGACCTTGATCATTCTCGCCCCCCTTTCGGACCTGCACGCCCTTCTTAGTTTCAACCCAGACAAAGATATGCATAATAACATGCAAGGCATGTCTCACAACGTTATATCATATGCACAAATCAGGTCTAAGCGGACCACCCCCCCCCCCCCCCCCCCCCCGCCTCATATAGACACTACGGCTTTAAGAAAAAGAAAATGTGGTGGCCACCACCCACGTCGTGGATACTAGATCTGCATGATGTCACCCTCTCACATTCATTAGATCTAGAGGGTGTCTCCTCCTTGTGCGGTGACCTAAACAGAGCCCAAGGACCCCTGCCACTTATCTTGAAAGATATATGAAGCTATGAAATGTAGGACTCCTCGTATTCCTTGTTGCTACGTCCTCATCCACTGCTCTGCCATTTGCAAGATCTTAGAGATGTGGACCTCTGTCACCTCCTAATCTTCCTACAAGAGCTAGCGCATGCCCTCCTCCTTCAACAAGGTTCTCGAGTTCGTAAGCGAGGTGTCCAGGACAACGAGATGTCAACAAAAGGATGAGGTGCTTCCATAGCGGACCAAGCCGATCATAATTAAATGCCTTGTTGCGACCCACCAATAGTTAGCACCATCTCCCAAATCGATTAACCCGACATCGGGCTATGTGGCTCGCTCCCACTCTTCCTCCTCAATTGAAATGCGGGGAGAGGGAGAGGGGGGAGAGAGACATGATACGATATGTAGGAGTATGCACTATATGTATTGTATGGGGAAGTGGGCACATAGCTCCAAAAGTAAGTCATACATATGTCGTTATGTCAAGGGTTCTTTGAATAACCGAGACATCTAAGATACCAACTTTTTGCATAACATGTCTATGATATCACATCTTCATGACTTATTTCTTTAGAAGTGAGGCAGTCGATGTTCCATTCGATTAGATAGAAACAAAGTTGATATTAACAGAAGGTCCTGGGGCCGCAAAGTTACGGCATGACTACCACCGTCATGCACCTAAACTAGTGCCTCATGGGTCTTGGGTGAAGGTGTAGGACCTGAGAGATATGTCCCTTCGATGAGTTGTGCTACTTCCAATATCGACAAAGCATTACTGCCAAAAAAAACCTCATGTTGTGCTCCTTCGAAATGTCTCAGATGATATGTATAGATTATGTCATTTAGATTTCTGCTTGCAAACCTTCGGCAGGTGTTGATAGAGTGGTCCCACCAAGTTCAAAAATTGGAGGCATGGGCGTGTTGGAGATATGCCCTAGAGGCAATTAATAAAGATATTTTATTTGACATATCTCAATTGTTCATAATATGTTTTGTGTTATGCTATAACTGTATTAATCGGAAACATTAATACACATGTGATACGTAAACAACCAGGTCCCTAGTAGCCTCTATTTAACTAGTCCGTTGTGCGATTGATGATCGAGGTTTCCCGATCATGTGACATTTATGTCAATTGGCAGTGGAGTCAATCATTAGGTGAATGATGTGATGGGCACACCCAATATTTGAAGGACGTAATACTTACGCCTTTGATCGTGAGATCAACTCAAATTGCTATTTCTGAAAGATACTTTGATTGCATCAACGTCATGTCTTATATAGGATGACAATAAAGGTGTCCCTCTCAGGTATCGGAAGGAAGTATGTTGAGGAGAGGAATTAAGAGCGGGATTTGCCAATCCACATAGCAGGATAGATACTCTGGGCGCACTCGGTGTGATTACATCAATGAGCTTGCAAGCATGTGACTAGGTCACGGGATGTAATATCACAGACGAATAAATATAGTATTGTCAAGTAACGAGATCAAGCTCGGTATAAAGATACCAGGGAACGAGTCTCGGACAAACTAAGTATCGCATGGCAAAAGGCCTGAGACTTGACGTCTAAGGTTCGAACGACAAAGTTATTCGTGATGCACAGGGACTATCATAGCAATCCAGGTCTCCCTGATAGTCATTGATCGGAGAACGGGTCTCGATCATGTCTGGAGTATTCTCGAACCGCTAGGGTGACACACTTAAGGGGAGTGACATTTATTTAGATTGGACGTAGAGAAGAAAATAGAGAGAAGAACACCGGAACTGTTCCGGGCACATCGGAAGTGTTCCGGGTGATATCCGACGGAGTTCAGGGGCCGAAGAAATGTTTTTCGGAGTCAGAATAAATTATATAATATGTGTTTAATATTAATTAGTGTAATTAATAGTTAAATACATTTTATTTATTTATTTTGGATTTTTAGGCAGCCCCAATTCTAAATGGGCCTAACTTGTGGAAGAAAGGCCCAAAAGGGGGGAAACTTTTCCCCAAGTGGGGCGCACCAAGGGAGGTGGCCTGATGGGCCACATGGGGCCCATCTGGGGCCGGCGCACCATGCTGGTACGGCTGGTGTGGGATTTAGTCCCACACCGCCCATCCAGCAAGGTTGGCAGCCTCCCTCCACCTATATAAGTAGGTGCCCATGCCTTGGAAAAAAGACACCAGAAATTCTCTCTCTCTCATCCGTTTTAGACGTGACTCCGCAAATGGGGTTGCGCACGGGTTGAGGTTTTCTCCACCATATGCACACCGCCGTGCTATCGGTTCTTCGGTCCAAGTCTTCTGCTTCCGCTGCTCGGCTGGATCGGAGCCCGGAGGTCGTCATCTTCACAGTATGTGTGTGAAGCCCTGCGAGGTGCCACACTTGGGGCACTTGGAGAGGTTCGTCCTCACCACCTTGAGGTCGGCGCCATTGTCGTCATCATCGCGCCGCCTTCATCTTCGTCGCGCCAAGTTCTTTGCGACCTAGAGGTCGGCTACGTCGTCTACTTCGACAACGCTTGTTGCGGGAGCGTAATCCCCGCTATCGGTCTACGAGGGTACGTATATCGATCCCCTCGTTACGGTATATCTGCATAGTAATAGATCTTGGCTAGGTTATGGTTATCGTTGCTAGGAATTTTTTTGTTTTCTGCCTACGATTCCCTTCAGGGCGTTCGTCCCCGGCCCCTCCTAATTGTTCCATTAGTTCACACTTTCCCTATTTAACATTGAGATGGAGCAGTTATGGCAAAGGCGTTTGGAAATCTTATAGTGACATTGTTGAAGGATAGTGATTTATGATCCCCCGACAATCTTACTTCCGGAGATTAGAAGCAAGTTTATTTGTTCGGCAGGCGGTGCAGGTCAACATGTTTAAGTCATAGACGAAATAGATGAAAATCTTTCAGACTTTATTCATGAAGTAGCTATAGAGCTCGTACAAAGCTAGGCGATCTCGGTGAGTTATATGATGTCTCTGCCGGAGATTATAGATGTGGATAGGTTCTAGGGTTTTACAGAGAGGTCTGGGCAGAGTTTTGGCGTGTAATGGATGTCCCCGTCTTGGTTGAATCCTTCGGTATATATAGGTTGATCTCGTAGCCTTCCTTTGAATATAGTTGTGGGGAGTAGATCTTCGTATAGCCCTGGTGTAGTACGGCAGGTCTAAGTCGGTTTGGAGAAGTTTCTAGAATAGAGCTACCGGCGGGGAGTCTTGAACGTCGTGGACTAAAAAGTGGTGAAGGCATGTAGGGTTAAGGTCTAAACCCACTACTATCCGACATATATTTGCTCAGACATATCTCAGATGAGGTTTTCTGTACTAGTATAAAATTGATTTGTTTTGTTACAACTCGATCTTGTAATTTTCGTTATCTAGAAATTATTGATGGAATTGTTTGAGTCAACCTAGTCTAATATTGATAAGGCAAGCATCAGGGGACATGCATGCACATTCGTTGATATTTATATAGAGATTGGCCGAAAAATATGTGTCGTCTTGGCCTTCTTAATTTTATGATGTACGTACGACCTTTCCCTCGATTAATTACTATATACTGCTGAAGGAGCAAGTATATATATGTGAATCCCCGATGGATTGGAAGATTCTGATGTTCAATCACTCAATGATGAGGCTATTTCTTAATGCTGTCTTACCAAGAAAGTTGTAACTTAATTAACACAATAGATAATCGTACACTAACTCGCATGTTGGTACTTAAAGTAACTTCTGGTTCTAGTTTATTTCCTGCTGGTTCTTTCGATACTTGCTTTAGTTTCTTTTACAAGTAATCACAATTAGATGAACCCGCATTCCTCGAATTAGCAGCTAGTACCATGTGATACGATTTCTAAATACAACATAGTACAGCTCAAAATCAAGTCAAACATTAGATTACTACTGCTGTAAAGTCTCTACAGATAACGTTAATTAAGATATAAGAAAGGTTACCTCAGAATCAAATTAACTACGTTTACAGTTACAGCCTTATGTTGTACTTTAAGAACTCAATATTATATGTCATGGTGATATTATATGATGAGCACACGAGCACATAGCTTGTTTTCTTTGCACTATGTGAACAAGAAATATATAAACAAATAAACCATTACAGTATCTGACTACAAAGCAAACATGGAAGTTCGTCATTATCAAATACTATGTACTGTTTACAACGTTTTAAAATGAAGATTAACACAGAAAGTTCGTTTTGTAGGTTACGACTGAGTAGTATAAAAACCTGGTTAGTACATGCTCAGCGGCAAACATCAACATCATTTGTTGCATCAATCAATATAGTCACTGTATTATCCATTTCAGGCACTATTACTGCACAGGGTGTGAGTGCAACTTTGCAATGTAAGTAAGTGAAGAACATGTACTCCCTCCGATCCATATTAGTGGGCATAGCTTTGTCTAAATTCATATGTATCTAGTTAAGTATTTAGACTAGATACATGTGTATCTAGACAAAGTTGTGCCTACTAATATGGATCGGAGGTAGTACATGATTTTTTCCTTAGTGGGGTAAAAGTTGACATAATTTCCTTCTTGACACTAACTAAATTGCTGCCAAAATCTTGGGCAGTATATATGTATGTTTTTGTTTTATTTGTGACACACAAGTATAACCATTCTAAGATCTACACTTGGTTAATATCATCATTATTATTTAAACCTCTTAAGATAATTTATTGATATATCTCAGCCTTTCTCTTATTATTCATTTTTACTAACACAACCCATAGCTAATTTTTATATCCTTGTGTGCAATTTTTATTAGATTTATACTTATAATAACCTCAAGAGTTGTTACAAAAATAAGTGTGTTGTACGTATTGTTGGTTATTGGCACTTCGGAATATACCTAGTCATGGGCAGCCCGACCGAGCTAGAAAATTCTAGGCCGGACCAGGCCAGGTGCTCGGGCCTGAATTTTGGGCCCTACGGTCGGGTCGGGTCAGGCTCGGACTTGCAAAATACGTGATTTACGTCGGGGTCGGGTTGCGCCGGTCGGGCCTAGTAGGGCTTTTTAGGGCTCAGGCCCGATTTCTGTGGCCGGACAGCGGCCAGGGCTGGGCTCAGGAATAGGTTTTCAGCACTGAGCTTTTTTAGGCCTGACCAGAAGCCCGTCCCAGCCCGAAGCATGGCCAGGTACACTTCAGAATGAACTTGTGACTTGTACATGGAGTCTACCGAAAACTTTTCATTTTCATGTAGATTCTAACGGAGTTTTTCGTGTAATTGTGACAATATGACTAAAGTCAATAATCACCATTTAAGAGCATTCCGTGTCATAAGACGTGCACCGAATGGATCCCGTCGAAATGTCACACTGGGAGGTGTTGTGCTCAATACCTATGCGGTGGTATTGTTTTTATTACATACAATATTTTACAAAGCCGGATACTTGTCCTGAAGAGGCCGGGGCATTTTCAAGCCAAAAATCCTCACAGTGAATGGATCTCTAAGACATCATTTATTAAGAAAAACCCATAGAGAAAGAAGTGCTTATTCGATGTCATCACGCCTGCACTCCCGGCTTCCAACAAAATGGGAGATAGACTTGATCCTAGGTATTTTCTTCTCAGGATAGTTTGCCACACCCCTCCTTTGTAAGAAGTTTGGATGACAATTTACTAAGGTGTGCGGTATTTGTAGCCTCAAGATTTTGAATACTGAAGCCTCTGGTCTTTTTGGACAACATACGACATTACATTTAGCCTCTATATTTTTGTCACTATCTCCATGCCAGAAGAACTAAGAGCTGAAGTAGTCCAACCTTTGGAGTACCCTTTTCGGAACATGGAAGAACGATAGCATATATATTTTTTGACACAAAAAGAACGATAGCATATATATGTTTTGACAAAAAGAACGTTGGCATATATAACACCGTATTGTTAAGTACTGAATTAATGGTGATACGGCACCTCCCATGAGAGCAGCATATATTCTTTTCCCTGATGTTGATGCTGTCAAGAGACGGATGTTGTTTCTGTTCATGCCACGCAAGGAGAAGATCGAAGACCTGACATGCAGGTTTCTTAGTTCATGGTGTGTGATGTGCTTGAAGGAGTCCGGATGGGGGCCACCTGCAGCCAAGATACACGTGAAGATGGCGCACCAATTTAGAGTCCATATTTGTTTAGTTTGGTTTATTTTCTGTTTAGGAAAGAGTCACGTTTCTTTTATGTTTCCTAATTTTCGTTTTTCTTGAGAGCCAAGTAAGGAGAGTCGGCTATGCTAATATAAATAGCCAGGTGCGGCCAAGTAATATTCAGGTTATGTTTTGAGATTAAAGATATGTCGTGAGGTTCACCCAGGATGGGGTTCCGAGATCGAGTTATTGCTAGTTTTGATTGCTGATTCTTTGAGTCTGTTTTGCGTACCGTGGAGTAGATTCATCTATTCACCGATCGAAGTTATCTTGCTGCTGTTTTTGGTTCGCCGTGAAAGATCGGGCCTAAAAACCCTTTGGATCACGTGATCCTTATCATCTTGGTATCAGATTCGTCGGGTTTCTCACGGCGATTTCGTTCCGAGAATTATCTGCTGAGTTTGTTTTGCTCGTGAAGTTTTGCTGCCGGAGGCGTCAAGCCAAGACACCGGTGTTGATCGTTTGTTGTTCATCTGCTATCTGCTGGAAGTTCTGCCGGAGGCTCACGCCAACACACCGGTACTGCTTGTGTATCTGCTGAGGAGATTGCTCTGTCGCGTTTGCTGGTTCTTCTGGGAAGATCCTGCGTTGGAGCGTGAAGGAGTTTCCCTCGCCGCCGTCGGCTGCGGTGGAGCGTTGTTGAGTTCTGCTGCTGGGATCGCTGGAGTCCACGTTACGATCGGAACGGATCGGACAGCGATTGTTTTTTTCCGTTTTGCTTGGATACGTACCTAAATCCTTCCTTGGTACGTGAGGGAAGGAAAGGAAAGCAATCAGGAGAAAATAAAAGGAAATAGGAGAGCGGATCGGGATTGACAAGTAATTCAGGTACGGAAGGATTCTATTGGTACGTGGAGTTTTTGGTCCTGGTTTGTTTTCTGAGACGATCATGGCCTGCTTGTCTGCTGGATCTTGGTTAGAAGAGAGGGGCCAGCATGATAATCTGTTTCACACTAAGGTGAAGGTACAGGACAGAGCATGCGCTCTCACAATCGACCATTGGAGTATGGTTAATGTTGTTAGTCTCGAGCTGGTAGAGAAGCTGAACTTATTGAAGGCACCGCATCCAAAGCCCTACCTGCTGCATTGGGGCCCAGATCAGTTCACCGTCGAGTACCAAACAGAGGTGCAATGTTGGTTGGGACCATTATCGTTTGTGGTTTTCTGCGACGTGATTCCAAAGTATTTGGTTTCGTGTCATATGTTACTCGGGCGGCCATGGTGCAATGAGCAAGGTGCAGTACACTCTATAGACGGCACATACAAGCATCATCTGTATAGTGTACCATGTAATGGGAAAATTTATAATAAGTCCATGGATCCGTCATTATTCAAGGCTTGGAGAGATGATCGGCTGAAGGAAAAACTTAGAGAGCTCGAAGAGGCAAAGAAGAGGGAAGCCAAAGCTGCTGCAATTCCTGTGGTGGTAGACACTGCTGCACTTGTTCTTGCGCCTATTCAGCCTACACAAGTGGCCGATACTGCTGCAATTCATGTTGTTTCTGCAGATTCTATGGTTGACGTTCCTGTGGTTGACGTTCCACTAGTTCGTGATGATGTTGCTGTAGGAGATGACTTGAAACCGAGGACGGTTTCGCCTGAAGGGGGGGAGGATGATACGGCACCTCCCATGAGAGCTGCATATATTCTTTTCCCTGATTTTGATGCTGTCAAGAGACGGATGTTGTTTCTGTTCATGCCACGCAAGGAAAAGATCGAAGACCTGACATGCAGGTTTCTTAGTTCATGGTGTGTCATGTGCTTGAAGGAGTCCGGATGGGGGCCACCTGCAGCCAAGATACACGTGAAGATGGCGCACCAATTTAGAGTCCATATTTGTTTAGTTTGGTTTATTTTCTGTTTAGGAAAGAGTCACGTTTCTTTATGTTTCCTAATTTTCGTTTTTCTTGAGAGCCAAGTAAGGAGAGTCGGCTATGCTAATATAAATAGCCAGGTGCGGCCAAGTAATATTCAGGTTATGTTTTGAGATTAAAGATATGTCGTGAGGTTCACCCAGGATGGGGTTCCGGGATCGAGTTATTGCTAGTTTTGATTGCTGATTCTTTGAGTCTGTTTTGCGTATCGTGGAGTAGATTCATCTATTCACCGATCGAAGTTATCTTGCTGCTGTTTTTGGTTCGCCGTGAAAGATCGGGCCTAAAAACCCTTTGGATCACGTTGATCCTTATCAAATGGGGGCTAACCAACCTCTTCCCGAAAAAAAATTCTAGCTACTTAGGCGTTTCTCCATTCGTTGCTTAACAATTTTCCACATTTGAGAGTCTCTGATAATGAATCGATATTCCCAAATATCTATTGGGGAGTTGTCCTTACTCCCAACCGAATATATCGGCATACTGAGCCACACATTTGTTAGCTTCTTCGAAACTAAACAACTCATTTTTATGGAAATTAAGTTTTAGACTCGTCAATTGCTAGAACGTTGGTAAGAATAATTTAAGGGTCTTAGCCATTCGAACTCATGCTCCATAAAGAGGATCGTATCATTCGTGTATTGTGGGATAGATACCCCACTGTCTACTAGATGTGACCCCACTCCCTCAATCTGAGTCGAGTTTTTCGGACGCTGTATTATGATGGCCAACATATCAACCACAATGTTAAATAACATCGGTAATAGTGGGTCAGCATGGCGGAGTCTTTTCTTTGTTTTAAATAAGGACAAATTTCGTTGTCGACTTTTATTGCACACTACCTCCATGCACAAAACTCTGAATACATGTGCACCAAGTTTTGGAAGAAACATTTCATTCTCTATAGTCTCAAAATGAATTGAATATCACACCATTCATATTTTCCAGTCTAATTCTTAACTGGAAAGAGGAAACATAACATATTACACTTATCGACGAACAAATTGGAGATCGAGGCAGAAGTGTCGACACAGGAGTTGTTGCAAAAAAAGAAGACCACAATTGGGGCAAAGTTATCAAGGCATCAGCAAAAACAACACCACTTTTCGTGCATTATGTTTGGTTTTGACAACTTGACTACAACTATTGTGGGTTTTTGCGATTTTACTCCTGATATAGCGTCTCAAGAATCAACCATGCTTAACAACCCAGCTGAGTGACAACAATAAGAGAGAGCGAGGGAGAGAAAGCACATGCACACAACACACGGTATATATAGTTTATCTAGACAACCCAAAAATAAAAGAGAAAGGGAGAAATATAAAGATTCCGCATAGACTTTGTTTGCTGGGAGGCGCCTCACCTAATCATGTCGCCACTTGAAGCTTGGTAGCCACTATTATCACGAGCCAATGAGCGATTACCTCACGCTAATATTTTAGGGCTCAACGGCATCTTTGCCAGGATGGAAACCTTTAACAAAATGGTCATTAAAGATAAGCACTACACCTGTTAGGGCCAATATTGTATGCATTAGCAGCGCATATGGACCCCGAATATGCAAAGTGACGACATGAGACGCAAATGGAGTGCAAATGGGAGGATGATATAGGAGCTCTTATTGCAAGAAAGGGTGTTGACCTAACTAAAGGAGACACTGTATGTAGGAGTACTTTTAAGGGTGAGAGAAAAAGTATAAACCGACCAAGAGTTGCTTGCGCACATATACGTATACACCCTTGTGATTGATGATAATGACTGATTTGTCCCCTTTTCAACTCCATAATCCAGTGGCTTAATCAAATGGTTAAATTGTCGTGTCAAATCTATCTCTTCGATCGATCCACCTCAGTCGTCATATCCAGGTAGATTTGCCTGATATTAGTTTATATACATGGCCCCCAAATGTGCGGCGTTTGATTTTATTTACCAGTCCTGAAAAGTAGTGATTTTGGTATATACGGACGACGATAGATCCGTGCTTGATTCTCAGCTAGCAGAATATGATCAATAATAATTAACCAATACTCATATATGTATGCTCTCTCTCCGAGTTGAATTGCGTAACCCATGTGTGGAGGAAGATTAGTCATACAAACTAGCCCCAATTCGATCACATAGTTAAATAATTCAGGGCTAGCTTACTCGATCGTGCGTCCATGTACACGCAATTACTACTGATTTGACTCTAGGCAGGCAGCTCGCTTACTCTAGCTGGATCGGCCTGCAACCCGTTCGATCTGATGCTCCCATTCATGGACTTTCAGGCGATCGATCGATGCTAACTCCGGCGAGCCAATCATCGAACGCCCCCGTGCCCGAGCCCGTCAGTCGTACGCAATGGACGGAGCTGCAGTGGTCCGGGGTCGCGAGTGCACGTGCCGGCGTGGCCGGCCATCGACCGGCGCATTGCATGCGTTCACGTGCACGTCCCATCCGAACGAGGAACGAGCTAACCTCCATGGCCGCCGGCCGCCGCTGCCACCGAGATATTCGATGGGGAGGTAGCTAGCATAACTACATGCGTGCGTGCAGCATCATGGAGGGAGTTAGCTACGGAGTAGTTGTGAGTGAGGTCAGTCACTCACACTGTCACACTGTCGCACGTGCGGCAGGCAGCCGGCGCGCCCGACGAGGCGGCCGCATGTGCCTCCGCTATCCATGCCGGTGGCCGAACGTGCACCGTTGGAAGCGAGCGAGCGCGCGGCAGGTTGGACGTACACCTCGCGACGGACAAGGCATGGTACGGCGGTAAAGGTGAACCATCGGTCGTGGATCGGTGTTGGTGACTGGCCTCGTCGTTGCCTGATCGAATAGCAGAGGCTCTTCGCTCGGATCGCTTGTGTGCTCACTGCTCACTGTTCGCGAAAACCTGCTCGCCACCAAGGAAGATGTGGTTTTCTTTTTAGGGAAGATGGGTTCCTTCTTTGCACCATGGCCCATGGCCCAATTTTACAAGGCAGATGGCTCCTCGGTCGGTCATAGAAGGGACCATTGTCTGCGGACTTTCACTTGGTCACGCGGCAGCGGGCTAGCCCATTCTGTGTGACCAATTTAGCGGCCTCCCATAATTTTTTCGGTAAACTAGCCTTGAGCTGTTGGGCATGGAAGCTCGTAAGTCTCGCTCGTAGCACTAGATGCGTTCGCCCGCATCCCTTCGGCATCGGCTGCGGCCCAGTAACAGGTCAGTACAGCTTCGTTGCTTTTTCCTTTGTTTCTTTTCCGTTTATTTTTCTTTTTTTATTCGCAAACAGGTGGGTTCTTTTTTCGCCCTTAATTTTGTAAAAAAAAAATATTAATCTGAAATTTATTAAATCCGAAAATTATCGTAATCTGAATATTTTTCACAAATGAACATTTTTTAAAATCTGAACCATTTTCAAAAAATGAACATTTTTAAAAAACTCTAACAATTTTCCAGTATCTGAACCATTTTCCTAAATCAGAAAAATCTTAACCATTTTTTAAAAAAGAACATTCAAATATGAAAATTTTAAATTTGAACATTATACAAAAATGAAAATTTTCTCTTTTTCTTTGCAAAATGTTCACGAATTAAAAAATATTTTTAAAAGTTCAAAAATGAAATAAAACATAAAAAATTAAACGAAAAAGACATAGAAAATAGAAAAAATGCTACAAGAAGAGAAAAAAAAAAGGAAAAGAAGCACAAGAAAAGGAGAAAAAAGAAACGAAAAGAAACAAAATGAAGGAAAAGATGGGCCGGCCCACAGGAGCAATCGTTGTGAGCGAGCCGCTAAGCGATAAATAGTGCGTGCGTGGTTGAGCATTTCAACCTAGTCCATTTCGCATGACCAATGGGCGTCTCTACTTAGGCACCTCTAGGACACAGAAGATGAGAGGTGACAAATGACAAGTGCTACCTAATGGTTTTAACCGGGTCGGCCAAGGATGGACCATTACACAATTTTTTCATTTGATGTTAGAGAGTAAGTTAATTTTTTCTATGGTGAATTCTAATTTTGTACCCTCTAGTTATGCATTTGTGACACTAATTACTCCATGTACTACAAAATCGTCTAGAGTATCCATTTTAGAAATTTTAGACATTCTTTTTCTCATGCTTTGAATTGTACGTAGAAGACCGCTTACTAACCAGTGTCAGGGGCTAAGGAGAAAACCATACGCGGCTACTACTAGAGATGATGATGGCGATCCATATGGCCGCCGTTAGTCATTACCTCCATAGAGGCATCATCTGGTTCATGATATGTGTCTCTTCCCTCCCCGGGCTACGGGATAACCCTAGGTTTGAATTCCTCAATTGGGAAGTGACGATGTCATGACTTATTTGTTTCCTCCTTGGATCCACTTATCTATTTATAACGTGGAGTCATCTCATGTGGCATTGGAGATGACTTCTTTCCCGATTTTGCCAACGAGAGGCTTGGTGTTTGTCCTCTACATATGGGGTTGGCTTTTGTGGTGCAATGTACATTGTTATATGCACATCCTAGGTGATGGCTTCCCTAGTTTTGATCTTGTGCTGCCTTTCCCTTGCTAACGAGGGCGCTTGGGAAGTTAGATCGGGCCTCCGCACTTGAGCACAACTGTGACGGTTCACTAGAGAAGCCTTGTTGTCATGAAGTAGCATTCAAGGCCATGTGTATGCATGACTATGCAGAGGCCAAGAGAAACTTTTTTGGCATTCACTTGCACAATCTTGTTCAACGGCAGAGAAACAAAATAGCACCCAAAGACCAGAGAACATTGGAGTTGACAGAAACTTTTTGGCTCAAGGTTTAAGTTGCCTAATGTGCATACCGCACATGTCACAAATACGTCACGATATGGCTCCTTCTCGTGCAGTAGGTGTACCTCTATTCTGGCATAGAAAATTATTTTGTTAACTATGCACAGAAAATATCTTTTATCTTTGTTGTGTACATCAATGCTACAGATTTTGCAGCATTCTCCCCCTAGGACTAGGAGTAGAGCACATCTTAGTCATACGTACTAACGTACTCACGCATTATATTATCCACAAACATTACAATCACAGGACCATGAGATACATCGATCATGTGTACACAGAAGAGCTGAAGAGGCCCTATCAAGCCCGTGGTGAACAAGGATCGATGAATGCAGTACGAGTACGGACTCTCTCTCTCTTTGTGATTGGCTGGCCCACACGACCTAGTACACTAGAGCAAGAAAAACTTTAATCCCCATCTTGCTGTTTGCTCACTCGACAACAAAGCGGCATGGTTTCTCGGCATATCCCAGTAGAAAAATAGTTACGACAAAAAGCGCACCAAAGGTTGGACCTATGGCCGGAGCCGCGCGCGATCGACAGAGATGTTTAATTTGACTGCCCGTAAGTGACAACCTTAGTTACCAGTAACTTACAAGTACAGCTAGAACTCTGGCCGGCCTCAGTGTACATGTGTTCTGGAAACTGTGGGAACTTGACTGCACAACTTGGGAGTAATTCCTTAGGAAGGATCCAAATTAGGAATAAATTCTAGAAGCGAGTGGATGAGTCCGTGCACACGGGCATGTACGTAGGCGAAGGAACCGAGGGCTAGCTTTAATCCAGACAAACATATGAGATGCAACAGCTATCAAAGATAATATAGCATGGGACCTATGTGTTCTAACATTTGGCCTTTTAAGTTTAGTTATATCTAGAATGAAGAATATTCAGTCAGTCTGTCGTAGCTCTGAAGCCGGTGTGGCAGCTATCAAAAAGTTGTAGTTTTAGACTTGGATCCTAGTACTATCAGACTGTGTACATTACCTCGTTCTGACTTCTGAGTTTCGTTTCTGAAAGTGCATACTGTATAAGCCGTCAGGGGCGTCGTCACCGCCGGATTGTGAGCTGCTAATTTTGTTCTGAATATCACCGGCAGCAATGCCAGTTGGGAAAATCGTTAAGCCAATGTTTTAGCATCGATGCATGACATCTTCGCTGATAAAATTGGATGTGAACATCCGACGATGTACAGGCTGGGGGCTTAATCTTCCTTTTCGAAATAAATAAATTCAGTTTCACTGAATTTCTTTGAATGGATTTGGAATCGTTTATCTATCTGAAACTACTGCTACGACTGAACATTTGTTGAAAATCTGATACTGTGCCTTCTCTTAGTATAGTTCCCCCCAGATTAACCCCAAACCACATTATATACCCGACAAGGTTCAACGCTAAACATAACCGAGTTGAATCCACGACAACAGAACTGTGCCTTAAGCTAGCAAGCTACCCCATCAGCTCAGACCCCAGCGTACATGCACCGATACTACCCATGCAAACAAACACAAGCTTGTGTCTGTCGCACCCTCGCAGACATGAACAAAAAGTTCAGAACGCGCGACACAACCGATGCTCCTCTCCCCATGTCTCTTCCGTAACCCGAAACCCCCACCGCCTAGCTCACTGCCACACTTCTGTATAAATGCTCGGCGCTGAAACCGCACGAATGTCCCGTCAGTCACTACTCCTACAGAGCAAAAATCTGAAGCTAGCTGACACTCGAGCTGAGACAAGGATGGCCCCTGCGAGCAGAACCGAGTCGATGAAGCACATTACCCTGCACAACTTCCTGAAGCAGCAGCACCTGCTGCAGCAGCGCCTCAAGCCAGCCGCCGTGCTCTGGAGCTGGCCGGTGCCGCGCCCGATGCCCGACGACGATGCCGACGGTGCGTCGTGGCCGCCGCGCTCCTACACGTGCGCCTTCTGTCGCCGCGAGTTCCGGTCCGCGCAGGCGCTGGGCGGCCACATGAACGTGCACCGCCGCGACCGCGCCAAGTTGCGCGGACAGTACGGCGCCGTGCCGCCCGCCGCCGAGACCTCCGCGCCAGCCGCCGTGGCCACGACGGAGTACGCCGTGCTGTACCCAGTGCTGAACTCCAATGCTGCCGGCGGGCGCGCGGTGTTCATACCCAACGGTCACGGAAATGACGACGAGAACGAGAAGGACATTGACCTTGAGCTGCGCCTCGGGTGGCTGTGAACGAGAGACGTGCCCGTTATTTTTTTTCCGTGACGTGTGATTCTTTATTTGTCTTCCAATTCGACTCATTCTTTAATCGGAATAATGGCATAAGATTAACCGACAGATTGCCATTAGATAGAGCCTCCAAAAGGGAGACGACGAGAGGCGAAGAAAAGGTGCAAAGTATGGGCAATACTATATATTAGGCCTTGGCGCCTCGATTGATCGCAGTATTTCGTTTCCATCATGTCATTTCCTCCGACAGGTTTACGGCATAGTAGGCGACACCGAGGAGTAAGATAGGCCCACTTCGCTGGATTTTCATCACACCTGCCAAATTCAGGCCAAACCAGCAAACCACAAATACTGAACTTAGATGTTGAACTACCAGAATTTATCTCTTATATTATTCGTGCAATTTTGACCACACTTCATCTGTTACTGGTACCAGCACACAGTAATTTAATGGAGCTGATATGACATTTTCGGAGCGAACTACAATAATTCAGCTTGAACACAGAAAAAGATATCAAAGAAATGAAATTTCTAGTCGATATCATCTTGATGCCATCAGTTGATTTCTTCTCAGATAATTTTACCACGCGCCATATTTTGCTTATTACTAGTACTGATTCGATGACAGAGTATACAGAAGTACAGAACTGCAGCAGTGGAGGTTCGAAAAAAGAAATGCAGCAGTACAGCGTGACCACAGAAAAATGTCCAAGGAAATGGAATTCCTAGTTGCAAGCATTTCGATGCTGCCGGTTAGTTAGATAGAGCGCCCATCAGTTTGCCCGCCGAAATATTTCCAATAGTTTCAGTTCGACATGGGAAAAAGGAAGAAAATAAAAGAAAATGTCACTGACAAGTAGGACCTGTTTTAAAAAAAAGGATAGAAGGTTAGGTTTTTTTTAGAACTTACGGGCACTGTTTATGGCATTTGTTAAAAAAAATTGCGAAAAGCATTTGTTAAAATTGAGTATGCTCGGCTGTAAAAACAGCACAGAACTGGTATAGGGGGACCTGCAAACTGATTTTGAAGGCCAAATTTGATGGCGTGGGGACGAGAACACCAGTTCTTCCACGTACGCGCGGGCGCCGCACAGTTCCGGCGGAACCAGATCCGCTCCCTCGACATCGACGGTGGGATCGTCGTCGACCACGCGAGCAAGGCGGCCGCGCTGCGCATCTTCTACCTCGACCTCCTTGGGCGCGCGCGCGAGCCCACCTGGGCTTTCGATCTGGCCCACCTCTACCGCGACGCTCCGCTCGTTGATGGGCTGGCCCTCACGGCCCAGTTCGAGGAAGCCGAGCTCTAAGCCGCTGTCGAGGGGATGGACCGGAACAGCGCTCCTGGGCCAGACGGGCTTGGGCCAAGCTTCTACCGGGCTGCCTGGCCCATTGTTTCAAACAGTCTGCTTCGCGCCTTCGCCGCCGTCCACGCCAGGAAAGCCGACCTGGGCGCGATCAACCGAGCCCACGTCGTTCTTCTTCCTAAAAAAGACGGCATCCTCCTGCCTGGCTCTTACCGCCCCATTTCGCTCCAAAACTGCTCCATTAAGATCCTCTCCAAGACTCTCACCACTCGGCTGCAGTCTCAAATTGGAGCTCTTGTCGATGAGAATCAGTCTGGCTTCCTCTCGGCAGAAGTATCTCCGAAAACTTTGTCTATGCCACTGAGCTGGTTCAGTGCTGCTTCAAGCGGCGTGCTCCCACCGTTGTGTTGAAGCTGGATTTTGCTAAGGCCTTTGACTCCATCAATTGGCAGAGCCTGCGGCTGATTATGCCCGCGCGAGGATTTCCTTCCCTGTGGTGTGACTGGATGGATATGGTGCTCACCACCTCGCGGTCTGCCGTCCTCCTCAATGGGATTCCGGGGAGTGGATTGACTGCAAGCGCGGACTATGGCAGGGAGACCCGCTGTCGCCTTACCTCTTCCTGCTTGTTGCTGACATTCTTCACAGCTCATCCGGCAAGATCCTCTCATGCAGCACCCCCTGGTCGCCGCGCGCCGTGTCCGGTTCTGCAATACACATACGACACCTTGATCATCATGCGTGCTGATGCACATGCGGCTCGCCGGCTTCGGATCATCCTCGACCAGTTCGCCGAGGCCACCGGGCTTGCGATCAACTTCCACAAGAGCACCCTGGTCCCCATTCATGTGCCCGCTGAAGTGCTTGACGATATTCAGACTGTCCTTGGCTGTGCTGTTGAAGGATTCCCCCAAACTTACCTGGGCCTGCCGCTGTCCTGCCACAAGCTCAACCTCGCGGCGTTCGACCCTCTGATTGATAAAGCTGACAAGTTTCTGTCCGGGAGGCGCCATCTTGCTGTCATCCGGTGGAGAATCGTGTTGCTCAACGCTGTCCTCGACGCCCTCCCCACCTTCGCCTTGTGCGCCATCGAGCTGCCGCCGGGACTTCTCCGTGCCATTGACGCTCTCCGCCGCGCCTTCCTTTGGAACGTGCAAGGCCGGGCGTCGGGTGCCAAGTGTCTCGTGGCCTGGTCTGCTGTCTGCCGGCCCAAGCGGGAGGGCGGGCTCGGAATCAAGAACCTCGCCACGAAGAACGAGTGCCTGCAACTGAAGCTGGTTCACCGGCTCCATGGCGACACCAACTCGCCCTGGGCTCGCTGGGCTTGGTCCTCGGTCTCTCAGCTGGCCGCCACCGGCCAACACTGGTCGCGCCTCGCCGCCCTCATGCCGCTCTACCGCGGTCTCACCACGGTGGACGTGGGCGACGGGCGCCGCACCGCCTTTTGGCTCGACAGGTGGCTAGGCGACACGCCATTCGCGCATCGATGGCCCGCGCTCTTCACGCACGCCCTCGACGACAGCGCCACCGTCCACGACGTTCTCGGCGGCGGTGTCCGCCACTGCCTGGTGCCGCGCCTGAACACTGCTGTGCTCGCCAGTTCCCTGCTCTCGCCGCGGCTGTGGCCGGCGTGGAGCTTTCGGCCACTACGACACGCGGATTCTCACCCGCTGTCGGAAATCCTCCGGCGCCCTCGACGTGTCTGCTCTCTACATGCTCCGCTCCTGGGGCGTGTGGAGGACCCATCCTACTCCTTCGTCAGGGAAAACTACGCACCCTCGAAGGTGCGCTTCTTCGCGTGGCTGCTGTCGAAGAATAGGGTCCTCTCCAGAGAGGCCCTCCTCCGTAAGCACATCCTCACCGCTGCCGAGGCCGGCTGCCCGCTCTGCCATGCCACGTTGGAGAGCACGGATCACATCTTCTTCGAGTGCGAGTTTGCGCACCAATTCTGGCACGCGGTTGGCTGTCGGTTCCCTGCTGGAGCGGACGTTCGCCTCTTCTACGCCTACACTGCCCCGGCGACGATCCCACACGAGACGGCGTCTACCTTCCTCGCTCTGCTGCTAGAACTTGTGGAAGCACGGGAACGCAGTGGCCTTCCGTGAGCAACGGCCATGCCTCCCTCTCCTGCTTAGGCTTTGTCGAGACGACGCCCACTGTGGCGCTCGCGGCTGCCTACGGGCTTCGACACTTCTGCCGACTCCTGGCTGCATTGCTTCGGCACGGGCGCATGATCTGCTGCATGTCGCTACCCCCCCCCCCCCCCCCCCCCCCCCCCCCCCCCCGTGTAAAAAGCTCAGCCATTTGGGTCCGACACATATATATATAATTAATGATTCAGGTGGGCTTCCCCCCCCCCCCCCCCCCCCCCCCCGTGAAAAAGTCAAAAAAAAAATTGATGGCGTCTGCTACTCTTGCTCTAAGAAATTTGTGATCTCAATTTCACAGGTAAGAACCGTTCAAAAAAAAATACAGGTAAGAAATCAGTGTTTATGTTAGCAGTTTTGCCACAAAGAATTGTGGGTTGTACAAAGTAAATGTACCGTCGTAACTCGAATAACTCATTGTTTTATATTGATGCTAATAAAAAAAACAGCTTTACACATCCCATTGCTGCAAAATATCCAATTGCACCTTCAATGCTCTTAAACGGGTTGGCATATAACCTTACCCAGAACTCGCATTGGGTTCCGGTGTTATGTTACCCGACTGGGAATTTGGTGACAATTTAGTTGCTTTGAAAACCTTTCTTAAAAAAAAGTTGTACTCACTGACTAATTACTAATCAAAATTTAAGACGGTGAAATTAACCCCACCCAGACAATCCAAATTAGAGATGTAACCAGGATCCCGCCAATATCCCATTTCTAATTCATTTGATAATTTTTAGTTCAAAATTTGGTCAATTTAACAAAAAGATTCTCAGATGAACTACTAGCGGGATCCAGCGACACCTTAATCTAAACCTGTGTCAAGGCTTTTCATTCTCACTCGCGATCGCCGTTTCTATTTTTATTACTGGAAAAACCCTCTTCTCTTCATATTATCAGAAGAGCCTAGTAAACCATATTACAAGAAGTTATGTCATAATACCAATCTTATAAATTATGATGTTGGCGCACAAAAAAAAATCGTGATGCTTGATCCTAAATTGTAAAACATGCAACTAAGAGAAAGGATACCGTAAAATGGAGAAACAAAGCCTGCCCTATATATTTACTCCCTCCGTTTCTATGAATAAGGCGCACGCGAATTTCGACGAAGATTGACCGAAAGAATTGAGCTATAATATCTTGATTATATAGTATTTAATTGACATTGTTAGATTCGTATTGAAAAAACTTTTTGATGATACCAATTCTATATCAAATAGTTCATATATATATATAGATTAGTTCTTGGTCAAAGACAAATGTTGAAAAACGTCGCGTCTTATTCATTGGAATGGAGGCAGTATATGCTGGTATACCATCTTGTATCTAAGAATGCAACATATTAATGTTTTATTTTTCCTTCGCTTAAGTAAACACACTTTTGAAGACAAAGATAGTGTCGCCCTATTTTAGATACCTAAGAGTTAGCCAATCCAAATAACTTCTGAACTCACCAATTCTATGTCAGTAAGGGGTATTTTCTTTTTGCCTGATGTGTCTTTTAAAGTTAATGTTGTTAATACATATTTTGGACACGGAAATAGTTGAAGATTCCTTGTTGAATTAACCATACAATTTTCCATACTACTGTTTTTTCTAGTTTTTATGGCTTTTCCCCAACCTACTTCACGTCCAAACGAGTATCTTCCAGCTACGGAGTTAGCATAAAAAGGGAACCAAAAACTCTTTTCTCTTTTTCCCCCTCTGCTCTGCTCCTTGAGAGTCGCCGCGAGAGCTCCGTTGCCGCCCCTTTCCTCCCTGCTCACCGGAGGCGCTGCCGGCCGGCGAGGAGATGGAATAGGTGGTAGGCTAGCCTTGTACATAGTAGCTGTAGGTGTAGTTTTAGGTTGTGCCCTTGTGGTGTGTGGCTACGTGCCGACGGAGAGTAGGTCGGCGGATCTCGGCGGCCAGATCCGCCGCGCCGTTCCCTTCTTCCTCCTTGCTTCAGCTCGTCGGTGGCAGGTGATGCTGAAAGCAGCGTGGACGGAGGTGCGCATCTCTCATAATAAGGTACGCGCAGGAAGCTCTGCTCTGGGTGCTCCGGCCAGCCCTGGTTTCGGGCTTTTCCTCGTCTTCTTGATGATGGGCTCTGGAGGTCGGAGCTCGTGTTGAGCGAGGATCGGTCGGCTTCCATAAGGCCGAATCCCTACTTCTCTGCTGCATCCTTTTCGATCTGCATCCTCTGTCTAGTGGCAGTACAGAGATTGATGGCAGATTCACGCTTCTTGCTGGGCGGAGAGAAGCTAGGCTTTGTGGAATTTCTGGAAACGAAGATCTTGACCTTCTGTGTCGCAGTGGGTGCGAGGAGAAGCAAGGGCTCTTTGGATCCAGAGTTCTGCGGGGGATTTCTTCGACTGCGAATTGCGGAGATCATCAGCGGTGGCGATTTTGCGCCTCTGCTTTCCATGGCCGATGGGGCTGCTCCGTGCTGTGGCGTTCCTTGCGCCATGGCGTCTTCTACCTCCAGGCCGGTGTGCCAGTGCGGAGGCCCTTCTTCAGTTCCACGGCGGCATCCAACGTTGCTCTGTCTCCGAGTGGTCGCGTCCCCGGCGACGGCGCTGACGGCCGCTGTGTCGAGCTGCTTGATTTCAGTGGAGAAGGATCAAATTGCAATTCTGTTTCTGTTGGAAAGGTCCTTTTTGTAAAGTCCAAGGACTTGGTTGTAATTTTCCTTTTCTTTGTGGTCCTTGATGTAATGTGTAACTCCATTGAGTAATGCAGTCTGGACCCTTCGGGGTCCTTCCCCTTGTTCAAAAAAAAAAAAAGCATAAAAAGGGTGATCAACATCAGTGGCTAAAATTTCGTCGGTGGGGGATGACCTCTATCAATTCAAGTGTCGATTTGACCAACACACGTTAGGGCCGTTATTCTGTGACACTTGCGAACTGCTTCCACGACGTAATGCTAGGACGTGACACCATCTTCCGAACATGCGTCTCCAACGGCACGATCTCATATATCCTGGTCACGTGGGGCGTGAGCGCGTCACCTGTCACGTATCAAGAGCCAACAAGCAAAAAAGTAGTTTTTCTAGATTTTCGTGTTTTCTTAGCGGTGTCATGGTGGGACGGATGCTGATGATGTTATTCGGAATAATCGTCTGCAGCTCGTGCTCCTGCTCGTCGTAAGTGTTGCTGGCATCGGCGAGAGGCTTGTGGAGTCAAAACTGTTGGAGCAACTTGGAGCCTGCGTTGTGTCTTGGCGTGGCGGCGAGATGAGTTGATATTGTAGTGCGGCGGTGTGACTGCTGCAAATGTGCAGAAGACGGTTGAGGATCCGTCCACCTGACGAAGTGCGGTGTGGTGTTGGACCCAGATAAGGCGTTGAAGAGGCTCGGAGGGCTCCTTCGGACGGAAGACGGTCGAGGATCCGGCCGCCTGATGAAGCGCGGGTGGTGTTGGACCCGGACCAGGCGTTAAAGAGGCTCGGAGGGCTCCTTCGTGCGATGTTTTTTATCGGGTTAGATACAATCCTAGGGGGCTGGTGGCTATCGTGGCTCTTTTTTTTGGCGGGAAAAGACTAAGACCATATATTATCTGAAACCAACTCTTACAAGAACAGCATTACAACAAAAAGAAATAAAACTTAAGTTCTTGAAAAAATCGGCATCATCTTTCTTCTGCATCCTCAACGGTGCGCCGTGAGCAAAACTATTGTGGCTCGTTAACGCCTTATTGCTATGGCCTATGGGTTTCCTCAGCGTCAAGATGCGGATTAACTATTGACGCTCCTCTTCTCCGGTGCTAGCGAAGCTTTTAGGTTACGGTGAATGTGGTATGAAGCAGTACAATCACCAATATTTTCTAGTTTTATGTTGCTGGTACGGCGTTTCAAGTTTGTCAAGGAAAACGAAGCACAAAATATAGACTTGTTTTTGTACAAAGTCGGGCCATGGGCGCACCTATTAAGATAGACCTAATAATAGCTAAAATGCATGTGGGGCCGCGGTGGCCGAGGATATAAGACCCAGGCAGGAGTCTTCTTCCTCTTCCCCTTTCTCCCCTTCTTTCTTTTTTCATGGTTGTTCTCTCCCCGCATGAACACGCTCGTAAGCCTTCCCCCTTTATTTCATTCTTTCTTTCGCCGGCTGCTCCGACGATTGAAAAATCTACCCCTTCGCATCTCGCTTGTGACTAGGAGGCCTTCCCGAGAGTGTGCTATTAGTCTCGGTTGTGAAGCAGATATGAAGAAGTTGTCAATCGATTGCATAGCGCAGCGCCTGCAATCGATCGCGCTGACATCCCGAGCTAATCGCCCCTATAAAGTCGAAACGATGCTCAGCCTAGGCTCAGAACATTCCGGCCGCCCGAGTCACATCGACGAATCCCCAAATGGGCGAGGATCCTGAGCCGGCGGACCGCGGCGGCGGCCTTCCACGTCGCTTCGACCCTCTGGTCCGCCAGAGTTCTCTCCTCTTGTTGGGGGGATAATAACCCGGTATACTCATGACCAAGGAAGAATCAGTCGGACGGCCCAAGGCCTGGTCGGTGATGTATACAAGATGTGGGCCGGGTTATAGTTGGGCCAATAGGCCTAACATGACTCGTCCCTGGAAGGAAGGACCTAGAAGAACTGGAGTCCGAGTGAAGGAAGGAACCGGGTGACTTGGAGGCTACGGAAGGTCTAGAAGAACCTAGAGTAGGACTCCGGCTCGTATGTAACTCGGTATTCATTGTAAGTTCGGGAGACCCGGCGTCTATATAAACGGGCTCCCAGAACATAGATAGACAAGTCTTAAGCCCTAGTTCGATATCACCGCTATCAAGCGAAACCCTTGTAACCTGTCTCGTAACCCGGCTCTGTTGTCGTAGCCGAGTTATCGAGACCTCGAGATCAATAACATAGAAGCAGGAAGTAGGTCTTTATCTCCAATGGAGAGGCTGAACCTGGGTAAACCCTTTTTCCCCAACGAGCGTGACAATCTCCTGAAGGACCAAGGCGCCTTGCCCCAATCATCAAGTTACCCTATGGTAACATCTGCCGTGATAACCCCACGACAGTTGGCGCCCACCGTGGGGCCTGCGACCAAAGCTGTCCTCATCAAGGGAGAAGCTCTGCGAGGGATGGAGAACCTCGCGATCGGCGAGGTCAGGATGGATCGGCACGGAAAGCGCATCGTCGACGATTCCGGCTGGAAGGAAGAAGCAGATCTGCTGGATACCGGCCGGGTGATCCCGTTCGGTCGGATCAACGTCTTCGTAGGTATGGTTAATGCAATTCAGCAAATTGATGACGAGGTTATGTGCGACTCCGTTTCAGGGGCAGCCACCATCGTCCAATCTGATGGAGAAGAGTCAGTCGGAACAGGAGGTTTCGAACATCAGTCGGACATCCAGGCTTGCGAGCCGGAGTGCCGACGTGAGGAAGATTTGGATACAGATACTGAATCGATCTTACCGTTGTTTGACGAGAGATTTGGGTACGTGGCTGATGAGGAAGATTATGAGTCGGAGCCAAGGACCATGAAGCGTGCTGCGGTGTACACCTGAGGAACCACAATGATGGGACAGAAACTTCAGTGAGTGAGGACGATGCCACGCGTGCGGCCAGAGAAAACAGAGAAAGAATTCAGCGTCATCCGACCTTTCAACCGGGTGAAGGCTCGGACAGCCGGTTTGATGGAAATCCACCAGTTTTTAGGCCCTTGGACTTTGACGCAGCAATAGTTACCACCCCAATCACACCAGATAACGCAGCAACCCGGGCGCAGCAATTGGATACGTTACGAATCACGCTGGAGAATCAACAGAAGGCTTTATTGGCGGAGCAGCAGCGCATGTTTGATGAGCAACAAGAGATAGAACGGGATCGAGCCCGTGTGGAGCAAGAAAGGATAACAGTGCAGAATCGCCATGAAGATCTTACAGCAGTACATCAGAGGAGGCACAGACCCGGGTGATGCCAGGCATGACCTTAGATCCAAAGATTGAACTTTGCATCACCAAACGGAGCTCCCAATGTCACTCGGCCTGAGCCAGCGCCGGTTGGAATTGGGCATGGAATCATGGTTAGAGCAAATCAGGGAGGAAACGGGGTGCCACCCAACACTCGGGCTGGAGCTCAGCAAAATCAGAACACAGCAGCTGCGGGTGGTATGCCACCACCAGCAGATCGGTTCCACACGCCCAGTGGTCACTACTCAAATCCGGCTGATAACGTGTACGCAACATTAGCATTATGCCGCATGCCGATTGATCAATCGCCAGAGGGAGAAGAAGCACGCAGGGCAATTGAGATGTTGAAAACCGCGATCACGCAGCAGGGAAACATGCCGGATAAGAGTGGAGCGTTACATTCAACACCATACAATAGCCGAGCTAACCGGAGTCATCACGGAGAAACACCGAGGCCAGCCGGATCAGGCGTCAGGAACGGACAGCAGAATCAAGGTCACCCGGCGCCGCAGCCTCAACGTTCGGGACATCATCAGCAGAGGCCAGCCAGAATCAGCCGGCGCCGAGGCCGCATCAACCGGCCCCGGCCCAGTCTGTGGCCCAAGCAATTGTCAACAGTTCAAGAGCACGGCGTGCGGCGAGCGCAAACCCGGCTTTAGGTGTCGCCGGAGGAGCCGGAGGACAACCTGAAGCAGGAGTGATGGGCCACGCACCAAATACCGGGTCAGGTTTGCCGTTAGTTTCTTCATTACTTAACCCGGTTGGAACTAAATGTCTTTCAGATGCTATTAAGAGTGAACCTTTTCCTGAGAAGTTTAAAGAGCCAAGCAAGGTGACGAATTATGACCCCAGCATGGATCCAGAAACATGGCTCAGCAGTTACGAGATGGCGATGAGTATTCGCAATGCCACGCCAACTTGTGCGCGAGATACATGTACCTGATGATGAGTGAAGGAGCAGCAAAGTTATGGTTCAATGGATTACCCGAGAAATCTATCAATTCTTGGGATGAGTTGAAGGCATTATTTGTCAAGAATTTCAAGGGCACGTGTGAGAAGTTGTTCACTATAGAGGATTTGGAGCGATGTTTCCAGAAGAAAGGCGAGTCAGCGCGTCACTGGATGCGCCGAGTTACAGCCATCATTCACTCATCAAAGGGAATTACACCAGCTGCGGCCGTGTCGTCAATGGAGAAAACCTGCAGATATGACCCGGTAATTCAGAAGATGGGTCGACTGAGGGCCACTGGCGAAGCAGAAACCATCACCATGGGCAGCTGATGGAAGCGGCTCATAAGCACGCATCCACAGACAAGACCCGGGATGATGATGAAGATAAGGGAAAAGGAAACGTCAACAACGGAGGAAAGAACCACAACAACAACGGTAACAACAACAACGGGAACAATAATCACAATGGTAACAATGGGAATAACTCCAAAAGGCAGCACGAGGTGGTTCAGATTTGGTGGCAAACACAAACACCGGGTATAACAAGTTTCAGCGGCGAGATGATAATTATCGAGGCAATAACAACAATGGCAATTACAGGGGAAATTTCCGAGGACCGGCTAACCCCCAGGAAGCATTCAACATGCCGTGTCCACGTCATAGTAGGAACGGTAAACCGGCAAATCACTCTTTGGCCCAGTGTGTTGATCTTCAGAGATGGAAGAACGAGAGTTTGCCAGGATGATATGGGAGGAAACGGCCCGAGGCCGGGTAATGGAAATAACCCGGCCACGGACCACAAGCTGGAGGAAATAATGGAGGACCACCCGGCCCGGATAACGGACCAGCCGGGTTAGGTTTCCAGCAAAACCCCAAGAGTTAAATCGAGGACAGTATCATATTACAGTTTCCAGCACTAGTCGGAGAGATCAGAAATTGAAGAAGAGAGCTGTCAACGCGTTCTTCCCGCAGTTCCGAGATATTTGAAGTGGTCCGAGTATCCGATCACTTGGTCTAGAGAGGATCACCCGGCCCGAGTAGATGCACCTGGAGCGTTGGCTTTAGTTGTTGCACCTCAGGTTTCGGGTTATATTTTACACAAGGTTCTTATGGATGGAGGTAGTAGCATCAACATTCTGTATTGGGATACATTCATCCGGATGGGTTTCACAGCCAAGCAGCTTCACCCTTCCAGTACTATCTTTCATGGTATTGTCCCTGGAAAGTCGGCAAGACCAGAGGGAACAATAACATTGGAGGTCGCGTTTGGAGAATCAAAGGATAATTTCAGGTCTGAGATGATTTGTTTTGAGGTGGTCAAATTGAAGAGCCCTATCATGCTCTCTTTGGCCGCAATGTTTTTGCTAGATTCATGGCGAGGCCGTGTTATGTGTACTAAAGATGAAGATGCCAGGTCCAAAGGTATTATCACAGTCAATGGCAGTCGTGAGTTGGCGTTACAATGTGAGGAAGGTGATGCTGTTATGGCAGAACAAGCCTGTGCGGAAGAGGAGTTGAATTACTACAAAGCTACCACAAACCCGGATGATGGGACAATTTTGAAGAAACCAATGACCGAAGAGAGGGCGAAATTCAAAGCGGCTCAGATACCAAGATGATTGACTTCGTGCCGGGTGATTCGTCCAAGCAGTTCTCTATCGGGTCAAATCTGACTGACAAATAGGAAAGCGCGCTCATCGAATTCATCCGTGAGAATCGGGATGTCTTTGCATGGAAACCTAGTGACATGCCAGGCATACCGACTGAATTCGCTGAGCACCGCTTACATGTTGATCCTAAAGCAAGACCGATTAAACAGGGATTGCGCAGATTGAATGAGGAAAGAAGAAGGTTGTAGGAGAAGAGATAGCTCGTTTACTCGCCGCAGGATTCATTATGGAAGTGTTACATCCAAAGTGGTTGGCTAACCCGGTTTTAGTGTTGAAAAAGAACAATGAGTGGAGGATGTGTATTGATTTCACAAGTTTGAACAAGCATTGTCCGAAGGATCCGTTTGCGTTACCAAGGATTGATCAAATCATAGATGCTGTGGCAGGTAGTGATCTTTTGTGTTTCCTGGATGCATATTCAGGATATCATCAAATCAAGCTTGCAGAGGAAGATTGGGAGAAGACATCATTTATCACCCCATTTGGAGCTTTTTGTTACAAGAACATGACATTTGGACTGAAGAATGCTGGAGCAACTTATCAGAGGTGCATCCAGAGTTGTTTTGAGAAGCAGATAGATCGGAACGTGCATGCGTACGTTGATGATGTGGTGATCAAGACAAAGAAGGCTGAGACATTTATTGATGATTTGAGAGAAACTTTTGCTAACTTAAGGAGGTTTCAGATGAAGCTTAACCCAAAAAAGTGTGTGTTTGGAGTTCCATCAGGAAAATTACTCGGCTTTATTGTGTCCGAGCGTGGGATTGAAGCAAACCCGGAAAAGATAGCAGCAATCAATAGGTTGGGAAAGCCGACTGAATTGAAGGAAGTCCAGAAGATCACGGGCTGCGTGGCTGCGTTGAGTAGGTTCATATCCCGACTGGGAGAGAAAGCAATTCCTTTATACCGACTCTTGAGGAAGTCAGATAAATTTGTTTGGGATGAGGAAGCTGATAAAGCCCTGGAGGCATTGAAGGAAACATTATCGAAAGCACCAATCTTAGCTGCTCCAGCTCCAAAGGAGCCCATGCTGTTGTACATAGCTGCAAATTCCCGAGCAGTTAGTGTAGTTATTGTGGTGGAGCGAAAAGAAGAAGGAAAGGAGCATCTGGTTCAAAGGCCGGTTTATTATGTCAGTGAGGTTTTGACTCCGGCTAAACAGAGGTATCCCAGTGGCAGAAGTTAGTTTTTGGCGTTTTCATGGCCAGTCGGAAATTGAAGCATTACTTTCAAGAACACCCCATTACAGTGGTGAGTGGAGCACCATTGGCAGACATTGTGTGCAATACTGAAGCTACTGGAAGAATTGCCAAGTGGGCGATTGAGATGGGTGATTATCACATCAAGTATGAGCCTCGCACAGCGATTAAGTCACAAGCCTTGATTGATTTTGTCAATGATTGGACCGAGTTAAGCACGGCACCACCCAAGGCGCCGAGTTATAAGTCATGGGTTATGCATTTTGATGGATCCAAGCAGTATGAGGGATCAGGAGCAGGAGTGGTTCTCACTTCACCCAAAGGGATAAGATGAGTTATGTTCTTCAGATTCACTTTGATTGCACCAATAATATTGCTGAGTATGAAGCTTTGTTACATGGTTTGCGCATTGCCAAGGAGATGAACATCAAAAGGATCATGTGTTTTGGTGACTCGGATCTTGTAGCGCAGCAAGTTTCTGGGACTTGGGACAGGAAAGATGAGAAGATGGCGGCTTACAGAAGGGCTGTTGATGAAGCAGCTGGATTCTTTTCAGGATTCCAGGTGGATCATATTGATAGAAGGAAAAACGAGGCAGCAGATGCTTTGTCAAGATTGGGATCACGTAGAGAGCCAGTTCCACCTAATGTGTTCCTGGACGAGTTATGGAAGCCATCAGTCCAACTTCCGGGTGAAGAGGAAGATGAAAGTCCAGATCAAGATTCCGAGTTAGTAGCAGCGTTGCATGAGATTCCTGAGTGGACTGAACCATATCTGGATTATATGATAAGGAAGATTTTGCCGAGTAATGAAGTTATGGCGCGACAAATTGTCAGAAGATCACTCGGTTATGCAGTAATTGATGGTGAGTTGTACAAGCGCAGTGTTTCTGGAGTTTATCAGCGATGTGTTTCATCAGTCGAAGGAAGGCAAATTTTGCAAGAGATACATGCTGGGGACTGTGGTCATCATGCTTCATCTAGGTCTCTGGTGGCCAAGGCATTTAGGCATGGATTCTTTTGGCTCACAGCTTTCAAGGATGCAGAGCAGATTGTTAGGGCATGTGATGGATGTCAAAGATATGCAAGACAGGAGCATGTGCCGGCTCAGGAATTGAGGACAATACCAATCACTGGCCGTTTGCAGTTTGGGGTCTTGATATGATGGGGCCCTTTCAGATGACATCGTGCAAGAAAACTCATCTCTTGGTGGCTGTTGATAAGTTCACTAAGTGGGTTGAAGTAGAGCCAGTTACAAGTTGTGATGCTTCCAAAGTTGTCACGTTTCTGAAGAAAATTATCAGTCGGTTTGGTTATCCTCACAGTATCATCACAGATAATGGGACCAACATGTCACTCGGTGAAACAGAGATATTCTGCAAAGAGAAGGGAATCAGATTAGACCTTGCTTCGGTGGCACATCCACAGGCCAACGGGCAGGTAGAAAGGAGTAATCAGGAAATATTGAAGGAATCAAACCAAGACTTCGAGTTCCGATTGAAAAGGCGTATGGAGCTTGGGTGAAAGAGTTACCCGCAGTGGTTTGGGGGATCAATACAACCCCGAATAGATCAACCAAGCGTACACCGTTCTTTCTGGTGTATGGAGCAGAAGCAGTGTTACCGAGTGATATAGTCCATGACTCGCCAAGAGTGGCGGCGTATGTGGAGTCAAGCAATGCAATTGCAAGGGAGGATTCGATTGATGCCCTCGAAGAGGAGCGTGAGTTAGCATTGGAACGGTCCGCAGTTTATCAGCAGATTTGCGGCGCTATCATAGTCGCCGAGTAAGATCAAGAACTTTCCAGGAAGGAGATTTAGTTTTACGGCTCAGACAGAAGCAGGCAGGGATGCACAAACTAACTCCTCCATGGGAAGGGCCGTTCCTCATCAGTCGGAAATTGCACAATGGTTCATATTATCTGATAGATGTGAGAGAGAAAGGTGAAGAGAACAACACGGACCATGCTATCCTTCCTATGGAAGAGACGAAGCGGCCGTGGAACATTGCTCATCTTCGCCCATATTATACCTAGTGAACATGAACCTAGGCCGAGTTATGTAACACACGATGTAACCCCCAGCAGGTTTCAGACGCGCTCTTTTCCTTACCAGGGTACCTAAGGGGACTGGAAGGTTTTTAATGAGGCGGCTTGCTGGTGTATCTTTAATAAAGAAGAGTATTGAGAAGAAATCTTTTCTGCTGTTTTACTTTTTATGCATAGTTTATGTTTATAAAGCTTGCCCAAAGGAGTGCTTAGCAAAAAGTCCTATAGCTGTTGCCCAAGAGAGCACGCATAGAGATGTTTGAGATCAGTGGGGTAATGATGCATAGTTTAAGCCTTTACTTGTAAACATTGATCCAGGGCTTGGGGACTTATGAATTATAAATTCATAAGTTTTAATCCTAAGACCCGGCTTTTAAGCCTTAATTTTGTTCTTGGTTAAACTTGCCTATCAGTTTGATGTTACTCACAATTTTATGACCAGATTGCTTACTTGTTAATTCAATCAACTATGATGCCCATGCTGGGACTTAGTTTGACCCTGTTTTAGCAAAGGAAAAAGTAGCAACTGAGAAAGTCATGTGAAAGCCGACTGATAAGAAGCTAAAGATAAACCAAAAGGGTCATCTAAACCATAAAAAGTATAAGTTATTACAAAATATTGAGTATTTCATATAGTGCACAGACGCACCATCAAATAAAAGGCAAAGTATTTCAGAGCATATTACAATGCCCATTGGCCGAATAATTGTTTTGCAGGAAAAGGTAAGCATGAAAACTGGCTCAGATAGCCGGGTTATCGGTTGAGGTTCCCTTGGCAGCTTCAGCTTCGGCAGAAGCCGGGTTATCTTCAGGAGCTTTGGCCTGGGACTTAGCTTGTGCAGGCCTTGATCTTCTGCAGTATCCTTAGCAACATCAGCCGGCTTTTCCATGATTGGCGTAGTAGGGCACGGCTGGGTGCAGGGACAACTGGAGTAGAAGTACTTGGCGCTGCAGCTTCTTCTTCTTTGCAATGGAGTCTCTCAGCTTGGCCAACAGATCAATATGCTCGGGTTCAGGAGTGGGGATTGGAGTGTTGTTCTCATCCACTGCATCTTGGAAAACCGATAGTCGAGGCTCTCAGCAATCTTGCAAGCAATAGGCCGGGTTTGGGCAGCAATTTCTTTGAATCTTTTCCCCCAAACTTGGTGCCATCAGCATTGTATTGAGGGAATCCTTTGACAAAAGGAGCCAGGTTAAGGCGCGGGTTGTAGGCTTTGGCTAGAGCTAAACTGCGCATTGCGCCAACCCGGCATGCTGAGCGCGTCCAGAGGTCTAACCACTCGGGGATCGTGGAAAGCTGATGCAGGGACTCGTATATTACTTGGGGAGGAGCACAGTTGCTCTTAACACGCTTCATAATCTCAGAAGTGCCAAACTGGAACTGCCGAATGATGGTGTTCAAGCAGTTCAATTTCTCTGGATAGGATCTCCTGATGGCAGCATTCTTCTCACCTGAAAAGTATGATGTGGGTTAGTATATGAAAGCCGAGTAAAGCAGAAAAAAGTGAAAAGAGATGGTGTTTACCAATGAGTGGATTGAGGATATCCTTGATATGGTCTTTCAGGGTGTCCAAGTATTTCTGGACACTGACCATCTTGTCAAAGCAGATCTTATACTTATCTCCAGCCTCTTCCAACTCCTTTTTCAGTTTGGTGTTCTCTGCAGTTAGAGATTCAATTTTTCTCCAAGTCTGAAGCATGAATTTCAGTTTCCTTGCGCAGCTTGGTTTCAACTTCAAGGAGTTGGTTGGTCTTGGCAAGTACCTGGTCATTATGGGACACATACCTCTGAAAAAAGAATAGCAAGTTAGAAACATGGGGCTGAAATATATTTCAGTCGGCAATGGCAAGAAAGAACAAGTTGATAGTAAATTATATACAGACAGAGTATTTATACAAGTTCCGAGTGACTGAAGAGCAGATCACCCGGCACTTGGGGACTGGTATGTCTTTTAAGTTTTTACAAGTTATTCAGTAACACATTTCAAAGTTCCAGATAAAATGTGAACATATTACCCGGAACTTGGGGGTTATGAGGATTTGAAAGTATGTTATGATGAAAGTCAGAATTAATGAGGATTTGAAATCAGAAAGTAAAACAAGTTCCATGTTATCGTAGACTGATAACTTGGAACTTGGGGACTGGGATATTCTGAAGTTTTCAAAATGAAGGCAGAAAGAGATATATATTTTCAAGTACCGAGTGACTGAGGACAGTTTACTCGATACTTGGGGACTAGGTTTGGTATATAAGATATGAAGAGGAAAGATGTGTACCTGATGTTCTTGGACAAGAGAATCCACGAGTTTGCCCTCAGTAAGCTTCAGTGTGTTGTACTCAGTTAACAGACCTTCAAAGTTTATATGGCCATACTGTGGCACAGTGGAGGCTTCGCCTTTATCAGTCGGCTTGGACTTCTCTTCAGAGGCAACAAACTTGGTTGCAGTTTTGAGGGGAGAGATCTTCTCAGTAAAGCAAGCTCCTGTGATCACGACTTCTGGATCAGTCGGTTTTTCAGCAGGAGAAGGAGAAACATTCATCTGGTCAGTTGTCTGTTCTTATCAGTCGGCTCAGCATGTTTTTCAGGGTGTTCTCCAAGTTATCCTCCTCAGCAATGGGAGGGCTTGGAGCGCCACTAAGAGTAGCTTTCGCCCTGAAATTGCAAGTACGAAGTAATATAAGAAAGAGCAAAAGAAAGCAAAGTTGATGAAAGTAAATACAAGTAACAGAAGGTTATACGTATTACCCGGTATTGACTTGAAAGTCACGGGGGAGGTCATTGCTGGAGCCTGAAGAAGCTGTAAGAGAGTATGATTTAGAAACTCGGATTTGACCAGCTAAAGGATAACTATCAGAGGGATGTTTTTGTGGTTCAAAGTTGGAAAAGGAAGTACCAGGACGGCGTGGAGATGGAAGGTTTGGGATTCCCGGGTTAAGAGGATCCTCTCCAGGGGAGGTCGTGTTGCTCTCCTCTTGGTAGAGGGTTCAGCAGAACTCTGCGAAGATTTTTCAAGAAGAGTTTGGTTGAGTTTTTGCATAGCAAGATAAGAATATGGTTCTGTGGACATGCGAGAATATGGCACCTTGGCACAGATAGTGCGAGCCTTCCTTTTCCGGTAGCAGCTGATTCAGTGGCTTCAGAGCTACGGCCGGGTGAAGGGTGACTGCCTTTTCAGTCGGCTCTGGTATTATAAATGGCATCAGTGGATAAATTGGGTTGAGTTTCGTTCTCAATTAAGCTTATGAAGAAGTGGCCAAGGGAGTCAAGTTCACCTTCTTCTTTTCTTCTTCTTCTTCTTCACTCGAGGACTGAGCCTCGTCATCATCATCTTCATCATCATCTGCCTCAGGAGTGGCAGGGGGAGTCTCAACTTGCCACCAGTCATCAGATTCCTAGTGAAAAAATAGAAGTAAAATAATCAGTATACAATTGAGAAAGAATATGTTATTAGATATTTATCAGTCGGGACTTACTGGTGGTGCCGGGTTATTCTTACTGAATGGCAGAAGGCCATTTCTTTGATCGTCTCAACCTTTTCAGCAAGGAAGGCCTTGATAGCCTTGTTCAGAGCAGTGTTTGGGTAGGACTTCTCCGAGTAACGGAGGGAATCAGTTAGATGGCCCGAGTAATCGCAAAGAAGCTTCTTGCGAATACTGTTGGGCTGAATTCGCCAACCCATCCACGTCTTGATCAGATCAGTTCCGCGGAGACCGTGCTTAACAAGAACGGAGATTTTCTTGAGAGAGGCTGGATAGCTTCTCTCTCAGTGTCAGAGGCGAAGGAGTTCATGTTGCTGTTGATAACGAGGGGCTCGACCGAATAACCCGGTAAAGGGTGTTCACCAGAAGGTATCTTGGCTTTGCAGTAAAAGTATGATTTTTGCCAATGCTTTACATGAGTATGAAGTTCGAGTGAAGGCATAGCAGAGCCTTTGCGGCGTTGAATAGAAACACCGCCACAGACCAAGAGGGGGCCATTCTTGTGCTCACGTTGAGGTTTGCACAAGAATAGCTCCAGGAAAAGAGCTAAGTTGGGAGGAATGCATAAGTACGATTCACAAAGAACTATATAGTTACTAATGTTCAAGATGGAGTTGGGTCCGAGATCGAAGACCCGGAGTCCGTAGTGATGAAGAAGATCCCTAAAGAAAGGATGACCCGGGGGACGAAAACCCCGGGTGACATGCTCAAGAAAGCAGATAACTTCACCTTCCTGGGGGAAGGCCGAGTCTCCTCTTCAGTCCCTCTCCACTCGATCTCCGACTGAAGAGGAAGAACACCAGATTCAGCCAGTTCTTCAAGCTTGGATTGTGTGGCCATGGATTTGGCCCAGTTAGCCGTAATCCCAGATCTGGGCTTGGTGGTTTTCTTGATCTTCTTTGATGCCGATGCGGTGGCGCCATCACCGGTCTTGGCCTTGGCCTTAAGCTTCCTCGGGTCCTTGGGTGCCATGAGATCTGAAGATCTAGAAAATAGCAAGAAAAGAAATAAAAAAACGAGCTCAAGAACAGCCCGAGAAGAGCAAGTCAAGATCCAGATGGAAGCAAAGTGCAGGAGTGAAAAATTTACCGAGCTCGTGGAGATCTGGCGCGGAGCAGATTCCCCGGCGGTTAGTTGCAGCAATGCGGAGCTCCGATGGCCGGCGGCGGCGCGGCGAGCTTGGAGGAACCCTAACCCTAGCTCGAGGAGAGAGAAGGACCGAGGTTGAAGATGAAGGGTGCG
Organism: Poa pratensis; assembly: GCA_947311845.1. Lineage (NCBI taxonomy): Eukaryota > Viridiplantae > Streptophyta > Magnoliopsida > Poales > Poaceae > Poa > Poa pratensis. The sequence continues at coordinate 20,643,318 of CAMZMU010000050.1, read as the reverse complement.
GTGAATGGGGAAAGTGAAACCCTATTCACCGTGACCATTATTTATAGCCCAGGGTGAAACCCTAGGAGCGTGAAAATCGAAGCGATAAGATTCTGTTTGACCATGGGTCAAAGACACGAGGGAATTGTCAGGGAATGTCCCCGGTCGTTGATTGGAGAGAATTGAGTGCAGAGAAAAGCCGGGTTATAAGAGAACCGCCAAAAGGAGCTGGTCTGAAACATAACCCGGCCATTCAGTGTTAATGATCTTTATTTTGTTTTCAGGAGTTTAACTCGGATAATCCATCAGCAGCTACCCTCGAGTAATCAAATCAAGATCAAGATTATCAAGTGAAGCAACAATGAGCTTATTCAAGTCAAACTTGGGGACTACTGTTGGGGGGATAATAACCCGGTATACTCATGACCAAGGAAGAATCAGTCGGACGGCCCAAGGCCTGGTCCGGGTGATGTATACAAGATGTGGGCCGGGTTATAGTTGGGCCAATAGGCCTAACATGACTCGTCCCTGGAAGGAAGGACCTAGAAGAACTGGAGTCCGAGTGAAGGAAGGAACCGGGTGACTTGGAGGCTACGGAAGGTCTAGAAGAACCTAGAGTAGGACTCTGGGCTCGTATGTAACTCGGTATTCATTGTAAGTTCGGGAGCCCGGCGTCTATATAAACGGGCTCCCAGAACATAGATAGACAAGTCTTAAGCCCTAGTTCGATATCACCGCTATCAAGCGAAACCCTTGTAACCTGTCTCGTAACCCGGCTCTGTTGTCGTAGCCGAGTTATCGAGACCTCGAGATCAATAACATAGAAGCAGGAAGTAGGTCTTTATCTCCAATGGAGAGGCTGAACCTGGGTAAACCCTTTTTCCCCAACGAGCGTGACAATCTCCTGAAGGACCAAGGCGCCTTGCCCCAAACATCAAGTTACCCTATGGTAACATCTGCCGTGATAACCCCACGACACCTCTCTTCCTCTCTCTCGCGCCACGTCTCATTCCCGCTTCCCAACGCAGCAGCCCTAACCGCTAGACCGTCCTCACGAAGGTACCCCGCCGCCAGAGAGGCTACTACATAGGCGGTGCTGCTCGGGACGACGGTGGTTACTTCGCTCTCACGCCGGAGCAAGACTATCGGCGCCGGTGGTGACGACAGTAGTTACTTCACTCCAACCCCAGAGCAGGTGTTTTCGACGGTGCTGGCCGCTACGTCGGGGAGGATGTCGCCCCGCTCGCGGAGGGCATCCCCTTCCTCGCCCCACGTCCCGGCAGATCGCCCGACCACGATGGCCATCTCCCCTTCGCCTGAGGCCGCGCACCACCCCCTCTGATCAGGTAAAGCATCTTCCTCTTGCCCTCCTACCTGGTCGGTCACGCATCCTTGAGGTTCTTTGGAGACGGGCTTCTGTAAAACAAGATGTAACTTGTTCATATGAATATTCTATCGATCTAATTAAGCACTGGGCCAAGTTTTCACAAACCACATCAAGTTGCGTCCACCGTAGGCTTTTAATTTGGCAATCCGGTCCAAAGGTTTTGGCGGACAATTTCTCATATATCGAGATTGTTCCACCAAATCCAAATTCCTTTATCACTAGATAGTTCTTGTAGTTCTCCAAGACTTTCATGTTGAACGTTTCATGGTCCGAGCAACGTGTTTCCACATCAAACAGTATATACTCTAGAGCCCTAGATCTACACGAAGACTAAGTTCAACTCAACTTCCGACAAAACCACACATATTATTCTTGGTTTCCACTCGACAAGATTTATCGATCTAGTTCCTTCTCACGTTAAATCAACCGTTTTTAAACTTTTCATCCATCTGGAGTCCCGATGTCAGATGATATGTTCTTTTCTCTTATTTTGTTTTGTTTTGTCAACCTAGGGACATCTACATCTTCGCGCACTGTCAATTATCCCATACTCTAGATCTACGTCTAGTTCCAAAACCCTAGTTTTCGATGATTCCATCTACCCAATTGCAGACCCCGTCTACTTGATCATTTTCAACGAGATCATATTTACTCCGTAGACTCGTGCCTTGCCAATTTACCTTCAGCATACAAACACTAATCAATGTCTTGAGCTTTAGTACTATCGGCATCATCACTCTTTATTTCCGATATCAAGTTTATTACATGATTTCCAATCTCTGGCTCTATTTACATTATCCAAACTTTTGGTTCTATCAGTGATTGCACATTTCTACCAATGTTCGTACATCCCTGGTTCTCTAGCCTCGACACACTACTTGTTCCACATACACTCTTTCTATCTACCTACTTCGTACCTATCTCAACATTAAATTATATCTAAGTTTATTTGGAAGTATTGTATTTTTTCTGCTTCTTTGTATGGAGTGTGTGTGTACCAACAATGTGTGATTTTTCGAGCTATGCCCTAGACGCAATCATATGATGACGATATTTCTGAGTGTATTCATAAGTTACTATATTTTTCTAGCATCATGAAATAAGCGATTCGGTTGTGAAACTTGTATGATACTTGTTCGAATGTCCCCTAGTTGATGAGGTTACAGGGACAAATATCCTTAACTAGTGTATGACTTGGGTGGTGACTCGATTTCACAAGTTATGGGAATTATTTATATGGGTTGCAATTATCTAATGTTCAAAGATGTCCCCTATAGCCCATTGCAGCCTCGAGCTCCTCTTGGCTAATTGACGTGCCGGTGGGAATAGCAATAGCTTGATGCCGAGTCATGGACGTACCAATGTCATACATGTGATGATTTGGCTTCGAGGGAGCACTTTCTTATAGCGGGATGCCACGCAGTGCACCAAGACGCCCAATGTTAGTGACGCATGAGCCATGTTTCGTGAGAACGCCATGGCTTGCACTGGAGTCGATCAGCGCCGGTCCATAGGCTGGGCAAACAGGGCGACCGCCCCGGCCCCGAGAGGATGATGGACTCAAATAATAAAATATGTTTGTAACTATTATATTATTATTTATCTGTCACCTAAGAAACTATTGACAATTTTTAAATAACAAAAAATCGACCTTAGTTCAGATCAACAATTGCACGGGAAGGGGCGATATAATGTACGACATAAGAACAAGCCAATTAAATTAGCGGTCGTAAATTTATCTCGGCATAAGAACCAATTATTATAAGCAATGCTATTTCAATAACAAGTATAAATCATCAACATATTATCAACTTACTTCTAAATCCACAATAACTTGTAAGATGCATTTGACCAAGCAAAATAATTTATGTCAACTGTTCAGTTTCTATTCCGAAAGTTCTTAAATATTTTCTATATAAACATACACTACACACCTCTGTTAAGATATTTGCTAGGTTGTATGCATTGAAATATCTATAAAAAATATTTAATAATACTAAATAAGGAAGAACGTTCACATAATTATATTCGTATTATATAGATATACTCTATATAATGCATCAACTGTAAGAACATCAAGGAACCATGTGTTTTTCCTTTTTTTTCACATTAAAATGATTTTTTAACGTGTTAAGAACAATAGTGTAAAAAGGAAAAAAGTATTTGCATAACTCACATATATTTTCAATGACATGCATTACAACTATATAGCGGAAAACAATTAAGAATATATTGTATAGTTAACAATACTAACTAAGTATACAACATAAATTTGTTAAAACCCATAATATGGTGAACAACTAAAATGTTTAAAAGTTTAGTGTAAATATATTTATTTAACTCGCCCTGGGTCCAAAAATTAATTGAAACGGACCTGCCTACCTCTGTTACCTCTCACGATTCTCTTGCGATTCTCTTCCTACTTCGACAGCGGACGCCTGTTCGAAACGGACATTTCGTGTTTGTTCTGGGTCGAGTGGCACCCATTAACGTCGTCGACATGGAAGTGAAGCACGACGCGCCCCGTGAACCGCTGCGCGTTTTTTATTAAGCTGACCGCTCCCTTCGCCGGCACTTAATTCCAATGATCATCGTTTGGATTGCTGACAGGGTTGGCCCGCCTGTCGGTATCCGACATGGCTACTCCAACACTCTCATGCCGCTCCCTATGGACCGGAGACATGGTGGGAATGTCGGACAATTTTATTGCGCCCATCCAACAAAACTGCCACTATTGTGTACGCTGTTTGCTGGGCGCCATGTTTGTGTCCGGCCAAACCCTGGTCCATCGTACGTCTTTCTTGTGGCATCAGTGAATTGTAGGGAAGGACTCTCGCGTCGAGAAATAACATGTGGTTTGATGGTTAGAAAGGTCGTTGTACTAATTTTCAGTCGGAGGCGACGTTACCGTCGATATCTAGATGGGTGTGGTGACTTCGTCAATTTTAAGATCTAACGACTAGCTCAGTTTTCTGAAAGTGAACCTAGGGTGTGCTCGTATATGTGCGTTCATAGAGTCGAGTGTACGCAGTATACTTCTTTCATCTCTCTCCTTCGGTGATTGCGGAGGGAGCACAGTTGTATACATCACCGTATGGATTCAGAGTATCAGACCGCAGACAGATGGCGTAATGTAGTGCTACTCGATGCCGCGGAAGAGCTGTACGAGAAACGAGTTCGGTTGCCACGATCCATGTAAAGCACAGCGCTTCGCGTTTTACCTTTCTGCCTGTGCCAAACAGCCAAAAGGGGAGATGTATATATGCTTCGTGCCAAATTGCCGCGGCTAATTTCATTTTTTTTTCCGCATAAACGGCAGGGGCTCTGTATTTCATCAGTTAGAAAGAGAATAAGTTTATTTAGTACACCAAATTACAGGAGAATTGGGAGGGATACCCAAAACATTTTCACTGCTGCATCTGCATTCTACACACGTGAGCTGGCTAGTTGTTAGCTTTGGCTGTGTTTGGTCGGTACTCGGTAACCCTGTCGACCGTTCCTGCTCATCAGAGAGCGGGCGAGCGCGCCGGGTATGGGACATGTACGTTCTCTTTACACAGAACTAAAGAGAGATTAACGGTACTGATCGATCGAACCAAACGGAGTATCACTCTCGGCACAAACTACCTATACTTGGAAAATGAGCAACCTCATCCAAGCTATCTACTCGTAGCTATTTTATTTTTTTTCAAAAAGGGAAAGTCCCAGCCTCTGCATCGATCATGCATACGGCTTTATAAAATTTATTAAGAATCAGTTGTTACAAAAGATTACATCATGGGTCACACAAGGTCGATACATGAATCAACCATCTAAACAGAAATGACAACATGGAATGACACTGCATCAACATGTTATCCTGAGATCAAAACGCCAACTGCATCGGGTATATAGCTCCCGCGCAAATCAAAAGGAGCTGGCTGCACCCAGAATCCAGAACGGATCGTTTATCCGTTGGTTGTAGGTAAGACCACGTACACGTACGGATCCAAAATGCGTGACACTACTCGTAGCTACTTGCAATACAGCGTGCGTTCGTGCGGGGTTTTTGCCATGAGCATATATTCCAAGCTAGGCCGGAATAACATGCGTACACCGGTAAAAGTAAAAAAGGCACCTCACTATTTCTGGAACCTATCCTCTCGCTACAGTGCTTAGAGGCGACGGGGAGGCGACTCCGCGCCGTCCAGAAGCCGCCGGCGTATCTGGTGGATTTCCCACCCTCCGTCGGCCGCTCCGGCGGCGGGAGGATGGGGAATCCCCAGATCTGCGCTCCGGCGTGTAGCTCGAGGGTTGCGGGCGGCGTGGCCGTGGCGGGAAGGGCGGCGCCGTCGCGCTTTTGGAGCTCTGCGGCTTCCCCTCCTCGGCATCGTCTCCGGCGGTGCTGGTGGGCTGCAGGTGCATCCCCGCTCTACCGATGATCTCTCCGGCGTCGGCTGGAGCTCGTGAGGTGGTGCAGGAGGCCGGGGTCCAGATCTTCTGGGTCGTCTTCGGCGTCGAGGGCATCGGCGCTGGCTCAAGGCGATGGCGTGCTCTGGTGGTCTTCCAGCTTCCTCTTCTCCGCCAAGACCCAGGCAGTTGACTGAAGACGGCGGCTCTGTCGGCGGCTTCCTGGCCGCGGTTCGCTGCGGTTCGCCGGCTCGGGTGGAGCTCGGCGGCAGCGCGCGGTTCGGCGGTCACCGTGGTGCGGCGGCGTCGGTGGGGGCTGGGTCCTCACGGATGGGTTTGTAATTTCCTTGTTCCCTGAGGTTGTACTGCTAGTTCGATTTTCCTTTGATCTGTATCCCATGTACTAAAAAAAAAACATGCGTACACCGGTAGACACACACTGTCGCCTGCACCGTACGAACTCTGACGCAGATACGGTACTGGCCACCCGACGGCCAGCGTCGACATCTTTCAGTCGAGTGAGCCCGACATCTTTCAGTCGAGTGAGCCCGATAGGGAGTCACAGGAGCGGGGTGCCCGAGCGCATCAGGACACGGGAGAGACGGAGAGTGAGTGAGCAGGCATGGATGGAGCCATTGACCACCGCTCACGCTCCTTCATTGCTGGTCTCAGCTAGCGTTTTGGGGTTTGGCACCGGGTGGCACCAAAACGCACATTCATTCCGCTTTGGCCCGAACCGGCGGCGAGCCTCCTGCTCTGCGCTAGCTTCTGCTCATTGCTCAATTGGACAGCACAATGATGCGTGCGTGCATGTGTGGGCGGCGATTGGATGCCTTTGCGCTGATGAATCGCACCAAAACTGTGGCACACACAGCGACATGCCTGCTCAGCGCGCGGGTCGGCAGGCTGGCCGGTGCTTGCTTTCTCTCGTCGAATGAGAGTCGACAGGAAGACACAACTCCAGCTGACGGACAGGGCGACGGAACTACAGCATGACCAAGACTCTGCTCGCCATTCAGCAATGGAGCGGATGGATGACAAATGGTTTTAGCGTGGAGCTTTGTGAAATTCTATAACCACAAGACACTACTGGGTTTAAGTACGAATGCCCCCCACGGGCCGATTTTCTGAAATCTACTCTTACATAAAGGATCCTCTTTCTTAATGGGTCTCTCTACGGCTCAGCTGACTGAGACGTAAGTTATGTCTCAGTCAGGTGATGTCATCGTACGGGCCAACCCACCAAAACACGGATCGCAAAGTAAAAGGACGATCGGACGGCCACGGATGTGACTGAGACATAAGCTATGTCTCAGCTAGCTGAGACTTAGCAAAACCGTTTCTTAATAGGTCGTCGTCGCCAATATAGGCATCGCCTCACTGATCACGTCGTCATCATCTTCACGGATTATGAGCTCCGAAAGGTCCACTTCCTCGAGTTCTACTTCTGCCCGGTTCTGGGCCAATTCGGCCAGGAAGCCGGCGTCGACCTCGACAAAGCCCTTGGCCACGAACTCGCTACGGACCCAGGCCTGGAACTTGGAGAAGCTCGCCCAGCTGGTCTCGTAGACCTCGTCCATGAGGCGGTAGCGCTCCCTGTCCTCCTCCAGTTCCTCTGGCGTACTGAAGGGCCTCGGCTCGCAGTCGTCGGGGTTGAGGTACGGGCCTTGCTTTGTCATGGCAAGGATTCGGTCGATCTCCTCTTGGGGAAGCCGCGCCATCTGCTGCTCGGGAGCCTCGACGTCGCCGTCCCGGTTTCTTTCTCCTTCACAACTAGTAGCAGCAGGAGGAGCAGCCTTCTGATCGAGCTTCCTCTTGGTGGCGCAATTGCACATGTGATCCTCTGCCTTCCGTTTGGTGGCGCAACGGCAATCCATCATCATCTAGGTGCCGCTACGCCCGCCCGCAGGGAGATTGAGTTCGATGCTCCTGGTTTCCGCAATGTGGGATTCTGCAAACCTTGCTTGCAAGATAGCGATTGATTTTCTTTTTTTGCTTTTGTGATAGCTAGGAATTTATAGAGGCTAGGCCCAAGCCTCCCCGCCCTCGGGTAACAGTCAGAGTCGGATGGGCCACCGTCCGTCTACTAGTCCATCTCGAAATATGTATAGCATCACCTGCCAATTTCAACTGGGCCAGGCCCCTCACTGCGAAAGAGTTGACGGCCTTCCCTCTTCTTTTTACTTGTTAATTAAAAACCAGAGGATTCCCTCGAAAAAACAATTAAAAACCAATGGATTGCTACCGGATAAGAAATAATAGATTTATAGTGTATTTTATTTTTTCCGTCATTTTTTTATATTTATTAGTTGGGTTATAATTTTTTGAATGTGCGTATGGAGGACATATGAGCTACCACGTCACAACAAAAGAACATGGTTTTGTCTCTAATTCTCGTTTGTCTGATGACTCATGTTGTTCTTTTTTTCTCTTCTTTGCTCAACTTTGTTGTGCTTCCATCATTTCTTCTTACTGTTATCTCTCCATACTTAGTTTTTTTTGCGTATTCAAACTAGGTTTGGGACTACACTCATAAGCTTTCCACTGGTGTCAAAGTGGACATTGCCAGGACGAGGCAAAGGAGAGTGTCCGATTCAAATTTTTTTTTAACCAATTCTAAACTACAATATCTATAGTGGACAACATTTTCCCTCGCTTTTCTCCGAAAAACTAGGTTTGGGACTACACTCATAAGCTTTCCACCGGTGTCGAAGTGGACATTGCCAGGACAAGGCAAAGGAGAATGTCCGATTCAACTTTTTGTAATCAATTCTAAACTACAATCTCTGCAGGAAAATTATCAAACAACTTGCATGTATTAAAACTCAAATATGCAAGGTTGCAAGCACGGTCCTACGGAAGCACCCCTTGGCTCCTCGCACTGCAACACCCATGACCACAGCCTTGTTACCTTACGGTTTCCGCGGGACTATAACTCGTGGTCACCCGCCATAGAAAACAACCATGGTTGCTTTTACACCATGACCAGAGACTGTCAAACAATGGCCCCACTTCAGTTCAAAAGTCACCTTTGTTTTTTACCCGTGGAGCTTCCAATTTTTTTGGAACATACTCCCATGTCCCAAAATGTAAGATGCGGTTAATTATTATTTTCGTCAACAAAACACAACTTTTACTATGATTTTCACTTACAATATCTCTGTATAAAATTACTGTCAGTACATAAGAATAAAAGAATTTTGCAAGACAAATACGACGTTACCACTTATACAAACTCAATCCATATATTATGGGGTATATCACTGCTCAAAGTCGGTCTTACAAAAATTTGCATGCCTTAATATTTTCGGACGGAGGCAGCACTTCCAAATTTCATAGATAGCTTCTTTAAGTGAGCATTAAAAGAAACTTTGTTGAGATTCAAAAGTGTTCGGAACTTTCATAATTATGGGATGTACTTTTGAAAAGTTGAGCGGAACTAAATTTACTAAACATCGGACAAGGCTTTATGAGATTTGGCAAAATTTGGGAGGAGCTTTTAAAAGTTTGGGTCAAAACATTGGGCAAAACTATAAAAATGACAATTCAACAAAAAACATGGGTCTTTTATCACATCCGACGACGGGATATGAAAACCACAAAAACCCTTATGTAATATCTCGTGTCCAGAATGACGTACGTCTTGGCCAATCGACTGACCAACCTATTCACCGACGAGCGGCCAGTTTCGCTGGCTATAGCTAGTTGTTTTCTTTGGCTGTGTTTGGTGGTAACCCAGTCGATCGATCCTGGCCTGCTCATCAGAGAGCGGGCGAGCGCGCCAGGGTTTATCGGACATGTACATGATACATACTCCTGCTGTAGGTGACAACAAATTAACGTTCTTCAGGGAACACAGCTCTGAACGGCCGCGCAGGCGCTGTTGTCTCGTGAACCACTGGACCGCTACTACCGTGTACACTAGCTAGGCAGTAATTTCTCAACATCATGGTTACACTATACAGAAGATTAACAGTACTGATCGATCCAACTAAACATAATATCTCTCTCGGCACAAACACTATACCTAATTGGAAAATGAGCAACCTCATCCAATATATGTAGCTATATATGTGCAGTACAGGGTGCGTCCGTGCGGGGTTGTTGCCATTGCCATGAGCAGATGTTCCAAGCTAGTCACCATCGCTGTCAATCAAGGTTTTTTCCTGGCCCGCACACGTCAATCGGCAGAGACGTGAACAAGATCTCGTGGCCGGTATAACATGCGTGCAGCGTATATACACTGTCGTGTGCACCGTACGTCGTACTGACGCCGGTCATCACCCGACGGCCATGGTCGACATATCCGATTGGGTGAGCCCGACAGGGAGTCACAGCCGAGCGGTTGAGGGCACGGCCGGGAAGAGTGAGTGAGCCCGAATCAGCAGTCATGGATGCATGGAGCCATTGACCACCGCTCACGCTCCTCCATTGCCGGTCTGAGCTAGCGTTTTGACTCCCAATCGAGACCGTGGCTGCTGCACCACAGTGCACCCCGCCAACGCACATTCATCCCACTTTGGCACGAACCGGCGGCGGCCTGCTGCTCTGCGCTAGCAGCTGCTGCTCGTTGCTCAATTGGACAGCACAATCTTGCGTGCATGCATGGGCGGGCCGCGGTTGGATGCCGCTGCGCTGACGAGTCCCTCCAAAACTGAGGCCAGGTCATCCAGCGACATGCCTGCTCAGCCCGCTGGTCGGCCGGCTGGCCGCCGGTGCATTGCCATCTCTCGTCGACGGGCCTCATGCATGCGTCCACGGCGCCGCGCATGAGCGTCGACAGGAAGGCACAACTCCAGCCCACACCTGACGGACAGATGTACGGGAGATCAGCTGGAGTGGAGTGACTGGTAGTGGTAGGGAGTGATCTGCAGCAGTTAAGTACGTACACATGATGCAGGTATCGTATCGAGTATCAGTACAGGTTCGTGTGCGTACGAGGATATAAACCAGATCGATACCCGTTCGATCGGCGGTGCTTCGCATGGCTAGGTAGTTCGCTTTCAGGGAACCGTTAGAGAAAAACTATGGCCTTGTTTGGTTCATATAGAATCTTAAAACACAGAAATACGATAGGAATGTATATACAAAATAGATTATCAATAAACATTTTTTTGTCAAACATGGTCAAAACAAAGTAAAACCACCTGAAAATGTACAATAAGATGCTATTTATTATCCCACTAAAGACCTTCTCATTCTTCGTGCGTTCAAATTTCAAATTTCAAATGGGAAGTCCAATTGACTGAGATTAGCAGAAATTAGCACAAAGTTTGGTCCATTCCTTCCAACCAAACAGATGAGTAGTGCAACCATAGGATTCTTTTTATTTCTATGTTATTCCTCCAAGTCTCCTTTCCACCAAAGAAGCCCCGAGCGTTTAGGGCCAAGGGATAATGCAGAGAAGTTTTATGACTTGGATCTACGGCCTAAGGGGTTGCAACTGAATGTTTATGCAACGGTCAAGAAAATCCATTTGGTAGTGATCGAAGAAATATAGGGTAATAAAACAGATAAAAATCAATCACTCGTCTCTACACTAAATAAAATCGATCTCTCACTATAAACCTAATAAAATTGGTCTTATCTTACATAAAAGTTGTTTGGAACGGTTTCACAAACATAGTAATCAAAACAGAACAAAAAAAAAAGGGAACTTATATGTAGGAAACAAAATTAATCTTTCCTTTTGGTATACCCACCTTATACGAAGTTAGATACGAAAAAGATACACATAATTAAATAGAAAAAATGCACTATGCAGGAATACCCTGAAGTGTTAGTCAAGGTTATAAGGACCTAAAATGATAAATATGTACTACAATTTTTAAAAAATGTCTAAATCCATAGTGCTCTTAAAATGATTATTATGCATTTCAATACATTGTTGACTCGCGAAGTTACAGATTTTTAGATTTTGACATTTGAGAGAAACAAAAGGGAGAAATTTTACACACGGATCTCAATAATTAGTGGTAGTGTTTTCTCGTGCAACTTTCAAAATTATTTGTACTGTTTTAATGTGACATTTTCTTAATATTAGTCGTACTATTTAGCGATTTATCTTATACCTTATGTCGTGGTGGTATCACGGCAGATGCCATAGGATGGCTAAAGTGTGGGGCCGATGGACGTTGGTGGAATCCGGGAGAGGGCTAGCGCGCTAAGGAGCGCACACGAAGAACACAGCAGCACACCAAGATCTACCCAGGTTCAGGGCCCTCGTGAGGAGGTAAAGCCCCTACTCCTGCCTACCTCTCTCTATATATCTCGGTATCACAAATACAGGCTTGCTCCTTGAGCTGTACAACACAACAATGGTGCAAAGCACAAGGAAGGAGATGAAGCTATGGTGGAAAAGTATCTCTGGGCACCGTCCCTCACGCAGGAGGGGGTAAGGGCATATATATAGGCTAAACCGGGTTACCGGAATACCCCTTGCAACGGTCATCTCTCCGTACCGGCACTGTAGACACGCACGCCTGCACGTCACGATTGTCTCTGCACAGTGGACAGGACGTGGCTTGCCCATGTCCTGTCCCATGTCTCTGCTCCAAAGTACGCCCGAGGTCAGCGACAAGACAGGGCCTGCCCATGCCTCTGCCTCGCAGTCTGTCCCCGGATAACCCGGAGTCAGCGGTGGAATGATGGCCTGCCATCTCGGTCTCCTGCACGCCCCCGTGTCAGGCGCTTCCCTGTCAGGCGCTCCCGTGCCAGACGGGATGTGACAGGAGCATTGACCTCTGCCCGACACAAGGATAACCCGGCATGGATATGCCGGATCCTCCTTCCTCAAATATCCCTTCCTGCACATAAGAAAACACACAAGTTACCGACATACATATGTCGGTTATGTTATCTCGGATCCTTATCTCGGATCCCTTGTCTCGGTCGACACATGCCGGCTATCACCAGCATGGTACCTCGGTCCCTTCAGGCCTGGGGTAACTCGGTATGCTTATGTCGGTTTGCACCTACATCACGCTCCTAAGTCCAGGTACTCCGGTTTTTACTGTAACCTGGCCCACACTTGGGCATAGCTTTTACCACAACATGACCCTACCCGGGGGTAGCCCCCCGACATTAGTCCCCGAAGCTGGTGCGGTCCTGCAACCTTGGATGAAGGGCCACAGCAGGTTTAAACAACCGAAACAACCATCCGACACTGCCATGTCGGTTCAACCGTAAAACCACTAATAAATTCTCCAACTGATTCCGACATAAGCTCCAGTGTCGGTTTTCTCCGACACTAGAATTCTGCTGACAGAGCGAGTCAAGCTTTCACGACCAGCTCAACATAACCCAACCATCCGACATTCACATGCCAGTACACCTTCAGTATCCAGATAAAATCTCCACTTGTTTCGCCATATGCCCTTATGCCAGTTGCTCCGACACAAGGTGATTGTTTTATCTTGATAGAACATCCGACATTCGCATGCCGGTTCATCTCAAGCTTTGAGAATCAAAGCTCTCACAACTTCCGAGATTTGCTCTTGTGCCGGTCTTTCTGACACGAAAAGATTCCCACAATCTCTCAAAGATTTCTCCGTAGCACGTGGCAGAGAGAAGCTGCGCGCTGCCTCGGTTTCTGAACACGGACAGGCACTTCACTGCACACACATCGCCCACGTCACGCGCCGTCGAGTCGCATGGGCACTTGAGTGCCTTTGACAGCGGCGTGCCTCCTCGATTTCCGTGCCATTAACCGCACACGATCACGCCGCGTACCGTTACCACTTTGTGGCCCACGATGCGGCAGATCGTGTGACCGCAAAACTCGCAACCGCGCAGATCGTGCGCGGTTAATCCGCGCGCACGTTGCGGTAACTGCACGCGGTAAAACCGGAAACCGCCCGCGCGCCGTACCCATAAATAGGGGGACGTGCACACCTCCTTGCCCTCTCCGCCTCCTTCTTCTTCCTCTCCTTTCCCCTGCGATATCGCCGCCGTCGCGCAGTGAGCTTCACCACCGCACGACGCCGGATCTCGCGCGCCACCGCCCACCGGAGCACCTCGCGCCGCCACTGGACACGCGCAACTCCGGCAAGCCCCGCGCATCTTCGCCGCGCACCGTCGTCGCAATCTCCGGTAAGTTCTTGCCACCGCCATTGCCGAAGAACGTGTTCATCCCCCCACGATGAACATGTTCAACCTCTCCGCTGGATCTCTGCTCTCTTCTCTGTAAAAGCTCCCACATCCCAATGCACAGATGAAAATGTACTTAGTTGCTTAGATCCCCTCCGTATTTTCTCCACCGTGCTTCTTAGCAATCTTGCGATAGTTTATCCGCGGGTCTTCACAAATTTCAACTCACAAGTTCTTGTATATATCTTCTATTTATTTTTTCCCCGTAGATCTTTCCCACAAACACTTAGCCACAGAAACGTGTTTCCCGCCACTTATGCGCTTTTCCTCTGTTACCCAAATGTTCCGAGATCCCTATCTCGGTTCCTCTGTTGCCTAAATATTCCGGGATACTTATCTCGGTTCCTCCATTGCCCACATACTCCGAGATACTTATCTCGGTTTCTTTGTGCCTCTTTTGCAGATCCTTTCCGAGATGTCAACCAGCAATACCCCGGAGCCTGCCGAGGATATCGTTGAGGAGGGAGAGCGCGCCGGGTGGGAAGGCTCCGACGCAACCCAGGTCGAGATAGACTGGCTTGTCCGGACCAAGCGAATTCCGGCACAAGTGATATGCCGGGTTCCTGGCGATGAGGCCGAATCGGATCTTCAAAAGGGTGAACGGGTAGTCTTCGTCGCGCATTTCGAGCGCGGCTTCGGACTCCCGGCGAGCACATTCTTCCGAGCTTTCCTCGACAAGTTTCGTCTTCAACCCCACCATCTCCCCGCTAATGCCATCACAACGCTCTCGGCTTGCGTTGCTTTCTCCGAAGGATACCTCGGACTCTGGCCCACCGTCGAGCTCTGGGCCAAGTATTTCCAACTCCGGAAGCAGAGTCTCCCGGATCCGGAGAACAAGAACTTCCCCAAGGTGATGACCCCGTGCGGAGCTGCTACCATCATACCTCGGAGAGGTTCCATCTTCCCTCGGATTCAGGGCCTGGAGTCATGCCGGAAGTGGCAGCGCACGTTCTTCTATGTGAAGAACCCGGACAGCCCAGATAACGTTGACCTTCTGAACCTGCCGGTATTTGCTCTTGCTACCCCCACGGATCAGCATAACTGGAGCTTCAATCCAAAGGACACGAACCGCGAGATCAATGACATTCACAAGATTGTTGAGGAGCTTGTGGGAGCAGGCCTGCTGAGCGATGATCTTTTGAGGACTTTTGTCAGCCGCCGAGTCTCCCCCCTCCAGAACCGAGTTCACAAGATCTGCCACATGAGTGGCCAGTATGATCCAACTCGGATCAGCACCCACGAGCTGACCAAATCCGAGGTCAGAAGACGCGTCAAGGCCATTGCCCGAACGACGATGACCGAGGAATGGGAATGGGGTCTAGAACCTCATGACAGAGCTCGTCTTTCGGAACAAGTAAGTAACTTGCAATTTATACCGACATACTTTTTCTGCCGAGATCACCCTTCTGTCGGCTCCATACTTGGCTCATAAACTAACTCGGTTTTACCGCTTTTAACTCGCAGAGGTTTACTCGGCAAAAGACCGAAGATGGAGAGGATCCCTCCGCCAAATGGGGCCAAGATATCCCTGCTCCGGACATGGCCGAGGCAGAAGATCCGGATGACGAGGATCAACTGCCAATACCAAGAGCTGGCGCCCCTACCCCGGGTAAACCTCGAGCCCGAGCTTCCATCCGAGATTGGTCAGATGATGATGACCTCGAAATGCTAGAGGTAATTGACGCTCGTCCCATCGCCTTTGCTCCCCCAGCCCCGGCACCAACTAACCCGGGTGGCTCTGCCCCGAGTGCACGCCCTGCTACCTCGGGCAAACAAGTGGCATCTCGCAAGCGCGCAGAGACTGGTACCTCGAAAACCGGGACCTCCACATCCTCGGATCCAGCCGCGCCGCAGGCGAAGCGACAGAAGAGAGGAGCAGTCAAGCCGAGGAAGGGCAAGAAGACCCCACCAGTTACTGAAGGGTAAGATATTTTTTGCCGACACAAGCTTACTTCCTTTTTCGCTTCTGCCGGGATAACTTTTTCCCGACATAACATTTTTCTTGTTTGACGCAGTGCTCCCCTTGAAGTTGAGCAGAGTGCCTCTTCTATGCGCTCGCCCCTTCCGAGTACGGCCGAGGCTCGGCCACGTGACTCCGGGGTATCCGCCATTTCCTCTGTCACTCCCGAGGTCGTGATCCTCGACCAGGATGATGGCACCGATGCCCCCACCATGGAAACCGACATCCCGCGGGCCGACACTTCGGTGACCTCGGGCGCACAGCAACCACCACCACAACAACAACAGCAGCAGCAGCAGCAACAACCACAACAACAACAACAACAACAACAGCAGCAGCAACAGCAACAACAACAGGAGCAGCAGCAACAACAACAGTACCAAGGACAGCCACAACCTCAACAGCACCAGCAGCAGCCGAAGCAGCCGCCCCGGCCGAGATCCACCACCAAGTCCCCCACCAAGTCCACCGAGTTAACAACTCGGAAAGCTACTCCACTTGCCAAGCCGACACATAGCCAAGCAGCCACCGGGAAACAGCTTGCCAACCCGGAGAGACAAGTGGTGTTGACTCCAACCACTACCCCGGAGCACCAGGCTCTCACCACTTCTGTCTCCCGAGTTGCCGCCTCGGAACTGGTGGGATCACCGGGATAGCATTTGCTCCGGTAAGTGGCAAGTTTTGCCTCGGTGGGAATCTCTGAGGTGCCCCCATTTGATTTCCTCCGGCTCTGGCTCCTTCCCCCCTTGTGCGCTGATACCAGCTGCACTGCCGAGTTGTATGGTTCGCCGGCTTGCGAGGATCATGCGTGTGGAAGCTGCAAGGTCCATCCAACATAGCCTCATAGGTTAAGGTTGGCTTCTGGTCACCCCATGGCCTCTTCCCTCATGATTCTGGCCCCATGCTGGGCCATTGAATTTCGGACGCTGGCTATTACCGGCATCTGGCTGGTCTTGGTTTACCGCTGCAACCTGGTTCGAGCCATACCGGTAATCCGGTTCTCTCCTTTTGCTACCGAAGTCCTGGCGACCGTTCTGTCTGGCTGGCCCGGGTCTGTTGTTCACCGGGTATCTTCTACTCGGCTCTCCCGAGTTCAGCAAAGGTTGCATCGGATCACCCAATGCATAGCTATCCGCAATCCGGATTGTCTCAGCCAGTGTGGCCGGCATTTCCCTCTGCAACTTCTGCCAGAGCATGGAGCCGTGTCGGCACCCCTGGGCAAACCAAGATATGGCCTGTGCCTCTACAACTCCTTCATAGGAATTGAGAATAGTACTCCACCGAGTTAAGTAATCCCGGTCAGTTTCATTATCCCTCTGCGTGCACATCGCAAGCTGTTGAGGACGGTTTGGTCTCTTGTATGTGCTGGAGAAGTTGCTAACAAATGCTTCTTCAAAGTCCAGCCAGCAATCAACACTGCCCTCTCGTAGGTTGTTCAGCCAAATTCGGCTGACCCCTCCAACATCTGCGGGATATACCTCACAGCCCATCTGCGGTTACCTCCCGCAATATGCATAGCCGACACATAATCTGTCAGCCAGTCCTCCGGCTTAGTGCTGCCGTCATATGTTTTTGCACCTCGGTTTAACTGAAAGTGTCGCACCGGCGGTTCCCTCATGATCCGAGGTCCAAAACATGCCGGACCAGGTGGACCTTGCTCTTCCAGCATCTCGGACATATAAATCCTGTCCAACTTGTACCGTGCATCATTTGGTGACAGCTGGCGAGGTCCTAACCAAGATCCCAGAGCACCTTCATATCTCGGATACCCGGCTTTCTGCATAGCCGAGTAACCATCATCATAACGATTAGCCACTTGTTCAACAACTTGCGGCTGCTGGACATGTCCGACATTTTGCTGCTGCTGCTGGGTGAGATTTTGTGTCGGATACCGAGGTGGATAACCTCGGCCAGCCGAGTTGACTACCCCGGCACCTGGACCGCCCTGACCGGGATTGCTTCTACCCCGGCCGGCACTTCCTCGCCCAACTATCTGTTTTCCGGCACACGCCGGGTCATACACCTGCATCTGTTTGCTCTTACCGGAGTTTACACTCCGGTCACGATCTACACCGACATGCGGTGAAGAAGCTTGCCCCTTAGATCCACTAGCTCCCCTAGCCGAGTGAACTACATCAGATCCACCTGCAACTGTGTTGGCTTTGCGATAAGCCTCATTCTGCCGGGTTGCCACAGCTACCAGTTCATTAACTCGGTCTTGCTGCCTGCGGAGAGCTTCTCCGGATAAACCAGACAACTCGGCTCTTGCTGCCTCGGCAGCTCTAAGAGTCTTAGCAGGGGAACTATACTTCGGTTTTTCGACCGATAAGGTACTAGGAGTTTTGCTGGAACTAGATCTACCATCTCTAGCCAACTCGGCATTGAGGTTTTTACCTCTCTTGCGCACATCCTCTACTCGACTAGGGCGAGCAGCTACCGGGGTAAAACCATGTGCTAGGTTATACTCACGGACAGTTATTCCGAACTCTCTTCGTACCTCGGCCATCTTCAGAGCCTCCTGAAGCAAGCTCTGACGCCTTGCCTCCAGCTCTGCCTCTGACTGGGCAGCATCTGTACCGGCAACTACCGGCACATTTAACTTCTCTATGATCTCCTCGAGGTGAGCTGGCTTAACCGGCACATGGGATGTACCGGCCTGGCCGGGGAGGTTTTCCCTCCTCTCCAGCGGCACTTTCGCCGATCTAACCTTTGGTGCGGGATTACCGGCATCTCCTTTGCCGGGGTCTCCTTTACCGGCATCAGCCGCAGTGCCGGTCATCATGACCTCTGCGCAGCTCCCGGGGCGAGCGCTACGCCGGCCGCGAGCCGCACAGATAGCAGGAGGATCCTCAGCCACAAGCACCTGCTCGGGATACTTGCAGACAACCTCAGTGGCGACGTAGGTCACGAAGGTGCCGAAGCTGATGAGGCAGCCGTTCGTCGGGAACGGCCTGCTGCCGAAGCATCCAGCGTTGTCGCTGATGAAGTTCAGTGCGCCGAGCTTGTAGACGAGCCCGCAAACGACGCGCTCGCCGGATTTGATGATGGAGCCCGTCCGGAATGTCACACCAGCCAGCGCCGCTGCTGGCCCCACGGTGGGCGCCAACTGTCGTGATGGTATCACGGCAGATGCCATAGGATGGCTAAAGTGTGGGGCCGATGGACGCTGGTGGAATCCGGGAGAGGGCTAGCGCGCTAAGGAGCGCACACGAAGAACACAGCAGCACACCAAGATCTACCCAGGTTCAGGGCCCTCGTGAGGAGGTAAAGCCCCTACTCCTGTCTACCTCTCTCTATATATCTCGGTATCACAAATACAGGCTTGCTCCTTGAGCTGTACAACACAACAATGGTGCAAAGCACAAGGAAGGAGATGAAGCTATGGTGGAAAAGTATCTCTGGACACCGTCCCTCACGCAGGAGGGGGTAAGGGCATATATATAGGCTAAACCGGGTTACCGGAATACCCCTTGCAACGGTCATCTCTCCGTACCGGCACTGCAGACACGCACGCCTGCACGTCACGATTGTCTCTGCACAGTGGACAGGACGTGGCTTGCCCATGTCCTGTCCCATGTCTCTGCTCCAAAGTACGCCCGAGGTCAGCGACAAGACAGGGCCTGCCCATGCCTCTGCCTCGCAGTATGTCCCCGGATAACCCGGAGTCAGCGGTGGAATGATGGCCTGCCATCTCGGTCTCCTGCACGCCCCCGTGTCAGGCGCTTCCCTGTCAGGCGCTCCCGTGCCAGACGGGATGTGACAGGAGCATTGACCTCTGCCCGACACAAGGATAACCCGGCATGGATATGCCGGATCCTCCTTCCTCAAATATCCCTTCCTGCACATAAGAAAACACACAAGTTACCTACATACATATGTCGGTTATGTTATCTCGGATCCCTTGTCTCGGTCGACACATGCCGGCTATCACCAGCATGGTACCTCTGTCCCTTCAGGCCTGGGTTAACTCGGTATGCTTATGTCGGTTTGCACCTACATCACGCTCCTAATTCCAGGTACTTCGGTTTTTACTGTAACCTGGCCCACACTTGGGCATAGCTTTTACCACAACATGACCCTACCCGGGGTAGCCCCCCGACACCTTATGTCAAATTGCTACATGAATTGTTTCATGATAACCCATTTGATTTACATTTCATTTTTACAATAAAAATTGTTTCACATGTTTATGTGGTACCGAGCCACTACTTACCTGATGTGATATTATGTTAGAAATTGCTTGTAGTTTTAGATTCAGAACTAGGCTTTAGATATTACATTAAGAGTTATTTGTACAATGTGATCGAAATATCCTGCTGTTGACAATGCACTATGCGGTGACACCGTTAAAAAATTCAGTTCGCACCAAAGAACAAAGAGCTAGAGAAGTAAACTAGAGCATGATACAAAGCAGATAACGGAGCTGAATATGTTGTCATTATTGATGACAAAGTTGCCTGGCTAGGATATTCAGAAGACATTGGCTCTTGATTGTTCAAATCAGCACCCTTATGTAATTATTTCAATATTTCCAAATTTAGTTTGTACATAATTTTGTGTATTAACTTATTATAATCCTATAGTTTTTATTGAAGCATAGTGCGAAGACCATTTTAGGTGTCGAATGATTTGGCGATCACAATTTCTTCTCTGCTAGTCCTCCCCTAGAACTAGAGGCAAGAAGGATTTTTTTTTTTGCGGGCACGCAAAAGGTTTGCGTGTCGTTTGTATTAGAAGGAAAGAGAGGCAAAACAACATGTCCGGCATCAAAGGTGATGCGGTTTACAATTCGTGCGGGATAAGTGGCAGGGCTACCACCAACGTCACGAACAAGAACAACGCCCTTTAGCCTATGGAAACTATCTCCAGATGTGTCCCAGCCCTACAGCGCCCGAGAACTTGCCTGTGGCAAGATGGTTAGGAGGGTGGTTGTACCCCCAGCCCACCAGAGTTCAAACCCCAGGTTTGACGCTGGTGTTTCTCATTTAGGCGGAATATTCTTCAGTGGGAGGCGACGTTCCCGTCGACAGCGAGTCGCCCGTGGTGACTTCGTCAATCTCAAGACCTGATCCGCCGGCTCAGTCTCTCGGAGGTGCTCATAGGGGTAGGGTGTGCGTGTGTGCGTTCATAGGGGTGAGTGTATGCGCGTGTATATGAGCGCTTGCGTTGTACTGTGTTTGTCAAAAAAAAAAAAGCCCTACAGCGCCTGATAGCTTCCAAAGTTCAACTTCTTCAGCGATCTTGTGGCAAACAGCACCGACGGTTTCAGCTTTGTGCTCGAACACCCTGGCTTTCCTCTCCTTCCAGAGAGTCCAGGCAACGAGGAGTACCAAGGAATCGAACCCCTTCTTGGCCTGGGAGGGAGCGCGTCGCCGTGACTGAGGCCACCAATCCATGAGCGTGTCCTGCGGGTTTGGAGTGTGAAGCTGCAGTTCACACCGTCGCAGCATGGCATACCACACTTCCCTGGCAAAAATACATCCAATCAAGAGATGGTTGGCCGTCTCAGGCTCCTGGTCGCATAGGGGACAGTTGACGTGCGACGTCAGGCCACGGCGAAGACGGCGATCGGCTGTCCAAAGTCTGCACTGCATCGCCAACCAAACGTGTATCTTGCACTTGGCCGGAGCCCAGGTCTTCCAGATCGTTTTTCCGCACGGGAACAGCTCTAGGCCCACGAAGAACGCCTTGTACGCAGAGCTGGCCGAGTAACAGTCTGCAGCATGTCCACCAATTGCAGGAATTCGGTGATCACGGGGATGGTGAGCGGCCCGGTGATGTCGCGGATCCAACTCCTGCCTGCCATAGCCTCCTCAACAGTCCTTGTCATC
Organism: Poa pratensis; assembly: GCA_947311845.1. NCBI lineage: Eukaryota > Viridiplantae > Streptophyta > Magnoliopsida > Poales > Poaceae > Poa > Poa pratensis. The sequence goes on along the minus strand of CAMZMU010000050.1, from coordinate 20,621,624 downwards.
ACGGCGCGTGGCGAAATAGCCGAGAATAGAGCAGGCGATGAGTGTCTGATTTGAGGCAAGAAGGATAAACCTATTATGGTGGGATCATGGGCCTAGGATCTTGGAAACAAATTTTATATGCTCCTCTTTCCGTCCTTCCTTTGTGAATGCAACATTGTACATGAATTCTAGAGACTTTCTTTCTTTGTAACTTCAAATTTTAGAACCCTCTGAGTGAGGTATAATTTATTTTAGGTCATGAACATGACATTACGTATTCTGGGCCGTGAAAAACTGAAAATGACGATTTTATGTGTAAAAAATGACATTGATGTGGTCGCGTCATGGTCTACTATGAATAAAATGTTGTGGTTTTCCATATCGTGCCATGGAATTTGTGTTGCATTGTAAATTTGTGTATTGTGCTGTGAAATCGGTTATGCATATATGCTTTCAAATAATTATGAAACGCATAATGCTCATTGGAGACAGTCAAATACAAAGACTCGTTGCTGATGTTGCCATAAGGAAAACGATATGTAAAAGAGGAATGTCTCCGATATTGGGCAACATCGATAACGGATATAGCGAAGGGCGACACACATTTGCTTTGAGACACCTCATCCCAAACCCACACACTGGTGTACCTCTCATATCATCGATGGGAATGTAGCGACGAGAGCACGTCCAATGTTGCTTTCAGCACTAGAGGAAAATACGGTTGTGTGAAATTGTGACTATACTGAATAGAACCAGCTGGCAATTGATCGATTTGGGTTTTTTCTGAAAGTTTAGATGGGATTCAGTATACCTTAGTCGATGTATAAATATTTCTATTTTCCACATGTATGGTACTTGTAGCGTAGTATTTTCGGACTTGTACGAATCTCGTGTTTACATTAACGTAACTAGCAGTAATTGTCTAGCTCGTCTCAAAAGTAACAGTAACTCACTTGTCTCAGAATAAGTGTCATGCTAGTTTTAATTTATCTTTGAACTAAAATCACGGCACTAATTTCAAAACGGAGGAAATATTCATTTCGTACATGGAGGATGATGAATTTTTTTTTATAAAGAGAATATAATATAAAACAGACACCAAATACACCTAGCCTCTGCAACAACACAATATTCAAAACTAGTTTAGACATTAAGGAAGCACACATCCAAAAAAGGAAAAACAAAAATGAAAGAGAAAAAGTAATATTGGCAACACAGCCTTTTTACACTGTTCATCTTGCCTGGCTCCTCCTCGCGTCGCCCCCTCCAGGTGACCGGGGAGGCGAAAACCTAGCTCCCCGCCGCCCCCCCCCCCCCCCCCCCCCCCCCCCCCCTCCCTCCTCCCTCCCTCCTCGTCGTCCCCGGAGGCGGCCGCCGGACAAATGTCGTGTGCCGCTGGTGAAGAGGGCGGCGGGGATCTGGTGCCCGCGGCCCCGGGCTGTAGTTTTGCAGGAAGCCGCGGCGTCGGTCTCCCCTGTCCTCGCGTGCCGGCGTCGGTCTCCCCTGTCCTCGCGTGCCAGCGTCGTCCCTCACCGGAAGCCTCCCTCTCCTCCGCTCCATGCGTGTCCCCGAGCGCCGCCGCGACGTTGCGGCTGCGGGCGGCAGCTGTGCCGGCGCGGGCGATCCCCGGGCCCGATCTGGCCCCGGATGGGCTGGGCGGGCCCGGTCGCGAGCGTCTTTTCTCCCTTGGCATCCCGCTGTTGGCAGGCGGCCGGCATGCGGGGTGGTGGTGGTTTGGTGTGGCCAGCCGACCTCGAGGTCGGAACGGTGCAGCCACCGGCGAACATGACTCGACCTTGGTCGGCCGACGACGCTGACGCTCGTGGGCATCATCACCTTGTTGAAGGCGTCGTCGAGGGAGGTCTCGCGCTCTGTCTCGAATGCTCCAGGGAAACCCTCTACCCGGTTCCACCGGATCTAGCGATGGCGACACTCTATGTCGTGCTCCCTCTTGAGGGCATCGCTTTGGAGCAGGATTCAGCTGGAGGGACTTGTGGCTTTGGCGGTGGTTGGGCTCCTCTTCTTGCTCTCCTCTCGGTGTCATCTCTCTGTGGCCACGATGCTCGAACTTCTACGGAGGGGCTGGTGTCTCTCCTCTGACGTTGGTTAACGGCTCAGGCCAGTGCCGGTGAAGCTTCCTGGGTGTCGACTCGGCTGTGTGATTCCCTTCGATTACGTTGTTGGCTGTTGTGTAAAGCCTCGGCGACCCATGGCCCTTCGTCCGGGTGTGGACTCGGCGATGTGATGCCCTTCGGCTGCTCCAACACCATCGTGGCTGATCTCGGCAGATTGAAGCCTTTCGTCTACGGCGGTGAAGATTCTTGTGCATTGGCGTCCAACGGTAACCAAAAGATGATGAGGGTTGAAGGCTCTCCCTGCAGGGTTAGTGCTTAGTGTCATGTTGTTCGTCCTTGTTGTAGGCTTGTTTTTATTTTATTTCTCCCCTTCGTCCTTCTCTGTAATTCTGGTTCACTTGAACCCGTTAAATAGAAAAATGAATACAATTCAGGTGGAGGGTCTTCTCCCTCCCCGGTGACCATTCAAAAAAAAACCTTGTCGGAGCGATAAGAGGCTCGCAGCAACATGAACAGACTACCATCATTGACGACACCTATATTGCTTGTAAGGGTTCTCCGAGACGCCTCCAAAAAGCTAACAGTGCACAAGCACTGTCATCGCTATAAAAATCAGTTTTCACCCCGAAGAGGTCCGACCTCGAAACGATGCCTTCAGCAAGAAAACAACTACCGAGAACCATCATTGTCAAGTGGTACATAGAGGATGATGATATAGCTGCTTGAAGCCGATGACAAGTGACAACAAGCTAGCACGCCGGCCAATCGATCCTACTCCTTCTTTCATTTTTTGAACGGATCCTACTCATATGACGGCGAGTTGGCGAGCGAACAAATAACCTGGCGCATATACACACGACAAGTCGGGAAACATGGTTTGGTTTTGGAGGCGCAGCATACATACGGTGCAGCAGGGGACACACTGTTGTTCGCCCGTAGGGGTACGTTACCAGGTCCCAGATCGAAGGATATACACACAGAATACACACTAGTGAAAATGGGGCACTAGTCCCGGTTTCAAAGGGCCTCTAGTCCCGGTTGGGCAACCGGGACTAGCCAATCGGGACTAGAGGCCACCCCCCTCCCCCCCCCCCCTTCTTTAGTCCCGGTTGCTCACGAACCGGTACTAAAGGGCCTCCCTGTGGCCCCGGGAGGAGACGCGGGGCTGGTGACCTTTAGTCCCGGTTAAAGGTAGACCTTTTTTTCGATTTTTTTTCAGGGTTTAGGGGTATCGGATGGTTTCATCGTACGGGGATCACGTCGATGCGCCAAAAACGCGTTTTGATATATATAAATTACTACATGAAGATGAAGTTGATGCATATATATATAACACATACAATTACATAAGATCACGTTGATGCATATATATATAACACATACAAATTAAGTAGTACGTACATGAAGATCACGTTTTCGTATAAAGTACTTAATTACATGGAGCATACTATTTTGCATTATAGTGGTACTCTCCGAATTTAGGTATGACCTGCGCAAGGAAAAATCCCGCCAATTCCTCCGCAATTGCTTTGAAGCGGTCCTTTATTGGGAGCGCGTTTCGCTTTCTTGCCAACTTTAAAAGAATAAGATCAAAATGTATACATGAGTTGTGTGTATATATATCAAATCATAATAAAACAATTATGAATGAAACTCAGCACAACTAATGGTAACAAAATAAAGTTGTGAATAATGTTTACGTATATCTTTATTTCTTCGACTCTTTGTTCTCTCGCTGGTCCTAATGTGAATGTACTCGCAAACGTAGCATCCACATAAATCAGTCCCCTGTGGCTGTTCCGCGCAAGTCTATACAAGAATAGAATTCAATCAAACAATAATCAAGTATGATACTGATTGTCCCTGTGTTTGCGACTTTCTTGTACCAGGTATGCAAATTACGCATTTTTGTTGATAGGGACCTGACATGCTCGACCAAAATTTTCCCGGCAACATATTTATATGCTAGATCAGCGATGGGATAATCAGTTGTCGAACCTATGTGTTGTTGAGAACCTTTAGTGGCCTTGTCGTCGAACACCTTGAGCGGGGGGGCCGATTGTACGTCTTGTTCTCCGAGCTGTGGTTCGAGGAGGAGATCATAGACGACGACGACCCAGAGATGCAGGCCACCTACGAGGCGTCCCGGCGCTGCCACGTCGAGGACGAGATCAAGCGCTGGAACAAGTGCGGGCCGCGGCTCAGCCGCCGCCGGCGCCACCACTGCCGTGGTGGCAGCACATGGCCCAGGAACAGGAGGCCGAGGAGCTGGAGTTGGAGCTTGTTCCTCCAATGCCTGCCGGCCTCCTTGACCAGTTGGAGTTGGAGTTGGAGCTTGGTCGCCGCCGCCGCCGCAGGAGCAGGAGGAGCCGGCCCGGGGGCAGCCGCAGCAGGAACCGGAGGAGCAGCCGCCGTCGGCCCATCTGTGGGCCGCGCTAGGCTACGTCCTCCTCTCTGACGATGACTAGTCCTCCGGCGCCGCCGCCGTGTCCGCCCACCGCCCCCTAAAATGTAATGGCCTTTAGGCCTTTTTTTACTCTTTATTGTGGCCCGCCCCCTAAAAATGTAATGGCCTTTAGGCCTTTTGTTGTATATAAATATTATTAACGAAATGTCCCCGCCCCCTAAATGTAATGTCCCCGCCGCCGGCGCCGGCTCCCATCGTGGTTCCATCCCACGGTGGTTCAAATTTGAGTGAGAGAGGAGGACGGGGAGAGAGAGGAGATAAAGACCGTACCTTGCGCGCGGGGACGGCGGTGTGGGCGTGCACTAGTACAGAACGACACATCGGATACCCCTCTATGAAAACGGCAGGCGTTAGGCGACGGAGAATCGCGCTTTCCGCGCGGCCGGTGCGTACAAACCTGACCTGGGCCGCGGCTGGCCCGTCAACATAGATAACGGAGAAAGTATTATCTCCGTTACCCATATTATTGGCAACGGTTCCCAATGTGCCTCCGTTTCCGATATGTGGTTCTATGGCAACGGTCATTCGATGTGTCTGTTTCCAATGTGGTCACGTTCAAGCTTCTTGGAATTCGAAGCGAGGCGAGTAAATGCCATGGCATAGTGGCACCGCCCACTACTCCTTAAAAACCCCAATCCTTGCTAGCTCAAGACGCCACATAATCTGCTCTCTCTCTCTCGCTCCCTCCTACTGATTAGCGAAGATGCCTCGCAGCAACGACACACAGGAGCACACTGAGTCGCCGCGGGACAGTCCCCCCATCAGCGGCGAGTCCATTGAAGGACCGACGCCAGAGACGAGCGACGACAAATATGCCAACTTCCATGATCCCACCTTGATGCTGGGCCCGCCGAAGGTTGATTCTGATGAGGAGTCAACCGAAGAGGAGAAGGAGGAGGACGACGAGGAGGACGAGGCGGAGGCGCTGGTCCCGAAGAAGGGAGCCCCGGCGACGGAGAAGAAAGCCGCCGCCACCGCCTCCGATATGCTGCCGCCGCCGCCACCACCACCTCCAATGGCCCCCAACAAGCGAGGCCATGAGAAGGACGAGGATTGCGCGGAAGCAGGGCGTAAGAAAAACAAGAAGTAGATAGTAGTAGTTCTATAAGTTCTCCATCTGTAATTTACTTTATTATTATTAATATGTACTGCGTATGTAATGTAGTAATCACTAATATTAATATAAGTATCCTATAAGTGGTTTTCTCCATATAGGAAAATATTATTCCAGAGAGTAGGTCCCACACCTCAATGGAAGAAACACAAAGGAAACGGTCCTTCTAAAGAACCGTTTACTATGTTTTACCTATATATATGAGCGTACAGAGCAAAACCTAACACTCACTCGTTTCCTCACTCTATCCCAGTACGCGGCCAAAAATGAAACTCTTGCATGAAAGACCGGATTTGACGCAAGATGAATGGCGTTGGGGTTTTTCAAATGAAACCGCGATCAGAAAGTGCTAGATCTGTTCGTGGCGGCGGCTCCTGGCGTTGCGGCCATCGCCGGCGCCGTGGCGGCGCCGTCTCCGCCCAGACGACGGCTATCACGGCGGGGTCTTCGCCATCTCCCCCGACACGACGAGGTCTTCGCCATCTCCCCCGACACGGCGAGATCTTCGCAATGTCCCCCGACACGGCGAGGTCTTCGCCATCTCGCCCAACACGGCGAGGTCGTCGCTCTGTCCGCTTCCTCTGCCTCCACCACTTCCGGATCTGCTAGATCGATCCAACGGCGACGTGAAGAAGGTATCAGATCCACTCTTTGATGTAGCTAACTTGCCTATTGTGCACATGATCTAGAGCAGCTAGTTGTAGTTTAGCTAACTTGTTGATAGTAGTTCAGTTCACATCCGGTAGTTCTATCTAGATAATTTCTTGATGTAGTTAACTTGCCTATTGTGCACTTGCAACTAGTTGTAGTTTAGCTAACTTGTTGATAGTAGTTCAGTTCACATCCGGTAGTTCTATCTAGATCATTTCTTGATGTAGTTAACTTGCCTATTGTGCACTTTCAACTAGTTGTAGTTTAGCTAACTTGTTGATAGTAGTTCATTTCACATCCGGTAGTTCTATCTAGATCATTTCTTGATGTAGTTAACTTGCCTATTCTGCACTTGCAACCGGTTGTAGTTTAGCTAACTAGTCCATGTGAAAACAGGAGTCTATTTCGGTGACACTGCATAAAAAAGTCGGAGACACAGAACAAACAACGAACACTACTCAAGCCAGTAGTGTTTGTTAACTTTCCCATAATATCCTCCAATTATATACATAGGTCAGTATACACTAAATGCTACTATATACTTCATATTATTGTGTTAAATTGTTCGTTCTATCTAGTAGTGTCAGAACTAACATAAATCCTTATTTACATTTAGGGATATCAAGCTGTTACCTTTCAAACTCCACCATACATATCCACCGTCACTATTATGACGTTTTGGTACACTGCATAAAATACTTTTTTAAGTAAGAGTGTTTTATACAGTGTCGTCGAAATGTCACATCGGTGACGTATTAGATTAGATTTCGGTGACACTGCATAAAAAATCCAGAGCCGGTGGTGGCCTCCATGGAAAGGATGATCGTTGTCAGGCATCCTATGAAGCTGCTGACATCGCAATATCTTGTTGGCAAGCCGTGTGTTGGCTGCTCCGGTTCATCAATAAGAGCCACCTCAAGACATAGGTAAGATATCGTTTCAGTTTGCTTAAATTCATAGTGTATTTATTTTAGCATATGTATTTAACAATTGTAACTCTATTTACTAATGTATAGGTTCCAAAGCTTCAACATCCTTCTCTCAAGAAGTTGAGATAAGAAGAGATTGATAGAGTGACACCTGCGAGGATTGTGGAAAAGGATGTAGGGAAGAAATCATATATTCTTTCCGTCCTTTGACATGATAGGCTTAGTATAGATGAAATCTGTTATCGTTTTACCTCTTATATTTGTCACGTCTTGTGATGCAATTGTAAAGGTGAAATTGTGATGGAAATGTAAAGTTACATTGTGATATGAATGAAATCTGTTACCGTTTTAGTATTTGAGCTTGTGCTGTGAGATTTTAAGTATCTAGTGGCATTTGTAAACGTGGCATCCTGTAACCGAAATATGAGAAATGCTCAGTGCAAACGGGTGGATGGCAAACTCCGTATCTGATGAAGGAAAACTAAGGAAACGAAGGTCTGCGCACAACCATTGCCAAATGGAGACCTCATCGGAAACGGTGTTTTGCCTCCGTTACCGATGAGTGCCTTCACATCAGCCACGGAGGCGGGGACACGGACCCTTTTTCCGTTGCCGATGGGGTTTTTGGCTCGTTTCCGATGTGTCATTCTGTACTAGTGGTGGGTGCTCGGGGACTCGACGGCGAGGAAGAGAGTGGCCGCGGTGACCGGAGCAGGAGAAGGCGGCGGCGGCGGCACGGGAGCACAGCACGGCAGCCTGGCGGCGTCTTCCTCTTCTTGGGCCTGGCGGCAAAATGCGGGGACGAGAGGAATGGGAGGGATCTAAAAGGCACTAATGGGCCTTTAGTCCCGGTTCCAGCCACGAACCGCGACTAAAGGTCCATTTTTGGGCCGCTGCCAAATTAGCGTGCCAAAGTCCACCTTTAGTCCCGGTTGCAATCTTTTGTAATTTTTTTCTATTTTCTTTTTCCTGGTTTATTTTATTCTATTGATTTAATTATTCGAATTTGACAAACTTTATATCAAACGTAAGCCCTGGACATGTAGAATCTTTTGGTACTGGTTATTTTCAAATTTGACTATGTTGAATGTATTCAAATTTCAAATGGATGAGTTGAGTAAATTTGACATAACCACTACTTCTGTACCTTAAAAACATTTTTGCAAAATTTTGCTGGTCGAATTATCCAAAAATATCGACAGTTCTGTGATATAACCACTGCTTGTGTACCTTAAAAACATTTTTGTAACATTTTCAGAGCAAACTATCACACACTTGTAGTTCAAATTTGAATTACTTTCAGAAAGTAGGCATAAAGTCGTTTAAATAGGCAAAATTAGGTTGAACCGAGAAAATTACTAATATTTGTGGATTATCCATACAATATGGTCTACTTTGTGAGAAATTTGGATGGGTGCCATTTTGCACCATATTTTTGACACTTATAAAATGAATAATAATATTTATATAAATAATTTGAAAAAACTCAGTTCTGCAACATTATTTGTCATACCAAGATACGGCTATGTGTCCTCTGTCTCATAGAACCAGGATAAAAAAGGTTTCATACATTATTACACATGACCATCAACATCCGTTTCTAGTGTTGTGGTATAAACTTCTTCTTCGTGTGTGTCCCTTTCTTCTGATTGCGCCGTAACCATGGACAATCTTCATCATTCAATACGATGCTTGGGTCAGTTTTCACTGTGAAGGGCGGAATTTCATGAAACTTATTATAATCTTCTGACATGTCTGTCTTGTCCTCCACTCCCACGATGTTTCTTTTCCCTGAAAAAACTATGTGGCGCTTTGGCTCATCGTATGATGTATTCGCTTGCTTATCTTTTCTTTTTTTTCGGTTTGGTAGACATGTCCTTCACATAGAAAACCTGAGCCACTTCACTGGCTAGGACGAATGGTTCGGTGTCGTTCCCAAGATTCTTGAGATCCACTGTAGTCATTCCGTACTGCGGGTCTACCTGTACCCCGCCGTTCAGGTTGAACCATTTGCACCAGAACAAAGGGACCTTAAAAGAAGGTCCATAGTCAAGCTCCCATATCTGCTCTATGTAGCCATAATATGTGTCCTTTTGCCCATTGTTGTTTGTTGCATCAAAGCGGATACCACTGTTTTGGTTGGTGCTCTTTTTATCTTGGTCGGCCGTGTAAAATGTATTCCCATTTATCTCGTACCCTTGAAAAGTCAATATAGTCGAAGATGATGCCTTGGCCAACAAGTATAGTTGTTCTCCAACAGTGGTGTCATTAATGAGACGTGTTTGCAACCAACCGCCGAAATTCTTCACGTGTTTTTCATCAATCCAATCTTTAGGTTGCTCCAGGTATTTCAAGCGTAAAATATTCTTGTGTTCCTCGATATACGGAGCCACCAAGCTGGAATTATGTAGAACTGTGTAGTGTGCTTGAGTGAAAAAATACCCGTCCATACATATTGTTGCTTTCTTTCCTAGCGTGCCTTTTCCACGCAGTCTCCCCTCATGGCGCGATTGAGGAACACCGATCGGCTTAAGGTCAGGAATAAAGTCAACACAAAACTCAATGACCTCCTCTGTTCCATAGCCCTTGGAGATGCTTCCTTCTGGCCTAGCACGGTTATGAACGTATTTCTTTAAGACTCCCATGAACCTCTCAAAGGGGAACATGTTGTGTAGAAATACAGGACCGAGAATGGAAATCTCTTCGACTAGGTGAACTATGAGGTGCGTCATAATATTGAAGAAGGATGGTGGGAACACCAACTCGAAGCTGACAAGACATTGGACCACATCCTTCTGTAAACTTGGTAGAGTTTCTGGATTGATCACCTTCTGAGAAATTGCATTGAGGAATGCACATAGCTTCACAATGGGTACTCGAACATTTTCCAGCAGAAGCCCCCTCAATGCAACCGTAAGTAATTGTGTCATAATCACGTGGCAGTCATGAGACTTTAGGTTTTGGAACTTTTGCTCTGTCATGTTTATTATTCCCTTTATATTCGACGAGAAGCCAGACGGGACCTTGATACTGTTCAGGACTTCAAAAAATATCTTCTTCTCCTCTTTGGTAAGAGCGTAGCTGGCAGGACCTTGATACTTCTCTGGATTCAGGTGGTTGTCTCGTTCGTGCATACGTTGCTGGTCCTGCCGTGATTCCGGTGTATCTTTCGTCTTTCCATACACGCCCAAGAAGTTTAGCAGGTTCACACAAAGATTTTTCGTCATATGCATCACGTCGATTGCAGAGTGAACCTCTAAGATTTTCCAATAGGGTAGCTCCCAAAATATAGATTTCTTCTTCCACATGGGTACGTGTCCGTCAGCGTCATTCGGAACAGATTGTCCGCCAAGACCCTTTCCAAAGATTACTTTTAAATCCTTGACCATATCATATATAACATCCCCAGTAGGGCGGGTAGGCTTCGTCCGGTGATCTGCCTCACCTTTGAAATGCTTGCCTTTCTTTCTTACGGGATGCTGTTTTGGAAGAAATCGACGATGCCCCGGGTACACATTCTTGTTTCCCAAATATATACTTTCAGTCTCACCTAAACAGTGTGTGCATGCATTGTATCCCTTGTTTGACTGTCCTGAAATGTTACTAAGAGCAGGCCAATCATTGATGGTTACAAACAACAACGCTCGTAGGTCAAATTCCTTTTGTTCGTGCTCATCCCACACAGGTACACCTTCGTCACGCCACAACTGTAAAAGTTCTTCAACCAATGGCCTCAGGTACACATCAATGTCGTTGCCGGGTTGCTTCGGGCCTTGGATGAGCACTGGCATCATAATGAACTTCCGCTTCATGCACAACCAAGGAGGAAGGTTATAGATACATAGAGTCACAGGCCAGGTGCTATGACTGGAGCTCTGCTCTCCGAAAGGATTAAAACCATCTGTACTTAGACCAAATCTTAAGTTCCTTGAGTCATCTGAAAATGTCGGGAACTCTCTGTCGATTTTTCTCCACTGCGACCCATCAGCGGGGTGTCTCAGCATCAGGTCTTTCTTACGGTCTTCTTTGTGCCATCGCAACAACTTGGCATGCTCTTTGTTTTGGAACAAACGTTTCAACCGTGGTATTATAGGAGCATACCACATCACCTTGGCAGGAACCCTCTTCCTGGGGCGCGGCTCGCCCTCAACATCACCAGGGTCATCTCGCCTGATCTTATACCGCAATGCACCGCATACCGGGCATGCATTCAAATTCTCGTACTCCTCACCGCGGTAGAGGATGCAGTCATTGATGCATGCATGTATCTTCTGCACCTCTAATCCTAGAGGGCAGACAACCTTCTTTGCTTCGTACGTACTGGGGGCAATACGTTATCCCTTGGAAGCATCTTCTTTATTATTTTCAGCAAATTTTCAAATCCCTTGTCAGAAGTACCATTCTCTGCCTTCCATTGCAGCAATTCCAGTGTGGTACCCAGCTTTTTCTGGCCATCTTCGCAATTTGGGTACAACAATTTGTTGTGATCCTCTAACATTCTCTCCAACTTCAACCTCTCGTTTTCACTTCCGCAGTTTATCTTCGCATCAAGAATGGCCCGACGAAGATCGTCATCGGGCTCATCAACAATGGGCTCTTCTTCAGCTTCGTCTTCCCCCATTGTACTACCACCGTGTTCAGTGAACATAGGATAATTGTCATTATCCTCTTCTTGTTCATTGTCTTTCATTATAACCCCTCTTTCTCCGTGCTTGGTCCAATAATTATAGCCGGGCATGAAACCGGACTGAATCAGGTGGATGTGAAGCGTTTTTGAGGAAGAGTAATCCATCGTATTCTTACATGCACTAAATGGACAACAAATAAAACCATTCGCCGCTTGTTTGCCTCAGCCACATGGAGAAAATGATGCATGCCACTAATGAACTCGGGACTACGTCGGTCACCGTACATCCATTGCCGGTTCATCTGCATTGTATAAGTATATCAAAAACCATTACACTACATCATGAATAGATAAGTGACCAAAATAATTAATACAAGTTCATCACATTAAAAGCAAAGTAGAGTAGTGACCAAATGTAATACATAGTTCTCATAAAACATACACTGAAACTAACATACAACTATCTAAAAAAATTAAATCCAACAACAAATGCGATCAAAATCGCAACTAAGTTAATTACTGAACCAACAACATAATGATACCAAGCCTCTTGATTAATGGCATATTTTCTAATCTTTTTAATCTTCAAGCGCATTGCATCCATCTTGATCTGGTGATCATCGACGACGTCGGCAAGCTTGAAGTCCAATTTCATTTTCTCTTCTTGGCATTGGAGACGAAGATCTTCACTTCTTTTCAATTTTGCTTTCAAATCCTTGTTTTCTTTTTAATAAATTTAGTACCTCGACTAGAGGGTCGGTTGGAATTTCCGGTTCAACTACCTCCTAAATAAAAATATCTATGTCAAGTTGGTCGGCATAATTGTCATAAAACGAAATGAAACAAAAGTTATAAAAGTATACCACATCCGAATCATAGACCGGACGAGGGCCGACGGGGACGGATATCAAAACCATGGCACTATACATATAAAAAAACATAAGAAAATTATACAAGTAATAACTATGCATCTAAATCATATAAGTAAGTTTTTTATAAATAAAAGATAAAAACAAGAGGCTCACCGAGGTGGTGCCGGTGACGGGACCGCGCGGGGCGATCGACGGCGGTGAGGACGGGGACCGGACGACACTAAAACCCACAAATCATACTTTAATTTGAGCTCAAATTGCATATAAAACAAATGAAATCTCTAATTTAGTCATTTCATCAAACACCTAGCTAGCACTAGAAAAATGAAATGAGCTAAACTAGCAATGAAATGTGCTAAAGTAGCAACGCCGGAAGTGCTAACCTTGGATAGATGGGGCGCCGTCAATCTTGACAAATGGTGGCAAAAAATGAGTACAAACTCGAACTCGAACTCGGGAGAGGAAATAGATGAGAAAATGTTGATGAACTCGAGCTCAAAAAATGGCCATGGCCGGCTCGGGGGGTGAAAAATGATATAGGGAAAACATTAGTCCCGGTTCTTATCACGAACCGGTACTAAAGGTCCATCTTTAGTACCGGTTCGTGATACGAACCGGGACAAATGGTGCTCACGCTGGCCCCACCTCTGCGGCCGCCTGCCACGACCCTTTAGTACCGGTTCGTATCACGAACCGAGACTAGAGGTCCCCTACGAACCGAAACTGGACCTGGCGGGCGCCCTGGACATTCGAACCGGGACTAGTGTCCCATTGGTACCGATTCGTAAGGGAACCGAGACGAAAGGGCCAAACCGATGGCATGTTCCCCTAGTGACATCTGTACACGGACAGGTCGACGAGGTGCGTGTCTCTCTTCTATGCTGCGTATACGACCGGCGGCTTAGCTTGGACCATCGGACCATCGTCCTGCTGTCAGCACGGGAATCCATGTGATCAGCAGCCCTACTCGCCTCGAAAACCACGTCGCGCACAGTCATAGCTGCAAATCTGGATCTCTCTCGAGTCTAAAGTGTGCCATGCAGCGCGGTCACTTTTGGAACTCTCGATACCATCGATCAAAACTTCCTGGGTTTTGCCTTCTTTCTTTCCTAGGTCTACACAGAGATTAGAACGCCTAGTATCTACTATCTCTCCGATCCAAAATAAGTGTGGTAGTTTTGACCTGTGGTTAGTTCGAAACCGCGCCATTTACTATGAACGGGAGATAGTACCATGTCATAAGTTCTTCAGTTCGCATGAATTTTATCGTAACAAAATCGGTGCGGTGGAAAAAAAATCCCGGAGAGCTTTGCTAACAAAATCGGTGCGGTGGAAAAAAAATCCGGAGAGCTTTGCTAGTTTTGAGCGGTAATGATTTCGATACAATGTTGCCCTGAAAGCTGGCATATTCTTTCGAAGTTGTACACGGATCTGGTCCGGTCTATCGCTAGTGTTCTGGGATGTTCCGTACGTGTCATCTGCTAGTTTCATCATGTATCGGTCTGATTGCTACGCGTACATGCGGCTGCATCCAGAAAGACATTCTTAAGTGGGTATCTGTCTCGGTAATTGTTAGTTTGGCGCTAGCCACACAAAATTAGCATCGAAAAGGTGACGAACAAGGGCATGCAGATGGTAGTAAACAAAGCAGTTCGTACTGCTAGTACACGTAGCGCTACCGTCTCCACGACCACGAGAATATTCAAGGCAGAAGTCTTAGCCCTTTTGGAGTTTTGTATAATCAGAAACACCTGTAATTTTTTCCTGAAAAATATAACCATCTATAGAAGTGGAGATTTCGTGCTCCCGAACTCGAATGATCCTGGTATTTTCTTAATCGATTTTTTTACAAGTTTCAACAAAAGTTGAAAAAAAAAACAGATGTAGCCAATGGTGTATTTCACAATATGTAAAAGGTCAACTTCATATACTTTTATATTCGGAGCTACACAAAAATAATAAAAGTATGGACCTGAGTATGCATCTTTTCAAACCTCCAGATTCATTAGATTTTGTCATTTTTGTTTAGATCATAATATGTAGTTTGAAGTTGATAGTTTGCATGTTTGTGGGATACACCATTCGTTACAACCAGGAATTTTTACAATATTTTTTAAACTCGTAAATATTATTTTATTGGATGCCGCTGAATTAACTAGACAGCACAATCTTGCGTGCGTGCATGGGTGGGCGGCTATTGGATGCCGCTGCGCTGACGAGTGACGAGTCCTTCCAAAACTGAGGCCGGGGGCCGCTGTTCGGCCGGCTGGCCGCCGGTGCATTGCTATCTCTCGTCGACGGGCCTCATGCATGCATCCACGTACGGCGAAACGAATGAGAGTCGACAGGAAGATCAGCTGCAAGCACGCATCGGTAATTAACGATCAAGTGATCTCGTGTGCAGTAGTCTACCCGCACGAGCGCCAGCTGCAAGCTGATATATAGGGAGTGAGCTGCGGCAGTTTAAGTACAACCTCCACGAGAAGAATTTTGTAATGGAGGGATCGGAGTACGTACAGTCGTACAGATGATGCAGGTGTCGATCGAGTAGTGACTTCTGTACGTACGAGGATACAGACACGACCAGAGCATGGTTAAATCAAGATGAAACCACGGTCTTTCGACCAGTACAAATCGAATTGGGCTGTGCACCGCTAGCGGGATAATGAAATTTTGTGAAACATGGTCCGCACATGAAAAATTACAGTTAGGATGTTACTATGCCACTAAATCCTACGGACTCATTCTTCGTGCGTAGAAATATGAAAAACATGTCCAATTGGAGTGTAAGATTCTGTGTTTCCTCCCTTAGAACTGGGATCAAAGGAAAGTTTGGTCCATTCTTTTGAACCAAACGGGTGTATAGTGCCACCGGATAAAACAAAATCTACGTTAGTCTTTCAGGCACTAAGTGTTTAGGCCCAACGAATAATGCAAAGAAGTTTTTATGACTTAGATCTATGGCATGAGGGATTGCAGCAGAATTTTTATGCAGTTATCAAGAGAATCCATCTTATAATGATCAAAGAAATAAAAGTAAATAAAACACATGTAAGTCAATCACTAAGACTCTAGTTTGGTCTCTCAACTATAAACCTTCTAGAATTGGTCTTGTCTTACATAAAAGATACTTTGTGAGATTTCACGCATGTAGTAAAGAACAAAAAAAAAAGAAACATATTTTAGGAAGAAAATTCCTTTGCTACACTCACCGAATCCGAAATTAGATAGGAAAAAGATTCACACAATTAAATGTATACAAAAATGCACTATATAGGAATATCCCTCAAGAGTTAGTCAAGGCTCTAAGGATGTTAGATGATAAATATTTTTTTTTTTGAATTTTATCCAAATCCGTGGTGCTCTTAGAATAGGTAGGTATATTATGCATTTTAAATTCCTAGAAGTCTGCTACTTTTTTCCATCTTTTGTTTTCTCAAAAAAAAAAGTTTATCATGATTTCAAATTTTTTACGTATTTTATTCAAATGCTCACTAGTGCCACGCCCAATAAGTCGCCAGCACAACATCGTATAACCTGCATTAAGTAGAGAAAATACCAAATCTCCATATGTTGACACTCAAAGGGTAAAAAGGTGGAAACCGGTGCCTAAATTACACTGTTGCCAACGATTATTAGTGCACACTAGTACAAAATGACCCTACTGACACTCCCATCGGACACAATTTTCCATTGCAAATTGTGCTTAAAAATTCCCATTTGCTATGAGGTAAACAAAAAATAATAGACTGTAAGCAATAGCACGTAAAAAACCATGGTTTGGGGGTGACCGTTTCGATGTGGTTAAGCCACATCGCAAACAGATGAACATTTTAACCCGTCATTCTACGCGTCAGGCACATCTAGTACCAAGGAGGATGGATGGTCGAGGGACGCGGAAGGACGATGGCGTGAAGAGAAGATGAGACCAGTAGAGGACATGTCGTAGTCCGGGGAAACGAGCAAGCTGATGCACATGAAGAGAAGATGAGGGAGAGGCGACTATTCCCCTGGAAGGAAGGGCAAAGGAGGAGGCTAGCACCAACACGCTGTGAGAGATGACAGAGGAGAACATCGAGGACCCGCACACATTGTGGTCGGCTAGGCGCAACGAGTGGATCCCAACCATCCCATCCAGTCACGATTGATAGAGGGGGAGGCTGGTGACAACGCCACTTTGTTCGACAGAGGAGGAGGGCGATGGCGACCCAAACCACCTCCTTCAAGTCTGTGGTAAACCCTTTGTGGTACCGGCCATCGTGCGATTGAATTTTTCTATGATTAAATTTGGTATGGTTACTATAATTAATATGATTAAATTTGTTAATGTTATTGGTATGATTAATTAGTTATGTTGAGTACAAATTTGCGTAGGATGTATGCCCAAAAGGCAATGATTTTATACATCTGATTCATTAATTATGTTTCATGTTTCTATGTCATAATTGTTGTGGCTCCTGAATGTGAGATTCAGAGGAAAGCTCATATGCACGTGTGGTAAACATAAACAAGTAACAAATAACCTGGTCTTGTATATAGACTAATTTGTTGATTGCAAGATGACTGTGCTTTCCTGGTCATGGACATTGTTTATGTCAGCATCAATGAATGGCATACTGTTGGTAGAAAAATATGGCTGGGTAGACCCAAGTGTTTGATATGCTAAGAGAGTCCATTGTAATGTTCTTCGTCCTTAGCAACATATCTCAGAAAAGTTATTACATGACATATCCTTAGACCATGAGATTATTAGGGTTGTGTATACACAAAGTATTGTTTTGGTACTGTCAATCATCATGGCATTAACTGGGTGATAAAAAGGCAGTCACTAGGTAATTCCGAAGGTGTGCATTTATCCTAATGTTTCAAGATGGGAAATTACTCCTCCGTCAAAGGAGAGATACAACCTGGGCCCACTCGGTATGAGTGATATCCAACATGTTCTGCAGAGAATGCATGATGAATTTTCATGATGTGGGATATTATAATACAGGAACGAGTAAAAGGAAACTTGCCGGTTAACGAGATAGACTAAGATATAGTGAATCAAGGAATTGATTCATGGATAATATCGATGGATCTACATCTCAGGCGAAGTTCGTATCGTGAGTAATGGAAATGATATATTGATAACCAACATGTTCAACAGAACGTTCTTCATATAACAGTAGTGTTTATTCAGAATGTGCGAGGTTCTGACCCTGATCGATGATTGGATAAGTACTTCTAATCTCATAGCTACTCGTTATCTGAACATGTAGGGTCACACACTTAAACTAGGATTGATTAGTTGTGTTTTATGGTTGGTCTGGAACATCGAGAGAGTATCACTGGAATAGTGTTTCTGCATGATAGATATATTGATATCAGAGAGATTAGATGTCTTATAGGGTAATAGAAGTTCCTATTACTATCGGATTTATTCCGAGGGTTTATATAAGAGAGAAATATTTATCAGGAGAATTTTGTGGGTGGACACTAAGTGTCCCGGAAATATGTTTATTTGATAAGTAATTAATTCCGGGAATTTTATGTAAAAGGAAATATTCAATTAGGAATTAATGAGACAAAATATAAATAAAAGAATATTCGGAAAAATATTAATAAAAGAAATAAAATAGGAGCCCATCAAAAGGGGCTGCCAAGTGGGCCAGCCGTGCCTCCATGGGAGGCGGGTGGGCCAGGGCGCGTGGGGGGGAGCGGGGAGCTCCCCCCCTGGCCAAATCCTAGAGGCCCAAGAGGGAGGCGGCGGCTGTGGTATTCGACTAGGGGAGGGAATCCTCCCCTAGTCGATTTTGGCCGGGTGGGCCCCACCCAGGGCCGGCGGTGGAGGCGGTTTGGGGGAGGGGTTCTACCACTTCTCCAAGCACCCCTCCGCCCTTGTCCACCTATATAAACCCCCCCCCCCCCCCCCCCAACCCTCCTTTTGGAGATACACAAGTTTCACAATATTAGCTCTTTGTCTAAAAGGGATGAGTCGTCCTCTAATTGGAGTTGTTCTCTCCGATTAGACTAGATCTAATATATCTCTCTCTCCTTCTCATGTGTTGAGATCTCCATCTTCATAAACACGAGTAGTGCTTCAAGCTTGGACGGCGAAGCCCTGCTAAACCAATCTCGGTTTACGTGTGCGAACTCTTAGAGGGGTGAGGTGTCGGGCGACCGACGGTTGACCCTTGCTCTGTTTGATCCAGAAGGTTGAGCTAAGGAGGAGTCGGCAACATTCTGTCCACCAGGCTTGGTCGAGAGAATCTTCTATATACAGACTTCATCAACTACGTACCCCAAACTAGATCATTGGATCTTTTGTATTCGCTTGTATCTTCATAGTAGATCTTGGGTAGTTGTGTAGCATGCATGCCAGACGGAAAATTTTAATTTACCGTACACGCAACCCACCTATTTGTTATTGGTAGTATTGTTAGAAAGTTTAATCTTGTTATGGTTAGTACGAATTCACTTCTCTTAGTGTTATTGGTATGATTAAACTTGCTATGGGTAGTACACATTTTGCTACATTTAGTATGATTTGTTAGCAGTGCTAGTTTGTTTTTTGTTTGCTATGGTAATTCCTCATGGTACTATTTAGATTTTTATAGTGTACTAATTAAACTAGTTCAACAGGTAAATTTAAGGACTAGTGGTACTGTTTTCTTAAGCAACATTTAAGATTTGTGGTACTGCTTGTGCCACTTATTAGTAGCACTATTTAGAAATTTATGTTATACCTTCCGACAAACTGCTACAAATTTTTGTTATGACAACCATTTGATTTACATGTTCATGTAAAATCACAATAAAAATTGTTTTTATATACTTACCATTGTGATGTTTCGTTATATTTTTCTTGTAGTGTAGATTTAGAACTATCATTTAGATAAGCGTGTTTTGTACAATGTGACCAAAATATCATAGTGGTGATAATGCACTATTACACAGTCACCATTCAAAAATTACAGTTCACCCATTTGATAGAATATGTTGTTGTCAAGACGGATAACAGAGCTGACAAGGCTAGGTTCTTGAGAAGATCTTGGCACTTCAATCTTTGACACCCATATGTAATCCTTTCAATCTTTCTGAATTAAGTTTGTCCATTATTATGTGTATCAACTTATTATCATCGTATATTAAAGCATAGTGTCATGATAATATGAGGTGTCGGATGATCACATCTTCCTCTGTGGCTACTCCTCCCCTCTCTTAAAATTAGAGGCAAGAAGATAAATCTACTCTGGCTGGGTCATGAGCTAGGTTCTTGGAAAGACATAAATTAGTGTATTCCTCTTCTAGTCCTTTTGGGAGCGCAACATAGTACAAGAAATCCACCATTTTTCTTTCTTTGCAACTTAGAATTTTAGAACTTCTCGAGGGCAAAATAGTCCAATCTTTGACGGAGGTGAAATTTATGTCTCTATTTGTGTGTTCTGTGATGGTGGCTGCCCCCTCGGGAATTCATGAATTTCAGCCATATATATAGATGGTTATAGGTCAAAATGAAGGCGTACGCGAAAGAATGGACGACATAGGAGTTTCAAGACTCCAGATCCTCCCTAAGGCGCACCGGTCCCACTAGACGCGCCATAGGGGGTTTTGTCTTACGAAAATGGCAGGAGCACTATGTACATTCAATGGAACGAAACACACTACCATACCAAATAACCAGATTTTACGGAAAATTAGAATCTACGACAATATGATGTTCTATGATGATACTGTAATATAAAATATGTTCATACCCAGTGCATATCGTATTGTCAACTCATTATTGAGCCCGACTTGAAAGACAGATTTTTCCAACGTTTCAATCAATAGTCTACAAGTTTGCATAATTAAACTTAACTAATAATGCACTAGAACCACAACTAAGATATTTGTTCAACTATATGATTTAGTAATCTATATCATGGTATTAAGGACGTTAATATATATACTAACACACATACATACACATATACACACTATAATTTCTAGAATACTGAAAAAGTATTTCAAAGAAAACTTTACTAAACAATAAAGTACAAGACAAATTTGCAGTTATGTACATACAACCGAACAACAAAGAACACTATAGCTAATGTTTTAAAACATTGTTATGTGGTTAACATGGTAATGTGTGAGTAACATGAAATCTTATTTACTAAGAATATATATGATAAAAATCATTTTAAAAGAAGTATAAAATATAGTTAGTTTAGTATTCCTCGGGTCCAATGTTTGTTTGGACCAAACCTCGATCCTTGGCGACGAGCTTTCTTCTCTGCTTCCTCGGCCCCCATATTAGTGGAAAGCAGCCAATGATTCCCCAGTACCATCACCAACAGCCGTGTTGTGAGCGGAACCATTTGGGAGGCATCGTACTGCACACAAATGCTTAAGTGACTAGCACTGGGTATCATCTATTATAACCAACTATGATAATATCGTACATGAATCATGCGTATCTCAATGATTAACCATAATTAAACAGACATGCAAACGTGATGAAAAATAAGGTGTCATAAAAGCAGATCAATCAGCTACAAATAAGCATGACTGTTTTGTTTACGATGAACAACATGAACTACTAGTGAATGCTATTTTCACATCATTTTATCGCGTATCGTTAAGAGCCTAGAACCTAACCACGGTTCAAAATAATAAATTATGTAACCCACAACCTCTCGGAAGATGCACCTTTGGGAGGGAATCCTTCGCAGCAGCCGACGAGAACACCACGAGTTTTGTAGCGCCTTCACCACCCTCGTGCGCACTAATAGCAGAACCACCGTGGAGTGATACGTCCATTTTGCATCACTGTTTCTACTATAATTCATTGTTAATCAATGATATATTTCATGTAAAAATGTAATTCTTATATTGTTTTATCTTATTTTGCATGTTTTACCATTAAGAGGAGGAAGTCACGAGAGCCAGGAAACAGGAGGAAAAACACCCGAAGAGATACCCAATTTTGAGCGCTGAGAAAAATCCGAGAAAAAATACAAAATTCCAATGCACCATATGAGGCCAGGAGCCAGAAGATGGGCGCGAAGGGAGGCACTAGGTGATGGCGCGTCTGGCTGGCGCACCCACCCCCTTGGGTGCCGCCTGGCTGCACGTGGCCCTCATGGCTCATCTCCCGACGCCCTTTTTCCTATATTTTCTTTTGACCTAATATCGTTGGGGGCGCCTTCAGATTATTTTTCCGCCTCCATCTCAAGGGTGGAACCTGACGGAGACCTCGAGCTCTCCGGCAGGCAGATTTATGTCGGGGAAACTTCACTCGGAGAGGGGGGAAATCCTTGCCATCGTCATCACATCGGGCATCAATGGGATCAGCGTACGTCCCGCTATTTGATCTAGGGTTATAATTTGTTTATATCGTTGAGAGTAACTTCTTGGTGTTAATTAACCTTTGTAGTTGATACTTTTGAGTTTTATCGGTGAAGGATTGTGTTCTTAATATATTTATCACTATCCATTTGATGTCCCATGATTTCTTCCTTTAATTCTTGAGGACATGGAGGGAGAAGTCTTTTTGCTAGTTGTCATGTTAAATTGAGTAACTCAATGGCTTGATATTTAAATTGTGGTGTTATTTTTCTAATGGTGTTATGTGAACGTGGACTATATAACACTTCATCAGCCTAGAGGAATGCATCGTGTATTTAGTTTAACCCTAATTCACATACTATTGCATGAGGGAGTGTAGGATCCTAAAAGTTTAAGCATGTGGTTAGATTTATCTTAATAACATTCTCGTAGTTTTTGGAAGCTTACAAGGGGGTTTAATCACAAATATGTATGAGTTCAAGTAAGGGCAGTCCATTCGACAACATTTGTCAAAACAATGAAATTTAATCGATGGTACAAGATGAAAATAATTTTGCAATATCCCCGTGTGTTCTCGGAAACGTTTTAGCCATCATAAGTCTCACAACCGGCATGTCCTTTGCTCAAATAAGGAATTGACTACTTGTTGCACCTTTATTTTGTTGTTTTTATTTACTTGTTAAATTCCTTTGTACTATAAAACCACATATAAAGTTTTCTTGCAACATTTACAGTGAAACCTTGCTAAATTCCACTTGTCAACACCTTTGCTTCTTATAGGGTTCAACACTCTTGTTTATCGAAAGGATTACGATAGATCTCGAACACTTGTGCGTCATCAATGTTGCCTTAAAAAGAACGATGCGTCAAAGAGGATTGTGTCCGACGTGGGGGCACGTTGGCAATGGGCATATATGACGACACAAATTTGCTTTGAGACATCTCATCAAAATGAGCTGGGCCCTAGCTAGGGCTTGGTTCTCCATTTCGAAAATAAAATGAGCTTGACCCCGATGACGTGTGCCTCTCATATCATCGATGGGAATGTAGCAAACGGGCGCTGACTAAGTGTCCAATGTTGCTTTCAGTACCAGAGGAAGATGGAATTGTGCGAAAATACAATTAGTGGAACCCTTTCAATTGATCGACGCCAGGCCTTTTTCAGGATGTTTACTTTTTATCTAGTACAGTATATCTTAGTCTATGTAAGTCAGTACTTGTAGCTGCAGATATCCTTATGTTTTCGCGCTTACGGGAATCTCGCGTTTAGATTAACGGTACCTAGAAGTAATTATCTTGGTCATCTCAGAAGTAACAAACTATTCCATATTTAGTTCATACGGAGGATGACTGTATAGCTGCTTGAAGCCGATGACAATAAGCGCACGCCGGCCAATCGATCCTACTCATATGATTGCGAGTCTGTAGAAATACCCTGGCGCATATACATACGACAAGTCAGGAAACATGGTTTGGTTTTGGAGGCGCAGCATACATACGCGGTGCAGCAGGGTACACACAGAATACATCGTATACGACCAGCGGCTTAGCTTGGACCGTTGGTCCATCGTCCTGCTGTCAGCAGGGGAATCCATGTGATCAGCAGCCCTACTCGCCTCGAAAACCACGTCGCGCACAGTCATAGCTGGAAATCTGGATCTCTCTCGACTCTAAAGTGTGCCATGCAGCGCTCACTTTTGGAACTCTCGATACCATCGATCTAAACTTTCTGGGTTTTGCCTTCTTTCTTTCCTAGGTCTACCCAGAGATTTGAACGCCTAGGATCAACCCATGCATGACCCACGTACTGTCAGCGATGCAGGATTGGTTTGATCGTCTACATTTTTCTTTCTACTATCTACTATCTCTCCCACCCAAAATAGCTGTCGTAGTTTTGACATATGGTTAATTAGTTCAAAAACCGCGCCATTTACTATCAATGGGAGATAGTACCATGCGATAAGAGCGTCTCCACTGGCATCCTCCAATGGGGTGTCCGGCATCCCCAAATTGAGGCCTAATGGGGTGCCGGACATGTGTCCGGCCACGTAAATGGCAGCGTCGCACCCCAAATAGGCACTCTAATTTTTTTAAACATTCGTTCATAACAATTCCGGCGGAATTTAAACGAGATTTAATAAAATTATAATTTTAAATCTAAATGAGATTTAACAAACTAAACTAAAACTACGCCGTTACCGGCTACACGCTACAGCGTCTAGCCAACCACTACACGCGCCGGCGTCGAGGAAGATGCCTCTTCAAGATGCCCTCGCCGTGGAAGAAGATGCGAACCAGCGCCGGAATCATCAATAGACTTGCATGCCTCGATGATCCGGCGCCAGAAGTTTCATCTACTATTGTCGTCGACTACGGCCTTTAGAAACGTAACCTCGGTTGAGGCTGAGGCTTCTGGTTTCGCTGTCGGCGCGTGTTGGGATTTGATCTACCGCCATTGCATGCCGCGACGCGCCTGATCGGAAGCCTCGCCGGCTTGATCCTGAGCCCCCTTCTCCGGTGACCGCGATGCTGCTGACCAAGATGCGCCTGCACTTGCTGACGCCGGTGGTAACGGAAGATCGGGCAGCTCGGGGTCGTCGTCGTCCTCGCCGTCAGAGCGGCACGCTGGTCGTCCGAAGCAGACAACTCCGGCGTTGGCTCCCGCGCGCTGGTAGGGACGAAGACGCCGTTGAGACGCGCCTCGTACTCCGCGTCTACCACGGCGTGGCAGTAGGGCGCCGAGATGGAGTACTTGGGGTCGAGCTTTTGCTCGTACGGCATTTCCATCCACTTCCGCTTGACGAAGTCGACGCGCTCCTGCCCGCTGAGTGATACGTCTCAAACGTATCTATAATTTCTGATGTTCCATGTTGATATTATACCAATTGTTACATGTTTTATATACACTTCATAGCATTTTTATGCATTTTCTGGGACTAACCTATTAACAAGATGCCACAGTGCCAGTTCCTGTTTTCTGCTGTTTTTGTATTCCAGAAAAGCTAGTCTGGAAATATTCTCGGAATTGGACGAAACTTGGACAGAACCTCCTATTTTTCCAACACGAAGACGGAGTCCAGAGGAGAGACGGAGGAGGGCCACGTGGCACCCACACCATGGGGCCGCGCCCCCCCTGCCGCGCCGTGGGGTGGTGTGGGGCCCTCGTGGCTCCGCAGCCGCCGCCCTTTCGCCTATTTATTCTCCCGACGCGAAAACCCTAAATACCCGAGCCATTATCCACGAAAAGTTCCAGAGACGCCGCCGCCGTCAACCCTAGCTCGGGAGGGTTCAGAAGCTCTTCCCGGCACCCTGCCGGAGAGGGGAATCATCACCGGAGGGCTCTACATCACCATGCCTGCCTCCGGAGTGATGCGTGAGTAGTTCATCCTTGGACTACGGGTCCATGGCAGTAGCTAGATGGTTGTCTCTCCACTTTATGCTATCATGTTTAGATCTTGTGAGCTGCCTATCATGATCAAGATCATCTTATTGTAATGCTACATGTTGTGTTTGCTGGGATCCGATGAATATTGAATACTATGTCAAGTTGATTATCAATCTATCTTATATGTTATTTATGATCTTGCATGCTTTCCGTTACTAGTAGATGCTTTGGCCAAGTAGATGCTTGTAACTCCAAGAGTGAGTATTTATGCTAGATAGTGGGTTCATGCCTCCGGTAATCTGGGAGAGTGACAATAACTTCTAAGATTGTGGATGTGCTGTTGCCACTAGGGATAAAATAACCGATGCTTAGCTTAAGGGTGCGCCGTTAGGTCTAATGCATTTGTTTACATTACGCACATTACTTAATGCAATTATCCGTTGCTTGCAACTTAATACCAACGGGGAACTCGGTATGACAACCTGGCGGTGGATTATTAGTCATAGACGCTGTTGGATAACGGTCTATGTATTTTGTCGTAATGCCCACATGAATATCATAGTAATCATCATGTCATATATATGCATTGTCATGCGCTCAATATTTTGTCAATTGCCCAGCTGTAATTTGTTCACCCAGCATGTTAGTTATCTTTTATGGAGAGACACCACTAGTGAACTGTGGACCCCGGTCCATTCTTTTACACTGATAATACAACCAACTGCAAACATTGTTCCTTTTCATTCTCTGCAATTTACTACTGTTTTCCACACCATACGTTTAATCCTTTGTTTTCAGCAAGCCGGTGAGATTGACAACCTCACTGTTTCGTTGGGGCAAAGTAGTTTGATTGTGTTGTGTGCAGATTCCACGTTGGTGATCAGCGCGCCACCAACAACCTTCAGAAGTGATTTCTTGCTCCTACTGGTTCGATTAAACCTTGGTTTCATACTGAGGGAAACTGCTGCTACACTGCTTCATACCTTCCTCTTGGGGTCTCCCAACGAACGTGTGATCCACGCAATCAAGCTCTTTTTCTGGCGCCGTTGCCGGGGAGCAAGAGGATTTCTGCAAGGGGAGTTTCACGCTTCCAATCTCTTTACTTTGTTATTGTCTTGCTTAGTTTATTTTTATTTAGTCTTGTTTGCTTTATTTATCAAAAACACAAAAAAATTAGTTACTTTTATTTTCAAGTTGTTATCTTTCTGTTTTGTTTTAATTTTGCTAAAATGAGTACCCCTGAGAACACTAAGTTGTGTGATTTCACTAGCACGAACAACAATGATTTCATTAGTACACCTATTGCTCCACCTGCTTCTAACGCAGAATTCTATGAAATTAAACCTGCACTTTTAAATCTTGTTATGAAAGAGCAATTCTCTGGTGTTAGTACTGATGATGCTGCTGCTCACCTTAATAATTTTGTTGAACTTTGTGAGATGCAAAAGTATAAGGATGTAGATGGTGATATTATTAAACTGAAACTTTTTCCTTTCTCTTTGAGAGGACGTGCTAAAGAATGGTTGCTATCTTTGACTAGAAATAGTATTGATTCATGGACTAAATGCAAAATGCTTTCATAGGAAAATATTATCCTCCTGCTAAGATTATATCTTTGAGAAGTAGCATTATGAATTTCAAACAATTTGATAATGAGCATGTTGCTCAAGCTTGGGAGAGAATGAAATCATTGGTAAAGAATTGTCCCACCCATGGACTGACTGCTTGGATGATCATCCAAACCTTTTATGCAGGACTAAATTTTTCTTCAAGAAACCTATTGGATTCGGCCTCTGGAGGTACCTTTATGTCCATCACTTTGGGTGCTGCAACAAAGCTTCTTGATGATATGATGATAAATTATTCTGAATGGCACACCGAAAGAGCTCCACAAGGTAAGAAGGTAAATTCTGTTGAAGAAACTCTTCCTTGAGTGATAAGATTGATACTATTATGTCTATGCTTACAAATGGAAAAATGCATGTTGATCCAAATAATGTTCCTTTAGCTTCTTTGGTTGCTCAAGAAGAGCATGTTGATGTGAACTTCATTAAAAATAATAACTTCAACAACAATGCTTATAGGAATAATTTTGGTAATAACAATTATAAGCCCTATCCTTTTAATAGTGGCAATGGTTATGTTAATTCTTATGGTAATTCCTACAACAATAATAAGAGTGTACCCTCTGATCTTGAAGTCATGCTTAAGGATTTTATTAGTACACAAACTGCTTTCAATAAATCTGTTGAGGAAAAGTTTGGGAAAATTGATGTTCTTGCCTCTAAAGTTGATAGTCTTGCTCTTGATGTTGATTTGTTAAAAATTAAAACTATGCCTCATGATGTTAAAGAGAGCAAAACTCTCAATGCTATACAAGTTAAAATTGATAATAATGTGAGGATGTTAGCTGATTTACATGCTAGGTGGGCAAGAGAGGATGAAATTGCTAAAAAGAATAGTATTGCTAGAGTTTATACTATTACTACTACTGAAAATGCTGTAAACTCAAGTGTTAACAAACCTCCTACTATCAATGGTAAAGTAATTGGTGTTGGCAATGTCTCTACTTCTGTTGCAAAACGTTTAAAATTGCCTGAAAACACTGAAACTGTTCCTGATAAAAGTGCTGAAATTTTTCGAGATGTGGGAGACAATGGTCCCATTACTTTTGATAATAATGATTTGATTTTGATGGTTGCAATATTTCTGAAGTAATTAAGTTCTTGCAAAAGCTAGCTAGAAGTCCTAATGCTAGTGCTATAAACATGGCTTTTACTAAACATATTACTAATGCTCTCATGCAAGTTAGGGAAGAGAAATTAAAACATGAAGCTTCTATCCCTAGGAAGTTAGAAGATGGTTGGGAGCCCATCATTAAAATGAAGGTGAATGATTTTGATTGCAATGCTTTATGTGATCTTGGTGCTAGTATTTCTGTTATGCCTAAGAAACTTATGATATGCTTGATTTAGCACCTTTGGAACACTGTTATTTGGATGTTCACCTTGCTGATAATACTATAAAGAAACCTTTGGGGAGAGTTGATGATGTTTTTATAATGGTTAACAATAACCTTGTCCCCGTTGATTTTGTTGTTTTGGATATTGAATGCAATGCTTCTTGTCCTATTGTTTTGGGAAGACCTTTTCTTAGAACTGTTGGTGCTATTATTGATATGAGAGAGGGGAATATTAAATATCAATTCCCACTCAAGAAAGGTATGGAACACTTCCCTAGAAAGAAGATGAAGTTACCTTTTGATTCTATTGTTAGAGCAAATTATTCTGTTGATGCTTCATCACTTGGAAACACTTGATTCTTACTTTCTGCGCCTAGCTGAAAGGCGTTAAAGAAAAGCGCTTATGGGAGACAACCCATTATTTTATTTCTGCAATTTTTTTTTTTTTGAGTCAAGGAGTTGTTTACTTCTGTAACAATTCCTTTGTATCTTTATTTTATCGCATTGTTGTGCCAAGTATTGCCTCTAATAGGAAGATGATGCTAGATTTGGATTTCTGCGCAGGAACAGATTTCTGCTGTTCACCGTTTTAATTCTGTAAAATCACAGAAAAATTATTTAAATCTGCAAATTTTTGTGCGTGATCCTCAGATATGTACGCATCTTTCGTTAGTTTAAAGTTTTTCGATCTGAGCAACGTAAGTGCCTCGAAAAAATTCGTCTTTGCGGACTGTTCTGTTTAGACAGATTCTGTCTTTTATTTTTCGCATTCTCTCTTTTACTAGTGTTGAGTGGAATTCTTTTTTAGGGTGAAGAGCTTCACATAACATCAGTGGCAGTAGTAATGTTAAAAGTAACGGTCATGTTTGTGTCCTTATAGAACATGTGAGTTTTTGATTGTGCACTAACCCTCTAATGAGAATTACTTTGAGTTTGGTGTGGCGGAAGTTTTCAAGGGTCAAGAGAGAAGGATGATATAATGTGATCAAGAAGAGTGAAGAGCTTAAGCTTGGGGATGCTCCCATGGATCACCCCAGCATATTTCAAGAAGACTCAAGCGTCTAAGCTTGGGGATGCCCAAGGCATCCCCTTCTTCATCAGCAACTTATCAGGTCATCTCTAGTGAAACTATATTTTAATTCTTTCACATCATATGTGCTTTACTTGGAGCGTCTGTGTGCTTTTATTTTCAGTATTTTATTTTTCTTATGGTCAACTTGATTGGACCCCAGCATTCTTGATTGGGAGAGAGACACGCTCCGCTTTTTCATATGAATACTCCTATTCTTCACTTATACTTGTTGAGTATTCTTATCTAGCTATTGCTATGCTTTTAGCTCCTGTTTTGCATGCATCTCTTATTCAGAGCTGTTAGTTCTTTTAAAGAAAGTACTCTCTTGCTTCACTTATAATTGTTTGGAGAGTTTATGTTGAAATAAATTGATTGGTGTTTGGTTGGAACAGAAAATGTTGCATGTGGTAGATGGTATAATGGAAAAAGCTTACATATTCTTGTAGATCATGTATTGGATAATTTGATACTTGTCAATTGTTTTGAGTTATCAAGTAGTTCATGTTTAAGCTTTTGTATCATGTAGTTAAAACCTATTAATGAAGAACTACCGTAAAGCTCGTTGAAATTTGGTTTGCATGATTGGTATCTCTAAGGTCTAGATATTTTCTAGTAAAAGGGTTTGGTTAACAAGGAAGACAGTGTAGAGTCTTATAATGCTTGCAATATGTTTTCATATAAGTCTTGCTGTGTCGGTTGATATCCTGTGTTTGCTTCAAATAACCTTGCTAGCCTAAACTCTGTACTGAGAGGGAATGCTTCTCGTGCATCCAAAACCTTGAGCCAAAATGCCATCTGTGTCCACCATAACTACCTATATGTGGTATTTCCTTGCCATTCCAAGTAAATTTTTCATGTGCTACCTTTAAACTATTCAAACTTATTACTCCTATTTTGTGTCAATGTTTACCAAGCTCATGAGGACGGGGTGGATGTCTTTATGTCAACTGTCAAACAGACTTTACCACCGGACTAGCGGCATATACATCCGCTTATCCATTAATTTTGCAAAAAGAGCTGGCAAATGGGGTGCCCAGTCCCAATTAATTACAACTTTAACCGCTTAATTCTCTTCACATTTTTGCCCTGATTTATCAGTCAAGCAATGACAAACAGTGAAATATCTGCATGTGTAAACAAAAGAGAAAGAGGGATGATCTGCCTTGCTGGTAGAAATAACGTCCTTCATGGGAGCCGCTCTTAAAAGTCTGGTTGGCAGGGGTCATATTGTACTTTCCATTTTCTGATTCGTTGACAATTAACAAACACCTCTCAAAACTTATTTTTACTCTCTATATGATTTCAAAAACTTAAAAAGCTCTAGCACATGATTTAATCCCTGCTTCCCTCTGCGAAGGGCCTTTCTTTTACTTTTATGTTGAGTCAGTTTTCCTACTTCTTTCTATCTTAGAAGCAAACACTAGTGTCAACTTTGGTGCAACAATTTTTATATGCTTGTATATTGCACTTATTATATGCTTTGTGTTGACAAATATCCATGAGATATATATGTTGAAAGTTGAAAGCAATTGCTGAAACTTAAATCTTCCTTTGTGTTGGTTAAATACCTTTTACTTAGAATCTATTGCTTTATGAGTTAACTCTTATGCAAAACTCTTTGATGCTTGTCTCGAAAGTACTATTCATGAAAAGTTTTTGCTTATATGATTCAGTTGTTTGCTCATTATCTACTTGCTAGCAAACTATAGACCATTGACCTGGATCACTTCATTCATAACATGTGCTTTACAATATATTTGATCAAGATTATGATTGTAGCATGTCACCTCAGAAATTATTTTGTTTTTATCGTTTTACCTACTCGAGGACGAGTAGAACTAAGCTTGGGGATGCTTGATACGTCTCAAACGTATCTATAATTTCTGATGTTCCATGTTGATATTATACCAATTGTTACATGTTTTATATACACTTCATAGCATTTTTATGCATTTTCTGGGACTAACCTATTAACAAGATGCCACAGTGCCAGTTCCTGTTTTCTGCTGTTTTTGTATTCCAGAAAAGCTAGTCTGGAAATATTCTCGGAATTGGACGAAACTTGGACAGAACCTCCTATTTTTCCAACACGAAGACGGAGTCCAGAGGAGAGACGGAGGAGGGCCACGTGGCACCCACACCATGGGGCCGCGCGGCCCCCTGCCGCGCCGTGGGGTGGTGTGGGGCCCTCGTGGCTCCGCAGCCGCCGCCCTTTCGCCTATTTATTCTCCCGACGCGAAAACCCTAAATACCCGAGCCATTATCCACGAAAAGTTCCAGAGACGCCGCCGCCGTCAACCCTAGCTCGGGAGGGTTCAGAAGCTCTTCCCGGCACCCTGCCGGAGAGGGGAATCATCACCGGAGGGCTCTACATCACCATGCCTGCCTCCGGAGTGATGCGTGAGTAGTTCATCCTTGGACTACGGGTCCATGGCAGTAGCTAGATGGTTGTCTCTCCACTTTATGCTATCATGTTTAGATCTTGTGAGCTGCCTATCATGATCAAGATCATCTTATTGTAATGCTACATGTTGTGTTTGCTGGGATCCGATGAATATTGAATACTATGTCAAGTTGATTATCAATCTATCTTATATGTTATTTATGATCTTGCATGCTTTCCGTTACTAGTAGATGCTTTGGCCAAGTAGATGCTTGTAACTCCAAGAGTGAGTATTTATGCTAGATAGTGGGTTCATGCCTCCGGTAATCTGGGAGAGTGACAATAACTTCTAAGATTGTGGATGTGCTGTTGCCACTAGGGATAAAATAACCGATGCTTAGCTTAAGGGTACGCCGTTAGGTCTAATGCATTTGTTTACATTACGCACATTACTTAATGC
This sequence comes from Poa pratensis, assembly GCA_947311845.1. Classification (NCBI taxonomy): domain Eukaryota; kingdom Viridiplantae; phylum Streptophyta; class Magnoliopsida; order Poales; family Poaceae; genus Poa; species Poa pratensis. Next base: position 20,589,333 of record CAMZMU010000050.1, on the reverse strand, counting down.
AATTATCCGTTGCTTGCAACTTAATACCAACGGGGAACTCGGTATGACAACCTGGCGGTGGATTATTAGTCATAGACGCTGTTGGATAACGGTCTATGTATTTTGTCGTAATGCCCACATGAATATCATAGTAATCATCATGTCATATATATGCATTGTCATGCGCTCAATATTTTGTCAATTGCCCAGCTGTAATTTGTTCACCCAGCATGTTAGTTATCTTTTATGGAGAGACACCACTAGTGAACTGTGGACCCCGGTCCATTCTTTTACACTGATAATACAACCAACTGCAAACATTGTTCCTTTTCATTCTCTGCAATTTACTACTGTTTTCCACACCATACGTTTAATCCTTTGTTTTCAGCAAGCCGGTGAGATTGACAACCTCACTGTTTCGTTGGGGCAAAGTAGTTTGATTGTGTTGTGTGCAGATTCCACGTTGGTGATCGAGTAACGGCGCCACCAACAACCTTCAGAAGTGATTTCTTGCTCCTACTGGTTCGATTAAACCTTGGTTTCATACTGAGAGAAACTGCTGCTACACTGCTTCATTCCTTCCTCTTGGGGTCTCCCAGCGAACGTGTGATCCACGCAATCACTGAGACGCGGAGCCACCGGCACGTTGACGGCGTTCCTCGCCCACCACTCCGGTAGGGTGGCGTAGTCCTCCACCGGCACACTGTGGCGGCTGTACAGCCGCGCGGTCTCCAGAGACAACACGCACGTCGGCGCGTTGGCTGCCTCCTCGCGCCACATCTCGCGTTGAAACTCCTTGGCCATCTCCGCATCCTCGTTGCGGCGGCGTCGTTCCTCCAGCTGGTCGCGGCGTTGCTGGCCGCGGCGCTCGTTGCAGCGGCGAGCACGTTTCGCCGAGAGGAAGTCGCGGTGACGCCGAAGCTCGCGCTCCTCCGGCGTCTCGCGGCTGCCCGCCATGCTTTGTGGCCGAGCTGCTGGTGGCGGGGTTGGGAGAGGGAGAAGTGGTGGTGTGGGAAGAGCAGGGGCCGCGACGCGCCGGGTTTTAAAGGCGGCCGGAGAAGCGGGGTTGGGTGGCCTGCATTAACGGCGAGTACCGGTTCGCCTGGCCACGCATTGACACCGACGACGCGTGTGCAGGGCGCCGCCGCTGGAAACCGCAGCGACGTCAACACGTGGACGGCGCGGCTCGAGGCGTCGCTTCCGTCTGCCATATGGAAACGGGCGCGGCGTAATTGTGACGTGTCGCTTCGCTCTGCGTCTGCCAGGGGAACGGGCGCGGCGTTAGTGCTGACAGGCGTGCCGCCGTCTTGTCGAATCGCCATTAAAATCGGGCGGAACGGCGTCCTGCACATCCCTAATTAACACGAGCGTCGACGCAATGTGTATGACGGGCGGGCCAGACCTGTCGGAGGGCATGTACGCCCCATGTCTGGCACCCCCGAGGGGGTCTCCAAACTTGGGGGCCCTTTCGGGGGTGCTGGACACGATTTTGCTCCGTTGGTGGCCGATTTTAGTGTCTGGACCCCAATGGGTCTTTTTTTTTGCGGGTCCCCCAATGGGTCTTTGAAGGGCCCCGGTGGATGCTCTAATAAGTTCTTCAGTTTGCATGAATTTTATCGTAACAAAATCAGTGCGGTGGAAAAAGAATCACGGAGAGCTTTCCGTTTTGAGCAGTAATGATTTCGATATAATGTTGCCCTGAAAGCTGACCAGAATCTTTCGAAGTTGTACACGGATCTGGTCCGGTCTATCGCCAGTGTTCTGGGCTGTTCCGTACGTGTCATCTACTAGAGTTTCATCATGCATCGGTCTGATTACTACACGTACGTACGCGCGGCTGCATCCAGAAAGACACTCTTAAGTGGGTATCTGTCTCGGTACTTGTTAGTTGGCGCTACCCACACAAAATTAGCATCGAAAAGGTGACCAACAGGGCATGCAGATGGTAGTAAACAAAGGAGTTCGTACTGTGCTAGTAGTCTAGTACACGTAGCGCTACCGTCTCCACGACCATGAGAATATTCAAGGCAGAAGCCTAGCCATTTTGGAGTTTTGTACAATGAGAAACACCTGTAATTTTTTCTGAAAAATATAACCATTTATAGATGTGGAGATTTCGTTACTTCCAGGAAATTTTTCAATTTTTTTAAACTCGTAAATATTATTTTAATTTTCTAGAATATCAGGATTACTGGAACTCAGGAGCCAAACACACTTTTCGTATGTGTAGCCTATATCATGAAAAGACAACGTATGTGCGATCAAGTTGCCATGTCTTGTTTCTTTTATTGTAACAAATGGAGACAGCTCTTGTATCTTTATCATGTACTATTCATTAATATAATATATCATGATATTTCATCGTCGAAAAAACATTTACGATGTCAAATGAATATCCACCCTAGACCCTACCTTATAGTACATACTTCCTCCGATTTAAAATAAGTGCCGCAGTTGTAAACTCTGTTAGTTCAAAACTACGACACTTATTATGAATCGGAGTTTGTTCGGAATTTTAAACTGGATTAAAATCTTGGTCTGAAATATGATCATATAAGTCACGTAAATAGATCACATTCAGGATATTGAATATTTCCTTCCCTTTATGTTCATTTCACAGTTATATTCAGGCTGCAATTTTTTTAAAGGACATGTGTATGGCTGATGCATTTTCTGGTGTGCTTTTTACTGGCCTGGTCTAGCTATAGCGCTAGACTGATCGGGGTGAATATGCTGACCGACCGGTGTACGTACCAAAAGTTGAAGCCTGTTGGATCTTGGCGGCTTGGATTCATTGCCCTGGAGCTTATGCGGATAACTGAACGTCTCTCAAAGCCACGTTCGAAAGTGCGGTGGTACACATGACATCGATCGATCGATTGGTTTCACTGTTGGTCCATGTGGCCAGGCATACCTTTGTACCACCCGGCTATTTCCACTCATGCACCATGCATGCATGCAAGCATGTGAGAACCCTACTTTCACTATACACTCTAAGAAAATAGATTACTAATAAATTTGTTGTCAAGACAAGTTTGTCCGATTTTTTTTTTAGATAAAAGTCATCTAGTGCCCAGCCTTAAATTAATAAAGTGTTACAACCATCTGCAGGGGTTTCCAGCTTACAAACATCACACAAATTGGCACACTGCCAAGATAGCTAAGGGTTTGACAAAGGTAAACGGATATGAAACTAAATAGCAAAACAACTAAGTCCCAGGGGGTTAGCTTCAGCATTCCTGGGGGGTTAGCTAAGAGTTTGACAAAGATAAAACGGATACGAAACTAGATAGCAAAACAACTAAATCACATGGGGGTTAGCTTACAAAGAGCACATAAATTGGCACACTCCTAAGATAGGTAAGGGTTTGACAAAGGTAAAAGGATACAAAACTAGATAGCAAAACAACTAAGTCCCAGGGTTAGCTTCAACATTGTTGACGCGGGTAGATCGGTACAGCCGTCTCAGTTCTTCAATCGTCAGGTCCAAGATAGGCTGATCCTTAGGCTTGGAGAGGGGTCTCCATTGCTGTAATTAACAACAAACGAATTTTGTATAAGCAGTCAGCAAGTTGAGTAGGGAAAATAGTTTCGATCAAAATTTGTTGTGAATATTCCAAAGGGCCCAACAATGGGCGGCAAAGAGCAGCCACACAGGTCGTCTAGCGTTAGAAGGCAAAATAGTGGTAATCCCCAGAATTGATCAAAATTTTGGGTCGGGGTTCCATTGTACATCAAAACCCTACCGAAAACCACTCCAAACAAAAGCAGCAAGAGTACTAGTGAAAAAGATATGGTTTGTATGTTCATTTAAACCACAAAGCGAGCAATGACCATCAGATGGACCATACATTTGCATCAACTAATCCACGGCTAGAAGACAACCCCTAGCTAGCTGCCAAAGGAAAATCTTGATCTTAAGAGGAAACTTAGTAGCCCAAAAAAAACTTAGGAACTTGCCGGTTATCGTTCTGAAGCATTTTGCGACAAAGAGAACGAATAGAAAAACGGCCAGAGGGTTCGAGCGCCCAAGAAACCTGGTCAGGAACATTAGTTGTGTCAAAAGATTCTATCTCCTAGGTTAAAGCAGCCCATTACTCCAGCTCGTCGTCCCCAAACTGACATCTAAATCTCCAATACCAATGTGAGCCTCAGATATTAAGATTTCTTGGTTGGAGGAGATCTCTAAGAGCCTTGGGTAGTGGTGGCAAAGGGGACCCTCCCAGTCCACCAGTCCGTCCAAAACAAGGCCTTCGATCCTTGGCCAACCTAATACTTGGCCCCCAGTTTGAAGTAGTGTTTTAGTTTATGAATATTATGCCAAAATTGGGATCCTCCTGAATCACTTGAGGAGAATATATTGGGCATCTTGATATTCGGCCCTGATAAGTTGAAGGCACAACAGAGTGGGTTCCCCTTCCGTGAACATGCGCCAAATCGATTTCACCATCAGGGTCACATTGAGCACCCTAGTGCTAGTTATCCCCAACCCACCCTTGTATTTGGGGCGACAAACTTCTTCCCAGCGAACCCAATGGTATTTTCTTTTATTCCCAGCACCTTCCCCAAAAAACCTTAACATATGTTTCTTAAACCCTTCATGTGTGCCATCTGCCACTAAGAACATGCCCATGACAAACGTCGGCAAGCTAGCAAGAGCAAAGTCAGTGAGGGTTAGACGGGAAGCGGAAGACACGAATCTTCCTTGCCATGGGTCAAGGACCTACGACCAATAGGAATTTGGGATGTAGAGGTTTTAGAAACTCGATTTTTTTGGTTAAAAGTTTCACGCGACCACAACTAGTGGGACAAAAGGTTACAAATAGCCTTGAGAAAAAGCAAAATGCATCTACACTCCTTATACATGTGCGATTGGCTCGGTTTAGTCCTCATACTCAAGAATTGCTCTAATGTTGTTTCACTGGCTCGATTTAGTTCTAAACTAGCTCAACCTACAAATGCTGACATGGACAACCAGGTGGACACGGGCCCACACGCAGAGACTTGCTCCATGAATATCCATTGGATCTCATCTACCGGTTAATTAGGACCCACACGCATGTGACTCGGGCGCCTATGTCGATAGTCATAGTCGCACTTCTCCAATGCCCAAAAGCATGTAAATCACCTGATCCTGCTATTTGCAAATGAGACAATTAAAATTTTATTGCTGGTTGGGACTATTATTTTCAGAATGTTGTCATTATCGTTTGTACATTATATTGTGACCGCGGTTGTTGTCATGGATTTTCTTTTCTCCATGGGTATCCACCTATTAGTTGCGTATCTAACCCGTCATTTTTTACCCATGGGATACGGATCTAATTTTTTACCCACGGGATTTGGAGGCCATTTTTTACCCATGGATATATTTGTGGGCGGGTATATGAACATGGGCATGGATCAGCGGAAATCTGCCCACCCAAACCCATCCCATTGTCATCCCAACCGACTTATTTCGGTCTAACCTTGGTCGGGTTCGGCCCGTTCCTGGTGATTGTGATGACTGATGACATAGTGCCGACTCAGTCTAGTTGCCATATCAAATACCCTAGTGGGCTAAAGCAAACGATTTCGTTTGTATAACTAGTGACTGGTTGCGGTTAAGCACAAAATTATCAAAATAGTTTTGAAACATTTGTCTCGATATATAGTTTTTCTCAAAAAAAATAACCTTTTTCCGAATCTAACTGACTTGAGATTTTTTATGTATATATCAAAACTCGAGTCATTAGATATTTGAGGCACAAATATTTGAGAAGCACCTGCTTGCTCTAGGGCATCATGAGTCGTATCCACCGTAGTCTCTAGCGTGTGATATGTGCAAGATTTCTCATGGTTGTTCTTTTTTTTTAAGGAATTTCTCATGGTTGTTCTTACAAGTTCATGAGTTAACTGTTTTGTTTGGTTGGTTATCGTCGGATGTCATCAAGGTTTAACGAAAAGCGCCTCTTTCTATCCCCTTTATATGGTATCAGAGTCAATATGTCTCAAACTTAAGACCTGCGCGATAGCACGACGAAATGAAAAATAGTTGTGGCCTTTAATTGATCCTACAGTTACGGACTTTATGTATATCCACAACGTAGACGTGAGGAGTGTTAAAATATATAGCCGAAGCCTTTTTTTTACGAAATAGGCCGTAGCCCCTCTATAAATATAGCAACCACCCGATACAACCAACAGTCTCAAAAATCTGGGGCGGTAGCAAATATACACCCAAAGCAAGGAGAAGAGAAGAAAAGAAGAAAACCAAAATGGAGACATAGGTGGATCGACTAATCGACGGTGACCCACAACCGCTGCACCCTCTCCGACAAAGTACCACCACACTCCTAGCACTGAATCGACGAGTACCAAGTAGCACCTTCAAGAAGGAAAGCCACGCTACTGCCCGGACCAGCGCACTGGTCCTAGGGTTTTCCCCGGCACTGAGGGAAGCGGACGAAGGGTAGACACAACACCCTTCAGGAAGGAAAGATGCCATCCGGAGGCGGCACTGTGTCGGTGTCAGACGAACTGACAAGGATTTCTCCCGAAAACCCATCGACAACCCCGGACGATCCGTAGCACAGGAGCCCCGTGAGGAGGAGCCTCAACACCACCAGACTAGCCGCCACCAACATGGGCCAAAACGATCCCGCAGCCACCCTCGCCGTCTCACCGAAGTAGCAGTCACACACGGTCTGCAAGTCGAAGGTGAGGAGTATGACCCGGGGTCAACAGTACCGCAGCCGCGCGGGAGGGACAAGCTCCACCGCCGAAGACGGTAGTCGACTGGACGCGGCCGCAGAGCACACCAGTCCCCGTCAAGTCCGGTCAGGCCCAGCGGGCCCGTAAAGCCCCGAAGGGCACACCAGTCCTAATAGGGTCCGGCCAGGCCCAGAACGGGTCCGTGAAGCGTGCCGCCACACGGCAATAGGCCGGCCGCCGTTGCCGCTGTCCCCGACATCCTCCACCTCCCCTTCATCTGCAGAACACACAGCAGGTCAAGCCAGCCCGCCCTGACCTAGATGGGGCCCGACGGGCCCAGATCTAGGCCGCAAGGGCCGGCCGTCTCCGCTGCTCGTCGCTGCCCGCAGACCACGCCGCCCTGTTGCAGGCACGCCGCCGCCGTCCTGCTACCACCCGGCCGGAGCCGGGCCGCCGCCGCCCGAGGTGCACCGCCGCCGAAGGAGAGCCGCCCCGCAAGGCCTCCCACGCGCGCGGGTAGAAGACAACCGCCGCTGCCGGCCACGCCCGAGCAGGGCTCGGCGGCGCACGCCGACGCGGCGAGAGGGGAAAGGCAGGGAGAGGAGACGGGCGCAAGGAGCTGGGGAGCCACGCCGGCCGCCGCGGGGGCGACGCGGACGCGGCGAGGGAAGGGGAGGAGGAGGGGAAAGGGCGGCGTGGGCGCGGGCTAGGCTAGGGTTAGGGGAGCTAGCCGGGCGGCCGGCGCGGACGCGGCGAAGGAAGGGGAGGAGGAGGGGAAAGGGCGGCGCGGGCGCGGGCGCGGGCTAGGCTAGGGTTAGGGGAGCTAGCCGAAGCCTTTTCATCGGTTCAAACTTTTGATTGAGTTGGGTAGTACATACATCAATTCAGTAAGAGATAGAGGACAACAAAGATAAAAACAATTGGCCAAACGATAGCATAATCAAACCTAGACATAAACGACCACATTCGATACTCTCCTTTCAAGAGTTTGAAAAATATGGTGGGAGCGAAATACCGGGAGAACGAAGAGCACGTGGCTGTAAAACACATTCCACCGCTATAACACGATTCCTGTTTCAACCCACCACAAAAGATGCTTCCGTACGCTCTGTAAAGCCAGCATCCGTAGGGTGTCATTTGGCATTCCAAGAAGGGACATCACCACACTCCCACATATACATATCGAGCTAAGCAAGAAAGGAAAAAAATCACAGCTCGGGAGAGACAAGGGGAGAGAGAGACCACACCTCCTCCATCTCTTCTCACTCACTTTTTCGTGAGAAGGGCGCAGAGAGAAAGCTTGCTACCCAGCCATGTCTGCTAGCTCCAGTCACGTGTATGTAGATAGAGATGAGCTCTTTCCCCAAAGATTTCACCGCAATGTCAAAATAAAGCGAGCTTTTGGTGCCGATCCCTTGGAGCTAGCTAGCTAGCATCGCGTGCATGGTGACGCAGATCGATCCGTCTATCTATCTGTCCATCTACGCTATACACCTGCCACATCCACAGCCCACACAATCTGCCGATCTGCGCCGCTGTTGCCTGCGACACTTCGAGCCCATCGCCCACGCAGTCACGCACACACAGAGTTAGCTTCTGCCGCTCCCCACTCCGCGCGCTGCTCGCACCAATTATTTTTACACCGTCTCGTGCTTCTCCAAGCTTCCCCCATGTCTCCCTAGAAGTGCACAGGCATAGCATCAACCTGCGCACGAGCACCGGCCAGCTGCTTTGCTCGATCGATCGGCATGACGATGGATGCCCTGTGCGCGCCCACCGATGTCCTCGTCTACAACACCTTCAACGCGGCCGCGGCCGCCGCCGCCGCGAGCAGCTTTGCCTTCGGCAATGCAGTTGGCGCCGAGGGCGCGGCCAGCTGGATGACGGGGTCCGCGGTGCCGGTGATGGTGGCAATGCCCGCGGAAGAGGGGGAGAAGGTGCAGGCGGGGAGGAGGAAGCGGCGGCGGCGGGCGATGAGCTGCAGGAACCGCGAGGCAGCTGAAAGCCAGCGGATGACGCACATCGCGGTGGAGCGAAACCGCCGCCGTCAGATGAACGAGTACCTCGCCGTGCTCCGGTCGCTCATGCCGGACTCCTACGCGCACCGGGTACGTACGTTCGTAAGCGCATTGTCTCGGGGAATACTCGCTCCTGAATCCTGACATGCTCTGCATTTTTGTGCGTGATTTTTTTACCTTGAGGCTAGAGCGGTTGAGCCTCGTTTCAGTTGCTGCACTTGGATTCGGTAATGGTAAAGTGGATCTTGGGGAGTTCTTGTCTCTTCCATTCCGGACTCTGCCATTAGCTACCAGAGTCCAATAATGGAATGCATCCCTCCTCCGTGAGACATATATTCCTCGGCCACATTGCGCCATTAATGCGCCTCCTCTCCTTGTCATTAGCAACTCATAGTTGCAGTAAATGTTCTAGACTGTTTTTTTTTCTCTGAAATAGAGTGGAATGTTGCTACACTTCTTCTTTTTTAGTGTAGTACTCTTCGGAGTTCGGTCAATGCAACAATGTTTTGTAAGGCTGATTGTACCTGTCCTTGACTGTCGTGCACTTTTCATTCCATCGATGTGCAGGGCGACCAGGCATCCATTGTCGGCGGCGCCATTGATTTCGTGAAGGAGCTCGAGCAGCTGTTGCAATCCCTCGAGGCACAGAAGCGCACGCTTCTCTTGCAGAAACAGCCGCTCGATCCTGAGCCGAGCATCGCTAGCACCACTGTGGCAACCGGGGCGACGACGAGCAGCGGCAGCGGCGCGAGCGAGGAGGCGGCGCCCCAAGACGCGACGGGCCCGCCGTTCGCGGGGTTCTTCACGTACCCGCAGTACGTGTGGCGTCTTCCGCCGCGGGACGGCGCCGACGACAACCGCACAGGGGTGGCGGACATCGAGGTGACCCTGGTGGAGACGCACGCCAGCGTCCGTGTGATGGCGTCGCGGTGGCCGGGGCAGCTGCTGGGATTGTCGCCGGGATGGAGAGGCTCAGGCTCACCGTCCTGCACCTCAACGTCACCACGCTCGACTCCCTCGCGCTCTACTCCCTCAGCGTCAAGGTACGGTCGACCGATCGATCCATGTCGGACACGGCCAGGATTCTATACATTTCCTGTTTCTATCTTATACTGAAAAAACTTTGTGCACGTTGCATGTGCCTTTTTCAGACGGACCAAAAAAAAAAGTTTGTTCTTCTAACACTAGATCCAAAATAGTTGAAACTGTAGCAAATTCCCTACAAACTCTTTATTGCAGAAAAGCTAGAGAGAGATAACTTGCCACAACACCCTTGCCCTAGACTGATTGACATTTTCGCGTCCAAATCAAGTCCATGTTCAGACAACAGATTTGCCCATACATGTCTGCGCTGCGTCGCCAAGGAAACAGAATCATTTGCCATCTCTTGCTGTCTGAGCCTAGGTGAACAAAACCGTGACATGGAAGGTCAGGTCTCCCATTACTTCTCCGGTGTGACAAAAGCCGAAACGCCGGTATCCGGTGGTTCTATTGCATCGGTTCTGCTGCAGAGATTTAGCATGCATTGCTAGCTAGGACTAGTAGAGAGTGCTGCTTCACCTTCACGGCACTGGCCATGGCTAGGAAGATCGTGCTTGCCAAAAGCTGATGGAGAGATTCCGGAATCGTTCCAGATGCTTTTGCTCCCCAACTGATGCATGCACTCTGCTCTACCCTGCTCTCCTAAGCTGTAGCAGCTCTGAACTTGACCAGCCTCCACAGTCCGATGCTGCCTGCTCCACTATATCTAGCCATGGTACTTCAAGCTCAAAAGCAGAAAAAAATTGCGTTAATTTATTTTTTCCTTCTAGATAGGCTAGAGTAAGCTCGAGATCATGTCATGGAAAATCTTTCAGCTCAGCTGGGCCGTAGAGATTGACATGGCGAGATCAGCAGTGAAAAGGAAAAGGCTATAGAGTCAGTGTGCGATGGTGCAGCCTTTTCTTTGAGCTGTTCGCAGCAGCGTCGATTGCCCAGGACCCCATCGGCGAATCTACCATCTTTACAAGAGCTTTTCGCTCCGACCTGTCCGACGATGGTGTAGCTGCAGTGATCGATGTACTTCCCTAGTATCAGTCTCATGTTCTGTTCACCCGGCCTAGCTTTCTGGAACCGCCGCTTTGCCTTGCTTGCGTTGGCCGGTTGCCATTAATTATGTGCAATAAACTTCGTTCTTTTCATGTTTTGATGTCTGTGTATCGCTTGCAGGTGGAGGAAGGGTGCGGCCTGCCGACGGCGGACGACATCGCGGCGGCGGTGCACCAGTTGCTCTGCTTCATGGACGCCGAGGCGACGTCGGAGAGGCTGCTCGCCGGTGGGCAGACGGACCTTGTCAGTTAGCTACGCAGGTGCATGCCGGCGAGCTTGCAATGTAATATTTGTAGAGTAGTGGACCTCAGTGAGGCTGTAGACGGAGACGGTGGTTTGTGGTAAGTCAAAGTCATGCAGAGCAAATGGACGACCCTCTCTGCCGCTCGTGCGATTCCTGTTCTGAATCGCTCGGTTGGGTTCGATTCAGCTCAGGCCGATGTAGCTTTCAGTAACAGCAAAAAGTGAATCGTCCTGCTGGGCCAAAGGCAAACATCAGGCCCATTTATCTACGCCATTTTTTCCGTTATTAGTCGGCGCACAACGTGTTGCTTGCGTGGATAGGGGAGAAAGGCAAAAGTTCATTTTAAATTTGTAGAGGTTAGCTAAATTGAACCCTTTCCCTTAAAAAAGCTAAATTCAACCTTGAATTTTAAATTCCCAATCCTGGTCCATTCTGAACTTCAAACGGGATAATTTGCAATTCTCAGTGGTCCATATGTCATATGTATATTCCACCTCTAGTCTCACTCCCCAATGAAATTCGATTTCCCCGGATTTTTCTTTCTTCTGCTAAATTAAACCCCTCTTCTCACGTCTACCCTCTTCGTGCTACAGCGCCACCAAAAACTTCCTTTCCGATGCTTCAGTCGAGCAGCTTTATTCAAACGGGACAATTTGCTATTGTCAGTGGTGATCCAGCCGGTTATGAGTTGGGGAGACGCGGCGGGCGTTGAAAATCCGAGCTTCGACTTCGGTCATGGTGGGCGATGGCGGCGCACTTGGTCGTACCTGGGTTCACCGAGTAGGACGATGGCGACGCCCAGTGTCGATTCTCCCTCCCGGGGCATCATTTTTGGAGTAATTGCTGGCTGGATGGGTGTGAGGTGGCGGCGTGGTTTCTTCTGCATCGAAGACGACTTGGCTCGGCGGTGTAGCGCAGCGTTGCCTAGTCGACATATGCGAGATGATGGACGTGCACAGGACGGGGGCGCTGTCTGGCGTCGTGGTGGCGTCGACGATAGGCCTGGCAAGGTCGATGCGTTGATCCTATTATAAAGATGAGTCCGCGGAAGATGGCTGCGGCGACGATTGGAGCGTGTGCATGCAATGTGTGCTAAGGGTCTGCTGAACCGGTACTCCTGTTTTGGATGACGTGCATAGGTGTGAGTAGGGCAGACGGCCCTGATCATAGCAACCCCCATCATCGAACTTGTATGTGTAGCGACACTTGTGTCAACAACAAGGTGGCTTCAGATTGATCGATGTATTATCTTGTAATGCAATGATGAATAATATAAAATAAAAAGTCATGTGCATCATTTTGATGCGGAGGCCAAGGGTTTCCACATCAATTTCGAAAAAAAAAACCTATTTAAAGTAAATACAACCTCATTCTATTTTGTTTCCCCTTTTAGAGTTGTGATGCTCGAATTAAGTTTCTCAAAGTATTTTTTTTTGGCATCGCTCGCTTAAAAAGATCTCCATTATTTTTGCGCATTTATAATTTCTATTCTTACAGGAAAATTGGTTCTTACCAATTGTTTGCATATGTTTTTGTGATGTTATTTAAACTTAATGCATACCTAATATTCTTTTGGCGGGTGTTCACTTCATATTTGATTTTTTTTAGACTTGGTGATGTTCATTCGGCTATTTTTTTCCATGTGGACACTTTTTATCAAAGATGTTGACAAATACACACCACATCAGCCAGATGAGCCGCAAAGGTCGACGATCTTCAGAGATTAAGGGATGTGTTCTAAATTTCTAACGATATGGTGATATTGTTGTTGAGGGATGAAAAATAAACTTATTTACTTCTTTTATAGCATGATATTTATTAGGTCAACTCTAGAAAATTATACCACAAAATCCTATAAATGCTGACATAGTTCCAGTAGATAGGGAACTGATTCTAGATCTTGAGAAACATTGGGTGCTACAAAAACATGTTTCAAAATCTAAGAATATCTCATTTGTTACATGTACTTATGAATGTGAGCTACGTCCTTGCTAGAAAGAACAGATCTGGTTTGGGTGCACCCACTGTATTAAACTTAGCAAAACCGTTTTTGCAAGATTTTGAAACTAGAAAAAAAAGGTGTTAAAACTTACTCATGCAAAAATTCCTAAATAATATGACCATCTCATAAGTTTTGTGAAAATGAGAGTACTAGAGCTTAGGTTTCAAAACTTACTAGCATTTTGCAAGTTTTGCAAAGTGGTGGGTTCCAAACAATCAACCCGTCCGAATCACGAAATGGCCTAGTGGTTGAAATTTTGACCAATACTTACGTGGTTGGGTTACCAAAATATAAACACTCCACGGTGATCCTCAATGGAGAATACGAAAGCAAAGCAAACTCCCTGGAAAGAATCATGTCACAATCGGAAGCTCTACGCTTTAGTCTATCCGCATAAAAGACTGAGAAAAGAAGGAGAGATCTCGCTCGCCTGGCCCACGGACTTTTGACTCGTTTCTTCATCACCCTCTCTTCCGCCGACTTCGAGTTCGAAACAAAGCCGGAAAGAAAGCACAAGTACCGATTATCTCCCGCCGCTGCGGTGCCTTTAGCCCGCAGCCTTGCAATATACTAGCACCACACTACCACTGCAGTGAGCACATGCAACAATGCTCTCGCCGACGGCAACCGTCCCAAATCCCGGCACCGCCGACAAGATCCAGCTTCCGTCGACGCACCAGGCATACAACATGCCTATCCTCGGCTACTGCTGGTAAACTAGGCATCTACGGAGTAGGTGCCTTTTTTCAGTGTTCCGCATCAAATGCCAGGTTGCCAGCGAAGCCACCTTCAGGTATTCAGTCTGGTGTGGTGAAAGCACTAGAGAAACAATCAAATGTGATTACAAAGCTTTCGTAGATCAATAATTTGCCTCTGTCTAACCATGACCACAGATTTGGAACATCAGAAACGAATATTATGGAGCCCAAAGCCTAACCACGAGATTATCGCATCATTGCTGTTACAGAAACTAGCTTCCACAGCACTACTGTCCGTAACCTGCAACTCAGCAAGGAACAAAAGCAGGCACTGGCCGAATAAAAATAACACTCCTTTTGCTGCAAAGTGGATGCGGAAGATCAGATTCTCGGCAGATCAGAGACTGAGATCTGACTAAGAAGAACCATGCAGCAAGCATCCTTGAGCCCCCCGGATAGAAAACGTGCATTGAATAATTTCAACATAAGAATGCAACTTTATTAGGTGCCCCTGAATTTAAGCTCAAAAAGGGTGTGCTGTATGCAAAAGAAACAACGAAATTCTTGTTCTATTCTTTAGAACAAACTCCTACTGCTAATATTCCACGCTAACATTTTGATTCTCCAGGTTTCACACTCCACTTTGCAACGAATTGCAAAGGAATAAACACACACAAAAGGCAAGAAAAACAGGTCAGGGTAGAGAAAACTTTAGCCTGTTACTGCACTCAGAGTAAAACATATCCACTGAAAGAGCGGAATGTGTGGAGGAGATGAACCTAATGTCATAAAGACGGAAGAGCAAAAAAACGAAAAGATCCAACTGCCTGCCGAACTATCATCACAGGAAATCTTACCCAAGCATGGAAGAGGAACGGTTTGGCCGTAGCATCACATGCAACCGAGGGAAATCAACATTATCACAAGACGACGACATCTCCAAATTATGACGATGGTCCTTGCTTTCCCCATTTGCATCCCATTATGCAAACAAACGGGATCCTATCTTGTCGATGATCCAAGCTAAGGACGTCACAACTGACCACCTCGCACTGAATGATCTGGATCATTTCCCCTGACACTCTTGCTGCTGAAACACGACCTGCCACTGGGCGGCAATCTCTTCATCGACACAGAGTCTGTGGCGTCCTGCAATGCGCGCCGGTTGTGGCCCTGTCCGTTGCTGCTGTTCTCACCGCGGCACCGCCTTGACGTGCCCGCATCACCTGCGAGGAGCCCACTTTCCCTGGCTGCAATCAGCTCGTCTTCCATGGTGGACTGCAGCACGTCAGCAATGGACATCCGGCTGTCGCGGTTCAGGTTCGATGACGACGATGAGCACGCTGTCTTCATCGGAATGCCTTCTTCTCTGATCTCAGCTATGCCATTTGCCTCATCCATTCTCTCTGGACCATGATCATCACCATCGACACTGCCGCTACCAATGTCCTGCTGCTCTTCACACATGTTTTCCAAGTCTTCCATCACCACAACCACCTCATGTGTGCTTGTCCCACTCTGGCCTGGGGCACAGAGCACTGGCTCCGGCGACACCTCACCATCGGCAACAAATGTAATGTTGGAGCGGCAGAGGGGGCAATTGGAGTGCGACTTCAGCCAAGTGTCAATGCATTGCTGGTGGAAGGCATGGCTGCATTTCGGCAGCAGCCGGAGGCTCTCCCCATCATGAAACTCGCCGAGGCAGACCGAGCAGTCCGTGGTGTGGACGAACCCATCGCCGCGCTTGTACTTGCACACCGTGATCTTGTTGATCAGGGTCTCGTCCAGACCGCTCGACGGTGAGACATTCCACGATTCTTGGCTCCTGGACTGCCCGTGGCCGCTCCCACCGCTTCCACTGCCGTTGCCGCCACCGCTGCGGGAACCGCCACCGGAGTTGGAACCAAGAAATCTCCCCCTGAGGGAGCTGAAGGTGCCGCAGTACTTGGAGATAAAGGTGTAGTAGCTGACAAGGAGGAAGGCGGTTGCTAACACACCGATGATTGCAATGACAAGCGGGGAGAAGACATGGCCGGAGGAGTCGTCCGGGTTGGGGCCGGCGAGGTCGAAGGGTGGCGGCGGAGGGAAGATGAAGTAGCACCACTGGGGGCAGTACATGCTGCACAGCCCCTGGGAGCAGTCTCTGGTTGGCTCGTAGGGGACCCAGGTGGGCTGTGTCCCAATAACTGCAGGAGGTGAAGAAGCCATTGCCTCCTCCTAGCTCGAAATCTTGGCAGCTGCAGCAGCAGAGGGGAAAAGGTGAAGGAAGAGAAACGGAGACAGATGTTAACTACTACCTCACTCAGTCCGAGACTAACCGAGCGTTCAAGTACTAGCTAGCAGAGGATCTCTGTAAGTTTCTGGGCCAAATCATTGTGAGGATGAGAGGAGGGAAGAGAACAGGAGAGGCTCTGTGTATGTGCTCGATCCATGGTACTTTCTCGAGGTTGGGAGATGGGAATTGTGATGAGAGGATGGGGAGAGAGATCAGATGATGCCACTGGCTGATGGGGATCTTTTGGAGGGACTAGAGAGAGAGAGAGAGATTGTCTGCAAAGCAAAGTGAAGGGTGGTGGAATGGTGGTTGTTGGGGCCTTCTCTGCTTTTGTTTTTGGTGCTGCGGCTCTTCTTTCCTTTTCTTTTTTCCTATGGCCTGATGTTCCTTTCCTCTCTTTTTTTTTCTTTTTTTTTCTTTTGCCACACACGACAGGAGAAAGAGAACATGTCCACTGGATATGATTCTATAACATAGGAACAGCAAAAACATGAACGTAATATAATTCGCCTCGAAGGGTGGGGCATTGCTGCATCAGGGTGTACCCTACCAGCACAATCTTCTACCGAGTTTCCAAAAAGAATGGCAATCGAATCTCTTGAATTCTCCTAGCCTGACAACTCATAAGGTTCTTGTCTTGTGTATTCTATCTTTCTCATTCTCCCCTATGGACCTAGAATGACAAGGTGATACGATTCTCATCTTGTCATTGATTAGGCGTCTGAAAGCGAATGTCTGCCCTAATTCCAAAGTAATCTGATCAAAGAGATTTAAGGGGACATTTAAAGCTTTGCTAACTGTCAAAGAAGTAACTTTCATCAAAGCCTATAGCTGCTAAACCTTCACTGTCCTTGAAGACTCTCCCTAAACGATACGGTTTTTCTCTCTTCAAGCAATTGGAGACAATGATTACCAGCACTACTATTTGACAGCTTTCTTCACACTTACTTCTCCCTTACTGACACCAATCCTGTGGTTGTGTCAACTTAAGCCTTTAATGGCTTGCATAGGTACGAAAGAAACTGCCCTCTTCTATTTCTTCGAGTGAAAGGACAGTGTCAACTAAATTCAGATGGAATCTAAAAAAAAACACTAAATTCAGATGGAAATTTGGATTGGCAATCAAAATTCACGCATAAAACTACAGTTTTTTTTTTTTGAATAACCGCAGGAGAGCTGCTATATTCATTTCGATAGAGGGAGTTACATGGAAGGGTACATGTAGGCAAGAGAGCCCTACCTTCTAGTTTGATGTCTAAGTATGATTACATTCAGCCCGGGTCGAAGGGAGTTCCTCCAGATTGGACATGCCTTTGAGAATAGGCTAAATGGAAGGTTTGCCCTCCGTTCCTTAAAGTAAGGCGTATTTTTTTCAAAAGTCAAACAATGTAAAGTTTGACCAAGCTTTTAGAAAAAATGACCAACAATTATAATACTGTATGGACATCATATGAAAATACATTGCATGATGCATCTAATGGTATTGATTTTTGTATATATAAATGTTAATGGTTTTTCATAAAACTTAGTCAAACTTCACACTGTTTGACTTTTGAAAAAAAAAACCTTACTTCAACGGAGGTAGTAGGGTCATCCTTTTCTTCCCCTGTAGCATGGTCACACAAATAGCGATGACTTTTACAACTATGACCCTTACAAGGTTTTTTTTTTAAACTCATCATGTTTGGGAAGTTAAAGATTTCAATCTATATCACTCATTCAGTCTCCTTAACTTTGGCCTGAAAATTTCAACAGGAATAAGTATACTGCAGTACAGGACTACATAGAGCATTCCTCAGAAAAGATTTCTACCCTGGATAAGGAAATTGCCATGATTAAATAGACTATATAAAAGAAAAACTCGATCAACATGCACTAGCACCCATGACATTTTTAATTAGAAAAAAAAACTACCATGACCACACCCAGGGGAGGCGGGCACTCGTGTCTCTACTCTCTAGCCAGCCGAGCATCTCTCGGTTCTCATGAAATAAATCATCACGAAACCAAGGTGAACAGCTGAGATAAATCGATTCCGACTTGGCAAGATGATCTTTAGTTTGCTAGAAAAAAAGAATTTGACATTATGATAGAAAATTTATTTACCTAATCTTAGGAGTAACTGATAACCACAGAGGACAAACATAAATCCATACTACCAGAAAAATAAATGTACTGAAATTTAGAAGGAGATGAGGCTTTAACTGGACTACTGGTCTATTTACTAGTTGTTACTACAAATGTGTTCCGATTTTTTTTAAACGTTACAGGACAGTATTACCTCTGGAAAAAGTATTACTTCAATTTTTATAAAATTTAATTGTTATAGTAAGTTGCAACTTGCATGCACTGAGTGTTAGAAAACAGTGCATAGGCCTCCAGTGCTAATGCAAAGTTCAGAGTAAAGCTACAAAAAGTATTGAACTAGATTTTTCGTAGTCTAGGATCATAGTGAGAAATGGGAGCTCTTGTTCAGCTTGCCAGTGAAGCCATCATGCTTTGCAATTCAAGGTAGCAGCCAACAGGATCATAGCGAGAAATGGGACTGGATTCTTTACTACTTGGTGTGCAGTAGATGCTTTAATCTTAATATATGATGTCTACTAATTCACACCGCCGACTATAATTGAGTTATTACTGCCTACCATAAGTGTAAATATGCTAGTGAAAACAAAACAAATCCTTCTTTAGCTACGGTGTACTGCTCATAAGCAAAAAAGTTGTAAAGTTTAGTGTATTGTCTATTGATTGTGAGTGGCTTCAACTGTTTTTAGCTTTTCAGATTTGTGTCCGTTGAATGATAACTTCTAATGAAACAACCAGACATGAGAACTATTGCAGAGACTGGCAGGGAAACTACTGACTGAAATTACATTTAAAGGATGGAGCATCTAACATAGCAGGTTCGTGACAAAGTGCAGATAAACTTGTTACTGAAGACTCAAGTTTCAGTAGGAACAAATCTAGCATCTGGGCTTTCCATTCTCCAAATGTAATACCTTTGGAGACAAAAAAAATCTTAGCTATTGCATTTGTGAAGGGTGATCCATACATCCAATAGTTACTTCATCTATGGAATTCATTTTGATGGCCATGCCTGGATGTTTGCATGTTGTGGCCTGACGATTGGTTGCCTGTTTTTAATTTTCTCTGTTTTTCACAAGACCTTAGGAATTCATTCTTGGTTTCTAATAATCTAAATCGGGAGGGTTTCCTCTTCTAGACAGAAAAAAAAAAAGCAAAACTAACAGAGAAAATATTAAGTTGCAAACTGTTAACACCTCATTGCCTCAAGCTGATTGGCCAGCTATGAAATATTATGGTGAACTAAATCCAAAATCAGGAAACTACAAGTATCTCAGCAGCAGAGAGCTCAAGGTCATGAGAAAGTACAAATAAGTACAGATCATTACAATAAACACATGACTCATAAATATTGAAGCAAGCTACTCAAGGACAATGTTTCACCTTGATTAGAGCTAATAGCCTTTGTTCCCGTTGTCCTTAGCAGCATCGAGTCAGAAACCGATCTGCAGTCTTTGGTTACAATTACCACCTCTACTCTGTATCTACAAGAAAAAAGGTACCATGTCTGAATTTTTGCCGAATACTACGTTTACTAAGAAAAATGATAAATATGCTAGTCATGCAATAGGTAGCATCAAAAAAGCTCCTACCTGTACAATGAGTTTCCGCGTCTCCACTTTATCAATAAGGCTACTTCACCTTTCTCCCAGCACAGTACTATTAGACTATTCCTGTTTATCTTCAGCTTCATCCTCGCCACTGCTATCAATCACCACAGCTTCTGGCTCTTCATTAACCTTTACACCTTCAGCTTCACCATCAGCCTTTACAACTTCCTTATCCTCCCGCCATCTCAGGAGAACAGGCCTTCCCATAAGTTCCTATCAAACAAAGAAATAGAAACTTAACCACCGTAGTGATTAATGTTCTCGTAGTCTAACATCTCTTCTTCCACTTGGTTTTAGAAGTATGAAAGAAAATAGGCCAGAAGACTCGTCTTATCATCTAATCGTGCAGTAAAAGAAAATCGTCACTCGAGCAAGGGACCTTGTAATGCTATCTGGTAACACATTTCACCGCTGCTCCAGAGAGCAATTTTATCCTAGAGTGTAGAACTTGAACAAATTCATAACAATATGGAAATGAATTATACAGTCTAAGTGACAAAGGAGGCATATGCTAATTGCTCATAAAAAATGAACATAAGAAAACAGTATAGATTTCTAAACTATAAACGAACTTTGCATCAAGCATGACAGGTTACACATCACTGCAGAGTTAATTTATGAGTGATCACCTTTCCATCGAGTTCACTGAGAGCTGTCTCTGCTTCCTCTTTCGTTCCAAAAGAAACAAAACCATATCCAGCTGATTTTCTATCATCGAAGACTATATTAGCAGAAACTGGATTAAACTGTGAGAAGAACTCCTTCAGATCGTTAGACCTTGCTTTCCATGCAAGATTGGACACATAAAGCTTGTACTTCGTCACGATTGTGTCTGGAGATGGAGGTGGAGCAGGTTTTCTGAAGCTCTTGGAAAATTCCACCTTGATGGTCCTTCCCATGACCTCCTACAAAGAATTGTGATGCAGAAAGTAGTGTAAGAGATTTTTGGATATGACTTTTTTGCCGGGAATGCCAGTATCTTTGGGGGAACCTCAAGATGTCAAAAATATAATGATAAGCTGAGTTGACCTCAGTTACGAAACTGATAGGTTGTGCTAAATTAAAGAATGCAGTAAGATTGTAGGAAAAATTATCCCATTTGTGAAGTGTATCATGTAATATTCACAAAGCTGCTGAAATTATTCAATCTATGCATATTTCATAAGACAAATGTGACTCTGACCATGTATATTCCTCCAACTGTAAGTTCTAGCGTCAGTACAATTTCCAGTCGAAGGCATGTGATTCTGAGAGCAATGTACACATGAAAACAATGGTTGCAGCCATCTTTCACTTTGACATGTATAAAAAACATTTATCGGCATATTTTTGTAAGGTAGCATTGAGGCGCATTTCGTACTGATGTGAAGTGTCGAAAGATAGCATGGCGCAGAACAAACGCGTTTAAGCAACAGGTAAACACACTCACGTGTTCATTGAACTTCTCCACTGCGGCGGCCGCCTCTTCGGCCGTGGACATGGTGACGAACGCAAACCCCCTCTTCCTCCCATCCTTCAGCTTGATAACCTTCGCCATACAAACAAACACAAAACTCGTGTCAGAGACGCGCGCATCAGTACAGAAACCATAGCAGCAACAAGGCAACCGGGCTGGGAGGAGTGGATACGGCTTCGTCTCCTCACCTCGACGTCCTTGACGACGCCGCACTCCGAGAAGAGCTTCTGGGTCTCGGCCGCGGAGAAGGTCCAGGGCATGTTGCCGACGAAAAGCTTCCGCGGCGCCTTCCCCTGCTCCGCGTCCCCCTCCGCCGCCGCGGCCGTGGGCTCGGCGGACTGCGCCTCCGAGGCGGCGACGGCGGCGGCCGGGAGGCGGAGGCGGAGGCCGGGGTAGGGGCGGGGAGGGGAGTGGAGGAGCGGCAGGAGCGTGGCAAACTGGGAAATGCGGGGCGCCGAGAGCGCCGCGGCGGCGTGGCGGCCGCTGCGCGCGAGGGAGAGCGCCATTGGTGTCGCGGGTGGTTTCTGTCCCGGCGGCGACACTGGTGTCCTGTTCCTGACTGAAAAAATCCCGTCTTGTTTGGTTTCGGATAAGCGAGCGTGGCTGGCGGGATAAGGAAGGGGACGGCGATGGTTTGTGTTTGTGGTCGCCGGCGGCGATCACCACGGTTGCCTCGTGCTTCTCTCTGGGCCTCCATGGGCCTTGCAACTATTTTTCTTTTTGCTTGCGTGGAGTAGCAGTGCCATGTTTAAGCCCAGAGTTAATACGGCGTATTTAAGCCCGATCCAGGTGAAATACAAAATAGGCCCAGCTCATGTTTATCCCGGCCTCTGCCAACTACATTGCCATATTATTACAACAGAAAAAAAACGAAAAGGTCAAAATGCGATAATAGAAATAACGTTCTACTTATAACACGAAAAGCTACTCCTAGGCTGCAACTACTGATTCCGCAAGAAGAGTCCTAGGGTGAACTCCTCTAACCGTAATTAAGCCGCTTTCGATGCCTTCATTGGAAGAACCCTGACCCTCGTCATCTACCGTGACGCCTTTGGTGGCCAATGGAAGAGCTCGACCGAGAATGTTTAAGAACAAACATTATGCAATTTATGCGTACACTTTAAGTACTATTTGAGATTTAGTCGTAATAAATATGGGTATTCTGATAAATTTCCCTACGGGACGGGGGGGGGGGGGGGGGGGGGGGGGGGGGGGGGGGGGTCATGGCCCTTTAACACTTCGGAAGCTTCCCCACAGCTCGCAATATCTTCCAGCAGAGGCTGAAGGGTTTCGAAAGGATGGACGAAGCCAACGTGTGAGGAGGGGTGGAGTCCACTACATTTGCGTGTCTTAATTGAGCGAATTGTCACCATTTTGTCTTAAAGGTATTATACAATCTGTCATGACAATGTTTTCAAGCAAGATGGTATTTTCTTCGGTAGAGTATTCCCTTTCTTTCTAAAAATTTTTGTACTCCGTATATAAGTTTTGGTCAAAATCAAATTTATAAAGTTTGATAAAATATATAAAAATATTAACATCTACAATCAAGGACGACACGTCTTGGTAACCATAGAGGGCATTGACCTTGTGTTTGGAGTGTGGAACACACTAAAAAAACCCATGTATTTAGAGTGGAGATTTCTTACTCCCAAGCTCCAGTGCTTACTGTGTTTTAAAAAAAAATCAAAAATCATATTTTAAAGTTTCAAACAAATGTGAAACAAATCATGGACATTCTCAATGATGTATTCTAAAAACTTGCAAAATTGCAATTAGAAATACTATGTATTTTGAGTTACCCAAAAAAGACAAATGTACAGATCTTAATATAGTATTTTCAAATCTCCAAAAAAAAGATTTTGTCATTTTTGTGTAGCCCATAATAAAAATAATTTCTCATTGTGATTTTGCACGTTTGTAGGCTACATCATGGACTATATACAGAATTATTTTCATATTATTTTAAAACTTCTAATATTTTTTTAAAAATGAAGGGAATGCTGGAGCTCGGGAGCACAAATGACTTTTCGGTGAATTCATCACTAGTTGGTCCACTTTGCTTCTTACGACCCAATCTACGAAACTAGCGATGGCGTGTGGCGCTGCACTATAAGCATGTTCGCCCATACTTAGTTTTTTTTTGCGAAAAGGTCAACCAATTTATTGATCATCAACAACGGTGCAAATAATTCTAAAAGTAATAAAAATTATAAATAGGTCTTTGGACCACCTAGCGACGACTACAAACACTGAAGCGAGACGCCCATGCTATGTTTTGGTGTCATGCTTCGCCGTTATCTACAATGCAAAATGCATACAACAAGAAAATATATTTCATGATGGCTGCACTAACATTAATTTGATATTGTAGATGTTGATATAAACTTGTTAAAACTTAACATAAACTTACTTTGGCTGAAACTTGTATGTAAACCTGAGAATGGTTTAAAAACTACACCATACCTCAACCAAACCCGTACGGTCTAACGTGGCAGCCCAAACTGAACTAAACCCATGTGATACTTCCGCCAACCCAACCAAAACTAGACCAAGCTGACTTTTCACCCAAACCGAACTAAAACTGAGCGCCCACCCGTGGGTATAAACCATTTGCTAAACTGTTTGAAAACCGTTCGATGTTATATCATTAATACGCACCAAAATACCAGATATCATGGTGCGACCGCCGGACGTCTGTTGCGCGCGTTAGCGGCACGACGCGTACCTCCATCGTGAAGCGTACACATACCGCAGCACTCTAGTTGGGCCAGCCCACTATTTCTTTGGCACAACGTTCTTTTCCCGTTCGCCAATTTATTTCAGCAGTTTACCCCTAAAAAACAAAAAACAGCCATGCACGACCAGTTTCCTTTTCTCGTACTATTACCTTCGACAGTTCTCGCAATTCTTAAAAAAAAAAATCCTTTTTTTCACTTTTTTTTCTGTCTAGCAGTACACCGCTAGTAGGGCATGCGCAGACATTTTAAATCCCATGAACAATTTCTTAGGATTGTTAGAATATTGGGCACACACAAACTTTTCCCATAAGTGCGCGAACATTTCAAAAATCTAACAAACAATTTTCAATAACCATGTGAACATTTTTCAAATTCGTGAACATTTTTTCTAACTGTGCGAACATTATTTTCATCTAGTAAACAACCTTTTGAAACTGGCTAATTTTTTTAAAATAATACGCAAAAATTATTTAATTCTGGAAATAATACGCGTTTTTATTTTTTTTTCAAAAATAGAATCCAATCGTCCATGGCGAAGACGACAGGAGCTAGTCGTCTATGGCGAAGACGACAGGAGCTAGTCGTCCATGGCAAGGACGATTGGATCCCGGCGCACGCACGGGACGGAGGGCCGTGCCCGATTTATTGCAGGTCGTCGCCCGAAGGCACCGCGTCCGCGAGCTGCCGCTGGAGCCACGCCCCCGGGTCGGCACCTGAGGTTCAGCAGCGCCGTCTGCGGAGGAGGAGCTGGGCCGCGTTGCCGCCGACGAGCTCCTCGTCGCCGTACGCCCCGCTTCTGACGCCGTCGAGCTCCACGTCCTCAGCGCGTCGCCGGGCGCGTCGCCGTCCTTGTTCAGCGCGCCCCCGCGCGTGCTCGCCACGAGACAGCCGTCGGGGAGCTGCCGAGTTTGTCGCCATCTTCGTCCAGCGCACCCCCGCGCGTGCTCGCCGGCCATGACCCTGCCTCATCGTTGGGCGCATCTCCTGTCGTCTTCGCCATGGACGAGTAGCTCCTGTCGGCTTCGCCATGGACGACTAGCTCCTGTCGTCTTCGCCATGGACGATTGGATCCTATTTTTGAAAAAAAATAAAAACGCGTATTATTTCCAGAATTAAATAAATTTCGTGTATTATTTCAAAAAAAATGGCTTGAAACTGCGAGAACATATTTTTGAACTACCAAACAATTTTTCATAACTTCTGCCGACCATGTGAACCTTTTTTGAATTCGTGAAAAGATTTATCCGCAAGGTATTTCTTTAATTCACGTACAATTTTTCATAACTTCTGCCGACCATTATGTAACTGATGAAAAATTCGTATGAAGTATAAGAACATTTTTTCAAATCGAGTGAATTTTTTTACTTTATTAATGAAAAATATTCATAGAGAACGTTTTTTTAATCCGTAAACAATATCTTAGAATTGTTAGAATATTGGGCACGCCAGAACGTTTTCTATAAGCGCGTGAACATTTTATAAGTCTCTTGAACAATTTCTTAGAATTGCTAGAATATAATTTTGGCACGCGCGAATATTTTTATAACCGCGGGAACATTTTAACTCTCGTGAAAAAATTATGAGAATTACAAGAAATAATTTTGTGCACACGGAGACTTCTTTATAACCACACGAACATTTTTTTATCACTTATCTTTTCTGTTACAATTTTAAACCATTTAAAATTACAAAAATTTGGAATATATGAACATTTGTACAAATCCTTGAATATTTATTTTACTGTCAAAATATACTTTGTAACCAAAAAAATTCATAGAGATAAACAAATCATATTGTCCAAAAGAATTGTTCACGGGCTGAAAATTATAACACGTGAAAAAACTGGAGCTACTGCTCGTAGTACTAGCGTGGAAAGCTAGCTTCTAGTTGGTCACGCGAAAACAGTAAAGCAGTACATGGCCCAAGCGCACTTATGAACACTACACTTACGTACGTACGCTCCGTAAGCGCGCTTACGAACCAGGTCACCAACCGGGTGTGAACCGTGGGTTATAACTGTTTATAACCAAACCTGTTCGGGGCCATACCTAACCATACCCAGGGATTTGCTGTAAGGAACTGAACTGAACCAAACCCGTGTGAGATTAGACCCATTCACACCTGAACCAAACGAGCCCATACGTAGAAACTGACCCAGCGCACCCGGTTAGACCAAAACTATTCTCACATTTACTTGTATGCAACCTATTTTGGAAAAGGGAGATATGGAGAGGCTAGATAGCACTGGCGAATATCATATAGCGGCACATGGATTCGAGTATGAACACACGTATCATAGTGGATCCTTAATAAATTTCAGTCATGGCTACCATCCAAAAGGGCGAACGAAATCTTCTAGATTCAGTGCACCTGTGAGAGAGCCTTCTAGTAAGATATCATAAGCAAATCAAGCAGTCCTAATAGGGGAGTCACAAGATCGCAATGTTTTGCGCGAATGACAACGGATAACGATATTTTTTTGCCGGTGCCGGAAATGAGTTCACTTTATCTAGTCATCTGCAGAACGTATCGAGAACTTTGCAAAACGTGTAAGAAGTTGGCCGCTTTACCTTCAGTCACTTATTTTCAATATCAACATCTCATCCTCGATCATCCTTGACTCCTTGTAGACTTGTATCAGTATAACTGTATAGCACAGTACAGATATACTGCATCCTGGCAACGTATACGTCAATGTCATGGCTAGTTCCTTCGACTAGGATGTTAATGGTGATCCTACGCGGCCGGGGCAGACAGGCAAAGAGGTCAACGAGATCCCTTTGCCGGACGTGCAACAGTCTCGAATAAATTCAGAGACTGGAAGCGAGCACACACGACACAGTGGCTTGCCAAAGCAAAAGCAGTACGTGCGATCTGGTTAGTGGCCTGTGCTGATCGGTGCTAGTGCAGAAGAACTGCACATACACAGTTTATCCTGATACCACACGATTAGGATCGAGCTGATGATGGTTTCTCGTCTGATTCAGGCTTAATTTCGTGCTAGGACCCAGGCATTATCTCCAGCTTTGCTGGTTTCCTAAGTAAGGAACCTCCTGACAGCGCCCGGTTCCTGGGACCTAGCCCCTTTCAGCGTCTCCTTTTTGAACGAAACAGCACTTGCCTCGCCAAAAGTCGCAACTTTCTGAATTTTCTCCGGCAGACTTGAGACTTTCAGAGGACGGGAGGAAGAAACCTGGCTACCCGTGCCCTGTGATTCCTGCAGGGAGGAAAGCGATCCGATGGGTTACTAACTAACGGAAGGAAAAGTCATTTGCCGAAAATAAGAAAAGGTTTCTGATAGGAGTTTAGTCAGGGTTCCATCTGATCCTATTAGAACAGTTGATTGGTTTGTATGCACATGCCTCTTTCTATCATGCTAAGACTCTCTCCCCGTCACTTAGATTGGTCAGGGTCTATTGCCTGTCCCCCACGGCATTTTCTTTGTTTTATTGCTTAAATTAAGCCCTCTTGCTCGTTCATTTCAAAGGAAAATATCCTCTTGCTCTGTACTTATCTGATGGAAAGAGGTGTGCCCACGAAGGGAGTGGGACAGATCTGACTGTCACCACGCCACTAGACTCCTGGATTTTATTCGCATTCAAATCGAGATATTGTTGCGATGCTATGGTGGCCCGTGGCCGTGAACTCCATCCAACAAGAGTCCACCCACCCACTCACCAATCCACACTCGTCACAAAGTAAAGGTCAGGAGAAATGTGCTCTCAAAAGTTGGCATTTGCCGGCTCGAACCATACACGGCCGTTTAACATAAATAAATAAATAAATAAAATACATTGTATGGCAAAATGCCTTTGCAGTTCACTCTAAAAGAAAATCCATACACCAGCACCACCGATGAACACATGGACACTTTCATACACCACCGCGGCCTGGTAAGAGAGAAGGTTGCGCGACGGGACACCCAAAATTCGGGAGACGTCTAGGGCGTGTTTGGTAAGTTGCACGCACCTCAGTCACATCCGTTGGATGCAAAAATAATCCATTTGTTAGCCTGAGCCGCTCCGACGCTCCGCCTATCTGCATCGCACGAACTTTAAAACAATGCCGCTCCTCAATCTGGTTGTTTTTCTAGAGCCAGGCTCTAGAGTGCGAGGGGGACAGAGACTCTAGGAGTGCAAGGGAGCCAGCTTGCATTTAGCTAACTTCGTGGTCTCTCCACATCCTTTAAACTCCTTGATATAAAACGACAATATTTTGACTCGAAATAATTTGTACATGAAATATCTGCACGTCGACATTGTGGTTCCATTTCCGTGCTCGGTTTCGAATTTCGTCGCCAGTAAATTCTTAATTTAGGACCGATATTTGCCCCTTTTTTTTGAGAGATTTTGTCAAATCTATCGCACTCATCACCCGGTTGAACGTTTAAAATGTTCTTTGGCGAGTAGATTCATTTCATCGTTTTCCATTACTTTCATGTTGTAACTTTTCTTTGTTGGTGGAATTATACGAGTAAATCTTATACTGTAAGTGTGTCGGTATGTATGTGTGTTTTTCAACCTTTTTGTCGTCTCTGATTAACCTCGACCGCTCGCCGTTATGAATTCCGTCGTGTTTATGGTATTTATGGTGTGGTTGTGTGTCTCACCTTACAACTAAAACTCTTTGTGGTCCTCGTTGTATCACGCCGTTCGTTTCCGCCGCGAACTTCACCAAACAGGGTATAAGCGGGCACACGTTGCAACCAAACGCGGGGTTTGCGTTTTTCCAAAGCCACACAAAAATCAAAAACAGGCAACCAAATGGGATGCACAAAATGGTTGTGTTTTTCCAAAGCCAAGACCTACGAAGGTACAGATAAAAGGAGACAGAAAAAAAAAGAAGCGGTAACCAAACACGACCCTACTTTAAAAAACTTGCTCTCGGCGGGGACTGCCTTTTCGTAAAAAAACATGAACACTTGCCTCCTATGCCATCGAATGGATTGCACGTGGATAATCTCAATGGGTCTGGCACCGTGGGGCCCATATTTCAGACACTGATCGCAGTAGCTCGGTAGAAAGATGTGCGTACGCGGAGCACTTTGCTAAAGAAACGAGCAAGTACGGCGACCCGGTTGCTTTCGTGGTGGAAAAAACCAATCGAAAGTCGAGAAATATCCGGGCGTGTACTCGAGCAATCCAACCCAATCCACGTCCGTGGACCACGCGTACGTAAGACCTAAACCTACCCCCACCGTGGTGACCGCCCGCCGCCGCCACGCAACGCAAACCGGCCGTCGTCCGATGAAGCCGCACGCGTCACGGACGGCCAACCGGAGCTAGGGTAGGAAGCCAATGACACCAGGAGATGCGTGCGTGTGATGAGCACGGTGGGCGCGCCACCATTTTCCAGGCGTCGTCGCCGCCAGTGCGCGGCGCGTGCGTGCCTGAGCGGCGGCCGTGCGATGATTACAAACCGGTATGGGAGCCGAGATCCAGAGCAATGGCTAGGACCCACGCCGCGCCGTCCTCTGGTGGCGCCGTGCCGCACACATGCCAAGGGCGGCCCCCGTGCAGCGCATCTGCCGGCGTCCGTCCTCCTAGAAGGCCGGCATGGCCGACCTTCCCCAAGATGGCCTTCCCCAAGATGGGAGCCGAGATATGTCTGAGATCCACGCACGTGGTCCTGGTACACGTATCATTGGCGGTATTGTACGGCCGATCTCGGCCTCTAGATCCATCCCTGTTTATTGCTAGAGTAGTACCACCACCATCTACGGATCAATCACACGGAGAGAGGCCTGCCGTGCCGCCGGCAGTGTTGAATGGCGGACGGCGGTTGAGCAGAGCGGGGGATGGCAATGCCGTATGGGCGGAAGCAACGAACTGGTCCAGGACGGCGACGACGATGACGACAAGGTCGGCATCACCCGGCCGCTTTCATCCATCCATCCTTGTGAATGGCTGCCGGGTCAAGCAAGTTAGGCAGGCGGCTTGACGGAGCTGACCGCGCCACAGTTCTCCCATTTCCACCTATCGCCGTGCTAGATTCCACATTTTCTGGTACCATTGTAGTACCCTCTGAGCTCTAACCCTGCAACGAACCCATTCAAGCATTTGCTGGTACGAAGGAGATAGAGACGAAGAATTCAAGCAAGCAAGCAACCAGCACGAGGAGCAGCATGCCGAGCTTTATTACATGACAGATATGAACACCGGAGTGAGAGCATTCCCCATCTGTGACAGTATACATATATGTACATCTACCATATCAAACACACCTAAGAAGAAAGCCTATAGGGAAGTTTGCAAAACTTAGCAAAGCTACTACCATCACAGAGTAACTTCTACATACTACCTCCCGCGCTTCCGGGGAGACGAAGACAAACACACACTGTTCTTGTTACTAGCACAGTAACTATCTGTAAGTATGAAGAAACTATCCCCGCATTGCAGTGCACCGGCCTCCTCGTCCAGAAGCGCAGAGGTGCAGCGGCAATGGGGGCGCTCGTTATTGCTTAAGCTGCTTGCAGTATCGTAGGAGTAGAAGAGAACAAACTATAGAGGTAGATATGGATGTGTATGCTACAGTGGTGTACCGCTCGATCTGCCCCGGCGAGGCCGGGGCCAGCGTTTGTTGCTCTGCTCTGCTCTGCCCCTAGTACTCCACGATGAGGCTGCCGAAGGGCGACCGGTGCGGGATGCCCTTGCGACGCTTGGCGGAGCGGTGAATGTTGGCGGTGGCCGGCGGGGTAGACGGGCTGAAGCTCTGCACCACGCTGCTCTTGTCGCCAGGGCTCCCGCCGCTGGTGATGGTGGACGAGTCATCCGAGTCCGACGCCGCCGCCCTCTTCAGCTTCGTCTTCTTGCCGGCGGTGTGCTTCTTCCGGCCGCGGTACTCGCCGGAGGTGCCAACTATCTGCGCGTTTTGCACACGAGAACGATTAAAGAGAGCTCAATCACAAATTGACAATGCCGATGCATAGCACGGGCGAACTGAACCGAAGAAATCTTGGAATGAACAGGCGTTGACTAGCTGACTACTGAACACTGACCTTGCATCCGAGGGAGCAGAAGCGGAAGGTGTCGAGGAGGCTGCGCTCGCAGACGTCGCAGGTGTTGGTGACGCCCTTGCCGGGCCTGGGCTGGGGGCGCTCGTTGAGGAACACCACGCGCGCGCTGTTGATGATGTACGTCTGCACGCCGGTGATGTCCAGCACCTTCTGGATCTCCGACACGCGGATCACGTCGTGGTAGGAGGACCTCCTTATCTGCACAACACATCGAAACAAACAAACATCGTCAGAGAGAAGCACGAGAGATGGGATAGAACAGGGCCATTTCTCACGCCGGTTCGGGGAAGTTCGTTATCCCCGGTCCTCGGAGGTTTCCACTTTCGAATGCGTGTGGGGAAAGAGAGGCCGTTGGGAACTGGAGGATGCAGCTAGCTACCACAAGTCTATAGCTTTGAGAGAGAGCGACTCTCAACTCGTTCCAGTCAAGGACAAGAAACCCAATGAGAGGAGAGGAAGAAGAAGAGAGTTAGGTGGGTTACCTGGATGGCGTGGTGGCCGTGGTGGTATGCGAGGCACTGTGAGCAGAGGGCGCCGCTGATGCAGTCGAGGCAGTACATGTTGCACTCGCACTTGTGCGCGTCCGCGTGCATCTTGCATTGCCCGAAGAAGCTGGTCGCCAGCAGCGGCTTGAGCCACGGCGGCCACCGCTGGTTCTCCGCCTCGTCTCCTCCCTGCAACATCCCACCCGCCATTCATTAGTTAGCAGAGCTCAACGAATAAATCAGGAAGCAGAGCATTAAATGGCTCCGAAAGAAGAAGAAAGCAGACCAGCAGAAGCAAAGAGCTAGAGGTTACTTACCATGTGGCCACCTCTGGTGTTGATTCTGAGCAGCAGCGGCGAGTCATGGTGGAATGCCATTTCCATGCTTGAACTAGGCGCGTGCAGAATGCGGAGCGAGAAGAAGAGTGCGAGCGGAGCGGAGGATTTGAGGGGAGAAAGGAGGGGAGGGAAAGGGGGAGAGTGGGCTAGCTTTAGAACAAAGAAGCGGAGGCAGAGGAAAGCCGAGGTCTTTGTAGACCGGGAGAAAAGGAAGCAAGTGTCACGGCCAGCACTGGTACACGGAGGTGGTGGTGCTAAACCTAACCGGCAGGGGTGGATGCTTTCAGGGGAGGCGGGGAGCGTTTGTTCCATAGCGCGGCCGCCCGTGCTTATCCCCTCCCAGCCGGATCCGGGCCTCGGACCGTCAGCGGCGAACCCGGCCTGGACTAATTTAAGCCTCCGTTTAAATTAGTACTCACACTGTTGCTTCCCGGAGCAGGGAGTGGTGGCCGTGGGATGGAGTCTGTGTTGTCCTGTCGAGAGAGGAATTTTACATTGGCGGGATACCATTGGTGGCGGTGGCAGGCACGCGGCCATCACCACTGACGTTGTTTGCTTTCCCGGTGCGGGTCGGGCGTGCTAGCATCCGCACCGTATTCTTGGCCGACTACGTAACGTACGTGTACCTTTGTTGATGGTAGATTATCATGCGTGGTGCTTCGTGCGGTTTCTTTCCCATTCGTCACTCGCTCCGGCTCCACCAATGCAGCTCTAGGGGAGTGCCGATTTTGGCTGCTATGCTATGAGGCGCACAAAGCGCCAAAGCAAGCACCGAGACACGTTTTCTCCGCGGGAAAGTTACGGCCATTAGCGAGTGTGCACACTATCGGAGGAGGTGAGGGGAAAATAACCACGCCGTCCACTCACTCTTGTGCGTTGAACCCTATGGAGGGAGAAGGATCGGATGCTTCCTTTCGCATTCTCAAGTGGTTGTTGTCTCGGGTATAGCCCATTGTTCACAACTTCTTTTTAGATCATTGTTCACAACTCTTAAGATGCTTTAAGTAGTACCTTTTTCCTCTAAATATACAAGGTCCCAACGCATTTCTAGGCTTAATTTGAACAATTGAATACTCTGTCACTCAAATGGAGTATGTCTTACACACGACGAAAATAGTAAAGTTGATTCTCCTTAACTGCCACCGTTCCAAAATATTTTGTTAGGTTATTTTAGGCTACCAAAACATTTTTATATTTTGGAACAAAGGTTGTAAAAAATTCTGTCATATGACTCATATTTGGTCAATTGAGGACGTAGGAATATGTGGAGCTATTGCATATTCAGGGCCACTTTAGATCATAGGAATAGAAAAGCATACGATTACAATGTCATGCACTGCATATTCTAACATGATTTAGAATATAGGAATTATTAAGCGGTGTTTTCGGATGGCGCGCAGATAACATAGACCTAAATTTTGCAAGATTAAGGAGAGATTGGTGATAGAGTGCAAGTGCATTGGACTTTTTGGAAGAAAATAAAATAAGGCTACATCTCATTTATAGAATTCAACGCATAGCAATGAAGTTCCATAATATCCAAAGAGCTTCCATTTAAAATAGTCCTATGGTTTGGAATCCCCTAAAAAATTCTATAAAACTCCTTCAATTCAAATAGGATCCAAAATGAGGTTGGAACTCATATTAAGATTTCCATGAACATATGAATAAATTCCATATGAATTTAGCGACCTCATTCCTATGATCCAATTGGGTTCATAAGAAAAACCCTATAGAAAGGAATCATCCACAAAAATGAAACTCATTCAATCCAAAGATGCGTTAGACCGATGAAGTGGTTGCACTATACATAATATTTGGAATTTTTGTGGATGCATGAAATATGCTAACTTGCGAATCAACAAAATTATGCTAATACTATTTTGATTTATGTGCCCACAATAGCCAAAATTTCGTTACATTCACACTGTATGTTTTAGCCGTTCTTCTCTTGTTTTTGACACAACATAAGCAGTTATATTTTGTTATTTTTGTTTAGTCCTAGCTACATTCAGTTATATGTATCCACTGTCATTTCATCACTTTCAAATCTTTATACATAGTGTTACGTGTACATCCAAATCTTCTCTTGATAATTTTCCACTCGGAATATACATGTACACTCTCACTTTTATTTCAAAAGCTAATAGAAGAGAGCGCGTACATGTACATGCAAGGTGCAAATTACTAGTTTTTTCATTTGAGAGATGGGCTTTATTAACCAATTGCATGCATCATATATCCAAATAGCTAAAACCTATTACATAGCATGTTGAAAGTCGTGGAAAAGCATCCAATCAAAAGTTTGACATTCCACGCCGAATATCACTCTAAGGGGCATCCAAACCTTTGTAGCCCACGTCAAGGAATTTCGTTGCATGGTGTTACATTTGTGTTTGGGGAGTTTATACCATGGTGGGTCATGCTAAATAAATTACGTTTATTGTATTTAAGTTAGTTTATTCCTATTGCTAGGGATTTTCTTATGGTAGTAGAAAGTAGAGGTAGCATATGTCAGTCACTGACCATCTTCGCCCATGACTCTATCTAATAGTAAATAACAATATATATTTATAATCAAACCAAGTATATTTATGACAAATCCTAAGCCAGTAGCCACAAGAGTGGTAAAATCATTAATAAAAATACAATCATAATAATTTTAACTGTACAATTGATTTTCTCAAACATTTGAAGCCTGGGATTAGTTAGACATAAAGCGACATAATTATATTTCATCTCTATAAATACCTAGTGCTAGTTAGTTGTTTTCATGAAGAGAAAAATTAATGAGTTGTTTTGTTTGAAAGTTCAGATGCAATGTTGGTATAGCACTAGACATAAAATTATGCGGCAGAGGGAGGTGCCCTACATGATGGTCCATATATATGATCGGGATCTGCACACTTGGCTACGAAATAGCCAACTAGTGAGGTGAGAGGAGGGGATACACCGACAAACCAGTTTTTAACACGTACATCATGTAGTTTACATTTTGTAGTACTTAGAACTAAGAAAGATACTCATCTACTAAGGATCTTTATTAAGTATTTGTTATACTTGTGTGCATTATATAACTCTCAAGACTAAAATAGACACATATGAACACAAAACTAAATCCAAGTGGTTTGGGTGTATTTGTGGTGCGAAGGGATGTTTGAGTAAAGGATAAACTTTAAAATTTAATATTACCTAACATTGTTCTTTGTTAAAGTTGTTATTTATTATTCAAATAAATGATTGTTTATATTGTATATTAAATGTTGTATTCTATAAAAATACTAGAAACATTTAGTGACAACCAGCTATAAAGAAGTAAAAATATTCAGTATAAATATGTTAGGATTATTTACTATGACCTGTTCTCTATCAACCATGTAGATTCGTATACCTGTGCATTTTTCTTTCACATACATAAGATTTTTTACATAATATTCATCTTAGAAATCGACATATAAAACACAAAGCATCAACTATGCCTTTGTACATCACTAATACACAGCAGAACATCAACTCATTTTCAGTATCAAACGCTGGCCCATCTGGCCTCTACAGATTCATGGAATTACTTGGTTACATAAGAACAAACAGAGGATGGAACGGGAGGAGCAGAGCAGGCTGGAGACGGAGCGTCGGTGGAGCACCGGCGGGAGAAGCATGCCGGAGACGGACCGCCGGTGGACCTGGAGAGGAATCCTAGTTGTTCGCTCGGGACTGGCTCGGGAGAGATGCAAAACTATTCGCTTGGGAGAGAGGAGCGGAAAAAAGAGAAATGACTAGGGGCAGTGCGGTGGCAATTCCATGTAATTTGCATGTTAAATAGGTGCAACGCAAAAAAAGTTTTGTTGTATTTGCGGGCCCAGCTTCTCCCGGCTGTGAAGTATGGGACGAAACTGGCTGCCACAGGAAACGGCTCAAAATCCAGTTCTTTTGAGCGCTCATTTTCACTTATAAGCTGCTCATAAGCTCCAAAAAAACTAGGCCTTAGAAAACCGGCTCGAGGGCTTCCCAACAAGTTGGCTCTATTAGAGGGAAGTGCCTATCTTGTTTCTTGTTGACGATTAGGACATGTGGATTCCTTTTATGGAGATACTTAGTACTAGTACATGTTTTTATTGGTGTATTTCGAAGAAACCAAATGGGGTTGGCCAGCATGTCATTGGTTGAGTAATGTAGTAGGTTAAGGAGCAGAAAAGGATGCATATTGTATTGAAATATTTCATAGCCAACGTACGGCGTTCGGTAGTTTGGTCAACTACTCTAACGCCTTTGGACTATTTGTGTACTCTTTCATGCTTTTCTCAAAACTCCAAATCTTATTTTAACTCGAAAACTCCCTAATCTTCATTAGCTGCAACATGATCGACATTGTGGGACACACATTACTAACAACTAAAGCGTTTTGGTCGCCTCAAGTTTCCTGGACGGCCAATCATGCATCACACAACCATGGGATTAGCACTGAACAGACACATTCGGTGTTGAATTGTGCACCCGGTTAAGGGTCGGTTACAACAACGCCTTTGTGTGTCTGCATAAAGTAATCATTTGCGGTTAAAACATCACATCAGCCTCTTGGAACCAGTCCTAATCCACAGGTCGATGACGATGCACTAAGCAATTAACAACTCGATCGAGGGGCAGCCATTCATGATGAAACGAGCCGATCAGGCCAGGTTACCAACGAGGAAAACACTGGTAATTTCCCGCCAAAAAGAAAGAAGTGGGAGCATGACACGAAGCTTTCTTCTACATCATCGATTCTCCCCGGCCCCTTGAGTAACTCAAAAGTCCATCGTGGGCCGGCGCTAGCTGAATCATGCACGAATTATTGGTCCCTGTGATGTAACGGTGACGCGCGCGCTCGTCCGTCCCCTAATTCATGGTATGGTGTCTGAACTCTGAAGCTATTGTGCCAAGGAATTCAGCCATATTCCCGGAGAGACCAACTGACGCCGTACGTGTCAATGATTCACATACCAGCTACTCACTCCGTTCCAAACTAATTGACTTGGTTTTGTCCAAATATGGATGTATCTATACTTGTTTAATGTCTAGATACATCCATGTGTAACAAAATGTGTGTCAATTAAATCCGAACGGAGGGGAGTAGCTGGTAACGAATGGAAATTCGCGAGCTTAATTAGGGTACCTAATCATTATTCGTCGCTTTTCCATCGCATATATAGCTAGGTAGCCACATAGACATACTCCCTCCGTTCTAAATTAAATGAATTCTATTTGTCCAAATATAGATGTATCTATACATTTAACATGTCTAGATACATCCACATATGGACAAATGGAAGTCAATTAATTTGGAACGAAGGGAGTAGCTAGGAGTTGCATCTGTTACTCTGATCTGGTGAGACAGCATCTCGTTTCCGGGGAAAGACGCACGTACACCTCGAAAGCCTACCGCCGGCCGCTTGGCTACAAGGCTTGAAGAAGGCCCCTCTTATCATCTAGACACCGCCGCGTCAAGCTAGCTAGCTCTCAACTCCTCTCATCATGCAGCAGCTGAGCAATGTCTACTCTTCTTTTGAGCTTCCTTTAAGCTAGTAGTTGTGGCTGGGAGCTCCATGAATCGTCTAGAAAGATCCGCGTTCCTCTTCTGTGCTCCGTCTCCTTCGGGACCCAGAAGCGATCCATGCATGCTTCCAGAAAGAAGATGAGCTCTGCTTAAAGGGCATGCGGTGATGTGAACTGATGAATACAACGAAACATACGTGCATTGATGTTTAGATCGTGCTATCATTGCACCCATTTCGAGAGTGTACGTCGATCGACGACGATCTGGAAGCAGACTTTTTTCCAGCAAACGATCGAAATGAGCTTTAGGAGGCCACTAATTGGGAATAAATGGGACATGTGGTCTCATTTAGTTAACAGACTGATGGATATTGCGCTAAATGATGTTCCTGATTCTTTTCATTGGAAGCTTACTCAGAATGGTTTATTCACTGTCAAATCCATGTATGAAGATTTAATGAATGGTCATACGAGGTTCTTAAAAACTTACTTATGGAAGTTAAAGATACCGCTTAAAATCAAAATATTTATGTGGTCCCTTCATAGAAAAGTCTTGCTCACTAAGGATAATCTGGCCAAAAGAAATTGGCAAGGTAATACTAATTGCGCCTTTTGTGGATGTAATGAAACAATTGAACATTTATTTATCTCTTGCCCTTTTGCAAAATTGGTTTGGCGTGTGGTGTTTTGTATCTACAATATTCCTCCACCCACTAATGTTTCGAATATGTTCAGAAATTGGTTAAATGGGGTGGATCACAAGACCAAGGCTAGGATACGTATTGGTGTATCAGCAATTTGTTGGTCGATTTGAAATTGTAGGAACAATCTTGTTTTTAACAGGAAAGATACTTTTCATGTCTTACAGGTTATCCATATGGCGGTGCACTGGATCCAGTTATGGGCTACCCTGCTACCTTCGGGCCAGCGGGGCCTTATGGAGGCTGGATGCACGAGGCTTTTGCGGGTGGCACAGGAGTTTTTCTCCCCGCATACGTGACAGCATATTAGGTGACTTTCGTAGTTGTGCTTCACCTTTTGCTGTCTTTCTTTGAGGCGTGTCTCAAATCTTTGTGATTCCGGAGATGTAAACTTAAATATTGCACTCGAACTATGTAATAAGCGGCTGTGTGCATCGCTCGATACAGAGTCTGTGATTAATAAAATTCCCTTTTCTTAAAAAAAAGCAAACGATCGAAATGGCCGATCGACGCGATCGGTTTGGTTGGCAGACACGAAGAGTACATTGCATACAATAAATGGTGTAAGCTGTAAGCACAACAGTACCGTAGCACCTGCGGTGTTGGCTTGGCTAGATTCTGATCTTCATGGATGGAGGCAGGGCGGCAAAGTGAGAGCTCCACTTGCATTCCACTTTTATTAGTTGAGTGAAACGGAGGCCGGCCGGGTTGGGCACGGCATCGGATGCGGACAAACGACATGTTGCGCTGCTGATTTCATGGCGGCTGCTGCCGGATAACGCTGGACCGTACGTCCGGATACGAACAAGCAGCGGGTAGAGTATATGAGGTGATTTTTAAACCGAAATGCTTTGGCTTTCCCAACAGCAAATGGTACGGCATTTTTCTTTATTTCTGAAGTCTAATAAGCAACCGGAACTCCTGAGGTCACCGGACGGGTGGCTGAAGCCGACCGCCGCAAGCCATAATTAAACAAGGCGGCGGTGTCGATGGTAAGGGAGGCCATCGACGCCCTGATGTGTGATGGGCGATGGATATCACTGGAGCGAAATTGGATATTCTATCGGTGATGTGCCAATTGCGGCCCCTGCCTGCGTGGCGCGTCGACTTGATTAGTTAACTCGGGCGTACGTGTGCGTGTCCTGAATTCGGCAGCTTTCCGGCCGGGAGGAGCTTTCCTCGTCATTTCCCTTCTCGGGTAATGGCAATTTCTCCGGTGCCGCAGCCCGCAGGTGTCGTTGCTTCGTGCGGGCTTGACAAATGTGCGTGCTCCCTTGTTAAAAGCTGCTGACATGTGCCCACGTACGCCTCCAACCGGACCTGCATGCGAACTGCCGAGTGTTTTCTCTCCGATCACGGCCGTGCTATGCTATGTACGCGTGTGCGTACTGAGTAGGAGTACGTACGTACAACATAAATGTGGCCCCGGTTGGACCGTTCCAGCTGCTAGGTGCGCGTTTGGTAGTCTGTATGGCGTTTCACGTCCTTTTAGATTAGTCTGCGCAGGGACTGGTCTGATAAATTCAGCCTATGCGTCTGGTTATTCACGCCGTTTGGTTACTCGATGGCCAATTTGTTGCATGAGATTAAAAACGAGAACCACATGTCTGATGTGGCAACCTCTTACCACGAGTGGTGATCTTACCACGAGTGGTGAAGTTACCCATCACATACTGAACATAGCAAATATACATTCAGAAAACAGTTTAGAATATGATTATATCATAGCAAATCTAATTTATCAGGATCATAACATAGAATTGTGACAGAGAGCACCACGAGTAGCTCGTGATACATCTCAATTTCGTCAATGGAGGGGTTAATATATACCAACTTTCAAAATATTTTGCAAACCAGTATCAAACCTAATCAAATACTACAAAGGGGGTCCTACATAGTGCTTTTGCAAATAGGCCCGCAACTAGGACCTTTTCTCTATCTCTCTGTCATGTCAGCATGCAGGTAATGCTCATCTTCGTGATCCGCAAGGTAGTTCATAGCCTAGATCGGAGTGTAGAGACTAGGAGCAGGCACATGCCTACATGCGTAGATTGTCTTCATTTGAGTATAGTTGATTATGGGATTGTTCAGTAACTCCTCCGAGGGTTGCACCTACAAGGCGGATTCTTAGTTGTGCTTCATGATGAACAAACGAAAAGAAGACATATTGTGGGTTCTTCTATCTAACAATGATGTGTGCAATCAACTTGTTTTCATCCATCTTGATGGTCGTCCTCTGCTCACACCAAATGCCTCCTTCAATTTTCTTCAGATGGGAGATCCTAACCCTACTCTGTCTCCACTCAGATGTCAGATGGTTGTAAATCTGCGTAGTTCACTGTAAC
Source organism: Poa pratensis (assembly GCA_947311845.1). NCBI lineage: Eukaryota > Viridiplantae > Streptophyta > Magnoliopsida > Poales > Poaceae > Poa > Poa pratensis. The sequence goes on along the minus strand of CAMZMU010000050.1, from coordinate 20,549,028 downwards.
CCCAGCAAGTGAAGAATATCATTGCTAACCTTGTTAATGTAATGCTCTTTGAAACCTCTATCAAAGCGAATCCCTTTGTACGAGCTCACAAATTTGTTCAAAACGAATAGGGACATAACCCGACCAACTACAATTGAGGCTACTAGCAAACCGAAGAGGGGCTGCACTTTCATATGAGTCAGCATTAGATCCTCAACCTCAATGACCGGCAAGTCGTTCATGTCAGACAGTGCATATCATACTGAAGGAGCAGACATATCGGTAGAGCTAGGCGCAACGATGTCCTACAATACCGATGTAGGGATGAACACACACAATAATCATAAATCTAGCACTGATTCGAAGAAAAAGATGATACTAAGCATGGATATAGCACATACTAGACGATGAAGAGAGGCTACTTATGAATCTAACACCGATGTAGGAGACGAACACACTAAGCATTGAATCTACCAAAGATCTAGAAGATGCCGGCAGATTGAGCTCACAAGAACATGTGGTAAAGGTTATTACAACAACCTTGGTACGAGCACGGTTGCCGCCGACGAGATCGACCGCCGCCTTGCAAAGAGCAGACACGAGATCCACCGCCGCCTTGCAAGGAGTAGACTTGCCGCTCACGAGCTCCACCGTCGTCATTGGAGTCGGTGAAGAAGTTCCCGCCATCGCGCTCGCCCTAGAGCTCGAAAGGGGGAAATGGTGGTTTGGATTTGGGCGGTGAGCGCGGTGGCTCAAAATAGAGGGGCGAATTAGACGGGCGGTGACCGAATTTCTCCTGCCGCAGTTTTCGTGCTCACGCCATCTCCCCCTCTCCGGTGTTTGTAGTAGCTCGCACATGACTTTCCTCGAGGTCGCACACCGGGAGCGTGGCTTGAGGGGAATTGCCGATCTGAGCGTACCCGCTAGGTCTGGCCCGACGCTGTTTTTGACGTGCGTGTCGGACTAACCCGACAGCTCGCACCGCCATCCAAACGCCACGCTTTTGCAGCTGGGACATGCTGACTACCTAGAGTGTTGTCTTGGGTCAAGCCCCGTGCGACGCGAAAGTCCATAACCTGTGTCCCGTACTCCCGTGCCGTTTTGCTTGGTAGACGGTTTGACTTGACGCCCCAGAATCAAATGAATACTATCGCTTCCGTAATCCACATACTGAAGAATATTTTGGTGCTCCGTGTTTGACCAGCGACGGTCGACGGACGGGCACCGCACGTTTCGCGCTAGCACATGGGAACCAGGGGTCACCTACCAACCAGCATAGAGACAGGGGATGGCGTCGCGGCCGGCGCGGCAGTGGGTGTCCTACGTTTCTGCCACGTTTATTGGCTGAACCTTCCAGTGCGCTTCGAGTCGACAAGCCCTGCCTGGACGGGAGCGAGGAAATATACGTATATCGCCTCGGGACGCCCGCCCGTCACCCCGTGCCACCTTCAACAGCGACCCACTAGCTTGCCTGTCCTACGTACCTTTCTTTGATTCCAAGACCCCTAGCTTGCGGTCAAGACAAGTTGTACGGGACAGGAGGAGTAATAAAGATCTACTACTAGCTACTGTAGGTTGGTTCTGGCTCAAGCCGCAGGTAGTCATCAGAGCCCCTGTACGGATTGACGTTGGACAGTTACCCACAGTAACGGGCACGTATGATTCCAGTGATCGGCAGCGTGCACCTGTGGGAGATGCCGGCTCCTCCTCCAATGCGTGGTCGGCGGCGCCGCGTTTCGGCAAGGTGAAGTCCGAGCCGACGCCCCGGGCCGAGCCGCGCTTCGTGAAGGTGACGTCCGAGCCGGCGCCGCGCAGCGGCGGCGTCACCATCCGTGACTTCGGGCCGCCGCCGCCCCCGAAGGTGAAGATCGATCCAGGGATGTCCTCGTCCCGCGGCAAGAAGCGCGCCGCGCCACCGCCGCCGAGGACGCTGACGGATGAGAAGGCAGAGGCGCAGTTCCAGAGGGACCTCGCCCTCGCGGAGAAGCTGTCTTTCGACACCGTCCAGCCGGCGTCGCGGGAGTACGCCGAGCACTGGTCTTGCATCGAGAACAACATCATCGAGCTCGACGCCGACGTCGCTATTGCCGCCGCGCCAGCGCCGCCCCCGGTGTAGGAGGAGGTGGAGGAGCCGGCCGAAGCGCCGCCGCAGCAGGACGCCCGCGAGTGGAACAACGACGACTGGGACCGCTACTACTGGACCGGCGCATAGACTAGGTTTAGTTTAAATTTCGTTGCATTTTGTAAAAAGTATCAAATTTCAATGAAATGTGTTAAGTTTAAATGAATTTGAGTCTCAATTTTTTTTCTTCTCAAAATCCTATTGGGAGCGACCGGTGGGGCGCGGCGCTCCCAAAATGCGGCAACGGTTGCCGGCGCCCAACAGCGCATGTCCGGCACCGTTGCCGGACACTGTTTTGGGCGCGCCGGTGGAGATGCTCTAACCATTATTCGTCGTTTTCCATTGCATATATAGATGCATGGCCACATAGACATAGCTAGGAGTCCAGCCTTATCCCCTCGCTACATTGAGGAGAGGCGATAAGGAGGCGACCCCGACTTCTCCACCGCGCCGCCGGCCGGGCCGGTGGTTCCCTCCCTCTCCGCCTGCCGCCGCGGCGGCGGGAGAGTGGGGGAACCCCGGTCCTGCGACTCCGGCTAGTTGAGTGTAGATTAGGTGTGAGTGCCCTGTCGAGGTCGTCGAAGACGGTGGCGACGGCGTCGGCTTGTTGGGCGTGGTCTTCCCCCTCCTTTCCCCGTTCCGGCCGTGGCGCCGGGGAGGTCGTGGAAGGGTTCCTTCGGATGTGCGTCTTCTTCCTTGCTCCTCCGGCCGGCTGTGGTGGCGAGGGGAGGAGGTGGTGGTCGACGGTGCTCCGCTTTTGTGGGTGCTCGTGGTGGTGCTTTCCTTCGGCGATTCTGCTCCGGCCGGCCGTGGTGGCGAGGGGAGCGGCCTCTGCTGAAGGTTGGGTGGTGTTGGTGGTGGGTTTGGACGGCGCTGCGTCGGCGGGTTGCACGTTGGTGCTAGAGTGTTGCTGGTGTGGTCGAACTCGTTCATCGACTCCAGGTTTCGTCGCGGGGCGGCGGACGACTTCTGCGACTGTCTACTTCATGTGGAGGTGGCTTCTCCCCGGCGGGTGGTGGTACGGTGACGACGGCGTCGTCTAAGTTTCTCGGGAGCGCGGCGGAGGATCCGATCGTGTTCTTCTCAGGGTGCTCAGGGGTCTTGGTGCTTTTTTACAGGGTCTTTTTGTTATTTCTTTTCTTTCTTGGACCTGGCTGTAATTTGGCGCTGAGTTTCCTGTTTAAAAGTGTCGGATCCTTTCCTCAAAAAAAAAATAAAAAAAAAAATAGACATAGCTAGGAGTTGCACGATGGATGCACACCAGCTCCGGGCCATGCAGCATCTGTTACTCTGATCTGGTGAGACAGCATCTCGCTTCCGCGGAAAGACGCACACCTCAAAAGCCTACCGCCAGAGCCGCCGGCCTCTGGCTACAAAGAAGGTCCCTCGATATGTAGACACCGCCGCGTCAAGCTAGCTAGCTCACCTCTCCTCTCATCATGCAGCAGCTGAGCAATGTCTACTCTTCTTTTGATCGAGCTTCCTTTAAGCTAGTTGTGGCTGGGAGCTCATCTAGAAAGGTCCGCGTTCCTCTTCTGTGCTCCGTCTCCTTCGGGACCCCAGAAGCGATCCATGCATGCTTCCAGAAAGAAAGAGGAGCTCTGGTTAAAGGGCGGTGATGTGAACTGATGAATACGACGAAACATACGTGCATTGATGTTCAGATCGTGCTATCATTGCACCCCATTCGAGAGCGTACGTCGATTGACGACGATCTGGAAGAGCACAGACCTTTTTCCAGCAAACGAAATGGCCGATCGGCCACCTGCGGTGTTGGCTTGGCTAGAATTTGATCTCTATGGATGGAGGCAGGGCGGCAAAGTGAGAGCTCGATCCACTTGCACTGCGGTTTTTATTACTTGAGTGAAACGGAGCCAGCCGGGTTGGGCACGGCATCGGATGCGGACAAGCGACATGTTGGGCTGCTGCTGATTTCATGGCGGCTGCTGCCGGATAACGCTAGACCGTCCGGAGATACGGACAAGCGGGTATAGTATATGGGGCCGATTTTTAAACCGAAATGCTTTGGCTTTCCCAACCGCATATGTACGGTTTTTGTTCTTCTTTTTCTCTAAACTCTAATAAACAGACAGCTTCTGTGGAAGATTGTAGAATACTGCTCCGTCTGTATAAAGAAAGCCAGCGGGCATCGAAGATAGCCGTCAGCAGAGCTCAAGAAAAAGGAGAAGCAACCGGAACTCAAAAGACGGGTGGCTGATCGAAGGCGACCGTCGCAAAACCATAATTAAACATGGCGGCGGTGTCGATCGTCAGGGAGGATATCGACGCCATGATGGATATCACTCGAGTGAAAAATGGCTATTCTATCGGTCGTGGCTGGCCGTGATGTGCCTAATTGTTGCGGCCCCTGCCTGTTCGTCGACTTGATTATTACAGTAGTTAACTCGGGCGTACGTGTGAATTCGGCAGCTAGCTTTCCGGGAAGGAGGTTTCCTCGTCATTTCCCTTGTCGGGGATGGGACGGCATGGCAATTTCTCCGGTGCCGCGCCCAGTCCGCAGGTGTCGTTGGTGCACTTTCCTTCCAAGCGAGGGAATGTGCTCGATCTCCTTTGGTTAAAGAGGACACGTACGCCTTGGAGCCAGCTTCGTGCCTGCGTATATGCGGAGTGCTTTCTCTGCAATTAGGGCCGTGCTATGCTATGTACGCGTGTGCGTACTACTGAGTAGGAATACGTACTGATACACAATAAATGTGACCATTGCTCCGATAGGCGAGAATAGTACACACAATGCAGGTCTTGGTCAAAGCCCCGTGCCGTTTCGCTGGGTAGACTCTTTGACTTGACGCCCCAGAATCAAATGAATCGCTCCTGTTAAGTCAACTTTCAAGGCTTCAGATAATACCTTTTTGGTGTTCCGTGTTTGACCCGGCGACGGTCGACGCCCGCCGGACCGGAAAGTGAAACAAACAAAAGCAGAGGCGGGCGTCGCGGCAGTGGGTGTCCTACGTTTCTGCCACGTTTATTGGCTGTGAACCTTCTGGGGCGCTTCACGTCGACAAGCCCTGGACTGTACGGGAGCGAGCCAATATATATATCAATCAATCATCGCCTCGGGACGCCCGCCCGTCACCGCGCGCGTGCCACCTTCAGCTAGCTTCCGTCGAGTTTTTCTGTGGTCAAGACAGTACCTACTGAAGATCTAGCTAGGCTGCTTCTGACTGAAGCCGCAGGTAGTTATCGGAGTCCAGTACAGGTTTGAAAACGCGGGTTACAGTTACCCACAGGTAGCTAGGCTGCGGCCAACGACGACTTGGGGCATCACCGAGTGGGTCTTCGAGCCTGGACACGCCTGCGATCGTGGAATCATGGATTCATGACGCTGGCTTCCACCTGACTCTCTTGGCATCACGCATTCACGCTAGCTAGATTCCTCTCGATCAACCCACGGCGCAACAGCGGCGGCGGGTGCAGGAGTGCGGAGGAAGCAAATACGGTCGTCTTCTTTATCGATTCCGCAGTTAATTAATCTGCTGTTCTTCAGTTTGGTTGGAGAGGTGTCGTTGTAACATTTCTTTTGTGACCTGAAATGTTCGTGTGGATGAGATTGGGGGAAGCGGGGAGCAAGCAGAACTATGTCACATCGTGTCAAAAAAATGCCCGCAAAAAACAGACAAGATCATAGTGTTAAGAAAAATGAAGTACGTCAGATATCTCATGGGCCTCCTAGTCTGGAACCCTTTCGGCCCGTACAAAAATTCTACTACCAGAGAAGGTTTTAGATGATGGGCAGAGTTAATTTTGCGGAGCAGGCTCGGCCTACCAACACCTCTTTTTTCTTCTTCTTGCGGGTCCTCAATTTGTTTTTTGAACACTAGTCACTTAGTGAGTTTGAACGTGCAACACACGTCTTTGCAATAACTTCACAATTGAAACAGTTTGTTTTACCTTTTTTTTTTCATCTTTGTATCCTTATCAGGAAAATCAAAAGCCCACATTTGATGCAACACACCAACATAATATTATAATATATCTTCATGAAAAAAAAAGTAATACAATGTACATCGTCATAGTTAGATCTTTTTCTTCTACCAAAGTATGAACTGATTTGACTGGTTTGTTGTGTTTCCAAGTTGGTTGATCTATATCAAAGATCTTGCGCTCGTGAGAAGACGACCTCATGGAGACACATCTTCCATCAGATTATTCAACGGTGGATGAATAAAGAACATTTTAGCCAAGGTGGACATGATGCAGTGGCCAAGCATGTTCTTGGAAATGAAAATACATTTACAAGATTCTTGTAGAGATCGGTGCTTGGGCTCCATAATCTAAAATACAACATTTGCATCATGCAAGCTCTAGACATCAATCCGCTCATGAGTAATCTAAAATAGCAAAAAAAAAAGGCCTTCGTTTCAAAAAAAAAAATGCAAACAACATAAGCAACAAATAACGGATAGATGAATAGAACTACATGACCTGCATGGTCAGAGAGCCACTTTTTATTACCGCTGATAGCAAACCGGCTACAACTAACCCCGGGCACTTTCAATATGTTGTATTTGTGAAGAGTTAGAAATTAATGTTGTTCGTTTTTACCATATAGATTCAGTTTAGGATAAATTACTCTTTATTAATACGAGATTCAATTCATGATGTGGAGTTCTCATATTTCTACTCGTACTTTGTGTATACAAAAATTGTGCCACTTAAACATATCATCGTGTTTCTATGTGTTTGTGAGCTCTTATGAATATCTAGACACAGGGTTCTAGCATGCACATGAATCTAACAAATATCTGAATAAAGATTTGCAAAACTATGATTATGTTCAAAGTTATAACTGCAGGTTTTTTTATATCAAAGTTCACACAAAGGAAGATTCAAAATTGATCGCAATTGACGGTATCTTTAAAAGATATATAAGAACAGTAAACTGGTAGACAATTGAAACACAGATGAACACAATAATATTTATCTAAGTTCATGAAACATGTACTGAACTCAAGTTTGAAAAACACAACACGATTTACACAACAAAAGAAATAGTTCAATTTGGATTTATTTATGATGATAAATGATATTCGATAGGCACTGGGATCTAATATTACTAACAATGGCACTTAAATAATGTTGTTTAGTATACATATAAATAATACCTAAGATTGTATAATTATTTTTTTATCAATACTAACTAGGTACCACGAAACCAATTATTAATGTAAACAAGTGAAACTATTTAGTATAAGAGCTCTTTTCTGGTGATTGGCACGGAACTCGTGGTCCCGTCGGAACCGTGGGCTCTGAATTTTGTTAGCCATTGATTATGAGGTGATTTTTATTAGCCGTTGATTAAAATTCACGTAGGCTTAGGAAAAAAACAGCCCGTAATGCTAGTTATTGTGTAGTTGTTTCTCTGTTGTGAAATTATATCAACCCACACCAAATATAGCAGTGAAGAAACCTATAAGCCCTAGCTCTCATTGATCAAACTAAACTTGGCAATTAGCCTCTCACACGCATGAGAAAGAGTGAGACAGCTCGATGTCCAAGTGGAAGAAGAGCTAGTAGCTAGCAGCCGCAACTTGTAACTAAAAGGCAGACACACGGCACCGGCCTAGCTCGTTTCTCCGGAGCGCTTGAAGGCACACAAGCTCACCACCGGACTGCCTTCTGTAGTTCTGTACCTGCACAAGAACAAGCAGCGCCGGGCCCGTCGTCCCAGTTCGCACGGCGGGGCGGCCACCGGCCTCGAGGCCAGTAGCAACAGCCATGTGCATGTTCAGAGGAGTGCGCGTCTGATGCATGTAAAATGCATACATGAACTTTGCATGTTATTACTAGATATTACTACATATTTGCAACTTATATGATGTTATATTCATGTTTTATAATGATTTCGGGGATTTTCTAAACAATCCCCCCTCTTTTGGTTCTAACTCTGTTTTCCAGAAAACGTCTTTTTTAGTGTTTCGGACTTTCCGGGAGCTTCGGGACTCCAAAAAGGGCAAGGCCAAAGAGCACGGTTCAGAATTTTCGAGACGAACGCAATGGGCTGAAAATGAAGACCAGAAGCCCAACCAGATGGAAACTAGAGGGCCCCATGCAGTCAGATTCCCTGGCCGCGTGAGGACCCCTCTTTTCCCCCTCGTGGCTCCGATGCCGTCCGTTTTCGTCTCCGTGGCTTCGTCTTGACCTAAAACCTGCTATAAAAATAGTCCCCCGGGGAGTTTCGGGAGGAGGCGGCGGAGAAACACAAAACCACGAAACAGAGAGTCAGAAGGCTGCCGCCGGAGAAGATCGGAGGGGGGAAACGCCGCCGGAATCACCTCCGGAGGGCTCCACCCCCTCCGGCGTGTTCATCATCAACATCTACAGCAAGATCATCTCCATCTCTCCACTGTAAACTCTTGGCAAACATGATATATGATGCAATATACTATTCCCTTGATCTATTGTGTCTCCCCATCTATGTTTGAGAAGTGATTTGTTCTTGGCAATAATGAAATAGTTCGTTGATTAGTTGCATACAAGTTTTGTTATCTTTTATGATTGTCTTTATGTACAATATATGAGTGCACACATATGTTGGGGAATGCATGTAAGGTGATCACCGGTAATGTAATGGAGTGAGGGAGACTTGGGAGGACATGTAAACCTGAGACCGAGTCATGAAGTTACTTTATTGGGGGATATATATAGGGGACCTTAGAACTTAAGGCTATGGTGGGACTTTTATGTCTTAATAATTCTTGTGTGCTCATTTACTTGGCCATGAGATCCATCATAAGGGGTTTTAGTTCATTTACTTGGCTACACCTATTTATGGCTCCTTCCTAGAAGAAACAATTAAGACTGAAACATGTGCTTCACAAATTGTGACAACCACACGAATGAAATAACAATTACTAGAACATTTGCTCCCCTTGAGATATTTGCTACTTGCTACTTTGAGAAACTTGCTCTAAGAAACTTGCGTTTAAAACTTGATTGAGAAACTTGTTACTAGATAAACCCATTCCACATCACTTGCTTTCATTAGTTAGTTCCTTTCATATTTAAACTTATTGCTTTGCACAAACGTACATATAAGAGGGTTATAGGGCTTTAGAGAATAGATAGTTTACCTTCAGCTCCTCATGGGTTCGACACTCAAATACTTATCGAATTGTGCTACTGTGATTCCTTGCTCTTGGGGATTATCAAGCACTTTTCTGGCGCCGTTGCTGGGGAGCGTTGTGCTAAGCTTTTATTATTGTTTGCATTGCATACTAACATATAAATCTAAAACATTATTATAAAATGGAAACAACCAAACAATTATAGAACTGTATAATATCTATCTTGAGTTAGGACATGAAGTGTTTGAGGAGAAAATTAAATTTTATTTGCATAACAATCATGTTTGTGGTAGTACTAATTCGTTGAACACCTTTATTGCTAATGCTAAGGAAAACCTTAAGCTTGGGGAAGTTTGTTTTGATGAATATGATATTTTTAGTCCCCCAAGTTTGGAAGAGAAAATTTATTTTGATGATTCTATGTCTCCCATTTATGATGATTACAATGATGTATATGATATTTTCAGTACACCTACTATTGAGGATGAAAGTGATTTAATTGAGTTTGATGATCCATTATGCTCATTAGATGATAAGTCTTTATGTGGTGATTCTATTCAAAACTATGTGGTTATATTTAACTTTAATGCTTGCAACTATTATGAGAGAGGAAGAGATAAGAATCCCCTTTATGTTTCTATGTTATTTAAAATGCAAGCTATTGATTATTATATGCATTGGTTACCTCAAATTTGTTGTTATTTATTCATATATAAAATTCCAATGCATAGGAAGAGAGTTAGACTTAAAAGTAAATTGTTTAATATTCTGTGGTGTGTTCCTTATGCTTCAATTTCCTATTCGGTTTGAGCACACCTTTATATCTTTACAACATGTAAAATATCTTTACCTACTGTTTTGTGACAATTAGTTTAAGATTTTCATTTTATATAAAATTTGGGAAAGTAAATGAGAAGGATGAGTAATGGAGAAGTTGGGGTCCACCTTGAACATGTGTTGTTCATGCCAATGGAACCGTTACAAAGTCTCTATCATTAAAAGTTTTCCCAAAGCTAAAACCAAATAAAAAGAGTGTTTATGTTGTATATATTTGCTTCTCCTTTTGTCTTTTTGCTAAATCAAAAACAACAAAAATATTTTCCTTCTTCTTTGATTGTTTCTCTTGATTCTTGCTTGATTCTTTTTGTTTCTTTTTTATTTTTATCTTCAGCTTAAGTTTTGGGTTTTTGAGTCAAGGTGCTTGTTTACTACCGTAACATCACCTTTGTATCTTATTTTTCATCTTAATGGCAAGAATAACCTCTTTTGAGAGGTAGGATTAAACAATAGTGATTTGCTGTCCAGAAAACGGATGCCTGAGCTTCACTGCGAAAAATGTATAAAATCACAGAAGAGGAATTTAGACCTGATATTTTACGACGGCAATATTCAGTTATTAATACACATTTCATTAGTTCATAGTTTTCTGATTTGAGCAACGTAAGTGCCTCTGAAAATTCACTCTTTACGGGCGTCCGTGTGGGAGTTCATAGGAGAAGCGGTGGTCGTGCACTCATGGCCAGGAGCAGCGTCCGCACCTGAGGAATTCGGCCGGGGCTCGTCGGCGAGATGCGGGAGGCTACCGGCTGAGTCGCGCCGGTGCTAACCATGAAAGCGCGAGGCTCGCCGTGGCTGACGGGGATTCATGCGAGCCACGGGAGGCACGTCGGTGCTCGCATGGGAGGTGCACGGGGCTGCCGCGGAGGCGTGCCGGTGCTCGCAGGGGAGGCGCGGCAGTGCTCCGCAGTTCAGGGCTACTGGGCAGTGCGGCGGCGCTCGCACATGAAGCACGTTGGGTTGCCGGAAGGCGCGTCGGCGAGGCGCGCGGGTCCGTTAGAAGGCGCGGCGGCCCTCGTTGGAGCTGCAAGGAGAGGGGCGGGGCGCGCCGGCGAGCGGGAAAGGGACGATGTGCCCGGCGGCAAATAAAATTACGGTTCTACATATAGGTCCCACTACCGTCCCACAGTTTTTTTACCCGGTCCCACAAAAATTTGGTTCCGGTCTCACGCAAATTTTGGTTCCGCGGAACCGTTCGGTACCGTCAGTCTGGTTCCGACATTTTTAATACCGTTAGATCGCGGTGGATGAACGGTTATTAAAAATGCAAACCACCCTAAAACTTACCCCCACATGGGTCTAAAGCAGTGGGTGCAGCCCATGGACCACCTCGGATGTTTCTAAAACATTCTAGAAAACTCCGGAACCTTCTAAAATATTCCTACGCAAATTAGGGTTAGCTGGGACTATCCCATAACTCTTCCAAATTCCTTCATCGGAATAATTTTGACAATGATAGAAACTATTTCTATAACTCCGGGATATCCAATGTCCGCTTATCAATCTCTCTGATATGTAAATATATTGATCACTCGGAAAGACCATTCCGGTGATTATCTCTCTTGTTCCAGTCCTACCATAACACACAAATAACCAAACCTAACTTTAGTGTGTGACCCCTATAGGTCCGATACCAGATTGACATGACTTTGAAATACTTTTCGATCAATAATCAATAGCGGAACTATGGACATCCATATTGACTCCCACTGTTATGCGAAAGTGCTCAGTTGAACTTGTTGATTGATGACGTGGATCACACGTTCGTTGGGAGACCCCAAGAGGAAGGTATGAAGCAGTGTAGCAGCAGTTTCCCTCAGTATGAAACCAAGGTTTAATCGAACCAGTAGGAGTAAGAAATCACTTCTGAAGGTTGTCAGTGGCGCGCTGACGTGGAACCTACACACAACACAATCAAACTACTTTGCCCCAACGAAACAGTGAGGTTGTCAATCTCACCGGCTTGCTGAAAACAAAGGATTAAACGTATGGTGTGGAAAACAGTAGTAAATTACAGAGAATGAAAAGGAACAATGATTACAGTTGGTTGTATTATCAGTGTAAAAGAATGGACCGGGGTCCACAGTTCACTAGTGGTGTCTCTCCATAAAAGATAACTAACATGCTGGGTGAACAAATTACAGCTAGGCAATTGACAAAATATTGAGCGCATGACAATGCATATATATGACATGATGATTACTATGATATTCATGTGGGCATTACGACAAAATACATAGACCGTTATCCAACAGCGTCTATGACTAATAATCCACCTCCAGGTTGTCATATCGAGTTCCCCGTTGGTATTAAGTTGCAAGCAACGGATAATCGCATTAAGTAATGTGCGTAATGTAAACAAATGCATTAGACCTAACGGCGCACCCTTAAGCTAAGCATCGGTTATTTTATCCCTAGTGGCAACAGCACATCCACAATCTTAGAAGTTGCTGTCACTCTCCCAGGTTACCGGAGGCATGAACCCACTATCTAGCATAAATACTAACTCTTGGAGTTACAAGCATCTACTTGGCCAAAGCATCTACTAGTAACGAAAAGCATGCAAGATCATAAATAACATATAAGATAGATTGATAATCAACTTGACATAGTATTCAATATTCATCGGATCCCAGCAAACACAACATGTAGCATTACAATAAGATGATCTTGATCATGATAGGCAGCTCACAAGATCTAAACATGATAGCATAAAGTAGAGAGACAACCATCTAGCTATTGCTATGGACCCGTAGTCCAAAGATGAACTACTCACGCATCACTCCGGAGGCAGGCATGGTAATGTAGAGCCCTCCGGTGATGATTCCCCTCTCCGGCAGGGTGCCGGGAAGAGCTTCTGAACCCTCCCGATCTAGGGTTGACGGCGGCGGCGTCTTTGGAACTTTTCGTGGATAATGGCTCGGGTGTCTAGGGTTTTCCCGTGAAGATGAATAAATAGGCGAAAGGGCGGCGGCTGGAGCGACCCGAGGGGCCCACACCCCACCACGGCGCGGTTGGAGGTGGGGCCGCGCCGCCCTAGGGTGTGGCCGCCTCCTCGGTCGCCTCCGTCTCGCCTTTGGACTCCGTGTACGTGTTGGAAAAATAGGAGGTCCTGTCCAGGTTTCGTCCAATTCCGAGAATATTTCCAGAATAGGTTTTCTGAAATACAAAAACAGCAGAAAACAGGAACTGGCACTGTGGCATCTTGTTAATAGGTTAGTCCCAGAAAATGCATAAAAATGATATGAAGTGTATATAAAACATGTAACAATTGGTATAATATCAACATGGAATATCAGAAATTATAGATACGTTTGAGACGTATCATTGATTATCGTACTTCATTCCCATTACTCATGATACTAAACTTTACCCGAGATCAGATATTCCGATATTATGTGAGTCAATCTTTGATCACTATATATTTGTCGATCTTGTCAACCGAGAAGTATCGTTTTACTCGTTCCCGTATTTCGGTATCCCCATGATGAAACATCATCATGTATTGTCTGCAGAACATAGTGATACATTTCATACCGAGTGGGCTCAGGATGTATCTCTCTTTTGACAGAGGAGTAATTTCCCATCTTGAAACATCAAGATTAATACACACCTTTGGAATTACCAGTAACTATTGTTTTGATCACACTGTTACTGTGAGATACTTGATAGCACCAAAACAACTCTTCGTGTATGTACAACCTTAACAACCTCATGGTTTGAGGACATGTTAGTACTATAACCTTACTATGATATGTCACTAAGGACAAAAGACATCGTAAAGGAATCTCTTAGCATATCAATAGACTGGTTCTAGCTAGCCATATTATTTCAACCAACAATATGCTATTTATTGATGCTGACATAAACTATGTCCATGACCAGAAAAACACGGCCGTCCAGCAATCAACAAATTAGTCTAAAGGCAATAATAGGGTATCTTTATTCAGTTCATGTTTCTACACGTGCGTGTGAGTTTTCCTCTGAATCTCACATTCATGAGTCACAACAGTTATAGAATAGAATAATGAATCATAATTATAATCAGATGTTAATTATCATTACCTCTTGGACATACATCCAACAGGCTTTTAATTTATGTTAAAGAAACCAAGTAGTGTAATTCCAACCAAACAAAAGGATCAAAAACGGAAAACAACTTCAAAAATTAACTTCATCCCAAGCCTGAAACTACCTACAGTTTTTGCCTCTCACAACACATACTATGCAGAAGGCATGAAGCTTTATCAACATTAGAGCATCTCCAAGCGGAGCCCTCAAATTCGGCCCCCAAACTGTCCGCGGACGCGTCCGCCGACAGTGACCGGGCACCCCCTAAAAACATGTTGCTACAACCACACACCTCTAATTTAAGATACCAAATTACTACAAAAGCATGCACCGTGCATACGAGTTGCTACTTAATCCTACGTGCAGTTCATGCGACCGGATAGCCACCTAGCCTAGTCTACTCATCGTCGGACAGGACAATGAACGTTGCCGCGCCGGCGCCGGAGCCGCCCTGTGCCGCAGATGGAGGAGGGTCCGGAGAAGACCCCTGCTCGTCGGAGTCGGTGTAGAAGAAGCCAGATCCGGAAGATTCTGGCATGTAGATGCAGCCTTCACGGAATGCCTCCTCCGCCTGCTTCTGCTTCTCGACGAAGCCGACCCTGTTCTTCATCTGCCCGACGAAGATGCGGTCCGTGGCCTCGGCCTTGAGCTGCTCCTCGGCCAAATGGTGCTCCGCCATCACCCTTGCGCGCTCCTCCGCCCGAACCCGCGTGGCCTCGTCCTCCGCCCGCATCCTTGCCAGCTCCGCCTCCGCCTGCTGATTCCACTCCTCCGCCATCGCGTCCGACTGCGCCCGATTCGATTCGTGCATCTGCCGGAGATACTCCGAACCCGTCATTTCGACGATGTCGGAGCCCTCGCGGAGGATGCCGTTGCCGACGTCTGTCCCCTCCGCCGCCAACACTTATGCGGACACACGCGATTCCGCGGCCTCCGCTTTGCGGCGGAGCTGCGCCCACTTCTCCGCCGTCAGCTTGGCGCATGTGGTGGGGAGGCGGCGAGGCATGGTGGATGAGGTGGAGGAGGAAACTCGGCACCGGTGGATGAGGAGGAGAAGAGAGCGGCGGCGGCGGAAGTGCGGTGCGGAGTAGGGTTTGCTCCGGCCCCTCCACTTATAGTCGGAGGTGGCCGGTACGCCATGAATGCCGGCCGGTGCGCCATGAATGCCGACGCCGGTCAAGCTAGCTTATCCGCTCCGCCAGGCGGTCAAAGCGTGGGTCCGCACTGTCAGCGACAGGGGGGCGGACGCGCCCGGGCGCCCACAAACCCGCCCCAGATATGGGCTGGGTTTGGGGTGTGCCGGACCGCCCGGTCGTTTCGGATGGCTATGGGGGCCTCCGTTGGGTGTAGAATTTTGGGCCAAATGCTGTCCGGACGGTCCGCCCGAACGTTTGGGCGGCCTTTGGGGGCTCCGGTTGGAGATGCTCTTATATCCCCATCTAGGAGCATACTGCATGGTGGCAGGAAAAATGGGACTCAATGCTGCAGAAGCGAACTGACTATCATGTGTTGAATTCATCTAATTCCGGGTCTCCAGCCTCTGTCTGCTCGGAACATTTCTTTTGCTACTTGCTCGATTTTTTTTCTTTTAAACAATGCAACAAGTTTGCCTATTTCATTGATTAAGAAAGAAGTTAAAAGGTTACAACACTAGCCACAACGAGCTAACTGGCCTAGAAAATAAAAGCCTACTCTCGCGGTAAAATAGCACTCAAAAGCTTTGCCCCGGCACACACCCAAAGGGTGACTTCCGTCCTAATCGACAAAATAACCTCGGATGGCATGGAGGCTTGTTCCCCATGACTCTTGAATGCTTCATTTTTCTCAAGATTCTTCTTTATTTCTCGTACCTCCTGTTATTTGAGCATAATATTTCTTTCTAATACTGCCTTTTTTTAGGGAATTTTCTACTACTGCCTAACACATGCAACTATGATTACAAAAACAACACATGCAAGCATGATTCGCAAAAATAAAAACATGCAAGTACTATGCTACTGAGCGGTCAGCATTATTAGTACCAACATTTGCTTATAGAAAATGTGAACGAGACAGAGCAGCTGGTCATGCCTCGGCATTCCATCGTTCAAAGATCCCCGCTCACCTACGACCTCACATGCGTTCACCGAAATCCCCGTAAGATCGCGATATATGCGACGGCCTGTCTCCAATGTAACAACCATGCACAGCAAGGGTGGCCACAGGATCGCCATCTTATTTTAAAACTGCTACTAACATTCAGTACGGCGTATACCCGCACGTTAGACTGGTGTCGGGTTCTCGCTGCCGCCGATTGGGTCTCCGATCGACGGCGACGGCGACGGCTTGGATGTTTGCGTGGCTCGCTTTAGAATATCCGGCCGCTCCCCATGTGCAGCGCCGGCAACACCTACCAATGCAAGCTCCCGTCGTGGTTGGTTGCTCCGCCGGCCGTCCACCAGACTACCAGCATATATATGGTCCGTCTAGGCGCGCTAGCGTGGGCAAAATGGACTGAATTCATCAATCGATCTCCATGTCTTTCTGATTTCTGAATCATAATGCATTAGCCATGGTCCACAGATCGTTCTGGAAGATGCACGCACTAGTGTAATGATGGAACTTCCAACTTGCTTCTTAGTAGGAAATCATTCTAGGATTAGACATCAAACTTTTAAGGTGTCCGAATAAAGGAGATTGATCTTCCTTTTTCAGTGCGTGCGTGCGTGTTGGATTGTTCTACGGGCCTACACGGGTCCGACATCCGATTGATCGAAGATGGAGCTAAACGAAGCTCTTGAATCTCTCGATCGATCTCATCACAATTTACTTACACTTGTACGCAAAATTATTACTACTGTAATTGACAAAGTTGAGAAGTTATAGTACTTGATCGCAATTGTACCGTGATCATGTGCCACTTGGAACCGCACCAAAACGTCGGTATAACCGCTGCTTATAAGAGAGGCGGGCTCTCTGCTTCCCCGCGTCTCTAGAGCCAGCAGCAAACGACGACCCCGCAACTCCCTCTCCCTCCAAAACCGCCATCCAGCCACCGCGAGATCGATCGATCGCAACAGAACGGACGAATAGTACACACTACACCGATACCTACATGGCCGGCGACGACTGGCGCTGCCGGAAGCACCCGGCCGAGCCCTGCGGCGGCGTGTGCCCGTACTGCCTCCGCGACCGCCTCCGCCGCCTCTGCCCCGACTGCGCGCGCGCGCGGCCCTGCCTCTGCGCAACGTCCTCGCTGTCCCCGTCCTCCTCGGCGTCCTCCGGCGACGCGGCTGTCGTCGGCAGGGTGTGCAGCCTCATCGAGCGGGAGCGCCGGATCGGGCGCTCGCGGTCCGTGGCCGCCGCCGGCGGGATGGACATGGGTGACGAGAAGCAGCGCAGGTCCAGGGTGTGGGGGTGGGCGTCGTTCCGGAAGCCGTCGGCGGCTGGCAGGGGGCTGGAGCTGGAGGTGGAGGATCGCGATGACGAGGACGACGATGTGGCATTGGCGCGGTCGAGCTCTGTGTCCGCGACCGCGAAGGCGGCGGCGCCCAAGGCCGGAGGGTGGGGCCGGTTCCTGCCCGGCCCGATCAAGGCCCTGCGGCACCGCAAGTCGCGCGCTGGCGCCGGCGATCGCATGGAGGCCGGCGCGCGCGTGATTGATTAGGTTCTCTTCTTTTCTTCTTCTCTGTTTCTTGGTTGGTTGACGTATGAATCTTGTTGACAGTTGTGTAACTCTGATGACACTTTTGGATCTTGCCGCGGTACAATACTCTACATAAAGTTGTGAATATGTTAATGGATAACATTCTGGTGGACTCTTATGGAGGTTCTCAGTTGTACATTAGTGTCCTGTTTGTGCATAAAACGGGAAATTCCCCAGTTCTTTCCTGTTCTCGTCGTCGACTCTTATGAGGATTCTCGGTTCTTTTCTGTGCAGAAGACGGGAAATTTCACAGTTTTCTGCTGTTTGTGCGATGTTTACGTGTTTCTTATCTGCTTGGCGCTTTCCGGTTTCTGCTTGGACATGCACCCGTAACGATGCAAGTGGCGCGGTATCGGAATGTCCCGCTCCCGTCCCACTTGCAACGTTATGCACCCGTCCGTCCACATGGATCGAGCATGGCGGCCGGCGGCACCAGCGCACGCTACCGTTTCCCGCTTGGAGTGGATCGACAGTGCATGTGCGTCCGTGAGTTGCATTGTATCGGTGGATCTCTCTCGTCTCGTGGAATACGTGGACGTCGGTCTCGCTGGATGGCGACATACAGTGGCCGGTGTCGAGAGATACGTCCCTGTACGTCGTGCCGTCATGGGCCGGTATATAGGAGGACTGGTTGGCCGGCGTACGTGGCGTCGATACATACGAAGACCTACGTCGTGAGCAGACCGCATGCAGCTGCCCTTTTCCTATGTGCGTGCGCGCCTGTCGTCGGATACTGCACGTTGTGACGTGGTGATGTCGGGGATGCGCGGTGAGCGATCACTCGTGTGCACGCACGCTCATCATCACTTGCACTTCATCGTACAACTGTAGCAGTAGCAGGCTGCCATGGACCGCTAGCTGATGCGTGTACTGTACGCTCCACGGTGCTCTGCCATCGTTCAGCGTGCACGTCCGTGCATTGGTCCAAGGATCTGCACGGTGCTCCGAATCATGGCACATCACGGACATGCTCGCTCCTGCAACGTCTGGGGCTGGGCGTGGAGGACAGCCTCTCCGCATCGTTCGAAACCAACATTCGGTGAAAACAAAAAAAAAAATCATGTTCAAAAGTTTTAACAAATTCTCAACAAAAATGAATTACGTTGAGAAAGGTAGAGTTCTATGGACATACAAATTTGCAAGTTGAAACTCATTTTTGCTCATCTGAATTTGCCATTTTCATAGCTCCTAAACTTTTTTTTTGAGTTTTTGAGTTTTGAAACATTGGTATGTCTATAAAACTCTACCTTCTTACATAATATTACCTCCGATCCATATTAGTAGGCACAACTTTGTCTAGATACACATGTATCTAGTCTAAATACTTAACTAGATACATATGAATTTAGACAAAGCTACGCCCACTAATATGGATCGGAGGGAGTACTAGATTTTTGATGAGAATTTTTTAGAACTTTTAAACGTCACTTTTCGTGGTTTTCACCGGTTTCCCGGATATTTTCTCATGCATATGGATCCTTGCGTCGATCGGCATAGATTGGTGCGTGTACGGTCTGGTCTATAAACTCAGAAAGGAGATTCTACAACCCATATGACGCACAACTCATATCTCTGACCGTCCGTTCCACGATTAGTATGTAGCAATGGTCATGGTTGGGTCAGTAGACCGTTCGGGCCATGCCCGTTTTATGAAAAGTTCTATGCCTAAGTGATATCCAATTGGATCTGACAACCGACGTGTCTTTTCTTGCTCCTGAACAGTTAAATCGTTAAATAGAAAGGACAGTTTCCAAACGAGATACGAATTGCAGTGGTGCAGGAACCCGATCTGACGGCCGGGTACCGGTTTTGTCATATACACGTATAACACGGGGACGTACGTAGAGGTATGGGCCGCCAAGCATGGGGCAATCAACCTCTGACAACCAGAAGACATGGAGCAGTCAGCCGTGTACATGATGCAGCTACTCCGTATGTACGTATAGAAACCGAAAATGAGCACATCGTTTCTTTGCGTCCAACCTACAAACCGCGTCATAAAATTCATCCTAGACAGCCAAACGGAAGCTGCCACGAAATATCCTGACAGTGTTTATGCATGCATCATGTACGTACGTGGATTATTGCGCCCGGGTCTTGTATTGAGAACAAGCAAGTGCCCACCCCCTGGGCGCCCTCTCGCGATGTCCACGTGGCGATCTCCTTTTGTCCTTTTCGATAGGCTAGGCGTTGCGGTTGGGCGAGTGGCAAGGAGAAAAAAAAATAAGGAATTAAGGATCGACGAGAGGCGTGCGATCACCGTCAATGATGATGATAAAAAGGTTCGTGAACGAATAAGCTGCGTTTAGAGTACCTCCCATGCCGTGGTTCCGAACCACGGATGCAATTGCACGCTCGATCCTAAACGTGCCACATTTCCTGTACATGTGATCAGTCCGTCCAGTGTCTACGTCCTCAGGGACGGAGCCAGCATGTGACATTGAGGGGGGGCTAACTGGACAGACTTAGTGTCGCAAACTTGTTGAGGGGGGGGGGGGGGGGGGGGGGGGGGGGCAGATTACACTAAATAACTAAGAAATATCGGTCTCAAATGGCTAGTGTTCTTCAATAAATCTGAAGCATGGGGGTGGCCTAGCCCCCCCCCCCCCCCCCCCCCTCGTCCCCTTTCTCCGTGCTTGTAGGTCCTTAACCGAGAATACTATACGTCAGTGGGTGGGAAACAGTGAAGGACTTCACGAAACACCGACGAACATGCAGGGTTGTTTTTCAGAATTTTTGAAACTATAAATTTATTTTTTGATTCTTATAAATATTGAGATCACTGGAGCTCGTAGCCAAAACGACTTTCCGGAAACTCACTCAAATTAACCATTTACTCCCGTTCACTGGAAAAAAAAGATCTGAAGACTTGTCACATAGTGCTGAACTGGCGACGATGCAGATGACATGGGGTACGGTTCGATTCCAATTTGTGCGAAGCGCTTGTTACCCATTTAGTGGCACTACCAGAGAACATATTTTTAGGGGCAATTTGCTTGAGGCACTTTAAAAAATGCCCTAAAAATTATTTTTAGTTACACTTCTAACTAAGTGCCTCTGAAAATGTCATTTTTAGGGACACTTTTAGCTAAGTTCCTCTAAAAATATCATTTAGAGGCATGCCATTTTAGAGGCACTTTCGTTATATGCCTCTAAAAATGGCACCTCCGAAAATGCCATATTAAGGGGCACTTTCGTTATATGGCTCTAAAATTGGCATTTAGAGGCATGCCATTTTAGAGGCATTTTCATCAAGTGCCTCTGAAAATACTATTTTTTTTGACACCACATCACCGGTTGTAGCAGAGAGAGGGAGAGCGGAGCAGAGATAGTGTGCAGGTGCGGGTGCGCTTGTGCATACCCGCGTCCTTTTGTAGCACCAAAATTTGTCTTTTTACACAAACCACAAAAGGTGTCCTTTTTCACGAAACTTTGTGCGTGAGCCTAAAATATCTGGTTGTATCCGAATTTTTTTATCGGATCTTTTGACACTTTAAATATTTTTCATAATGAGAGTATCTAGTCCTACGAGTCAAAACACCCAAGCATCCACCCCCATATGGCAGAATCTATAATACCATCTTACCTTGCTTGCAGGGACCCACAACTACTGCATCCTTCGTTTTCATTCTGCTTCGGTACCAATATTCCTTATCTGAAGCTTTCTTACATGTGCGGAATCTTTAATGCCAGTTTACCTTGCTCAACATCTGGGACTTTGCATCCTTTGTTTTCATTCTGCTTCAGATCAACACCTGAAACAGAATCTCCTACCTGCTCAGTTGTCGGTGCAGTATTGTCATCGGATCCTACTTACAACGATTCTTCAGATCACGAGGAGCAAGTTATAGTGCCTGCGGTGATTTCATCCTATGTGTGGTTGTAAATTTGACGAAATTGCCTAGCTAATTTTGGTAGGTATGGACTTGAAACTGGCCTACGGTATTTTCACAACTGAACCGAACATCATACAATAGGCATCAATTAGATATCCCACTTGTCTTTCCCTTATTCCAGTAAACTAATCACTACATGAATATATGATGCTTGTATCAGCAACTCGTCACCGATCCAGAAAATCTGCATTTTGGACAGTCAACCATGTATGGCCCTCCGTGTGCAGCCTCAGAGCAACGTTTGCACGACAGCTAGTACACACACAAAGTTAACGAACCTGACTGAGCAACGGCGAAAAAAGAGTGATTTTGCAAATAGCATAAGCAACAGCCACAAGAAGTCAACACAAACGGATCAGACAAGGTAACACTTCACGAAACATAGATCACGGGCATGGTGCCAAAGGGATAAGAGTCATGTCTAACATTTGAGTACTGCTCTGGTTAACAAAGCATCCTAATTCCAAACTTCCAATACTGGTCATATTGTGCATAGCTCTCTGCTCTTTCTTGATGGCGCCGAAATTGTTACTGACCATCCAAGAGCTTCCTGTTTCAGAAAGAAAAAAAGAGGGATTAGGGTCAGAATATATTTGCCTTGCCAATTTAACCACTTAAATACCAAATGGATTAACAAGTGGCTAGTACAACAATAGCTAGTTGATATGTGTGCTAAAAAATCAAAATAACGAATTTGGTCCAGCGATGTAGCCCTTTTTTTTTCCAAAACGCAATATAGGTTAAATGCCTATCATATCCATTTTCATTTCGCAGTTTGTATTCCAGTAAAACAAAGCTCATATCATACAAGAGGAAGTGCCACACAAGCTCAAATTACCCAGTGCTAGTTTGGACTATGATCTATCTGGATCACAAATCATGCCTAAGCTCAAGCATACCCGTGTATAATCTAAGATCCACTTGTGTTGGAGAAAACAAAATGATATCCACTAAGCACCATTCACAAGAAACAAGTGTTAATGATCTGATCCATAGCTTCAGGTTCAGAGTTCAAAGGTAGAAAGCAAAACATTTATACCATGATTATATTGACGAATCTGGAAGTAAAAATTCCACGAATTCTGTTTGTGATAATATTTCAAACGATAATAAAGTGGCTAACATGATAACAAGACTAGGTGTACTTTTCGGAGGCACAATTTGCAGTTGGCACTGATGGTCCAGAAAAGAATGGTTCAACAGAAATAAGAGGTCCATGCTTAAAACACCAAGCAAGTCAATTTTCAGCACCACTACAGCTTGCTATTGTCAGACCGTATAAGGGATAGAGAAAGTTCAGGAAGCATGTTATCTGGTGCCAACACAAGCTTTAACAACAGTAACCCAAACCCACATGTAAAGGTCCCTGCTATGACCGTCGGTAAACACCTTGTAATATACTAATATTAACCCACTACACAAGTGATTTCAAATCTTCTTACGGCAAGCATTCTCCAATGTTTTGCTTAACTAGTATTGTTGAAAAGACCCAAGAGGAATCAATACACAAGTGATTTCAAATGATCTTATGCTGAGGATTTTGAAATGTCGGTTCATAGTATTGTCAGAATAACTAAGGAATCAATCATGCAGCTAACACCACTTCGTAGCTATAACAAACAGTGCCATGGACGATGCAAAGTGAGACATTTTGTAACCTTAATAAGTGCACTATACAAACCTGGCAGGGTCGTCCTCCAGGGCAGGGAATGTAGGAGGCCAGATCATCATAAAAGGATGGACAGAACCAATATCTGACTCATTTACTGTTTTCTCGTACACTTTACGAAGAGTCCTGCACTTAATATCCAAGTAGAATATGCAATCGCCAACTGCAATATTACAAACTGACCATTGTCTCCCAATCTGCGTATCAGCACATTAACAATACCTTCATTATCAAGGGTGAGACCTGACATCCCCAACGTAGAAAACATCTCACGTAAACAACCAAATGCAAAGTTGAAACCCCTTGACATGGACGAGATATACACCTGAATCATCATCTGACCGTGACAACATGCTCTGGAGATAGCAATACTTCACTCCTTGTGGGAGCTGAATTGTGGAGTAACTTGAGGCCATCAAATCCAAGACTATAATGTCATCACTAATGGTGGACACCAAATAGATTTTATCGAGGCCAAAATGGAGAGCTTCTATGTACAAACGCATACCATGGGGGCATGTGGCCGAGGTACGCATGAGCCACTCACCGTCTTGCAGCACATATACACGTGTTGTGGACTTTTCTGTCTCCTGGTTATCCTCCCCCAACACATACAGATAGGACATGGTGTTGCCTTCTTCTTTCGAGAAGATTTGACCGAATTGAGATTGACTAGCGCGCCTGCTGGGCGTTGTCTATGTTTGAATGTTTCGTTTGTTTCCTGTGGCGAAACATCTTCTTATAAAAGTATAACCACAACATGGAACAGCAAATAACAAACCTATTGATGAGAAGCATTGAAAATAAATACTAACATACCCTAAAAAGATATGAAGATATAGGCAAACAACAAATGCCCTGGATGGAAAGAAGCTACATTTGTCAACCACGATATCCGATAAGACACATCATACTCATAGAGAACCGACATCTTACAACCTAATGGCCGGAAAAATTGTAAGATATATGCAAACAACTACTACCTTTTATCGGAAACACCTACATTTTAGTACCATGACATCTGATAAGACAGTGGCGTAACAGACTCATAGAAAACTGACATTTTGCAGCCTACAAAGGACATATGCACCGCCAACAACAACCTCATTATCTGGTAGAGGATATCCGGTAACACGACAACATGTACCAACAAACAATAGAGTTAGCGATGAGCAGCACCGCAAAAATCTTAGGACATAATCAAACAACTACCCTGAAACAAAGCCACCTACATTTTCTAGCACAATATCCAATAGTACAACATCACCACCTAACAAAACAATAACCCAGCGATGAACAACACCGACAGAGCTTTCAGGCATGAGCAGCTCTTAGTCACCTAGATGCTTTCAGACAAAAACATACATATCGCTCTTCCATTGGGTGCAAGACATAACGGAACCAAGGCAACAACCAGCAGATATCCGAGAAAATGTAACACCAGCTGTCCTGGAAGGAGCTCCATTGTTTCCTATCCCAAAGCAACACAGATTGGGTGTGGAACGCAAAACATCAGAGAACCAAAGCAACACAGATTGGGTGTGCAACGCAAAACATCAGAGAACCAAAGCAACAAATTAACTATGTTTAAGGGTAAAAATAGGTACGTTAATTTTGTCCTCCGCACAATTGCTTCTTGACTGAGATTGAATTGTTACATTACATGTACCACTGTCTTGGTGCGGCCGTGATATTCTATCTTCTTCCAGTGTGGCCGGACCTGGAAACCCAATAAATTATAGCTGGTTCAGCAAAGATTTAGACTTGTTCATGGGTAGAGGTGAACGTAGCAGACAAGTTCAATGACCAAAACCTCCAGATTTCTAAACCTAACATACTATAACACCCAACCCATTGGTGCATCAACCCTTGTATCTCATTAAGTACTGCCTATAAGAACTTTCCGTATATATACTCATTATGTGCACACTCACAAACAATGGAATCATGTACTCCTTCTCCGGGAAGGATGAGGAGATCAGGTCAGCACCTAACGAGCTGCTATGCTCACCGAAACGCGAACAAACACATGCACGCACACCTGTTATCTGTCGAGCAACCGTAGTTCCACACTTTGCTCTTGGATGGTCTAGAAAAGCTGGAAAAGGGGCTTGTTGAACTGTAACCGAATGACGGCGGTCTGCTGGTTTCACCAATGCCCTGCACAACGGGCACATCCATTACCTCTAGAACATGCCAGCAACAATTATCAGAAAGGAAACCTATGACACATTCTGAATGTTCAGATCATGAAATTTGTTATAATTACAAGGGAAGGAGACAAAATGACAATAGTTACCGTTCAGAAACACAATTTTCGCAGAAGAATGTTTACAACGCAAAAGAATTAGGGGCGTGCGTCTTCTCTTGGCATATACTCCAGCAGCAGTAGTCTGAGTGCACACATACCGTATTGGTAGTCAGGTTTAGTGAAAGATGTGTGCTAAAAGTTCCACAAGTCAACACATATTTTTTATAAGGCATCATTAGATCTGGACATTCAATGAAAAGTGAAACCGACCTTCAAGCACATCATTTTACCTGCTTAGTCGTTGCATATGAGCCATACGAAATTCTTTATGAGACAATGCTCACAGCACTGTAAAAAATGATTGAACCTGCCAAGTGTTAGAAGGCATCTTTTCCACAACATATGTCAACTTGAAGGTGAGATATAGTCCGGCCAGTGGTTAGAGAAAAAAATATGCTCCCATACTCCTTGTTCAAGAAAAAAATGGTAAAACACAGGAGAAGGCAATAATGCACGGTACAGGAGCAGGAGATTCAATAACTGTTAACATTTGACGCTCAACAGAAAAGGCAAATTTAGCTGTACCTCCCCGATCATACCGATAAATAGCACTCCATATGGAGCTATTAGGAAAAGAAAACCAAGATACATCACAGGAAATCTAAGATTACAAATGTATTAAGATGATCTACCTGACTACATAGCTATGGCCTCTAGTGTTCTTGTAGTACACGAGAAGTATGCACTTGACGACCATAGCAGTTTGGAACACCAACGTACCTGAATAAATTTTATAAGTAATAGAGGTTAATATGACTTAATGAAGAAAGTATCACACTGTCACTTCTAAAGAAAATATATTAACAACCAATGGTAGTACATAAAAAACAACTAATCAGATGATGTAAAGAAAACATATTAAACGTCATAAAAGTATGGCGAAGATAAAATATATTAATTACAGATTTACTTACATGCACAATATTTTTGTTATGTAGCTCGCCGGCGTGTCCATCATCTAGAAACACGATGCAATAAGTATTTGGTAAAAAAATTATCAGTGTGTTAAATAACATTTCTGTACAGCGTGATTTCTTAATTAGCATGATTTGGTGGTATGCTATTATGAATGTTACTTCATGAAACACCATTTTTTATCTTGGAAAATTAACGGGCCTCCTTTAATGAACCTGCAAAGAGGACATTAGAGAGCGGCCTCAAACTCATAGTGAATTAGGTACCATTTCAATCAGCTAAACTTGGTTGTCCTGATTATAAAAATTAATGAAATGTATATAAGTAAGGATCTAAGGATTGCCAGCTAAATCCAAAACACTTTTAGGATGAAAACCTGTTCACACTGAAGTTTACCGGAATGTTTTCAAGTTCTATGATTTGTTTTTTGCTGGTTTTCTTGGCATAGCTTGTCCTTTGGTCATCTAGCTGATGAATGGTTCGTTTCATTGTACATACTTCACCTATGCAAAAATTAGTACTCCAGAAGGTTTTCTCTGTTGTTCATGTCCACAGCCCATGAAAGCATAACTGAACATATACTAAATGCCTAAAAGTTTCATGCCATCAAAAAAAAGAAGTTTCATGATAGCTCATAACCTGACTTATCTAGACAACTGAATCACATGAAATAAGGAAACATTTGTAGGCAAGACATGAAGTTCCACTTTCTCTACAAGATCAAATGTCACGGATTAAGGTGAGTATGTAAAACACAAAAACGGGGAACATACCATAGTGAAGTAACCCACCAGCTCTATCAGCAGTACATGACTGCCCATAATATGTGTCAGATCAAATTGAGGGAAGAACTCAAGATTCATAAAGTCCAATATCCTTATACAGGCAACGCATTTGTCTCACTGACCTTCTTTCTGGAAGAAGGGGCATACTCCAGACGATGAAGCCTCAGTGGAATTGGTGGTCTCGTCAGCTTGTTCCGACAGCGTGGGATTGATATAGCGGGAGGCAGAGGCCGCAGCGAGGAGAGACACAGGCGGCTTGTGCGCGAGCAGCGCGAGATGGGTACTGGCGCGCGCGAGCGTACTTTGGGGAAGAGGGCGGGTCCAAAGCAGCGGCGGTGGGGAATGGGCAATCGGGGTCAGAGGTGGAGGCGCGCTTGTGGTCAGGGTCGGAGGAGGGTGATGGATGTGTCCTTGACTCCTTGTAGTCGGGGCCTGTGGCGGTGGAGGATTCTGTGGAGCTCTGCTCCATCTCCACCGACATGGCCGACAGCTGTGGGTGAAGAAAGAGGTTGCTCTGGGGAGGGAATAGGCGGAGGCCAAGCTGGGCGGCAGTGCGAGCTCGAGGTGAGTCGCGAAGAAGGCGGCGCGCTGGCCGGGGACAGCATTACCACCATCACGTTTACGACCACGCCGTGCACGATTAATCTGTGTGTCCTGCATCTAAAGCGAGAGCGCCATCGGAAAATAGTTTCAAAAGAAGACCACAAGAAAGGGGAAACCACAGACGAACCTGATCGAATTCACAAGGGGGTCAGCGAAACACGTCCCCAAACCTAGAACTTATACATATGAAAAAACATCATACCACTTTGAAATAATTTTCCATAATATGCATCAAGGCATCCCTCAGAAAGACCCATGGTACTGTCAACGCAAACATATTATATGCAGCGCTGTATGAATTAGGATAGATGATTGTTGCAATCGGTAATGCACCTAGGTATATTTTTCATCAAATCTAATCCATCTATTATAGTATAGCAGGAATAACCATTGAAACCACAACAAATGGAAGTATTTAAGAAGATAGGAAGATACTATGAATCAAAGAAAGATTTATGTTTCAGCCGACAAAGTAAAGAAATAAGCTCTAACTAATTCAAGAATTACAGTAGTAACTTTCAGTTATGAAACAAATGAAATATTCTTTAGCCACTGGCTTGTTGTTGGAGGATCAAAAGATAATTTGTCTTCTGGTAGGAAAACCCCAAAACCATTTTTAGCGTTGTCTACATTGCAAGATTCAGACAAGAATACTTGCAAAAAAGAAATTAAATACTCTCTTTTATCTACTAAGGCTGACGAGTGACGACAAACCATTTCCATTACTCTCTTTTATATACTAAGGCTGACAACAAACCATTTCCATCACTGTACTTTCATGAGCTTGTTCAAGAAATTTTATAAAAAGAAATCTATGATGTGGTAAGGCAAAACTGAGCAATATTACCAACAATAAGTTAGTGCCCATCTAAGCATTCACATCCCATATCTAACTGAAGTGGTAATTAGAAGCATGATAGGAGGAAAAATCAACAACCTGAAGTATATTGAAGGCATGCTGCTGAACCTCAGATGTAAATCTTGGCAATGAATCGCAAGGAATCACACAATTTTGATGCACAAAACATAAAAGAGATCTAGGAAAACTACAGGCAAAGTGTCCTTGCAAGGATTAAGGCACCAACGCATCGTGGAGGATCTTAGTGGTGGACTGAACATTGCATCACCTCACCGTTGCTGTACTCTGTTTCTCCTCGCTGGGACGCCGGCCGATGGTGGGGTAAATCAGCGAGGGAAGGACAATGGAAAAACCTACCCTTCCCTCAGCTACCCACGGTGCCTACTGTCTCGGTCGGCCACCACAAGAGCGCGAAGAGGACGAGGAGGGGCACCTCTCGCGCCTCCCCTGGGAGCTGTTGGTTCGGGAAGAACGAGCTGCGGCGCAGGAGGAGGGGCAGCGGGTCGCTGTTGGTACGAGTTTCCGGAGGCGAGGAGGAGCGCCGGGAGGCCGGCGAGGAGCACAACGGAGAAACGGCAGGGAGGCTAGGGCAAGGCCGAGGCGCTCTGGTTGAGCGGAGGCGCAGGAGGAGGGCGCGCACCTGTGGAAGAGAGCGTTGCTCCACTTCTCCCTCTACTTCTTCATGGCCTTCTTCACCGGCTGCGCTCCCTCCTTCTGGAGGTCCAACGGCGGCGGCAGCGACGCAGTGCCACCACACCGCGTGTTCGACCAGGTCGCCGCCTCCCGCGTCGCCGTCACCGGCAACAAGCGCCTCGCCGCGGCGGCGCGGTAGTGGATGTGGACGAAGACGACGTCTCAGGGCAGCGCAGCGGCGGCGGCCGGAATCGGAGGGCGGTTGTGGTTTGACGAGGGGATGGGGGCTCAGGAGAAGGCAGAGTCGACTTGACTCCCGAAACAGAACCGACTCGGCGAAGGCCACCGACCGGGCGACACGCGAACGATCAACAAAACAAACAAGGGCCGCTGACAGACTGACCACAACACGCGATGCACGAGAAGCCAGGGAGGGATGCTCTGAAATTCTTGCGAGCTTAGTTATTGGAGGGATTTCCGTCCTGGACCTCTGGCCCTCTGGGAGTGGCGGGAAGATTTGTGTGCATCTCTCAGGACACAGCGGGCGGTGCACTTCATGTGTCCATACTGTTTCTTCGTAGTGCGTGGTGACTTCATGTGTCCATACTGTTTCTTCGTAGTGCGTGGTGATGACGCTGCCGTTATGGCAGCGTGGTGGGATGACGGTGGTGAGCTCGGGGGGCTGAGGCAGCACCGGGACAAAGTGTGTGACATCTAGTTCATTTAAGGAGAAGTCTCCTCGGTGATGTAGTAGCCGAGGAGGCGGGGCGGGTGGAGCTTGCGGAAACGGCTTAAGAACTTGCAGTCGGAGGCATGCTCAAGCCAGCGCTTGCAGACGAGAGCCGCGCGGACCAGGGTGGTGGGGAAGCCGACGCGGACGATGATCTCCTTGAGCAGGTTGTCGTCGTCAAGCAACTTGGCCACAGCCGCTGCCTGTGTTGGAGAATGCCGCAGTGGTTTCTCACCATCGACATGTGGTTTCTTCATGCAAAATCTGCAGCAACAAAAGAAGTACACATTCGTCTGTCCATCAAGCAGGACAAATAAAACACGAGAAAATTGCACGTAACACCAGGGTTTGGTGCCATTGTTGCGCAGAACACAAAATCAAAACCTCTTTTGCAGCAAACCCCAGTTTTTGGTCTAATACGTTGCAGCTAGCCCAAAAGGTTGATTTAGGCTCTTAATAGGTATCTAACATCTGGTCCCATGACACTATACCATATTTTGTATACGGTATACCACAATTATACGACATTTTATAAAAAAATATCGCATATTCAAAATGGTACTTTTGAGTTTCCAAATGCTTAGTTTTTTGAACGTGAATACATAGACGTTATGTATATTTGTGCAAAGTCTCAGTAGAAAATACGTTTTATTTCGGGTTACAAATAAATAACAAAACTGTGGTTGTGTAAAGTAGTAAAGTCCCCTATTTTGTCTTTTTTGTGTAACCTACACTACAACATATTTGTAGAAGAAATTTTCTGCGTACGTAGAAAACCTATATATGTATCTACATATTTTTTGCAACAAACCCTGGTGTTATGTGCAATTTTCACAATAAAACACAAATTGCGCGGAACAAAAATGGCCGAGAGGATCGGATCTTACAGTGGGCGAATATCCTCGGCAGCTTTCATCTCCTGTCAACCCCTCTCAGCTGGCCCTCCCCACTGCAGCAACAAGTAAAATGTAGGGAGGGATTAGGGAGAAGAATCAAGCTAGGGTTTCCCGGGAGAGAAGAGAAGAAATTGGAATATGAGAGGGAGGAGAAAGGACGACCTCAAATCTGGAGGGAGACGAAGCGGTCAGCGTCCGCCGCCAGGGGCCAGATGGCTGAGGTCGCCGGCAGAGCCGCGGCGCCCGTCCGTCGCTTCCTCCTGTGGCCGTGTTGGGGAGAGTGTGGTCGAGCTCAGCTGGTCCTGTCCGTTGGGTGAACTTTGTTTTTTTTAGGAGAGAGGAGGCGTCGCTTATAGCATCTATAAAATGTTACAAGAATTCAAAAAGTTTGTATGCACCTAGTATGAAGAAATATTTTAAACATCTTATAAATGTTAAAAGAATTCAAACAAAAAATTCGGATATATATCCGGACATCTCATGTCCGCACAAAAAGTTTCGCAAAGAAAATACATTTTTTATGGCATGTATATAAAGACAAAACTATGTCTCGTGAAAAATGATTTTTAAACACTGGAATTTGTCTTCTTTATATAGATCACATAAAATGTTTTTTTATAACGAATCTTTTTGTGGATACATGTCTGTATGTACATCCGAAATTTTGTTTGAATTCTTTTGACATTTTGCAATATGATTTTTAAATAGCGGATGCATCTACATCTACGAGCCGAAACATATTTTCCCAAGGCGCATCACTTTTTTGTTCATAGAACAGTACGTTTGGTAAAATACACATTGCTATCTGCTAGTACTAAAACCAGAGCTGTCCTGATGATGTAATGCGGGTTGTGTCCGGCGACTCTGCTGGTTTTCGTTAATGGAATGCTAGCGTTCCAGTTAAAAGAACAAATACAAAGCAGCTATATGTCGACAAGAAAAAAGGAGTCCACTAACCAACCAAGACGGCAAGGAAGTATAACACCAGGAAACAAGTCAAGCAGAGAACGCCGACATGACACAAGCAAAAACATAGATATTAAGAGGTTTAACTTATGAACCTGTAAACAATTTAACACCTTGCATTGTAAAAGAACACATCGACTTGTACAAAAGAAGAAGAACCTCCTGATATCATTGCCCACAATTATTGATGAAAGTAAAATATAACGCATCGACGGGATGAATGTAAAAATCTGTGCCATGTATTGGTTGTGATATTTACCGCACATGGTTGGGAGAAACAAAAACGTGTGTGATCCATAGAACCAAAGCTTCGGCACCTTCCCATATTCGTGGTGTTATCTCCGGGTGAAAACCATGATTTGACATGCCGGATTGCCGATGGTGGTTCAAAAAACCCGCTTTCAAGAGAAGATCGTGTGGTGGACATGGTTTTGGTGTCACGCCGATGTATGTTGTTGCTCAGGCATGAGCCTCAAGGGTGCAATGTACGCCCCGTCGGTTCTTCCAAGATGGCTACTCCTTAAGACGGGTCAATCTCTGCCTTTCGCTTGTTGTCCTCTATGCACTCAAGGGTGGATGGTACGTTGGCTCGGGTAGTTTAGATGAAGTTGTCATTCTTTGAAGGTGTGCGGTGGTGGTCGTGACGCAGTCTTGATGCACTTGTTGGGCATGTCGAGCCCTGTTGTTGTGTGCATAGTGAGTGTGGTGACTAATCCTTTGATGACCGGTGTTGCCGTAAGACGTTGTAGCCATTCTTTGCAGTTGTTTCCTCTTTTAAGCTTTATACAAAGACGAGCAGTTCTCCTTCGGCTTCTTGAAAAAATTATCGTTTTGACATGTGAGTACTCAACGATATGCAAGGAAAAGGGTGGACAAATGTTTTATTTATGGGATATATTCAAACCGTTAATTGTTGTGTGCAACGGTTGTCTACTCTTCTTGTCATACACGCATGCAGTGGTACAGCAGGTCCTTATCGTACGTCCCCTCGCCATAGCTGTGCTCCTCGGGTGATTCATCGCCGGAACCGGACGCCTCCGGCATGACACAGCCGCTGTGACAGGAAGTTCCCTACGTTCTTGGCCTACGAGCGCGGAGTCCGCACCTTGCACTTGATCCATGTCGGCACGACCTCCTTGCCGCAGGGCCTCTCCCGCGAGGCCGCCGCATCAGCAAGATAGAGAGCGGCGTGGTCGACCTTGTTGGCGACTGGAACCGGCGTGATGGGGCCGAGGCGGTGGTTGCTCGCCATTGACTTGATAGGAGGGAGAGCACATGCCAAACCGTTGCATTAGCCGGGGGCACTAGCGGAGCTACGTTGTGACCAAAGGTGACCGTGGCCCCCCTGATCAAATTAATTTCCTTAAGTAACCCTCAATACTGGCCCATTTATCTGACTAAATGGCCACCGGTATAAGCTGATGTAATCATGTCTAGCATCTTGGCCCCGGCTGAAAGTTTTGTCAAGCTCCGCCACTGGCTGAGGGGATAGCGAGCCACAACGAGAGTTGGGGGAGAGAGATACTAATAATCGGGTAAAAGAAACAAATGAGTGGACCTTGCTTGCACACTTGACTGCATGGTGCATCCCCGTCTTGCTGTCGAATCGAAACGGCGTTAGACACGCGTCGATTTTTAAGCGCACGCCTAGCTACCACCATTAGGAGCAAGTATTTTTTGAATTAGTTGTGATAGAGGTTGTAACAGGTAAGATCACAATTTTCATAAGCGGTGAGCAGAACAAAGGCATGCAGTCAACGAAACACCTGTGTACTAGATCTAATTAGCCTATAACGAATTTTGCAGCTCACCAAATACCTGTAGGAAAAATGGAAAAAAAAAATAAAAAAATCAAGCAACCAAACGGATTGCATAACGTGACTCAGTTCTCGTTTTTCTAGAGTTAAGACCTGTGACCACTTATGCAAATAGCCCAAAAAGTGCAGTAACCACTCGGAAAAAAAAGTTACTTTTTTTTTGAGGAACTGGCCGTCGTTCTGCCTTTCGATTAGATAGAAAGAGTGTTATTTACAGAATTTGGAACGAGGGAAAAATTCCTCCAGTTGCTTTGAAAGAAATTATTGGACGGATTATTTAATTTGTACGTACTCTTGCTTATCTGAAATTCTGAACGGATGACGTCAGCAGACACAAAGAGGCAAAGGCAAAGGCAAAGGGACGCTACGAGCCTATGATCAAACACCGACGGCTGGCCATGACACAAAGACAACTTCCCTAATCGAAACACGCATTCGATCTAGTATTTGGCACGGCCAGTGAACTGATCCAGAAATCACATACGGACTCGCTACATAATC
This sequence comes from Poa pratensis, assembly GCA_947311845.1. Lineage (NCBI taxonomy): Eukaryota > Viridiplantae > Streptophyta > Magnoliopsida > Poales > Poaceae > Poa > Poa pratensis. The sequence continues at coordinate 20,514,668 of CAMZMU010000050.1, read as the reverse complement.
ATGATTCATGCACACACGAAAAAGTGCAAGTTGCGCGTCCTGCGGGACGACCTGCTAACATTCGTACTTTTTAAACGTATGCATGCATGCAGAGACATCAAACATCAGGTGGAACTGCGCAAGGATGCAGCAAGCACGAACAAGGCAGAGGAGCTACTTCAGCACGGCGAAACCACCGAGCGCGGTGACGAGGACCAATGGCACGATGGACGCCCACATCACCATCTTCCCCTTTCCGTGCCGGCGCTGTGGATCGCCGGCGATCCAGAAGCCCACGGCGACCTCCATCGCGCCGAAGACGGCAACAGCGGCGAGGATCACGTAGTACGCGTCGACGAGCAGCTTACCGCGGAGGAACACGCCGCCCGGGGCCCTGAAGAAGGCGAGGAACAGCGCGGCCGAGGACTTGGCGACGCCGCCGACGACAAGGGCGCGCTGCAGCTTCGTGTGGTCGTGCGCGGCGTCGGCCATGTCCTCGGCGGTTGTGCTTGGGTTAGCTGCTGGCATCTGGATGCTGATACAGTCCATTGCGTGCTCTGCTCTGTACTCACTCTCGTAGATTTGGAAGGGGGCGAACGAGCATGTGCACTCTTATATAGGCGAGTTGTAAGATGTTGCGGGGATTCCATGGGAAAGGCCCGAGCCCGGGAATCGGATACACATGCTGAATTTTGTGTGATCTCTTGTATTATAACGGATTATGATACTCCGGATCACCGTTTATTAAAAAGGTACAGGGGACATCGTCGCATAATGCTAGCTCGGGCTTGCTTTAACAGCTCGTGGCCCGAACTTGAGTAGCTAGTTTATTGCTCTATGATGTCAGCAAAGAAGAAGAAAAATCTGAATAAGAAACTAGCATTCGTACGTTTTGCCACTTTTTAAACGTATGCATGCATGCATGCATGCAAAGACATCAAACATCAAGCACGAACAAGGCAGAGGAGCTACTTCAGCACGGCGAAACCACCGAGCGCGGTGACGAGGACCAATGGCACGATGGACGCCCACATCACCATCTTCCCCTTTCCGTGCCGGCGCTGTGGATCGCCGGCGATCCAGAAGCCCACGGCGACCTCCATCGCGCCGAAGACGGCAACAGCGGCGAGGATCACGTAGTACGCGTCGACGAGCAGCTTACCGCGGAGGAACACGCCGCCCGGGGCCCTGAAGAAGGCGAGGAACAGCGCGGCCGAGGACTTGGCGACGCCGCCGCTGACCAGGGCGCGCTGTAACTTCGTGCCGTCTCGCGCTGCGTCTGCCATGTCCGCGGCGGCTGAGCTTGGGATTGCTGCAGGCAGCTGGATGCTGAGACAGTCCATTGCGTGCTCTGCTCTGTGCTCACTCTCGTAGATTTGGAAGGGGGCGAACGAGCACGTGAACTCTTATATAGGCAGGGAGTACTTCTTTGCTGCTGACATCTAGTCATCAACAACTAGTTTCTTATTCAGTTTTTTCTTCTTGTTTGCTTACATCATAGAGCAATAAACTAGCTAGTCAAGTTCGGCAAGCCCGAGCTAGCGTCATGCAACGATGTCCCCTACTCCCCTGTCACTTTTTAATAAACGGTGATCCGGAGTATCATAGTCCGTTATAATACAAGAGATCACACAAAAGTCAGCATGTGTATCCGGTTCCCGGGCTCAGGTTCGGCTTCGGGAATCCCCGCAACATCTTACAACTCCGTACGGAAAAGGATGACTTTGATTTGTCTAAATTTGGATGTATCTAGATATGTATTAGTGTGTACATACATCTAAATTTAGATAAAGTCAAGACATCCTTTTTCGGACGGAGGGAGTACATTTTTTTTGTTTCTGAAGAAGCGAAATAAATCTGACGCTTGCCCCTCGTAGAGTAAAACACGTCATAGAGACTTCTTTGTACTGTTGAAAAGTTTGGAATGTTAAGGACTCCCTCCGTTCCTAAATATAAAATGTTTTAGCTTTTCACAGTTTTATTTACATTCGTATGCATCCGCATTTTAGTGTGTGTATTAACTCTCAATTCGTATGTAGTCCATTTTGCAAAAACTAAAACATCTTATAATTGGGAACAAAGGGAGTAGTTCCAGTTCCCAAACAAAATCAGTCGGAGATAGTGCCCAGGCGCCGAGCATAGCCTATGGCCACTTGACTGACACCGTAAAAAGCTTGCTGGTCGATTGCACTGTACTAAAGTAAAGAGAATCATGGTTACGACTTGTACAAAGTAGAGATCTCTGAGTTCGCACTGGCTCTATGGTTTTCAGGATCCGAAAAACACACAAATATGAATATTGCAGAAATAGCATGTCATGGCACTTAAAATTCTGCAGGAACTAAAAACGCAGGAATTATTAGCATGTGTTGTTTGGTTGCAGTTGCACCGCAGGAAAACTAGAAAATTTCTATAGAGATTGAGTAATGTCTTAGTTGTCATAACAACATTGAAATTTTCGGAGGATTCATACCTTTGAATCAAACGGACTCTATAGAAAATTTCCTAGGGGTTGAATTATATACAATTTAATCGAACCAAAGAGGACCTAAAAGGGTACATAAACAAAACACAAGGGATTTATACACCACACCCATAAGGGGGAGGATCTTATTACTATGTGGTGGTTACTAGTAAACAAAGGTAACCTACTGCTTTAGCCTCCGATGACGATGATGGCTTCTTAAGAGCGGTGTGCATGTCGTCCTTCCCGTTGAACATAAACTAGTCGAGGTGACGACGATGCGGAGGCCGCTCATGGCCATCGTCGTAGGGCTAAAACAATGCAGAGGGTCCGAAGGAGTCATCGGCCACAGAGGCCCACATCGTCATCTCCGTCCACATGAACAGTGATGCTTCCTCCCATGTAGAGGGTTTGACAGGCTCGTCGGCAACAGAGGCCAACGCTGTGTTCTCCATCCACATGACCAGGGATGCTTCCTCCTGTGCATGCCTGCCTAGTTGCCCATCTCAATGATGAATTAGCGCGAACTCGCCAACGATGCTTTCCTCGCTCACCAGCGACAAACAACCTTGTCTGGCTTTAAGTCTTTTATAAGGAAAGGTTTGAACCTGGGATTTAAGTATCCGTATCGCTGACAAGTGTGCTAATTAGAAATTTGCCGAGGGAGTTCAATTTGAAAACTAGATTGAGTAAGTACATCGAGTTTTGGGTATGATTTTCCAAAATTACTACTGCCAAATGTCAAATTCAGACTATTTTAGACTAATTTACGTCTCATAACAATTTAGTGGACTAAATTATCTTGATATGCAACTAGTTGTAACAAAATGCACCCGCATCGCGGCAAGTTGTTGTGGGAAGGTTTTAGAATAGATTTAACTATGTGCAACCTCTCCAAGAAATGTTTTTGAAGCAAGGAAACCGAGAAATAGCAATCTATTGTATTTATCACGGAGACGATTCATTTTTTTTAGAACCATGCAGGAGCACTACATGTGTTAAAATAGATAGAAGAGAAAGCCATAGGAATGGCCGATGTCTTACAGAAGATGGCGTGAAGCCAAACAAAGAAGCAGGACGAAAAACAAAACAAAAACAAAGGTAACAGCAGATACTTTACAACGACCCCAGGCAATCAAACTACCATGTATTGGGTTGCGGGTAAAACTTTAAAAATTTCCGTAACCTTGCGGCCAAATATCTATTCTATGAAGATATGCTGCACCCCATAATGCTAGATCTAGAATACTTACAAACACCGTTGCGGAAGATCTTGTGTTTGTCAAAGTAGATGTCGGTGAAGCTTGATGAAGAATCTCACGTCCACGCCAGGAGGTGAGATTGTTGCCGGCCTGTCGTCGAGGGACTACTTGCGCAGCCCGCTCTAACAGTATCCACACGTACACCGCGCCAACCCGCCAGTTGCGTTCGCCGCCTAGAGCTACTAGCACCGACGAAGAGAGACAGCCTTTCGGCGTAGTTTAGGTGGTAGATCTAATCAACTTGATTAGATCTATATGAGAGGATTAGAGACGTCTAATTCTCAACACATGAGATCTACTAGAGAGAGATTAGATCAATGTCCAATTAGAGCGCCGTCTAATTAGAGCATCGTCTAATTGCACAATATCTAGAGAGAGAAACTTGTGCAAGCAATTGTTGTGTTCTCCTTGTGGGAGGGGGTGGAGTATATAAAGGGGAGCAAGGGGAGGAGGTGCTTGGGGAAGGGCAAGCCCCTCCCCTTGGTGCGCCGGCCCTAGAGGGCTTGGCCCCTCTCCCAAGTCGGTTTGGGAGAGGAGTCCTTGTCCAACAAGGACTCCCTCCCTTTCCTTTTATCTTTTTGCTTTTTTCCTTTATTCTTTCCTTTTCCAATTCGGACTCCTTTAAATCTCCAAATCAAACAAGGAAAGAGAAGGGAAGGAGGTAGTACGCCGGCCAGGAGGGTGGGGCCCATCCGGCCGACCCACACCAGGTGTGGTTCGGCCCCTGGGGTCCCCCTTCTTCCTCCAGCACTTCCCTCTAATGGCAAACCTCCGAAACTTGTCCGGAACCATATATACTCTTTAGATAAAATCATCGACTCTATCCACTGATGTCGGAAACACTTCCCGGCATCCCGGAACATCTCATGTTCGCCATATTTCTCTCTTGGGAAATTCTGCCCTATACCGGCATTATTTCCCTCTCATGATAACTTCACCGGAACACCTCCGAATTACTCCGGAGTTGTTTCTGTGACATCGGAGGGACTCTGACAACTTCTCATAACCACTAAACTATAACTTTATTCTCTCAATAAAAGATTGACTCACAGCTTAAGTGTGTGACCCGAAAGGTTCGGTAAACACAAAGACATGTCCGGGAACTGACCAGACAATAACCAGCATTGGGACCTAGACGGCCGTACTGGCTCCCGTGTGTTCACGAGTGAACGACAGAACCTGTGTGTTACTCATTACGCTAATGAAAGGATCGTATGACACCTAGAGGGGGGGGGGTGAATAGGTGCTACTTCAAATTTTAGTACTTTTTCAATTTAGGCTTGATATATAAGGTAAATTCTCTAGATATGCAACTATGGTGAATTTACCTATATGACAAGCTAGCAACTAAACAAGATACACGAAGTAAAGACGATAAATAAGGATAGAGGTAACCGAAGTGAAAGCACGCGGAGACACGGATGTAATTCTGAGTTCCTCCTTTTTAGGGGAGTACGTCTCGTTGGAGAGGTGTGAGCTACCACAAAGGTCACAACTCAACAGCCACAAAGGCTTCACCTTCTTCTCCGATGAACCGCACCACAAAGGTTTGGTTCACCTTCAACTATCGGAAACCTTCAAGGCGGAGTCCGGAGCCTTTACAACAACGATCCGGGGCACAACCCACAAAGGATTGGGGGCTCCCGAACAGCTACAATCTGTCACAAAGACAATCAAGTAAGTACAACAATAAGCTAGGTTTTCCCAAAGGAAATCCTAGCAAAGGGTCCCTCAAATGAATGAGGGGGAAATGAAAATCCGCTTGGTGAAGATGTAGATCCGGGGCTTCTCCTTCAATCCTCCAAAGATCAACGAGTTTGGGTGGAGGGATTGGGAGATCTAGATGTTGCTTGAGCTTGCATTAATGGTGTCTTCAAGTTTGGGCGAGCTACTTGGCTGGAGGTAGGTGGAGGTGTATTTATACCCCTCCCACAAAAGTAACCGTTGAAGACAGGAAGGCCGGATATTCCGGCCTAAGTCAACACCGGAATATCCGGCCTCCCGGAATATTCCAGCCTCCTGGAAATCTCCGGCCCCAAATATCCGAGGGAGTCTAGAGAGTCGCACAATTGGACGCTCTTCGTCCTTAGAAAATCTGGCCTTCGATAAAACTTGAGGGCCGGATATTCCGCCCCCACTGGGGCCGGAATATCCGGTCTGTCAAACTGAAAATTCTCCAGGCCTTTTCTTCTCCTTTTTGGTGTTGATGCAATTAAGTATTATGTACCACTAAGACCTGCATCACTTAACACCTAGTCAAATGTTCACTAGTGTTGTTAACTAACACACAAAACACAAGGGACTAAATTATGCTCTTTCAATCTCCCCCTTTTTGGTGTTAGATGACAACACTAGGATTTGCAATAAAATTCACAACACTATCAAGATCACAACAAGATTGGAAAGATCTCCCCCTACATGTGTGCATATCAATTTATTTGCCTTGGAATGCAAATACAGACATAAGGAGGGGAGCCGTCCAACAATATATATCCAACAGATATAAGCAATGACATAATTGCACAATATGAGACATATCCAAATAGATTGAGATTTTGAGATTATACCTTGAGCCGAGAGATGTAGCATATATAACCATGCACAATACAATACAATCTCAACCATAGATAAATCCGAAATCCATAGACTCATACATAGATAAATCCGAAATCCATAGTCTCATACAATACCATAACCACACATAGTTCATGACACAAATAGCAAAAAAAAGTTCGACAAAGAAAGATAAATGGACACAAGCTCTCAAGAAATGGTAGACGCATATGCTTGTGCCCGAACCCATGCAAATCCCGCAACCTAACAGAACTAATTCTCCCCCTTTGGCATCAAGACACCAAAAATAGAGAAAAAGCGATGCTACGTCCCAAGAGACTCAACGGGAAGCTTCGGGCTCCTCCTCGGGATCCTCGACCTCATCCTCATCATCAGAGTCACCATCTTCATCATACTCTTTGTTGTCATAATCTGGAGCAGGAGTGTAGGTGGGATAGGAGGGGCTGCAGGAGCTGTCGCAAGAAGATCCTTTTCCAACTGAACCCAGTTAGTATGAGCACCGGCATTCCACTTATCATAAGCAAGAGGGGCTGCAACGGGAGGGTCACCGGGTGCACAAGGAAGTCGGGAGAGGATAAGTTGTCTCTCACGGTAGGCATCATATTGTTCCTTGCGAATATCCACCTTCATGCAAAGGATCTTCCGTTGGAACCAATTCAATTTCTTGATGTGCGGGTCACAAGAGATGGGCTGACGAGTGTGTCCACTAGCACGAGCATCTCCCATGAAACTAGGCGCAGCGATAGGGGAAGGGGCAACCACATATTTCTTGACATAGACTCTCTTGAAGTCGTGAGCCTCACAATCGTCATCACTTAGTTCTTGCCCTTTCTTCTCCAAAGTGGCCTTGATGAGCGCCATGATGTATGGAGCATAAGGAATAGAGTACCGACCCACCATAGCCTCATACATTTCATTGTAGATAAAATCCATGACATCAATCTTGAACTCTTGGTCCGGTTCTTCATTTGTAACAAAATCATGAGCGAGGCACAGTAAGTTGACGAGCCCGGAACGAATAGCATCATTGTTTCCTCCACTTGGAGCAATGTTCTCCCGGAAAATGCACACAAGCTGATCATAAAGAGGGAGCAAACCGGTCTTGAACCCAATTTTGCCACCACGGCCATACAAAGCGGCTAGCTTGTTCTTGTTGGGCTTGTCAGGGGAGTGGAGACGGCGACCAACGGGAGTGAGGCCATTGTAGCCATAGCCAAGAGCTCGAGCAAAGTCATAGAAGTTTGCCTCACAATAGGTTGATCCGGACATCCATTTGAGTGTCTTGGCATCATCCGCTTTCATCACAAGAGTGGAGAAAAACTGCATCACGAGGGGAACACTGTAGGCACACTGAAACTCCATGAGACGAACTATCCCGAGATGCTTGATCACTTGCACAGTTTGAGCAAAAGCCTCCTTGGACTTGAGAAACTGCATCTTAATGGGTTGCATCGGGCGAATGGGATATTTGAAGGTGAGAAAAATGTCCCGGTGGATATGCATTTGCTCCATGCACCAAAAGCTAGTATCTTCAATTTCTTCATCTTGGGGGGCAGCTTAGTACCAATCCCCTCGCCTAATCACGGTGTAATCATGGCTGGGCATATCTTTGTAGCTTGGCCTTTGTTCCTTGCCCTTCCGCTTCCTAGATGTGGAAGCATTGCCCTTTTCTTTTGTTTGTTGCTTCATTTTTCGGGCTTGCTCCATCTTTTGCTGCCGGAGCACGACCTCATCCACAAGCACCCCTTCCTCATTGCGGTGAAGGTATCTCTTGCGGTGATACTGCTTCTTCGGAGGAGCCGAGCTCGAGTCACCTGTGAGGTAAAGCAATAGGAAGGTAGCACCAAGATAAGTACACACAAGTCGCAGGAAAAAATAACACCTAGATACAATAGAACAGCAACCAAAAGAATCAATACCACCTAGTCCATGGCCAATCAAGGTACTGCTGAGCAAAAAAAGCAGGGCCGGATATTCCGGTCCGGAGACAACCCGGATATTCCGGCCCGAGGAATCTCAGCAAAACCGAGATTTGACCTAGGTCTAAAAGTAGATCGACACTAATGTTGCTATCCTGGTGTGTCTAGTAAGCAAGGAGGGACAACAAGGCACCATGAACTCCAAGGAATCACAAGACAAACGTCTTCACAAAAAAAATAGGTGGAGACACCTAGGATTTGAGATAGAAGACTTTACCCTCATCCATGGGGAAAAAGGCGTGGAGAAGAAGGTTCCCACGGAGGAGGAGGTCCAGATCCGGCAAAAGGCCGAAGGAACCGGCGGTTGAAGGCGCCGGAGGAGGCGGGTTGAGCAGGCGGCGGCGGCAGGGGAGAGAGAGGAGACGGGGGTGGAAGAAAGGCTCGAGTGAGCCCTTCACCCAGTGTCCTCTCCCTTATAAAAAAGACTAACCGCCGCCGGATATTCCGGCCGGATATTCCGGCCTGAAAATTTTCAGTGCAGAGCACTAAAAATTCAGCCTGCAGAACCTTTTCTCCCTTGTTCCAAAGGATGACTTGTGTGCAAAGATAGATGGTTTTAGGTGGGAAAGGTTTGGGATTAAGAAATTCAAACTGAGAATGGTACTTCACTTCAAACTTGCAAAAAATCAACAAAATAAAAGCCAAGTTTTAATGTGTTTTCCATGAAGAACCGACGGACGAGCAAATAAGATAAAAAATAATATCCGAAAGAACCAACTCTTCGCAAAGAAGAGGGCGGTGGCCTAAGCCACCATGTATGAGTTTGTGGCGTGACACCGCGAAGATATATCTAGGGTTCACAACCACTACTCGTCATTTTAAGCTCACAATTTCAACAAATGAAAGTAGAGAGACAAATGAGGTATTACTATCGGCATAATGGGGGGAGGGATGGTCCAATGTATTAGGGCCGCACTCCCCCTATGTCCATGCCTACACCTAAACCAAATAGATAGTCAAAAAATAGGTGTGTATGCACGATAGTCAAGTCAAGCTCCTCGAATCCACGATATTTAGCTCATGCCTCAAAAAGGTGAATCTTGCTTCATCAAGTGGCTTCGTGAAAATATCGGCAAGTTGGTCTTTGGTTGGAATATAGCCAAGCTCAATATCACCACGGGCACGATATTTAGCTCCTCGAATCCACGATATTTAGCTCAATATGCTTCGTTCTTGAGTGTTGCACCGGATTGTGGCCAATCTTTATAGCACTTTCATTGTCACACAAAAGAGGCACTTTGTCACAATTGACACTGTATTCCTTTAAAGTTTGCCTCATCCATAACAATTGAGTGCAAGCACTAGCGGCCGCCACATACTTGGCTTCGGCGGAGGATAGAGATATGCAATTTTGCTTCTTAGAAGACCAACTCACCAAGAACCTACCAAGAAATTGGCATGCCCGGAAGTTGATTTCCTATCATCCTTGCAACCGGCCCAATCCGAGTCCGTGTACCCGGCAAGAGAGAAATTAGTGCCCTTTGAGTACCACAAACCAAACCTTGGGGTATAAACCAAATATCGAAGGATTCTATTGACCGCCTTCAAGTGGCTTTCTTTAGGAGCGGCTTGATACCTTGCACACACCCCTACACTCAACACAATATCGGGTCTAGATGCACAAAGATAAAGCAAAGAACCAATCATAGAGCGATAAAGTTTTTGATCAACATCGATACCGTCGGGTTAAGTTCAAGATGGCATTTGGTGTCCATGGGAAACCGCTTCTCCTTAGCATTTTGCACATTGAACCTCTTGAGCATGTCTTGGGTATATTTGATTTGAGAAATGAAAGTCCCTTCATTCAATTGCTTGATCTCAAAACCGAGAAAGAACTTCAATTCGCCCATCATAGACGTCTCGAACCTATCGGTCATAAGCTTTGAAAATTCATCATTGAAAGCTTTGTTAGATGAGCCAAATATAATATCATCAACATAAAGTTGGCATATGAAAAGCTCCCCTTTAACCCTCTTGGTAAAGAGGGTGGGATCGATTTGCCCCAATTCAAATCCACGATCTAGCAATAGCTCTCTTAGGTGCTCATACCAAGCACGAGGTGCTTGTTTGAGACCATAGAGCGCCTTATCAAGTTTGTAGACATGGTTAGGGAATTTGGGATCCTCGAAACCCGGTGGTTGCTTAACATATACCAACTCCTTTAAAGGACCATTAAGGAAGGCACTTTTCACATCCATTTGTTGCAATTTAAAGTTATGATGTGATGCATATGCAAGAAGGATACGGATGGACTCAAGGCGAGCCACGGGTGCATAAGTCTCTCCAAAATCAATGCGTTCAACTTGAGAGTATCCTTGTGCAACCAATCTTGCCTTGTTCCTCACAACCATTCCATGCTCATCTTGCTTGTTCTTGAATATCCACTTAGTACCGATAACATTGCGGCAATCCTTTGGCTTCTCAACTAGATTCCACACTTTGTTGCGCTTGAAGTTATTGAGTTTCAAACACTTTGTTGCGCTTGAAGTTATTGAGTTCACAACCATTTCATGCATAGCTTCCAACCAATCCGGATCTTCAAGAGCTTCAAACACTTTCTTTGGTTCCACCATGGAAATATGAGCTTGATGTTCACTAAAGCTTGCCAATTGCCTTCTTGTGGTAACACCCTTACTTAGGTCACCAAGGATTTCTTCTAGCTTGTGACTCTTTATTTCAAAGTCTCTTGCCATCCTTACTTTCGATGGGCTTCGATATCTCCATTGCATCTTGGAGGTATCTCTTGATCATTTGAGTCCCCGTCTTGACCAGAATGTTGACCTTGATCATCATTATGCACATCTTCAACATAGAAGGAGAGGGTTGATCTTGGTCTTGACCTTGGCTAGCATCAACAAATGGAGAACTTGGTTCTTGCGTAGCAACTTGGTCAACATGAGGAGGGTCTTGAACTTGTTCTTGGGTTGGTGCATCATTTGCTTCCATGGTAGGCGCCGGTTCAACTTGTGATGATGAGGTCTCCACTTGAGTGGAGCTTGGACTTGCTTGAGAAGGCTCGTAATGAATCTCAATGGGGCGATGGAAGCCAACGCCCATCCTTCTTATTGCATCTTGAGGTTCCTCATTATCTACATCACAAACATGAAATTGCGCCACTTGGGAGCCGTCATTCTCATCGAACTCACACTACAAGATTCTATGACTCTCCCTAAGGTTTTATCATAGACTCTATAGTGTGAGATTCGGCACCGTAACCAACAAAAACACCCTCTAAAGCTTTAGATTCAAATTTAGACAAGCGAACACCTTTGATCTTATAGAAACACTTACAACCAAATACTCGGTAGTAGGAGACATTGGGCTTGTTGCCGGTGAGCATCTCATAAGGTGTAAACTTTTGCCTTTGCGAAAGAATAGCCGGTTTGATGAATGACATGCCGTGGAGATAGCCTCGGCCCACAAGAAGAGTGGAGACTTAAACTCCGCCAACATAGACCTTGCCATATCCATGAGGGTCCGGTTCTTCCTTTCGGCTACACCATTTTGTTGAGGGGTATATGCAGCGGAATATTGATGACGAATCCCTCTTCACTAAGAAACTCATTTAGGGTGTAGTTCTTGAACTCGGAGCCATTGTCACTCCTAATGGCCAATATGGGACATTGTGTTGGCGTTGAACTTCATTGGAAAATCGATGACGGCTTGTTGGTCTCATCCTTCGACTTGAAGAAATAAACCCAAGTAAATCTTGAATAGTCATCAACAATCACCAAGCAATACTTCTTCCCACCAAGACTAGGTTGTGGCACGGCACCAAAGAGATCAACATGAAGAAGTTCCAAATCCTCTTTGATGAAATGATGGTCTTGCTTGGATGGGGAGAATCATGCATCTTTCCTTCAACACAAGCCCTACAAAGACGATCTCTAGAAAAAGAAACATTGTCTTTTAGTCCAAGAATGTGGCCACCCTTGTGAAGACTTTGCAAAGTTCTCATGTTGACATGGGACAAGCGGCGATGCCACAACCATCCCACGTCGGCCTTTCCGAATAGGCATATTGCTTGAGTGTTGGTTGACCCCGAAAAGTCCACCACAAACAACTCATTTTCAACATACCCAACGAACATGACCTTTAGAGTCTTGCTCCTCAAGAGTACCACCATATCAATAGTAAAATGGACATCAAAATTCATCTTATTAAGTGCACGAACGGACATAAGATTGTAACCGAGGGACTCGACAAGCATGACATTTACAAGGGTGATATCCTTTGCAACTACCACCTTGCCGAGGCCCTTTACCTCCGCTTTTGATTTATCACCATAGAGACGGATGCTTGATTTATATTTGGTCCCAACTCCGTCATGATCTCCTTGCTTCCGGTCATATGACTAGTGCATCCACTATCAACCACCCATTTCGACCCACCGGAAGCATAGTCCTACAAGAAATCATTGCTTGGTTTTAGGTACCCATCTTGCAATGGGTCCTCTTTGGTTAGCAACAAGAGTCTTTGGGACCCAAATAGCATGAGCAACATAACCATCATAAGGTCCAACATATTTAGCATAAACATCACCATAATAATCAACATATAGAATGTAGTGAGGGTTAGCTTCTCCCGCAAAGTCACTACGAGTGGTCTTGCCCCTAGTGGCATTCCCACTCGCAATGGGAGTCTTGGTTTGTGCGGGCTTGGCCTTGTTGTTGCTCTTCTTCTTCTTTGCCTTGGCTACATAACCAAGACCCTCCTTCCCTTTGTGTTGCTTTTGCTCAACATGAGCAACAACCTTTTCTTTACCTTTGGGAATTGAGGTCTTGGCACTAGTGGCCTTGGCAAGCTCAACCTTCAACCTAGCATTTTCCTCAATAACATTTGCATGATCACATGAAGGAGTAGAAGTGCTAGGTGAGTTAGATTTAGAAAGTTGAGTTTGAAGTTGCTCATGAGACTTGACTAGAAGAGTGAGTACTTTCCAAGGCCTTGTGAGCCTTGTCAAGTTTCTCCATCTCCTCAAGGAGTCTAGCATTAGCAACCACAAACTCGGCTTTCTCCTTTTTAATCACTTTATATTTAGCAAAACATGGTCTCTATCCTTAATGATTTTAGCAATTATTTCATCATTTTTATCATCAAGGGACTCAAGTCTTTCCTCAAGAGTAGTTCTATATTCACTCTCTTCTTGAAGTGAAGCATTCAAGGATGCTATGGTAAGAGAGTCTTCTCTCTCAATTTTGCCCTTGACCTCAAGAAGGTCTTCGGCACACCAAGTTGGCTCATGAGAGCCTCAACATGCTTCTTAGTTCACCTTGCAAGTTAGCCATAAAAGTATCGAAGGCAACAAGTTCATTCTTAATCACAAGACTAGTGTTATCATTCATTTCATGCATAGTCTTGGGAGTAGAAGATGATACCTCGGTGACGTGAGCCATGAGGCAACGAGCGGTGTTGATGGAGATGTTCTCATTGGGGGATTCGAAGAGAGAAGGAGATGGAGTTGATACGATGGCTAATGCGGCCACCTCACTAGTGGGTTCTTCTTCTTCTTCGGAATCATCGGAGGGATACTCTTCTTGAGTCATCAACACAATTCTTGGTGCTTTCTTGAAGTATGGCTTCTTCTTGACAAATGGCTTCTTTTGAATCATGCTTGATTGGCCCTTGGGACGAGCCTTCCACCGTGTTGCTCTCTATTCTCATAAGGGCAATCTTTGATGAAGTGATGCTTGTCATGACAATTGTAGCAAGTCTTTGTCCTTATAGCAAACTCCTTCTTCCCACTTGGATTGTTCTTTAGATCAACTTGAGCCTTTGCCTTGGCCGGGTCACGCCAAAAGGTTCTTGTGGCAAGAGCCACATGACCATGGTAGGCTTGTTCGAGATCATCGGGAAGAATGTTGCTTGGGCAAGCTTCAACTTCCACACTATCATCTAGGCTCACAACCTTGGCCTTCAAAGCAAGAGAGGCGCCTTGTTTCATCCCCATGGCCCTAGCACGATTGTCTAGAGCATTTTTGGTGGCAACCTTGGAAGCTTGCATCTTTGCATAACTTCATTTGAGGACATGTCAAGGTAGTTGTGTCTTCCTTGTATGGCCTTCAAGTCAACGGGCTCGAAGGGCATGAGAGCATTCACATACTTCCTTTTGACCCAAGCATCATCCGCATACTTTGCCCCAACATTATAAAAGGCTTGGGCGAGGGTCTTGAGTCTTCCATACATCTCTTCATGGTTTCACCTCAAGCATGTAGAAGCCTTCGGCTTCATTGTTCAAAGCATCAAATCTATTTCTCTTCATGCTTTCATTTCCAAGGAATGTCTCGGAGAGACAATCCCAAGCTTCTTTGGCGGTGGTGAGATGTTGAATGTGATGAATATCCTTTTCACCAACGGCAAGTTCAAGCATGTGTAGAGCGGTGGCATTGAGTTGAGCATCAACCACCTCTCTCCTTGTCAAGTTGTTTGGATCCACGGCCTTGAATCCCGCTTGCATGATCCTCCAAAGCTCGATAGAGGCACTGTTGACATGAGATCTCATTGAGTGTTGCCAACTAGTAAAAGCTAAAGCATTAAGCTTAGGAGGAGGACCTAAAGGGTTTATGCGAGGATGAGGGATAGGTGGATCGGGGAGTACAAATGAGAGACCTCATGGTACTCGGGCTTCCCACCTATGGGCTTGGTGCTAGATGTGGAGGCATTCTTAAGATCGGTGTTTTCAACCCCTTTCTTTTTCTCTTTTTCCTCCTCGGTATCACCGTCATCGGAGTTAGCGGAGTCCTCTAGTGGGATGGTCTCCGAAGGAACCTTACCACTTGTGAGTTTCGTGAGCAAGTCACGCATCTCAGCAAATTGGGTATCCATGGACGATTTCAAAGATGTCTCCATCAATTTGAGATCGGCCATGGATGCCGAGTGGCATGGTCATCCGCGGGATCACCCTCACCGTCATACTTCTCTTAGGCGGTTAAGCCCAACAAGAGAGCCAAGGCTCTGATACCAATTGAAAGGATCGTATGACACCTAGAGGGGGGGGTGAATAGGTGCTACTTCAAATTTTAGTACTTTTTCAATTTAGGCTTGATATATAAGGTAAATTCTCTAGATATGCAACTATGGTGAATTTACCTATATGACAAGCTAGAACTAAACAAGATACACGAAGTAAAGACGAGAAATAAGGATAGAGGTAACCGAAGTGAAAGCACGCGGAGACACGGATGTAATCCCGAGTTCCTCCTTTTTAGGGAGTACGTCTCGTTGGAGAGGTGTGAGCTACCACAAAGGTCACAACTCAACAGCCACAAAGGCTTCACCTTCTTCTCCGATGAACCGCACCACAAAGGTTTGGTTCACCTTCAACTATCGGAAACCTTCAAGGCGGAGTCCGGAGCCTTTACAACAACGATCCGGGGCACAAACCACAAAGGATTGGGGGCTCCCGAACAGCTACAATCTGTCACAAAGACAATCAAGTAAGTATAACAATAAGCTAGGTTTTCCCAAAGGAAATCCTAGCAAAGGGTCCCTCAAGTGAATGAGGGGAAATGAAAATCCGCTTGGTGAAGATGTAGATCCGGGGCTTCTCCTTCAATCCTCCAAAGATCAACGAGTTTGGGTGGAGTGATTGGGAGATCTAGATGTTGCTTGAGCTTGCATTAATGGTGTCTTCAAGTTTGGGCGAGCTACTTGGCTGGAGGTAGGTGGAGGGGTATTTATACCCCTCCCACAAAAGTAACCGCTGAAGACAGGAAGGCCGGATATTCCAGCCTAAGTCAACACCGGAATATCCGGCCCGGAATATTCCGGCCTCCTGGAAATCTCCGGCCCCAAATATCCGGGGGAGTCCAGAGAGTCGCACAATTTGACGCTCTTCGTCCTTAGAAAATCTGGCCTTCGATAAAACTTGAGGGCCGGATATTCCGCCCCCACTGGGGCCGGAATATCCGGTCTGTCAAACTGAAAATTCTCCAGGCCTTTTCTTCTCCTTTTTGGTGTTGATGCAATTAAGTATTATGTACCACTAAGACCTGCATCACTTAACACCTAGTCAAATGTTCACTAGTGTTGTTAACTAACACACAAAACACAAGGGACTAAATTGTGCTCTTTCAGCTAATTCCCTTACGTACACGATACCAATGATATCTCGAGATTTGATACAATGTGCTCTAGTGTGATTAAACCCTTTAAGCATAACACATATAATTCTTGTACCAATATCATTCTCTTTTCTCATTCCGTATTTTCATTGTCCCGTGATTAATCACGCTGTGTCTGGCCGACGATTGGGTGACAACGATAACACTGAGATGGCCTAGAGGATGTATCTCTCCATCATCTGGAGGAGTAAGTGCCTTTCTTGAATAATCTCTGTTCCAATACATTATTCTAGTTCACACCCAAAAGCCACCGTTATGGTCCCCAGTTACGGCAAGACGTTAGGTGACAATCAAAGCATGAGTGTCGAATAAGCGGTCACCGATATTCTCAGGGCATAGGAATACAGCTAATGAAAACTAAACATATGATCAATTGCTATCTTCATCGTTGACGATTAGTCTCATAGCAAGATCATACAGTGGGTCGGTTCAGTACTATTATCATTCCGATAATAAACTCCTATAGTTGTGTGACTTATACAAAGTACATGACCAGGAAAACATGATCATCAAACAACAAGATATGCTAGTCTTAGAGGCAAGACCAGGAACGTTTTTACTTGTTTGTATCTCTACACCTGTATTGGAGGTTTTCCTCTTGAACACGTTGTATTTGCTATTCAAGTGCCCAATACAGTTATAACATAAAGACATAAACATTAATAATAAACTTGGAGATAAATAATAACTAAATTATTATTGTCACTAGGGCATATCTCCAACAGTCTCCCACTTGCACTAGATTCAATAATGATTCTATTTAGTATGATGACATGGCACCAAATGGAACTAAGGGGCCACTCACGCTTTCGCATGCGCTCTGAGACTGTGTCCATAATTTTGATCCAATCAAAATACATAAACTTATTTAACTCCTCACACGTCAAACTTGACAATGCAAAGTCGGATATATTATGAATTGGACTTCGGACTATCCGGTTCTGTAGTAGTATTAATAATATCAAGCGTCTCCAAATGATATTATCATACCGTCTATTGAAACCTTACCAAGTCAATGACTTATCCAATAACTTGCTATCACGACGTCTCACATCAATGATGCAACTATCCTTTATAGAAAATCTATATTTGTTGTAGAATCCACTCATAATATACTTATGATTTGATAGAATCAAAACACCAAGTATTTATCAATTGAAAATTGCATTTCTCAGATGAAATCAATTAAGATTCGATTTCATAATTCCACTACAAATACGTATATGAGGAACTTCTCTATATACACTATTTGAAGCTTTACAAAATCTACTAAGTCGTTATTCTTTTGTAATTTCACTATCAGGTTTTCGTCACAATATAAAAACCTTCAGGATCGATTACATTTTTAATTAACTGCCTTTATGAGAAAACTTTTACCAAGTATTTCTCTACTTGCCGGTGGCTAAATAAAATTTAGCACTTTGGAAACTTTCCGGCTTTATGTACTATATATAGCAATGAGATAAGCAAAATCACATTAAACATGATTTGATCTTATTCCTCTCTATTTGCTCATCATTGACTACGAAGATCAATGTATCTTGCAAATATCACGCTATGACTTCTTGATCAAATTTCTTTGACTCAAGACACAATTCGAATTACCTTTCAGAATTGTACTTAGCACATTCATACTCATGTTTATTAAACTCTTAATCTGTCTCATAGACAAAACTTTAATAAGACACTTTCCGACCTTTTATTTAAAACTCTTTTAAATCTTTATTTTCACAAGATATACATTTTTGAATTCGGCCTAGCCTTATTCAACAAATATAATATCATCTCCCACTGACTTTTAAGTCCCTTCGATTTATATAATGAAAAGAATAAAATTCTTCATTCATTAAAACGACCGACTTCAACCACTCATAATATAATTATCTAGATTATTCTCATAATCCAAATAAATTATTCTTAGCAATTAACTTTGCTACTTTAGTCCAATAACAGCCTCAAGCAATTGATATGATAAGTTTTGCAACTTCTCACTATCATTTATTCGTCCTTGATAAAACAATTTTAATCAAGACTAGCTCTATGAATATTAGATATTCACATATGTCCTTTCTTTATGAAATATTCATGCCAGTGATTTCACATCACGTCCAAACTACTCTCAAGATTAAATCTTGGAGCTACATGAATTTTTCTTGAACTCCTTTATGACATATACCGTCACTTATGAGTATTCAATATTCTGTTTGTAATAGCTTTGCTTTTAATCATGTTTCTGGACATTTCAATAATTCAATCACTAGGTGATTTAATCATTCAATTCCTCACATGACAATCATCTTAATACTTAATTCGAATCATGAATGCCATACATGTATTCCTGGACAAAGTAATGATATGGAAAACATTTGCATGTTGCTCCTTTCATTCTAACACTTGTCCAAAGACTCCCAATCTTAATTTAGTATTTTGATTTCCACTCTCTCTTCATGAGAAGACACTTTTCTCCAATTCTAAAGTCAACAAGCTTTCAGAATTTTGTGTGGAAAACAACTGCCAATATAATACTTTGGACTTTACCTTTACGCAAAACTTATATTCAATTCGAATCCACACTTAGATTCACAATCGAAAATTCTTGGAACTTTGTATCAAAATAACTCCAAGTTAAAGTTGATATAGGTCCCTTGGATACAAACAAAATAATCTATTTATTTTAGTGGGTAATTTGGAATTCTATTTCACATCACATTAGAACAAGACACTTAGACATAATTATTATAACATTCAATCTTTGTCTTACAAAAGATTTCATCATCACGATAATTTTGAATTATCAAAATTCATCATGAGTAATGTGACTAAGAAAACTTTCTTTCGTCAACGATGTTATAATACATTTTATTAAGCCTTCTTTTACTTTATCAAATTTCTTTGATTTCTTATTTTGATTCACACATGCTCCCACTTAATTTTATGAAACATTGCAACTTAATAATTTTGTCAACTCTATTTCATTAATATGCAACTTCATATTAATTCTTCAATAGAATTTAATTAACGGTTTCACCTGATTTGGAGTTCGAACGAGAAAGTTATTGCATTTCAGGTTTTCTGAGTGGCTGCAGGAAATCCAGGAAGGAGTGTCCGGTGCCCCTAGACCGGAGTCTCCGGTGTGCCCACACCGAGTCTCCGGCCTCAGGGGGACCGGAGTCTCCGGCCTGCCGGTTTTGGCACTTGTGCCCCAACGACGACGCTCTCTGTTGAGAGGCCGGAAGTGCCCCGGAGACTTCGCTGTCTCTGGTCTAGCCGGAGTCTCCGCCCTCAGGGGCCGGAGACTCTGCTTAGGCCGGAGACTCCGACCTCCCCAGACCGAGTCTCCGGGGTTAATTTTCCTGCAACGGCTCTTTTTTTCGTGGGACCTATGAAAGGCCCCCTTCTTCCCCAAAGCCACTAGCTCTTCCAAGCATGTTTTTTCCTCTTCTCTCACCTCCATTGTTGACCTTGGAAAGCTTGCCCCTCTCTCAATTCCTCTCATGATTCTTGCATATCTTTGAGAGATTTGAGAGAGGAGATATAGATCTACAATTCCACCAATCCATTCCTCCTCTAAGTGAGGGGAACCTAGTAGATCTTGATCTTGGAGTTCCATTTGTTGAGTTCTTCTTTGTTCTTCCTTTCTTCTCCCCCACAAGCATTAGTTGCTTTTGGTGGGATTTGAGAGTGAACTATTTGAGCACTTGTGCTCTTGCCATTGCTTTTGTGCATCGGTTTGTGCTCTCCACGAGGATTCGTAGAAGTAAAAGTTCGTGAGCTTGTTACTCTTGGGTCTTTGGACCCTAGATGCCTTTTGTGGCGGTTGAGGCCTTTTGTGGCCACTTGGGAGCTCCCAATTCTTTTGTGGGTTGTGCCTCAAGATTGTTGTAAGGGACTCGATTTCCGCCCAAAAGGAAATCAATAGTGGAAAGTGAACCGAGCTTTTGTGCAAGGTTCATCGGAGAATAGGGTGAAGCCATTTGTGGCGTCTTGAGTTTGAAACTCACACCCCTCCAACAAGACGCACTCCCCTAAAAAGAAGGAACTCGGGAATACATTGTCGTCTCCACGTTCTTCGGTTATTTCTATACCCGAGTTCTTTACTTATGCACTTTACATTGTGATAGCCTTCGTGCTTGAAGTATTCTTTATTGCTATCACCTTGTTGCTTGTCTTGCTTAGCATAAGTTGTTGGTGCACATAGATGACCTAGTTTATTTAGATTGTTGGCTTGTTAATTTAAACATCTAGTTTTATTCCGCAATTATCAAGCCTAAACCGGAAAAGTTTTAAATCGCCTATTCACCCCCCCCCCCCCCTCTAGGCGACATCCTTGTCCTTTCACGCGCGGACCAGGGTGGTGGGAAAGCCGACGCGGACGATGATCTCCCTGAGCAAGTTGTCATCGTCAAGCACCTTGGCCACAGCCGCTGCCTGTGTTGGCGAATGCCGCAGTGTCTTCTCACCATCGACATGTGGTTTCTTCATGCAAAATCAACAGCAACAAAAGAAGTGCACATTCATCTGTTAATCAAGCAGGACAAATAAAACACAAGAAAATTGCACGTAACACCAGGGTTTGGTGCCATTGTTGCGCAGAACACAAAATCAAAACCTCTTTTGCAGCAAACCCCAGTTTTTGGTCTAATACGTTGCAGCTAGCCCAAAAATTGATTTAGGCTCTTAATAGGAATCTAACATCTGGTCCCATGACACTATACCGTATACGCTATACCACAATTATATGACATTTTATAAAAAAATATCGCATATTCAAAATGGTACTTTTGTGTTTCCAAAAGTTTAGTTTTTTGAACGTGAATACATAGACGTTATGTATATTTGTGCAAAGTCTCAGTAGAAAATACGTTCTATTTCGGGTTACAAATAAATAACAAAACTGTGGCTGTGTAAAGTAGTAAAGTCCCCTATTTTGTCTTTTTTGAGTAACCTAAACTACAACGTATTTGTAGAAGAAATTTTCTGCGTACATAGAAAACCTATATATGTATCTACAGATTTTTTGGCAACAAACCTTGGTGTTATGTGCATTTTTCTCAATAAAACACAAATTGCGCGGAACAAAAATGGCCGAGAGGATCGGATCTTACAGTGGGGGAATATCCTCGGCAGCATTCATCTCCTATCAACCCCTCTCAGCTGGCCCTCCCCACTGCAGCAACAAGTAAAATGTAGGGAGGGATTAGGGAGAAGAATCAAGCTAGGGTTTCCCGGGAGAGAAGAGAAGAAATTGGAATATGAGAGGGAGGAGAAAGGACGACCTCAAATCTGGAGGGAGACGAAGCGGTCAGCGCCCGCCGCCGGGGGCCGGATGGCTGAGGTCGCCGGCAGAGCCGCGGCGCCCGTCCGTCGCTTCCTCCTGTGGCCGTGTTGGGGAGAGTGTGGTCGAGCTCAGCTGGTCCTGTCCGCTGGGTGAACTTTGTTTTTTTAAGGAGAGAGGAGGCGTCGCTTATAGCATCTATAAAATGTTACAAGAATTCAAAAAGTTTGTATGCACCTAGTATGAAGAAATATTTTAAACATCTTATGAATGTTAAAAGAATTCAAACAAAAATTTTGGATATATATCCGGACATCTCATGTCCGCACAAAAAGTTTCGCAAATAAAATACATTTTTTATGCCCTGTATATAAAGACAAAACTATATCTCGTGAAAAATGATTTTTAAACACTGGAATTTGTCTTCTTTATATAGATCACATAAAAAGTTTTTTATAACGAATCTTTTTGTGGATACATGTCTGTATGTACATCCGAAATTTTGTTTGAATTCTTTTGACATTTTGAAATATGATTTTTAAATAGCGGATGCATCTACATCTACGAGCCGAAACATATTTTCCCAAGGCACATCACTTTTTTTGTTCATAGAACAGTACGTTTGGTAAAATACACATTGCTATCTGCTAGTACTAAAACCAGAGCTATCCTGATGATGTAATGCGGATTGTGTCCGGCGACTCTGCTGGTATACAAAGCAGCTATATGTCGACAAGAAAAAAGGAGTTCACTAACCAACCAAGACGGCAAGGAAGTATAACACCAGGAAACA
Organism: Poa pratensis; assembly: GCA_947311845.1. Classification (NCBI taxonomy): domain Eukaryota; kingdom Viridiplantae; phylum Streptophyta; class Magnoliopsida; order Poales; family Poaceae; genus Poa; species Poa pratensis. Next base: position 20,492,219 of record CAMZMU010000050.1, on the reverse strand, counting down.
AGTCAAGCCAAGAACGCCGACATGACACAAGCAAAAACATAGATATTAAGAGGTTTAACTTATCAACCTGTAAACAATTTAACACCTTGCATTGTAAAAGACCACATCGACTTGTACAAAAGAAGAAGAACCTCCTGATATCATTGCCCACAATTATTGATGAAAGTAAAATATAACGCATCGACTGGATGAATGTAAAAATCTGTGCCACGTATTGGTTGTGAAATTTACCGCACATGGTTGGGAGAAACAAAAACGTGTGTGATCCATAGAACCAAAGCTTGGGCACCTTCCCCATATTCGTGGTGTTATCTCCGGGTGAAAACCATGATTTGACATGCCGGATTGCCGATGGTGGCGTCTTTGACACCGTCCATTTGTTCAAAAAAAAACCGCTTTGAAGAGAAGATCGTGTGGTGCACATGGTTTTGGTGTCACGCCGATGTATGTTGTTGCTCAGGCATGAGCCTCAAGGTTGCAATGTACGCCCCGTCGGTTCTTCCAAGATGGCTACTCCTTAAGACGGGTCAATCTCTGCCTTTCGCTTGTTGTCCTCTATGCACTCAAGGGTGGATGGTACGTTGGCTCGGGTAGTTTAGATGAAGTCGTCATTCTTTGAAGGTGTCCGGTGGTGGTCGTGACGCAGTCTTGATGCACTTGTTGGGCATGTCGAGCCCTGTTGTTGTGTGCATAGTGAGTGTGGTGACTAATCCTTTGATGACCGGTGTTGCCGTAAGACGTTGTAGCCATTCTTTGCAGTTGTTTCCTCTTTTAAGCTTTATACAAAGACGAGCAGTTCTCCTTCAGCTTCTCGAAAAAATTATCGTTTTGACATGTGAGTACTCAACGATATGCAAGGAAACGGGTGGACAAATGTTTTATTTAAGGGGTATATTCAAACCGTTAATTGTTGTGCGCAACGGTTGTCTACTCTTCTTGTAATACACGCATGCAGTGGTACAGCAGGTCCTTATCGTACGTCCCCTCGCCATAGCTGTGCTCCTCGGGTGATTCATCACCGGAACCGGACGCCTCCGGCACGACACAGCCGCTGTGACAGGAAGTTCCCTGCGTTCTTGGCCTACGAGCGCGGAGCCCGCACCTTGCACTTGATCCATATCGGCACGACCTCCTCGCCACAGGGCCTCTCCCGCGAGGCCGCCGCATCAACAAGATAGAGAACGGCGTGGTCGACCTTGTTGGCGACTGGAACCGGCGTGATGGGGCCGAGGCGGTGGTTGCTCGCCATTGACTTGATAGGAGGGAGAGCACATGCCAAACCGCTGCATTAGCCTGGGGCACTAGCGGAGCTACGTTGTGACCAAAGGTGACCGTGGCCCTCCTGATCAAATTAATTTCCTTCAGTAACCCTCAATACTGGCCCATTTATCTAACTAAATGGCCACCCGTATAAGCTGATGTAATCATGTCTTGCATCTTGGCCCCGGCTGAAAGTTTTGTCAAGCTCCGCCACTTGCTGAGGGGATAGCGAGCCACAACGAGAGTTGGGGGAGAGAGATACTAATAATCGGGTAAAAGAAACAAATGAGTGGGACCTTACTTGCACTGCATGGTGCATCCCCATCTTGCTGTCGAATCAAAACGGCGTTAGACACGCGTCGATTTTTAAGCGCATGCCTAGCTACCACCATTAGGAGCAAGTATTTTTTGAATTAGTTGTGATAGAGGTTGTAACAGGTAAGATCACAATTTTCATAAGCGGTGAGCAGAACAAAGGCAAGCAGTCAACGAGACACCTGTGTACTAGATCTAATTAGCCTATAACGAATTTTGCAGCTCACCAAATACCGGTAGGAAAAATGGAAAAAAAAAATCAAGCAACCAAACGGATTGCATGACGTGACTCAGTTCTCGTTTTTCTAGAGTTAAGTGCTGTCGGACCACGGATGCAAATAGCCAAAAAAGTGCAGTAACCACTCGGAAAAAAAAAGTTGCTCTGAAAGAAATTATTGGACGGATTATTTAATTTGTACGTACGCTTTTGCTTATCTGAAATTCTGAACGAATGACGTCAGCACACCTTTCACAAGTTTGCACATCTTTACACCCAGAGGCAAAGGGACGCGATGAGCCTAGCTAAGATCAAACACCGACGACTGTAAGCCTGTGCACATGTTGGTTTTAAACCGGTCAAACCGTCAGACCAAACCAATCAAAACCGGGTCACCGGTGTAGGCGGGTTATGGGTTCTACACGGTTTCAAACCGTCGAAACCATCTCCCAAATCTGCAACTCTGCCTCGGCTCCGCACACGTGAGTTCCACGCCGCCGGCCACTCCAGCCACCGCGTCCTCCCTCTCGCCGCCCTCCGCTCCGGGGACGGCGCCCACCTTCGCTCCGCGGTGCTCTGTTTCCACTCCCATGGCGAGCGCATCGCCTCCGCCCCGCTGGATCTCGCGGCCGCACTTTGAGCACTCCGTCAAGACCGGATTCAGTCTCCTCGGCAAGGACGGTGTTGTCGGGGCTCGGGATCTCGTCGGAAGCAGTTCCTCTGCGTCGCCGGGCGTGGAGGTGAACGCGCGTGGTGCGCCTGCTTCGCCGGAACGGCCGGCGCAGCCTGACGGCCGCGTACAAGATCGGCGCCACGTCGGAGTCGACACAGAAGGAGGCGATGCTGGCGCTGACGTCCGGCGGGAACTGCTCAGAGATGAGCGCCGGCGGCGCTACATGACGCGGCGCGACGGGTCCCCCGCGGCTGGCGGTATGCGCACGTCCCGCGCGCCGGCCGTCTCGCCGTCGCTGGCCTCAGCTTGGCGGTACATGCGGCGCGACGGGTCCCCGGCGGTGTGGCGAACGTCTTGCGCGCCGGCCGGCTCGCCGTCGCTGGCCAGCAAGTGGTCGCCGGCGAACTTCCTGGGGCTCGCGGTGTTAAACCGTCAAATCGTGTAAAACTGCTGAAACCACACCGTCCCAAACCGCAGATTTAGTGCCGGTTCCGGCAAACCGTCCTAAACCAGTTAAACCGGATATGCACAGGCTTAGACGACTGGGCCCTGACACAAAGAGAACTTCCCTAATCGAAACACGCATTCCGGTATTTGACACGGCCAGTGGACTGATCCAGAAATCACATACGGACTCGCCCACACGAAAATGTGCAAGTTGCGTGCCCTGCACGTCCACGACGTTTGGCACACTCACGCACAATAACACATCACCGTCATCGGAGGCTAACGCAGTAGTTTACCTTTGTTTACTACCACATCGTAATAAGATCCTTCCCCTTCTGGGTGTGGTCTATAAATCCCTTGTGCTTTGTTATGTACCATTTTAGGTCCTCTTTGGTTCGATTAAATTATATATGATTCAACCCGTAGGTAATTTTCTATAGAGTCCATTTGATTCAAAGGTATGAAACCTCCGAAAATTTCAATGTTGTTATGACAACTATGACATTACTCAATCACTATAGAAATGTTTTAGTTTTTTCTGCGGTGCAACCAAACAACACATGCTAATAGTTTCTGCGTTTATAGTTCCTGCAGAATTTTGAGTGCCATTATATGCTATTTCTGCAATATTCATATTCTTGTGGTTTTTTCCGGATCCTGAAAACCAAAGAGCCAGTGCGAATTCAGAGAGCTCTACTTTTGTACAAGTCGTAACCATGATTCTCTGAACTTTAGTACAGTGCAATCGACCAGCCAGCTTTTTACGGTGTCAGTCAAGTGGCCATAGGCTGTGCTCGGCGCCTGAGCACTATCTCCGATTTGATTTTGTTTGGGAACTGGAACTACTCCCTCCATTCCTATAAGATGTTTTAGTTTTTGCAATATGGACTAGATACTAACTAAAAGGAATGAACATAATAAAATACGTCTAGATGCATGTAAATCTGAAAAAACAGTAAAAAGCTAAAATATTTTGTATTTAGAAACGGAGAGAGTACTTAACATTCTAAATTTTTCAACAGTACAAAGACGTCTGTAGGACGCGTTTACTCTACGAGGGGCAAGCGTCAGATTTGTTTCGCTTCGCCAGAAACCAAAAAAAATTGTACTTCTTCTTTGTTGACATCAGTGAGGAATAATACTAGTCATCAGCAGCTAGTTTCTTATTCAGAATTTTCGAATTTTTGACAATTCAGACCACCTACGTAAATGAAATGTCAGATAAGACCACATGCAAATAGTATTGTCAAAAGTGCCCCTGCCGCCATCGTCCACGGCGGCATGTTGAAGAGAACGGAATTTCTGACAAAGCTGGACAGAAAACGCAGATGGTGGACCCTGCCGCCACCACCTATGGCGGCATGTTTGCATACGGAACTTTGCTGTACAGCTTGATGCCAAACACTCAGATCGATGGAACTAGCTAGCGTCTCCGGCAGCTGCTTCCAGGAAAATGCCAAAGGTTCAGGGCCGGCCCATAAGGCGGGGCAGCGGGGCGGCCGCCCTGGGCCCCCGGGAGGCAGGGGCCCCCGTCCAGGTATTACTTGATATTAGTACTAGGAAATTTCAGCCCCAGCCGAAGAAATCAATAGAAAAAAAGGAGGCCCAATATGGCGCAACCACGTAAAGAAAAAGAGGCCCATGACGCTAGAGGAGGAATTAATCTATCGCTAACTACTCCGTACTGATCCAGTTTTCCTTCGTTTTTCTGTGTACTACTACTCTCTCTCCTCCTCCCAAAATTCAGAAATCTTAGAGAAAGAGAGCGCCGCTGCTCTTGTTCCTTCGCAATTTGGAGGTCCAGCCGACCGTTAATGTAGACCAGCGATACGATGTCGTTCCCTAATCAGCTCACTTTTTCTATTCTGAACGCTCTATTTTTTTTGAAAGCCCACGTATATTCAACAGTATACCACGTACAAAGTACAAAGTACATAAGCAAAGAACAGAAAATACGTAGGGGATACAGAGCAATTGCAAACCACGGCAGATCCACCGGCGTCGAGGACGAAGGTCGCCGTCCTCCTTCTCACCACGCCCCGAGAGCACCACTCTTGTTGAAGAACGCCGCAAAGCTCGGCCGCCGCGCAGCGACGGACACCTAGCCGATGAACGGGCACGGCAAGTGCCCTCACGCACCATCTTCTCCACCTTGCCGCAGCGGTCTTCATCGTCGACGACGCGAGGAGCTGCCGAGCTTGCCCCGCCCTGAGTTCCAGGCGCCAGACCCGCCGCCACCGCGGATCCGGCGAGGAGCCGAAGGAATCGAGCGCCACGCCGGGCCTCGAGCCTCCGCAAGTCGGGGACGGCGACGGCGAGCCCCCAGGAGCTGCACCGCCGGAGAAGGCCTCCCCGACACCAAACCGCCCGCCACCAGCTCCATCTTCTCCACGGCGCCGCCGGCGGGTCACCCACCCTACCCTACCATATGTACAGGCCGGAGACGGGGATCCCCACCCTCCCGCCGCCGAAGCGGCCGGCGGAGGAGGAGAATCCCGCGTCTCGCGGCGCGCACGCGGTGGATCGACGGGGTCGCCCAAAAAATCGCCTCTCCTCCTGAACAGTGACGGGGAGGATAAGGATTTTGCTTCACCTTCTAGATTCTGAACGCTCTATTTGTTCCCCCATCAACTGGATGTCTGATAGATCATAGATGGTACATGTTTATTTTAGCAAGGTTGTTTGTTCTGCATCACACTTAAAAAAAGCAATTATTTGTAGAATTGATGTTTCCTTACTATACCATGATGTAGTTCTCTAAATCGATACAAATAAACAGTTTGTGGTGTTAGCTGGTTCATAGTTCAGAGATCATGGATATATGCACTCGATATTTACAGCTCAGAAATACACTCCTATGCATTAGTATATATAAAATGGTCGATAACATATACTACTATATGCACTAAGGGGCAAATATGTTATGTAGTCGATATGCAGTCAGAAACATATATATCCACCAGCCTTGGATATATGTTATGTAGTCGATATTTATTTTGCTTTTGAAAATTGAAATACAATACATTTTAAGTTTTTGTTTGGCAACAAGGGGCCCCTTCTTGTCTTCTTGCCCCAGGGCCCCGTATATGTGTGGACCGGCCCTGCAAAGGTTGCATGCATGCCAATGCCACTACCGATCAATACAAGCCATGCAAGCGAACAAGCCGCCACAGGCCTTGGCGGCAGGGTCCACACCCACTGATTTCCGTAACAGCAGCTTCGGCAAGATTCCCGTGCTTGACGACATGCCGCCATGCCCGGTGGCGGCAGGGTCACGTGGCCATGGTACTTTTGTCATTTTTAGTGGGAGGTGGTCTCTTTTGTCAATTTACCCACGCAGCTGGTCTGATTTGTCAAAAAATCAGAATTTTCTTCTTCTTTGCTGACATCATAGAGCAATAAAGGAACTAGCTACTCAAGTTCGGGCCACGAGCTGTCAAAGCAAGCCCGAGCTAGCATTATGCAACGATGTCCCCTGCGAAAACTCCAAAGTGAGCTGGAGCTCGCCTGCTCCCTTTCCCTCGCTCAATTCTGGCCACATGTTTCCCTCGATGACGTCATATTTAGATGCGTATACGGTGGCGTAATCCCAGCACAGAATACGTCCCCAACCACCTTTGGACGATGATTCTGACGGCATGCATCAGGACAGCGTGGGGTCGCGCGGGCTGACCTGCTGCCCGCCCAGGCGTTTAGAGCATTTCCACTCGCGCCCCCCAAATCTTGTCCGGATTTGAGCCGGCGCTTGCGCTTTGAAGGCGTGTCCGGACCAAACGGCGCGTTTGGGGACGCGCTCTCCCCACTCGCCGTCGCCGCCCCCAAATAAACATCCCAAATCATTTTTTTGCAAATTCAAATTGAAACTTGATCAAAGTCGCGGCAACATAAATTAGAAGTCTCCACCACACAAATTCATTGGCCACACAAGTCTAGCCAACACAAAAAGAGGCGCCTGCGCACTCGGCGGGAACGAAATCAGGCGGTCATGTCGATGTTGCCGTCGAGGAAGCCCTCGCTGGGGGTGCCGTCCAGGAAGCCCTCGCCGTTGGTCTCGCCGCTTGGGGCCTCCGGTGTCGTCGTGGGCGCAGAGGATGCCGTGGCTGGCGTCGAGGATGCCGTGGCAGAGGACGGTGCAAGGCCCATCTCTTGGAAGATCGTCGAGCGCAGCAGATCGCACGCCGCCCTCGCCTGTGGATCCAGGGACGAGACGTCGGCCGTGAGGATCATGAAATCCTCGCGCCGTTTCTTTGAAGCGACCTTGGTCTTCTCGAGCTTCAGCTTCATGTCCGTCTTCTCCATCAGCAGCGCCCACCTCGCATCAGAGGGGATGCCATGGACGCGATGGCCGCAAGGTTCGCCGCCTGCTCCAACTCCGCCTTGGTGCGCCGCCGCCCGTTGCGCTCGGTCGTGCCCATCTTGCGGCGGAGGCAGTCCAGCTCCCATTCGTCCACCGGCATCCCCTCTGGCTTTTCCTTGGGAGGCCGCGGCGTGTAGCTGCGCTTGACGCCGAGCGTGGTTCCCGTCGACGCCTTCGCCTTGGCCTTTGGTTTCGGTGGCGCGCGGCGGAGCCATGGCGGCGAGGACGGAGGGGGAGGAGGGGGGAAATGGCGGATCTGGGGGAAACAACGGGAGGGGAAAGGAAATAGAGGGCGAGTTTGGCGCGCTTTTCTCCCCTCTCTCACTGACCGGCTGGCACCACGGCGCGTTTCATTTCGTCCAGCGCTACCACCACGGCCCCCAAAGAAGGGGGTTGGGCCGGTAGCGCCGCACGAAATTTGGGACGCGTCCGGACGAAATTGGCCTTTGGGGGACGCGAGTGAAAGCCGATTTTGGCTCGGCGCGCCCCAAAGGCCTTTGGGGGGCTTTGAGGGGCGCGAGTGGAGATGCTCTTAATGCATCGGTCCTGGATGCATCTCCGACCTGTGACGAGCAAACGGCGGCGGCGGCCGGACGCGAGCAGCAGGCGCCGATGCAGGGACGCGACGAGCAGGCGGCGGCACGCGAGCAGCAGGTGCCGATGCAGGGACTCGACGAGCAGCGGCCGGACGCGACGAGCAGCGGCAACGTCGTGTGCAGAGAAGCTGAACTCGTCACAATAAATTAATTCTCCCTGTCACTTTTTAATAAACGGTGATCCGGAGTATCATAGTCCGACCGTTATAATACAAGAGATCACACAAAAGTCAGCATGTGTATCCGGTTCCCGGGCTCGGGTTCGGCCTCGGGCTCGGGCCTTTCCCATGGATCCCCGCAGCATCTTACAACTCGCTTATATAAGAGTTCCCGTGCTCGTTCGCCTCCTTCCAAATTTACGAGAGTGAGCACAGAGCAGAGCACGCAATGGACTGTATCAGCATCCAGATGCCTGCGGCGAACCCAAGCACAACCGCCGAAGACATGGCCGACGCCGCGCACGACCACACGAAGCTGCAGCGCGCCCTGGTCGGCGGCGGCGTCGCCAAGTCCTCGGCCGCGCTGTTCCTCGCCTTCTTCAGGGCCCCGGGCGGCGTGTTCCTCCGCGGTAAGCTGCTCGTCGACGCGTACTACGTGATCCTCGCCGCTGTTGCCGTCTTCGGCGCGATGGAGGTGGCCGTGGGCTTCTTGATCGCCGGCGATCCACAGCGCCGGCACGGAAAGGGGAAGATGGTGATGTGGGCGTCCATCGTGCCATTGGTCCTCGTCACCGCGCTCGGTGGTTTCGCCGTGCTAAAGTAGCTGCTGGCTCTGTCTTGTTCCTGCTTGCTGCATCCTTGCGCAGTTCCACCTGATGTTCGATGTCTCTGCTGCATGCATGCATACGCTCAAAAAGTGGCATGGCTTCTTAAGGGCGCTGTGCCTGTCGTGCCGTCCTTCCCGCTGAACATGAAGTAGCCGAGGTGACGATGTCATGGAGGGCCGCTCATGGCCATTGTCGTAGGGTTAAAACAATGCAAAGGGTCTGAAGGAGTCATCGGCCACAGAGGCCCACACCTCATCTCCATCCACATGACCAGTGATGCTCCCTCCCATGCAGAGGGTTTGACGGGCTCGTCGGCAACATAGACAAACGCCGTGATCTCCGTCCACATGACCAGCGATGCTTCCTCCTGTGCATGCCTGCCTGCCTATTTGCCCATCTCAATGATGAATTAGCGTGGACTGGCCAACGATGATTTCCTCGCTCGCGAGCGACAAACAAACCAGTTTGGCTTTAAGTCTTTTTTAAGGAAAGGTTTGAACCTGGGCTTTAAGTACCCGTGTCGCTGACAATTGTGCTAATTAGAAATTTGCTGAGGGAGTTCAATTTGAGAATTAGATTGAGTAAGTATATCGAGTTTTGGGTATGATTTTGCAAAATTACTATTGTCACATGTCCAATTTAGACTATTTTAGACCAATATAAGTCTCATAACAAGTTAGTGGACTAAATTATCTTGATATGCAACTACTTGTACCAAAATGCACCCACATAGCGGCAAGTTGTTGTGGGAACGGTTTTACAATAGATTTAACGATGTGCAACTCCCAAGAAATGTTTCTGAAGCAAGCAAACCGAGAAGGCGAGAAATAGCAATCTATTGTATTTATCACGAAGTCGATACATACTTTTCTGTCAGACTAACGTGTAGTTCTACTCCGTACATTAGAAAGACATGGAGTAGCTTCATACGGGCACGCATATACGAGTATACAGGGCAATAAGCCTCCGCCGATTGCACGCACACACCTAGGTAGACCAAGAAGCGCAAATGTCGAAACAACACATACTAGTAATTTCTAGCGTGTCACTTGAGGATCACATTGCCGGCAACACCGACCAAGAAGAGCAGCGGAAGAACCGACACCCACAGCACCGTCATCCCGACGGCACGCCGGCGGAGCGGGTCGTGCGACACCCAAAGCCCCGCCCATGCCTCCGCGAGCCCAAAGAGGACGACGACGACGAGGACTACGTAGTAGGAGTAGAACAGGGAGCTTGTGCGGACGAACAGGCCCGCCGGCGTCCTGAACAGCGCCAGGTACAGCCCCGCCGCCGCTTCGCCGACCCCGCCAGTGACCATGACACGAGGCAGCTTCGTCGCGTCGTGGCTCGCGTCCACCATGTCGGCAAGTGTGTTGATGTTGCCGTTGTCGAGCTCGCTGTCGAGGGCAATGGCGGCATCCATAGGGGCGAGGGCGATCGTAGTTTCAGAAATGGCTCGTTCTGTGTTGGGCAGCTTGAAGCTATGGCTAATCGATCGGCTGAGAGAATGCGAGTGGTAGTTGCACTGTGCTTCATTTTAAACCATACAGTATATATAGGGAATTTCAATGGCCCGAGCCCGAATGTCCGAGCGGCCATGCCCGAGACGTACTGCCGGATCGAAATTGAAAGGGTGCACACGTCACAAAAGAGTGCTACGCCAGTTACGTACGAAGAATATTTGTCGGGCTAGTCCGAGAAAGTAGGTCGGACCAGTGGCCGGGCTCAGCGTGAGCCCGAATCCGAGCAAGAAAGTCAGAACATCTGGGCGAGCTGAGGCAGACGAGCCCGAGACGGAGCCCGGTGACCTGCTCTTCGTCAACGAGGTTCGCTCAGGCCGTCGCTTTCAATGTTGTGTTGGTAAAAGTTTTAGCGTCTGTTTGTGCCGGCATGTTCATTTCCGAGCGATGCATCGACTGGAACCCCAAAGCCGTACAGGAGCAGGGAACCGGCGAAGTCTGCCTCCCGTTGCGGCGCCTTGGAGAAGTTCAGCGAGAGGCAGATAGTCTACAGAGGGGGTATTTTTTGCTAATTCTAGACCTGGCCAAAACTAATTTCGAGTCTGACACACTTGCAAAACTATTTCGGAATCTGACCCCTTATCTCGGCGTCATCGAGAACTGTTGTCCAGGTAGTCACCAAAAGAATTGTGCACAAAATTTCTCCAGGGATTCGGCGTCAATGGCAATGGCGCCGACTTCACTTTGACGCTCGGGTGGCCTGGCGCCATGGTCGGTGCTGTCGAGCTCGGGGGACAGATTATGAAATAGTTTCGTCAGGAGGCCAGATCCGGAATTAGTTTTGGCTAGGGGCCATTTGACAAAAAAAATACAAAGAGAGGGGCGTTAAATTTTTTTTTTTTTTAGAAAAAGGGCCGTTGTAGTTTTTTCCAGCGCCAATTTTTTTTTAGGTAATGACCAGCAGCAACTGTTTTTTTTTAAAAGATATTGTCCAGCGCCAACTCAACCAGGCCGCTGAGTTGTTCCGAGAGCCCAGCGCTTGACGGATCGAGGCATGGGTTGCTTTATGCGACTCTTAATGGGCCATGACGGGTGGAAATGGTCCGCCGGGTCGTACCTTACGACGTGTAGTCACCTGAGGAGAAATGAGCCCAGCTCCTGCGGTGCTAACAGCAGCCCAGAGGCAGCTAAAAGGAAAAAAACAGCCTAGAGGTGCGACACAATAAAAGGGTCTACATCACTTTGAGCATTTCGTCCTGGGGATTGTGGTCGAAGTACAACTTGTTGTATCAAAATGCACCCACCTCGTGGCAACTTGTTGTGTTCCAGCGTTGTGGGAACGGTTTTACAATAGATTTAACGATGTGCAACTCCCAAGAAATGTTTCTGAAGCAAGCAAACCGAGAAGGCGAGAAATAGCAATCTATTGTATTTATCACGAAGTCGATACATACTTTTCTGTCAGACTAACGTGTAGTTCTAGTCCGTACATTAGAAAGACATGGAGTAGCTTCATACGGGCACGCATATACGAGTATACAGGGCAATAAGCCTCCGCCGATTGCACGCACACACCTAGGTAGACCAAGAAGCGCAAATGTCGAAACAACACATACTAGTAATTTCTAGCGTGTCACTTGAGGATCACATTGCCAGCAACACCGACCAAGAAGAGCAGCGGAAGAACCGACACCCACAGCACCGTCATCCCGACGGCACGCCGGCGGAGCGGGTCGTGCGACACCCAAAGCCCCGCCCACGCCTCCGCGAGCCCAAAGAGGACGATGACGACGAGGACACCGTAGTAGCAGTAGAACAGGGAGCTTGTGCGGACGAACAGGCCCGCCGGCGTCCTGAACAGCGCCAGGTACAGCGCCGCCGCGGCTTCGCTGACCCCGCCGGTGATCATGACACGAGGCACCTTCGTCGCGTCGTGGCTCGCGTCGACCATGTCGGCAACTGTGCTGGCGCTGCTGCTGCCGTTGCTGAGCTCGGTGTCGATGGCAATGGCGGCATCCATAGCGATCGTAGTTTCAGAAATGGCTCGTTCTGTGTTGAGCAGCTTGAAGCTGTAGCTGATCGATCGGCTGAGAGAAGGCGAGTGGTAGTTGCACTGTGCTTCATTTTAAACCATACAGTATATATAGGGAATTTCAATGGCCCGAGCCCGAATGTCCGAGCGGCCAAGCCCGAGACCGTACTGCCGGATCGAAATTGGAAGGGTGCACGTGTGCCAGGGATATAGGCCCGTTCCACTTGTCCGTCTCAAAAGAGTACTACGCCAGTTACGTAGTAGGCAGCAGACTGGCCGGGCTCATCGTGAGCCCGAATCGGGACAAGAAAGTCGGACCACTGGCCGGGCTCAGCGCGAGCCCGAGCCCGAGTCCGAGCAAGAAAGTCGGAACTGGCCAGAGCCCGAGACGGAGCCCGATGACCTGCTATTCGTCAACGAGGTTTGCTCAGGCCGTCGCTTTCAGTGTTGATAAAACTTTTAGCTTCGGTTTGTGCCGGCCGGTTCATTTCCGCCCGTGCCTCGCGATGCGGGCGGAGGAGCGCATCGACAGGCATCCCGAATCTCGTACTGTGGGCGCAGGCAGCTGGCCATGTGTGCCTCCCGGTGCCGGGCGCCATGGAGAAGTTCAGGCCTTCAGGGAGAGACAGAGAGAGGCTACAGAAACGGGCGTTGTAGCTTTTATTTCAGCGACGGAGGAAAAACTCAACCAGGCCGCTGAGTTGTTCCAAAAGCCCAGCGCTTGATGGATCAGGGCGTGGGTGGGCCGCGATGGGTCGAAATAGAGAGCCTTGAGTCGTGCAGTCACATGAGGACAAATAAGCCCAGCTCCTGCATGCGGCTCTAACAACAGCCCAGAGTATCCTCAAAAAAAACAAAAACAGCCCAGAGAGGTGCTAGAGAATAATAGGGTCTACATCACTTTGAGCAATTCGTTCTGGAGATTGCTTGTCGAATTTTATCTCTACTTTTTTTAGGCTCCGTTCGTTCCCTCATCCATTTTTATCCGTGGCAAAGTAGATACGGTATAGTTTCTTTCCCAAAAGAAGATTCTTACAGGGTACAAGACGGAAAGGTTTCACGGTTGGTTTGATTCAACCTCCAGTTCATGCGTTTGTCAGAGTTACCCATCGAAGAAATGAAATTCATGGTGAGATTATCCTGGCCTCTGCGTTTCCATGTTGATTATAGTCAATTAAGCGAGATTTTCAAAAAGAACACAGGGGGGTGGTGGCGCAGTTGGCTAGCGCGTAGGTCTCATAGCTAAAGCGAGTGATCCTGAGGTCGAGAGTTCGAGCCTCTCTCACCCCAATCTTTTTTTCTTTCCCAACTTCACCTCCCTCCAACGGTCTTCTAATCTACCGCCCAGTTGCAGACACCCAGAACACAGCCACATGGTCCAAGCAGGTTTGCACATGCTAATCGCCATTTCTTTTTAGCTCAACCTCCAAAACATTCCCGCATAGACAGACATACGAACGCAGACACCGGAATTTTTATAAGCCGTCGCCGTCGTGTCCCAACTGGCATCGGCATCTTCCCTCCCCGGAGGTAAATCCAGTCCCCCAGCCTTATCAGACCCGCTGGTCACTTGGCCGCCGACGGACGGAGACCTTCCAACAGCACCCAGCAGCACGAGCGTTTTCGGTGCGTACATACAGGAGTGCCCACTACGTACGTATGAGCGCGCGGCAGCAAACTGAATGATATGCTCTTGCGGCGACGACCGACGATCGATCAGTTTCTTGGTGATGTTTCGGCGTCAGGGACGACATGGATAATGATTTACTATCAAATACTCGATCGTGCCCCTAACTATCCTTCATTGTCTGCTTGATTGATCCTGCTAGCTACCATTAGTAGTATAGTTAGCTCGGGCGTAGGGCGTGGATTATGAGTTGATGAGTGAGTGTTAGTAGTAGCATAAACTGCCGGTGGGCATGATTAGCCGAGGGGGGATGATTCCGCGGTGGCTGTCCATATCCGGGTGTCCTGAGCTGGATGGAGATCGGTTCACGATAAGGGCCAGGTGGATGCATGGGGACGACGATTTCGCGTTAACCAAGCAACTGTTCCCCGATCAGATGCCAACCAAGGTGCGGTGGAGATCGATGAGTTCTAGGGCGTTCTTTCTTTTGCTTTCTGGCAAACCTGCGATCGATGGCCTAAGAGCAAGTACAATAAGGCTGACTCAGCGGGCTATAGCAATCACCACGTCACTAAAATCATATGTGGCAGAGAGAGAAAGCTGGAGAGAGAGTGGAGCGGGCGATTGCAGGAGCGCCCGGCTGCAGCACGCAGTACGAGCAGCAGCAGCTGGCTTACAGCCAACGCTGCTAGCGCTAGGCCGACGCTAGCACTTTTCTACCTATCATGTGCATCCCCTGCCGATTAAAGTAGTACTTAAATGTTTAATCAAGCAAATCTAACAGCCATACTATAGCCAACCTATTATATGGAGCTGGCGTTATGATGACTTTTTAGTGACGTGGAGTTGGGATAGCGCCGGCAGCCGGCGCTTCTATTAACCTTGCTCTAATTAGTTGCTGTGTTGCACCCACGAAAAGATGGGACGGCAGTTGCTTTTATACGACCGATGATTCTGCTGTTCGACGTATTCTCAGTGCTAATCCTGGCAAAGGGGAAGGGCTATTCTTGTAGGGGGATGCTAGCTAGCTTTGCTCGCGAATGGCAGGTGTACAGTTGTGATGGGAATCGATCGTAGGTTCGTAGGGTCTAGTGGAGCATGACTGGTAAAAAAATTGAGACGAAAGTTTAACACCAAAAAACAAACTATTTTGAGTTGAAACTTTGTAGAAGCGTAGAACATGTCATTGTCAATATTTATGATTTTTTCCGGAACTTCTTAAAGCTTTAAATGGTTTTTCCAAAAGAAAATCAAAACCGGGCTACAAAGTGACTTTTCGTATCCGAAACCCATTTTCTGTATACGCCGAGCACAATGGCGTTTGCGTATGTGAAGAACCGTCATGGGCTCATGGCATGTGGTTCTCGGTCCACGGTCGTCCGACCACGGTTGACCGAGCTGATGTGGAGAACCAACCGCCAAAAGCTATGGCGTTTGATCTAAGAACGCCTAAGGCCTACGACGTTTGAGCGTTTAAGATCTCTCAAAGTTTGATTAGTTATCGTGCAATATCTGTTGTATCACGAAGGATGATGCACTGTGATTGAAAAGCATCTAAAGACTAACCCTCAGGTGGAACTATCGAAGACAATGGGCTGGGCACAGAACCGCCAGGCATGGTGGCGGTTCGGCATTAAACCGATGGTTCCGTGTTGGCTAGGTTGCCACAGACGGCTCGGTCAAGTACCATGAACCCAAACACCAAAGACCATGGCGGTTCTACACGAACACAAACACTATGTGTGTTTGGCGTTTCAAAAAAGCATCGATTCTGGCTAAACTTTTGGAAAGGCATATTTGTGTGAAACATTTGTCTTGGGTTCAATTTGTCGGTTGGTTGTCGCAAGACTACACAAGACCGCCCCGCGTTTCTATTCGTATACCTTTTCACGGTTCATGGTGTTTAGAAAAACCACTCTCTTATGTACTCTTGTTTAGAAAATTACACATATATCAGGTGTTGAACTAACCAAGTTAAAGCAAAGATTGTCGTGACAAAAAGTCAGTTTTAGGTCAATTTTTGAATTGGAATTTTTTATTGGACCAAAGAAAATCATTTTAAAACATTTTTTGACAAAAGAAAAATCCATTGCACAACTAGAAGGTGCAATGTCAATATGTCATGGTTGCCCTTTCCAAATAACTACCAAAAGAGACCTCTTGCATATGAATCGAAGGTACTTTATGTATACCAATGCCACGTGAGAGGGTAAAGTACACGGAGAGTAGTTTTTCTAAACACCATGACCGGAATAAAAAAAATGTAGCTGACTCATTGTTTATGTGTGCTAATTTTAAATATTCTATTTCATGAAATAAGAACTAGCAACTATACTACGTATTTCCACGCAATAGTAGATAAATCAGGACATGTGCTCTTTGTGGTACTAATTACTAAGGCTAATATTTTGGATGGTACATTTTCTTTCGTGACACAACATAAGAGTTGTATTTTTTACAATAATCCATCATTCAAGCTTTTATTTTTTCAGCGATATGGTCGATAAGTTTATCCAGCGGCTTCTTCATATTAGAGAAAGTTGTGAGTGAGCACCATAACACTTACACACCCACTCAATTTTTTTTATACTAAATAAAAAAATTGAGCGTAGCACAAGTTATACTATGTCACAAATAAATTCAGAGGGAAAACTTTTAGTATGTAGCCTACACAAAAATAACAAGCGGTAGCAAATATATAGGAACATAAAATTTATCTTTTCTCTCTCGAATAAAACAACTTGTTAATCTCAAACTTCACAAATCATTGTAATTTTTGTACTACATAATGTGTAGATTTTTTTGAAAAAATTGGTACTCCAAAAATCTAAAAAATAAGTAGGTATGTACGTGTCATGGTGTCTACAAATAAGCTAAGAAAACCTTCCTTGTTTTTATGGGTTTTCCAAGATTTTTAGAAAAAATATATTCATGAAATAGCATTTTTCTGTTAATACCTTTTTCAAAATAATTTAAAAAGGGTATATAAATAGGATGAAATTATGATACCGCAGCAGATAAAAATGTCTCACTTGCTCCAGCATCAGTTGGCTCGGTACTTGGCCACTCTACAACGTTCAAAGGACTGCGAGATGCTGATGGTGGCATGCTTCTGATATTGCTGACGGTATAGTATTCAAATTGCGGCATAAAGCTGAGAGTTTAGCATATGAAAAGTTGTTTTCCCTTATGTTACAATATTTTTACCAGGTTTATTTTTTGGTTGTGTACCTTTTTGGGTTGTTTATATCCTTGATACAGAGCCGAAGCTAGGACAATTTTGTGGTCTATGACCAAGATACTTTTGTAACTAGCTCATATCCCACGCGTTGTTGCGGGAGATCATGTTATAATGTGTGTTTTCAAGAAATGTCTACTCTTGAAAAGATTAACAGTATAGTATTATGTGATTTCTATGAGAAATAACATAAAACCTGTGATCGATGGCCTAATAGTTGCTGTGTTGCACCCACGAAAAGAGGGGAAGATGGGACGGCAGTTGCTTTTATACGAGCGATGATTCTGATGTTCGATGTATTCTCGTGCTATCCTGGCAAAAGAGAAAGGTTTATTTTTTTAGGGGGGATGCTAGCTAGCTTTGCTCGCGAATGGCAGGTGCACGGTGATGGGGATCGATCGTAGGTTCGTAGGGTCTAGTGGTGCATGACTGGTAAAAAAACTCAGACAAAAGTTTAACACCAAATAAACACTCTTTGAAAGGCGTAGCCGAAACCCTTTTTTGTAAACGCCAAGCATGATGGTGTTTACTTATGCTCAGAACCGTCATGGTGTGTGGTTCTCGGTCCGCGGTCATCTGACCACGGTTGACCGAGCTGATGTCGAGACCCGATCACAAAGAGCTATGGTGTTTGAGCGTATATTTTGATTTTAAGACGCTAAAGTTAGATTAATTATCGTGCAATATTTGTGGTATCACGAAGGATGGTGCACTATAGCACAGTATCGCACACGCTTTTGTCTAGGTCGCTCGTGTGCAATGTTCAGTAGTTTAGCCGCTCGTACTTACTGATTTGCATGTTTAGTCCCACCTCGTTAGTTTAGAGCGTGTACAACCGGTTTATAAGTCTCGAATGTGGCACCCTATTCAGGTTGATCCAGTTTACCCATAATATGTAAAAATGTACATATTTAGGCCAATAATAGTGGTTGAATCTTTTTTTCAAACTCGATATCTCGTGCTAAAAAATGTAAGATATATATATATATATATATATATATATATATATATATATATATATATATATATATATATCAAAACTGGCTGATTATTTTTCAAACTCGATAACTCGTGCAAACTATTTATCTAAAGAATTCTGTGTGACACCACCGTGTCGCAGATGGGTTTGTTGGGCTAGTCGTGTGCAATGCCCAGTAGGCCCATTAGTTTAGTCGCCCGTACGGACAGGTTAGCATGTTTAGTCGCACCTCGCTAGTTTAGAGTGTGTACGACCTGTTTATAAGCCCGAATGTGGCACCCTATGCAAGATCGGCCAGTATTGATGCCCAAAATATGTAGAAATGTACATACTTAGGGCATCAATTCTGGCTGATATTTTTTAAAACTGGATATCTAATGCAAACGCTTTCGGTACCGGAAGCGTCTGCGATGGAACAGTATCGCACACAGTTTTGTTAGGCCGATCATGTGCAGTACCCTGTAGGCCCATTAGTTTAGTCACACGTACGAATAGTTAGCATGTTAAATCCCACCTCGCTAGTTTAGAGCACGTTCGATGGGTTGATAAGCACAACTGCGCGGCTACTTATCAGCCATGGTTTGTCTAGGGCCAATCCGATAACAGGTAGACATCTATCTGTTCTCGGACTGGCTACTAGATTAACCACGGTTTTTTTTACACTTTTTTAGGTTTTACGATGGGAATCATCGCATACGGTTTTATAAATGTCATTGTACGCGTAGATGGAAGTATCACACACGGTTTGTTGTTACTACACGTGTGTGATTGTGACGTAACCCTACTTTGTCTTTTGTATATATTTGGACCAGCAGTTAATGTGAGTTCAGTTCACTCCACAGCCGCCCCCACCCATTTTAGGACACCCTGCTCACCTGGTCGGCGAAGTGGAACCTAGATCTCTCCCGAGCTAGTTTTCCGATTACGCCGGTAGCATGTGCATATCGAAGGCCGGAGTTGCCGCTATTTCACATGGCTGCGCCGGCTCGTCCTCGCCCACTATCGTTGCGACATCGCCATCGTACTCACAAGGTTGCTCGTCGTCCTCCTCCTCGTCCCCTTCTTATATGCAGGTATACACATGCGCTCGTGTGCACTATTTTATGGATTCGTACTCAGATCTAGTTAAGCACGGTTAGCAAAGCCGGATTCGGTAGAATATTGTGGAATGGAACTTCTGTGTCTTGCTTTTTAAATTGACGAGCGCTTGTGTACACTATTTTATGGGCCTGATTATGGATTCATTTGTTTGATTTAATATATTCTGTCAGACCGGATCTATTTGTTAGATCTATTTTTAGGGATGCATGTCTTGTTTATTATAATAATATTGTCACATGCATGCAGTAGCTTAATAATTATCTCGTTTTGGCAATGTCGATGATGAATATACAACCCGTACTATTATGTTAATAGGGTTTAAGGTTTAGGGTCAAGGATTTGTTTCTAATTACATTATATTCAGGACCTAGACCATATGCCTTAAACTCTATTTAAAGTCTAGTAGGGTTATATCTGAGGCTTATACACTTTAGTAAGTTTAGTTCATAACTTTAAATGTTGTATTTCTAACTCTATCTAGCTTCTTATAATAGGGATCTTATTCTGGTGGCACTTACAAGAAGATGTGGTTACATCTTTGCTTTCGGCTTTGAACAGAATTAAGAAAACTGAAGCAAAGAAGTGACCAAAGGGCGCATGCATCCATGTGTTCTTCCTCTGGGGTGAAGTCGTGATGCCGCAGAGGAGATAGTGTTGATATAGCACATCATGATCACGTAACCCAAAGGTTGAATTGTGGAAGGTGATTATCTTCCACATAGGTGTATAGGGCCTTGTATGTAACGGTTGCATCTAACGGTTGCATCATTGTCATGTTACATTAAACTTGACAATGGTCATACCGGTTGCATCGTTGTCATGTTACCTTAGACTTGACAATGGTCATACCTTCAATTTTAACATGGCAAGTCCACATAAATGATTTGTTCTACCATTTAGCTCTTTGGTGTTTATATTCTCACACTGCCATATCAACAGGTCATCCGTTGCATACACCCTTCAAAACCTTCAAGATGACAACGATGCATTCACCCGACGCTTTTGTGATGTTTTGGTGCACTGCATAAAACATTTTTTAGTTAAGAGTGTCTTGTACAGTGCCCCCAAAATATCACAGTGGTGGCGACAAGAGTTAACAGGTTAAGGATCAACAATGGCAACTGCAAGGTATTAATGTGGCAAAACAGAGCGTGGCTGCAATATGAAGCAAAGACGTAATAATGAGATTTATCATTTGTGGATCATTCCATTTGTATAACTTGGTAGCAGCATAACCTGTTATGTCCCAATGTGTATATGTACTGTTGGTTTCTAAATTGTTCAGTGAAATATTTGATTACAATGTGTCACTGTGTATATGTGTGATATGGATGAAATGATTAAATTATGAGAGCTATCACACACTGTTAAGTTTTGAGTAAACGTGGGCGATTAGACTATTAACACCGGCGATTCAGTAAATGAAACCGTTTGTGATAACTAGAAAACGGGTACAGCCATAATAAAACCGTGTGCAATCTTGGTCATCACGAACGATTGAAATACACAAACCGTGGCTAATGTCTGGGATATTATACACTCTTATATATTACGCTCCGTGTGCGAAGTGTGACCCATCGCACACGGTTAATTTGACCGTGTGCGATGGAGGAGCGCATCGGCCACCCATGGATGGCGACGGGCTCTAGAATCGTTTGCGATGGCCAAAGTCGACCGTGTGCGTTTGCCCGATTTGTACTAGTGACATGTGCTCTTTGCTTGGTACTAATTGTGAAGGATAATATTTTTGCTGATTCATTTTCTTTCCTGACACTTAGGAATTGTATTTTTTTACAATAATCCATCAACCTTTCATTTTTCAGTGATATGCTCGATAAGTTTATCCATCGTCTTCTTCATATTAGAGAAAGTTGTGAGTGAGTGCCATAATACTTACACACCCACTAATTTTTCTTTTCTTTTCATACTAAGTAAAAAAGGTCTACAAAAAAGTTAGTGTAGCACAAATTCTACTATACGTGGTTTCTTGGCTTCTTTATTTTCTTGTGAGTGAGTGAGTATCATAGTTGGTTTCTAGCCTTTAGATCGTTGCTGCTGCAAAGCAAAACCGCAAGCACGTGTGGAACTTGCAGTGCAAATCTAGCTTCTTTGAGCAGCTAGACGTGATCCCTTGTGGATCCGTAGGCAGCTAGCTAGCTCGAAACAACCAGACACGATCAGAACTTCCCGGCGTCTTGCGAGATTTTCGTTGTTACAAGCAGCAGTCGCCGGTGCTTAAATACACGTCCATGATGTCTAAGGACTTGGACTAGGACTAGAAATCCTAATACTAGTAGTACTCGTATTTTTTCCTATTCCTAATCCCACACCTACGTGTATATGGTCAACCAGGGTAATTCCTACAGTGTCCCCCGAGTGGTAGCAATTTAACCAATTAGGTAAATATAATTTATACTAGACTTCTATACTTATTTTAATCTGATTTTTATCATACTATAGTCTTAATAAGTCAGATGTTATGTTACTCATATTGCATAGTTAACCACATAACATTGTTTTAGATCATTACTTACAGTGTTCTTTGTTGTTTGGTTGTACGTATATAACTGCAAAAGTTAGTTGTACTAAGTTCAAAATTGTGTAACAAAAGTTCTGTTTGATGTATTTTCATATTTAGATGTATAAATTATAGTGTATATATGTGTGTGTGATAATATGGTTTAACATTATAAATACCATGAAAGCGATCCCTAAAGCCTAGTCGAAAAATATCTTAGGTTGTGGTTCTAGTGTATTATTTGATAAGTATAGTTATACAAACGTATATACTATAAATTTAAACGTTGACAAAATGTGTCTTACAAGTCGGGATCAATAATATAAAAAATTGCGGGTCGGGATCAATAATAACTTGACAACATTTGCATGCTCTGTACTTGGTATGGAGATAGTATAAATTATATTTTTCATCGTCAAACACAATATTTCCATAGATTCTGTTTTATGCATGATTTGGTTATTTGGTATGGTCGTGTGTTTGGTTTCATCTGGTGTACACAATGCCCTTCCAGTTCCTCAAATAAAATTTTGTGTAAAACATTAAACAATGAGATCTAGGTAGCATAGATTTTAACTTGTAGGACATCCCTTGCAGAAGGATCACCATCAAACTAAACTCACCATCGCCGATCATATCGGTTTTTTTGCTGGGAAATATTTGTTATTGCCTTGTGCTGTGAACCTTCTCATATGAATTGAAGCTTTTCCTTTTCACACACTGAATAATATTTTGGTTGTAAAGCATGACAGTATATTTGTTATGAGTATATTTTAATATTTGGATCCTCTTCGTATGAGGCCCTACGGCGGTTGCCTTGTTTGCTCACCCTATGGTTTAGCACTCACTGGCCGCAAGGAGTCGTTCGATGCTACAAATGCACAACATCATCAGATGTCGAGAAGATAGAGGAGGCTGCCAAGGAGAACACCTCCAAGAGTTATTTAAGTTACTTTCCTACAAGATGCGTTGACTGATCTACATATGATTATCTTTTGTTTAATCAACAATTGACAGTATATTGTGATAACATTGATATCTTTTTTTAGCTAGTAATTGACTAAATTTATCTTTGGATGATCAACCAAAATTCTGCATGAATGAAGTTCTTCCTCTCATTGGGAAAACATGGACTCATCACTGAAGACTTGTGAAATTATGTTGACGAGTTGAGGAAGGATAACTCGCACATGGCACCATCACCATTGGACCTCCACCTCCTCTTAGCTCAGAATAAAGTTCCTTCGACCGGATGAAGATGTGAGAGATATACAACTTCAACACATCTTGCCTCATGACGAAAGATTCCAAGGTGATATCTTCCAACGGAAATAATGATAGTGATGCTGACCTTCTTGGCCAGGAATTAGATGCTTTACTTCCATTTGGCAAAATATATGAATTCAATGTGATAGATGAGTTACATGTTCATAAAACAACAATGCTAAAAAAGACTCCAAAAGTTTGGTTGGGTTCTCCGAAAGAAACTAAATCACTTTGGTAGAGTTACTCCTCCGGTCGCAAAAAAAAAACGGATGCTAGATTACGGATGTATTGATCATATTACCGGAGACAAGGAGGTGTTGTATGATCTGAGTTCACTAGATGAAATACAAGAGCAATTTATAATACCATGATGTATGTGAATTTTTTCTGGCAAAGTTTGGTGCTAATTTGTTACTCCTACTACGTCAGTCGGCACCAAACCAAACATGCCTACGCCACTTTTCTGACCTGATTATGGCAGCATCTCTCAACTCCCAAAGCCTCTCCTCTCCTCTCCCACCGCTCGCCACGGTGACGAAATTCCAAAGCGAGCTTTTGCCCCTGTCTGTCCCTGTCGTCCCAGGAGCCTTATCGTTGCACGGTGCT
This sequence comes from Poa pratensis, assembly GCA_947311845.1. Taxonomy (NCBI): domain Eukaryota; kingdom Viridiplantae; phylum Streptophyta; class Magnoliopsida; order Poales; family Poaceae; genus Poa; species Poa pratensis. Next base: position 20,468,758 of record CAMZMU010000050.1, on the reverse strand, counting down.
CTCGCTTAAACTAACAACCCAGCTTCCTAATCACGCCTAGAGGGGTGTCGGTTCGTGCGGCTCCACGGCCATGGGTTTCTTCCCCGGAAAACCGGAAGCACACGCACGCACAAGGCGACGCGCCACCGACGCCTCCAAATTCCGGTGCGCTTCCCATCATCATTTTGGTTTTAGCTTTTGATGATACAGGCAACGGCAGCAGCGCCAGTCGATCCTCGGAATAGTTCCTGAATTACACTCGCACGTATGGTCACTGTTTGTTGAGAGAGTGGAGAAAGAATGATAGATGGGTCGCGGTTGAAGCGTCACGTCTCGCCAGAAAGGCTTACTGCAAAATATACCACTAGTATAAACCATGGACAAATGATACCCAAGAAAAAGTTGGAAGAAAATAAAATAAAGAGCAAGACCCAGTTTGAGCAGTCAAGCCTATGGCAAAGTACACTGTACCTTGCATTGATATATTTTCTGCTGAAATAGCAATATAAATTCTCCACAACAGGGACCACACTGAACTTTGCACTACTCAAACTGAGAAAAAAGAACCATATAAATTAATATAAGTGGAGAATAAAAACAAGGGATAGCATTTATGCGGCTTTATTTCTTCCCCACAAAGCACACACACACAAGCAAAAAAAAAAAAACAGCCACCGCTTTCAGAGGATAGAGTAATATAGTGAGGTGGTTAGCGAAAGTGATGCCGCAGCCGCAAGAGCTTGCTGGCTGGCGCAGTGATCATGACGGGAATGACACTATTAAACTCTTAATCCCTCGGATTTACTACTAGTTAACACACCCCAAAGCCATCTCGTGCGTGCTCCCTTGTCCACCACTTCACCTTCTTCACTCTGTCGCAGCTCTTCTCCGATAAAAGCGAGCTGGAAAGGTAAATTCGAGCCATGCGATGCCCCCACAAGAGACACTGATCAAAACCAGCGCCTTTTCTCCTCTTTCCTATTTTTTCTGCATTCCACAGCCCCACCTCCCTCCTCCACTCCTCCATGTTCTTCTTCTGCTAGGCGCAGAGCTGCTCCTCTGCCATAACCGCCCACCCAAGGAGAGGACCCCCTCACCCACCACTCCTCCCTCCGATTTCGCATATTCACGCGCCCTCCCCGTTTGGAGATAGGAGCAGCTGCGGCGGCGGGAGGGAGTCCACAATGCTGGGCGCCAAGAGCAAGTAAGTGATCCCGTGAGCATTCCGCCATGATTCCTGATCGCCGCGAGATTTTTCTTTTTTGTGAGTGCTGGGTGGGCATGGGCGGGGACGGTGGTTCTTGGTGCCATGTTTTGCTTGGTTTCTTGGAGCGCAGATCTGGTTTGGATCTTGGTGGTTGGGATGGAGCTGGGTCGCTGGAATGAAGCTCATGATCTGATGGTGTTTTCTTTTCTTGTTTGGAGCGCAGATCTGGTCTGGCCGAGGCCAAGGGCGACGGCAAGCCGGACGCCAAGAAGCCGAGCGGCAAGCCGGAGGCGAAAAGCAACGGCAAGGGCGCCACCGACACCCAAGGGCGAGACGCCGCCGACGCCCAAGAACGAGAGGCCCAGGAAGCCGGCGGTCCCAAAGGCGAATGCCGCCCACGGCACGCCACCCAGCGCGCCACGTGCCACCGACAGGTCTCCCAAGTCCACCGACCGCAAGTCGCCCAAGAGCGCTACCCGGATCGGCACCACTCCTCCTCCAGAGGTACGGGAATTTACACAGTTTCTCCCGCCTGATGCGGAAAGCTTCGTGCTTTAGTGGAATCTTAGCTGGTTTAGTGGCTTGCAGAAGCAAGGGAAGGCCGAAGCCGTCTCCGGAGCCGCCGCAGGCTGCGAAGCCGTCTCAGGAGCTGCAGGCGCAGCTCGATGCGGTCCAGGAAGCGCTCAAGAAGGCTATGGAGCAGTTGATGGAGAAGGAGGAAGAGAAAGGCAAAGTTCTGGATGAACTAGAGTGCGCCAAGAAGGTGGCTGATGAGGCCAACGAGAAGCTCAAGGAGGCGCTCGACGCGAAGAGCAGGACCGTGGAGATCGAGAAGGTCCATGATGTTGAATTGGAGCAGGTGAGCAATGATCCTGCACCCGGCGGCGAGGAAGATGAGCTGCGGAGGAAGCTAAAGAGCATGCAGAGCCAGCAGGAGGCTGACGTCTGCTCTGCATTCCACGGTGGAGCAGCTTGAGAAGGCAAGGTTTGAACTGGCAGATGCAATTGATGCAAGAACTGGGCGCTCAGCCAGGCAGATGATGCCATGAGGGCTACTGAGGTGAATGCTCAGAAAATCGAGCTCCTCAATGCGGAGGTGGAGCGTATGAAAGGGCTACTTGATTCCGAGGTGGAGAGCAAATCAAAGAAGCTGCTGAGCAAATTGTGAAGCTTGAGGCAGAGAATTCCACGTTAAAGCTTGAATTGGAGAAAGCAAAGCTAGCTGAGAAGAGGGTGATTGAATTGGAGGGTGTGGTTGGACAGCTTAGAGTTGACTTGCAAAGGCCGAGAAGGCAAGCTCAAGGTCAGGCGAGTTAGTTGAGAAATGGAAGAAGAAGGTGCAGCTGTTGGAGTTTCAGTTGGAGGAAGCCGAGCAGTCTATCATTCTGAAGGGCAAGTCTTTGGATTCAGTGATAGAAGAATTAGATGGAACAAGCATTTTGCTTAAAGATAAGGAATCTGAAGCTGCTGCACTTCATGACAACGTCAATCCTTGGAGGATGAGTTGACTAGGCTCAAGGAAGATATTGACGTGACAGTGAACGTCTTGATGCTGCAGAGAAAGAATCAGCTGACTTAAGTGCGGAGGTCGAAGGGCTAAGGTTGAAACTACAGGCAGTAGAAAAGGAGAAATAGAAGCACTGCACAACGACGAGCTTGCAAGTTCAGAAATCGCGGCCCTGACTGAACAAAAGAACGAGCTAGCCAAGGAGCTAGAAGCTAGCAATGATGAAGTTGAGAAGGTTAAGAAGGCAATGGAAGGTCTAGCCTCTGCCTTGCACGAAATGTCAGCTGAATCGAGAGATGCGCAGGAGAAATACCTCATCAAACAAGAAGAGATTGAGCGTGCTCGGGCACAGGTAGAGGAACTCAACACGAGTCTGCAGAACGCCAAGGAGAGCTATGAGGTGATGCTTGATGAAGTAAACTACGAGAAAGTTTGCCTCAAGAAGTCTGTTGAAAGATTGGAGGCAGAAGCTAAGAATGTGTCCGATGAATGGCAGTCCAAAGAAGAAAGTTTTGTCAACTCCATCAGGAAGTCGGAAGAAGAGGTGATCGCTGTCAAAAATCAAATGGATAAGTACTTGGCCGTAGTGAGCGAAAAAGAAGCTGAAATGCTGAGCTGCTGGAGAAGATGAACCATCTTGAGGCTCAGCTACTAGAAGCTAACAAAACTAGCGAGGAAGCCAAGGCCGAGAGCCTCCAATTGAAGGATAAATTATTAGACAAAGAGAATGAATTACAGAACATACAAGAGGAGAATGAGGACTTGCAGGCAAAGGAATCAGCTGCTTCCGAAAAGATAAAAGAGCTCTCTTCTCTAGTGCCAAACGGAGCAACAAATGGTGGTAACAAGGAAGAAGATAATGAAACGAAGGCGGCGTGGATGACGAACCGGTCGTGGTGGTTGCCAAGATGTGGGAGAACAGCAAGGTCACCGACTACGACTCATCCAAGGAGAAGGAGAACGACGGTGAGTCGGAAGTCGATCTGGAGTCCAACAAGGGAGACACTACTCTCGACAGCAACGGATTGCAGTCAGCAAAGACAAACAATGGCGGCACATCACCGACCAAACAACAGCAGCAGCAAAAGAAGAAGAAATTTAAATTTGGTGGTTTACTGAAGAAGAAAAGCTCAAATTAGCACAAGATCATCTCATGTTATATTCCTTTGTTGTATGCTATGTGACATCTCCTTTCTTTGACTAGCCATCTAGTTTCTGAGTCTTGCCTGGTTATGGTAAAGCAAGTGTTGGATGTTTCAGAGAATACAGAAGGCCGATTGTATTTACAGCCATGCGTTTCATTTCTTACAATTTGTGTAAGTTCAGTGATGATTCATATTGTAGCCATTGTATTTATTCATATATTCCATGGTAATGCTGTTGTATATGGAACAAAGACTTTTCAAATCAATGCAGATTTTTCGTTAAACGGGTTTCTATGAATTGAAGAAGCTATCACAGTGCTCCATGTTCTTGGCCTGATGATGGCAGTTTGGGTAAAGGCTGCTGTGCTGCCTGATGGAGAAGGAACAGAACATGTGATAGCCAGTACTATTAGGGTTCCTGATGAGGCTGTTGCTCACCGAATAATGGGTTTGCTCCAGCTAATTTGTTATCCTCCAGATTTGCCCCAACCACCTGAACTAAAAGGCCAGCAACTCACAAGCACAACAGGCTGCACTACGCATGCATTTTATATCATTCATGTGATTCACAACTCACAAAGATGTACATGGAAAGATAGAATGCTGGTGATCAATATATAGTTATACTACTACTAGGTCCTATGGCCGAGTGATGAACCCACGAATTAATTGGCTCCAGGTCATCGGTACCTTAGGCTAGTCTGTCTCTGGATGATGAGCATCAATAGAGAAGTCCCTACTGTTCCAGGTCAACACAGGCCCACCAAATTAACTGGCAACGTGTACTGTTTCATGACATTGGCTGCAGCACCAAAACATCATCCCTACTGCATCGACATGAACATCTCCTGCTGCACCTCCCACCGCCGTGTCAGTTGGATTTTTCACCAATATATGCCAAATACTCGAGTTAAAACGCAGCTCAGTAATGATGGGTGGTGCAAGTCTGAACCTGGAGAGGCGTCTGCAGCTCCGGTTGTTCTCTTGTGGATGGAGTTGAGATGGCTACAAGGTAAAGAGTAGCATGGATCATGGTCGCTCGAGGTGACCCAGCAGCATCAGTCCTCACTGAAACCATGTGGAGCTCTGACATCTCTGCGTGATGAACAGAGCAGAAAGGTTCAACATTCCTGATACGTACGTTGCACTGCATCTGGGTTACCTTCGTGGCCACTGTAGCTCACGACGCTTACTGGGGCCATGAACCGGCCGGTGCGAAGCGTCTCCACAGGAAGGTGAACAGGAAGACAGATACGGAAACTACTGCTACATTGTACAGAAATAACGATTGCTTGTACACAGCCTGCTCATGCCACTAATGATTTGCCTGTACACAGCTTGACAGTGCGTTTATGAATGGCACAGCACCAAGAGGGAAAAAAAAGCTAGCAATGTATTCTCTCTCAGAAGGAGAACTCCTCGGGCAAATATTTCCCGAACTTGCCGGATACAAAGCTCCTGTACTTCCCCTTCAGTTCCGCCACTGCAATCAAACGGCACATTAGTTCAACGTAAGAAACGAGTACACTATATGGTTGGTGTCATAACAAATTTACCTCTAGTTTCTTCAGGTTTGCTGCTGCCTGGCATATCGTTAGATTGCGCCAGCTCGATTAGTTTCATCAAGTCCTTGCCTGTAATTAGTAATGTCTCATGCGTCCTCCATTCCAGAAAATCAAACTGAATAATAAATGAGGGGATGCTAGGTGTAAATTACCATCAATTTGTTTTCCAGAGCTCTTGGCATTGATCAGATAAGCTGGTGTATTATGTTCTTTCAACTGCAAGGTAGAATCGATTTTCTGAGTTCATACTAAACCAACAATAGTGGTATAATAATAAACTAGCTAAAGGCTAGAGAGGACAAGCAAAGAAATTATGCAACGTACATGCAAAAATAAGGAATTTGCGAGGGCAGGCGGGTCAAAAGGAGAGGGGGCCCTGTTGTAAGCCGGGACAAATTTACCATCTTGATATCCTGCTAAGAAATGGTAAGCCGACTGACCTGGAGAGAGTCTTGATACTAATGGTAGGGCATCAGTGCTGAAAGTAAAGAATACAGTAACAAACAGTTAGCAAACACATTTAGAACGAGTGTGGAGAAAGCAATTACTGGCAGAGGTATCATTCCTTTTCATTGTAACCATCCATAAAACACAGTGCTAAATGCTACCAACTTGCTACTTAGCAAACAACCCTTTTTAGTACTCTGTGGAATATGAAACTTGCTCTCATTACCTATCAGACGACACAATAATCACTGTAGCTGGTTTGGTAAACAAATTTGGTGCTCTTGACTTTGTTGGGAAAAGCACAGTACATTGTTTAGAAGAGATAACTACACCATTATCAATGGACACCAGAACATCCTGAATTTCAGGGCATGACTTGATGACCTCCACTGGAGCAAACAACAGTGTAACTAAACCACCAGAAGACAGAAGCCTGATACACACAGTATGGAAGATAAATAAGATGTTCATGCAAAAGTAGACTCCCTAAAAAATAATGCCAAGCAAACTTTACCAGCCAGGGACGGGGAGGCCTCCTCTTGCAGATAATATAGGGGCAGCCAAAGCGGTAAGAGCATCTTTTAGCATACTGGAATCAGCAAATGCTTTACCACATAGGATAAGTGATGATCGTTCTATGTCTGCTGCTGCAACTCCATTAGCATACTCTGTGCCAGAACCCAGGACATTCCTCACGTTGGTACTGTCAACCAGTAAAAAGGACAATAGGTTATCAGTCTTATATTGTGACCAACTACAGGTAACTCTCTGGCCTCTTGCTTGTAACTTGAATGCATGCACAAGTTAAATGATGAGTGGAAGAACTAAAAGGATAACTTACCTTATGGAACTGGCAACATATATTGTCAATGGGCATGTGTCGTGGGAAATCGCACGATCTGATACTTTCTGAAGGACACTGGACAGTAACATGATAGCAGAGGAGTTATCACTAATAACGCGAACCTTCGCATCAAATTCTGCCGCTGCAGATGAACCAATGGCACCATCTTGGACATACAGATTTGAGATAGATGAAAGGTGAAATATCACCTAATCAAGCAAACAGCCAATCAAAACATACAGAAATAGGAGCTCAACTGGAAAGTGGTAAATTACAATTCTGCCTGCTGACAAAATGAGGCTAACGGTAGTTCTGAATTTCCTATCGGTTCATAAATTTGCGTGATACCATGCCACGGAGAGTGAAAGTATATTAAGCTCAAAACCTACCTGTTTCAGAAGCTTTGCAAATTGAGCTCCTGGAACATCAGGGAACCCACCAATGACACTTCCTTTAACATGAAGCGGAATACCAGACAAACGCTCTACATGCTCCAGAAACAGGCACCAAGTTATACATACGTGTAGGGTCAACTGTATATGTACATCATAACTGAATGACACGAATTTGCATGTACCTGCATAAGTGATACCACCTTTCTGAAGCTCTGATGGCTCCAAGTTATAGAAGACCTTATCTTTTACGACAACACCTCTGGCAGCAATAGCCCAATTAAGACCATAAGAAACTTCTTGGTCTTCTCTGTGCAATACAGAGTAGATGAAAAATGTGCAAACATTTGTAATGAATGGTCCAATTGGAATGAACAGCATAACCTTTTTTTGCGAATAAACAACATACCCGAACTAGGAAGTTATTAAGTCATGGTGCTATCTTGCACAACACATTTTGTGTTTTTGGTCACCAGTGATTAGATATGAGCACTTTACAATCATAATTAGGAACTACGAAGTGAATGGCCAGACCCACCTTTACCTCGGCAAGGCAATAGCCTCTCACTGCTTCGATGGTAGGCTCTCCGGAGCTGCACATTTCAGAGGCCACAATATCACGAAGGGATCACAAAAGTACACTAGCACTTCCAAAATCAAAAGCGCAGCCCCGAAATCAATCGTAAATTCGTCATACGTTCCAGTGAACTACAAGTTGGCGAAGCCTCGTCGACATTCCTGATCGATCCAGACTTTTAACCCCTTTTCGATCACCCAACGAGGCAATGACACATCGCACAACTACAGAGCTCAACTATTCAAATCGTCTACGCTACTGAATCATACCCCAACTCCTGCCTAGCTCTGAGTTCTACAGCAAAGCTACGCGCGTCGAAAGCTTTCGATTTTTCGATCGGCCAACTACTTCCCAAATCCACCAAAGCAGCACAGGCGGCGGAGCAAAAAAGAGCGATTCATACACAGCGGAACACAAAGAGCAGAAGGGAAGCTGGACTCACTATTTGGAGGCTCGCCGCCGGCGAGGATGCGGCGTGGCGGCGGAGAAGGCCCAGCATGTGCTCCGCTCTCCGGCTTGGCGGCTTGTGGCGCGTCCGTGCGTGCTCCCTCTGGTCTGACCGGAGGGGGTGGCGGAATGGTGGTCACTACGTGGGCCAAGGTCAGTTGAAGCCCATGCTGCACGATGTGGCCGGCCCGGCTAAATTATTTTGGGCTTTGTTAACCAAATTTGGCCCATCTAAATATCTGCTATTAGTTGCCCAAAATAAAAAGGCAGACTCTTGACAAAAAATCATCATGATGCATCGAACCCCAAGGAAAAAAGAAAATTCAATATTATTTTTTCGTAGAAATATCATGATCATTCTAGTTAAAAAAGATCATCATGATCACATTCCCAGGTGAGAGAAACTGGCCAGCAGATTGCCCAGGAGATAGAAAATTTCAGATACAAAGAACGGGAACAACACAGCAAAGGAAGATTTGTCATTGAACCACAGAACATGGGTTTGAATGAATCTGGTCAATATATATACAAGGATTGGACTAGTTGCCTGTTCCATCTAAACAGCATTACAGGTTTACACACACGCTACTTGTCTACATATCCAAAGCAGCTTGCCTGATGGTTGGGCAATGTGCTTCCCAGATTCATTCGTAAATCGTAACAATGTGAGGAGTGACCATTAATGAAACAATGTTCTTATGGCAACAACACAGATCTCCGTTAGGCAGCAGGCGATGAACAAACTCAGGGTGCTGTGTAGTCCTGCGAACTTGAAAACCATGTGTCATCCACCTCATAAGGCCTGTAGGCCCAAATCCAGTGAATCCGCCATAGGCTGTGTCTTAGTATGTACAGGTGGCTGGGCGAGGCGGGGTCTCCAGTGATTATGAAATGGGCACTGCGATTTCAGGTGTTTTTTCTTGCGCCTCGTCCTTGCCCAACAGTGCTGGTGTGACCGAGACGACCCCGATCAAGAACAGCAGCGCTACTGACTGGGTGTCATAGAGGTCACTGAGCGATGTTAATTCTCCTAGAGCAATCCCAGCCTGGATGCAATAAGAATAAGGCAGTGGGATTGAAGTTAGCACAAACATTGCACACACTCAAGGGCAGTAGATTGACAGGCATAATATGTGAAGCCAGAAACTTACCCTCACGGTCACATAGGCAGCTGGGATGAGACCAATTAGAGTTGCCAATAAGAAGGTATGGTAGGGCACATCAACAATGGGCGAAGCTAAGTTGATGAAGGTATTTGGCAATGTTGGGGTGACCCTCAGGAAAAGCATGTAATTCAGCAGCTTTTGTCTCCTTCTCGCAACCTGAAAATAAAGACAAATCACACAATTCAGTTACGGAATTGTAATGAATTATGACAGTACATAGTGGTGAAACAGAACCACATTTGACTAATATCAGTGCTAAAGTTACCTGCTTCTGAAAAAACGTAAGCTTGTCTGGCCACAGTGAGAAAACCAGGGGCTTTCCGATCATCTTTGACAGGAAATAGCATGAAGAAGCACCAGCAGAGGCAGCAAAGACAACCAGAGCTACGCCCCGGAGTTGCCCGAATAGAGCGCCAGCAAGCAATGACATGAATATTGTCCCTGGGATCATGAAGGTCTGCATGAAGATGTACACAGCACAGTAACCTACCAACACCTGTATGGTGTAGTCACTGGTATAGTTCTCAAGATGGCCACTGCAAGGAAACCATTTGATGCTTAGATACTGATAAACATTTCCATTGTCAGCACTCAGCACAAGCAATTGGACACGCAAACGTCTGAGTATGTTTTTCAGCTCAAGCAAATGATTAATAATAGCAACGGAATCATAACGTGAGGTGCATTGTGTAACTTTAGCGAGCAGATAGCTCACATGTGTGGAGCAGATGCATGTTACGCGTGTGATTTACCAATACTAAACAGAAGGCACGTTAAACATGTCAGGACCAAGTCCAATGCATATGGCAATAATAGCTGGCAAGAAAGTGACATGGTGATTCGAGAAAAATGAATAAAAGTAAGGTTTGCTTACTGCATCAAGAACTAAATGTGTTTAAAAAAATCAGTAAATCGGTCCAGGGAACTATGCTAACTTGGTACACGAAAGGCAAGTATTAATTCCAGCTTTATCCTGTTAGACTAACAAGATACCATATTGTTCCAAGGTCCAAGGAGTAAAGCATTAATCGAAGCTGTTCTGATGTGTGATACACGTTACCGTAGCAAGGTCATATTGTTCCCAAATTTGAAGGGCAGTTTGACATAAATCGGCACTTCATATCCCCACGTTATAATCCAAGATGCAGCATGGATCGAATATTTTTTACCAGATCCATGCTCTCTTTCGCGGATAGAGACAACGAACTTTACCAAACAAAGGCCGAGGTCGTTACCAAATCGAGAGGCAAGTCTTCGATCCATGAAAAGCAGGCAAACTAATCCCAGCATTGAAACCCCACCCTGAAAAAAATCAAATCTTCCGCGCACAACGCAATGGCATACAAAAATCTGTAAAATTAACTACTCTTGGGCAGATCCACCTAAAACCGATGCGCTCTAGACGAACGATGAACGCGAATCGAATCGCCTCTCAAGATTAAAAAGGAAGACTGGGACAACAACATGCGCACACCAGGAAACCAACGCGAATGAGGAAACTTTTGGGCATGCGATTACCCAAAAAAGACGCAAACTTGGGCGGACGCCACACCAACCGAAACAGGAAGGGGTAGACAGATAGAGTGAAAAGGAAAAGAAAGGAAATTACGTGAGGATTTGGAGCTCCTGGAGGTTGTGGGGCAACTTGAGGAAGCTGTAGTCGGAGTCCGGCATGGAGATGTAGACCCCGACGAGGCCGGCGGCGAATACGGCGGCGACCCCGGCGCCCACCGCGGCCTCCCACACCGGGAACCTGTCCTCCCTCCCCATCCCCTCCTCCTCCCCTACGAGAATCCGGGGTCCGGGCGAGGAGCGGAAGATGAAATTGTGGGGGGAGGGGGAGAGCTTTCTTTGGCTCTCTCCTGTCTTCGTCCCTCTCCGGTTGGCCAAGTTTATATCGGAGAGGGCGCTGGGGAGGGAAGAGAGAGAGAGAGAGGAAAAGGATTGGAATATTCTCTCTCTCCTGGTTTTGCCTGTTTAGCCCTTTTTTGAACAATTTTCTGTTGGTTTCTTTGGCGTTTGTGTGAAGATAAACATGCTTTTTGTTCAGGTTTCGTTTGGTCTGCGGCGTTTCGGGAAGTGCAGAATTAGGCCGGTCTGAATCTGCGTTTTGTGCCAAGGAAAAGGAATACAGATGAGATGGGATTTTCGCTTGTGAAATTGGATAATATACAAATGAGCTGCTTTTCTTCTTGTTGCAATAGTATACTATTGGAGTGCTGTAGACTGCTGGTAACCTACAGTAAGCTGAATCAAATCGGATCCAGATATACTTGACGTGACATGTAATCTACATAATTCTAAACAGTAAACACGTTGCTCTCACTTCCTTGCTGTGTTTCTCTAGAGCATCTGGACTTTTTGGTTTGCAACAGAATTTAGGCTGCTACTTTCACAGCAACTTCACACATCATCTCATCAACCGTTTCATATTGACGCGAGCAGAAAACACATGGAACTATTCGCGACCTCGACACTGAAGGAACCGAGCGTGTGTATTTTTGCGCCGTCCGTCGCTAGCTGACGCGGAGTAGAGTGGAAGCAAAAGGGTTTGGCGATTTGTCTTGGGTCGGTGCCTCGGTTGGGTGGTTGGGGCCCAAGAGGAGAGGTCGCCCACTCGTAAATGCTGCGCATGGCGGCTGATGTGAGGTTCCGCTCACCGCCGGTGACCGCCGCGACGGGACTGGTGTGCGTGCGAGCGCCGGGGCGCGCGCGCTCGTCGCATGACGCTAACTAATTGCAGAGTTCGTTGAGGCGCCTGTGTGCCCTATGTTCCAAACAACAACAAGCATCTCCCGAGCTATGTGAAAAAACGTCAGAAATTAACTAATGCAGGTGCAGCAAGATGGCCGGTGGAATCCAATCGTGTTGTCCTGCGTGTGCTCCTCTGACTCGCTGAATCTCCTTTTTTTCCCCTCTCCTCACAGTTAGCCGATCTGAATTGTCGCAATATCACATTCACATCAGGAGAGCTTTCCCCTTGCTTGTCCCTTTGCATCTACTGTTTGATTCTCTACCGTTTATATCGTTTGGCTCGTCGTCGATCGTATCGCACCGGCCTCCGCATGTGTGGTCTGTTGGTTTGCAGGTACCCACCACCCCGCACTCATCACGCACTCCTCCGCTAACCGCTAACTGCCACTGACATTTTCCGGTTTTACTATAACGCAACGGACAGAGCTCCACCGGTCATGTGCTGCGCGATCCGAATGGCTAGATCGGGATTCTGAATGGTCGATGCCCATTTGTGGAGCACCTGCAGCTAGCTTGACAAACTGGAAAATAAACGTTCCATAGGATCCTTTCTGATGCAAATGTGGTCGGGGTCGTGAACGTGTATGCATGATGCTTGAACGAAATTGAAGATACAGGTGCCAACTAAGTTTTTTTTTTTTTGAAGCTTAAGGTGGCCGTATCCACCGGTCAAATAGATAGAAGAGATTGACCCAGTTTATAAGGAAAAACGGGTCCAAAAACCATACAAATGCCCTGTTTATGAGGAAAACATGGCCAAAAAACCACACAAGCGAGGGAACTGTCGCCCACACGACACTAGCCCACCAAACGCAACAAAAAACACACCACCATCCCGGGGCCGCCGCCCCGGCCTACACCACTCGGCACCAAAGCACACGAGCCACAACGCCGCACGGCCTAGCCGTCTCGTAGCCCTTGCTACCCTTGTTAAAGACGACCGCCCGCAGACCTGAAACGTCGCGCCAAATCCGGGGCCGCCGCTCCGGCATAGCAACCAGATCAACCTTCGCATAGCCCAGAGGTGATCCAGCCGAGTCGACGAACCCGCTGCCCATACAGCCCAAGGTTGTCACCCAAGCCCGTGCGAGGTCACGGTCCTGCCCCATAGGACCGTCACTGCAACGGAGACCGAGGCCGCCGGCTCGGCGCACCACCACCTTCCGGAGCCGCTACCCCGACATCCACCTCCCCCGACCACACTACCAGTTTGCACATCCGCCGCGAAACCGTCACACCGCGATGGCCAATAACTCCAAGGCGACGCCTCCAACAAGGTCGTGACGGGACCGTCACCGCCGCCCGCTCCCACGGAGCTAAGGTTTTCACCCGGAGATCTTGGAACCACCCGCGTCAGTCGAGGTCGAAAAGCTCCACAACGACGCGATCAAGAAGGAGAACGACGCCCGAAGGCGCTGCCGTTGTCGGCACCGACCGAAGTCCGTGCGAGCTTTCGCCCGGAGTTCAACCCAACCACGAAGCTTCGGGAGCTTAAGGATGGCATCCTGGCCATGCCATCACCAACCGAGCTCCACACATGCTGCAGCCGCCGCGGCACCTCCCTCCACGGCAGTCTCCACGCCGCAGCATCCTCCTCCAAAGCGCAGGAGACGCGCGCCGCCGAAGCCCGCCAGGCCTACATGGGGCCCAGATCGGGCCCTGCCAGGATCGGCAGCAGAGCACGCCCAATCCCGCCCCGACGACCCCCGGCGCACCGAGGCCGCCGCCCGCAGGTCGCCGCCAGCCTCCCTCTCCACCCGAGCCCGCCGGCTCGGCCTCCCCAGCCCGGACCGCCGCCGCCCCCACGGGCCGGTATCCACCGCACGACGCAAGGAATCCCGTCCCCCGACCACCTTTTGGCAGCGGGGGGCGCCGCCACCGCCGTGGCCGAGGCCAGCAACGGCAGCGGCAGGAGGCGCCGGCCGGGAGAGAGCCTTGGCGGCGCGAATTTTTCCCCCTAGCGTCGCCTGGGGGGGCGACGCGAGGGGCCTGGGAGATGCCGATATCACGGTGGAATTTTACCGATATCTTTAGTGCTTAATGAGGTGAGTGAGACTGCATACGTCTTGATTGCGAACGGCCCCGGGCGACGCGAGGGGCCTGGGAGATGCCGATATCACGGTGGAATTTTACCGAATTTTACCGATATCTTTAGTGCTTAATGAGGTGAGTGAGACTGCATACGTCTTGATTGCGAACGGCTCCCCAAGGTCAAATTCTTTCTTTCACTTGCTCTTCAAAATAGTATTTGAACGGCCGATCGTCTTGTAAGCAAAGGATGGCCAAATTGTGGGTTGTGTCCTCTTGCAAAAAGAATCCCGGAATCAATCACCCACCTTCTTGTCATTGCTGCTTCAGCATGCGCCTTTGAGGCTTTATCAAAGATTGGTCGGGCTCCCTAATCTCGACGTCTAGCAATGGCCATTCTCACTCTCCAAGGTTGGTCTCCCCCTAATAAAAAAAGGCTTGGCATCTCTCACCTTACTCACAACATGGGCCTTTGGAACAAATGCAACGCCCGGTTTTCCAGAATAAGCATGCGCCCCCCGCAACCATTTTAGAGACCATCAAGAAGGAGATCCGCCTTTGGGTGACCGGGAATGCTAAAAAGTTGAGTGAATTTTTGTCGGAAGAGTAAAAGCCAGATGTAATCTATAAACTCTACTTTCTCGCAAAACTTCTTAATTTTTCCAACTGGGCTACCTCTTTCCGAAATACATAGTTCGACTACAAGCACCAACAAGAGGAAACTGGAAAGGAAGTAGACAAAAGGAAAGGAAACTAATGGTAGGAAAACCCGCCGCACAGGCTCGACATCGAAAGCTGCGCTACGGGACAAAAAACCTACCCCCTATACATCAAGTTCAACCATACCGACACCCAGTTCAACAAGGAACCTAGGCCAAGTTCAGTACATCCAGACCGACGATACATCTCAACTACCAGGGCACAACACCTCGAAGGGTTTGCCAACTAAAACAGAGAACCTCATCCATTAGTGATCTGAAGCACCCTGGACGTGCTCGCGGAGTTTCCAACACGAATCGAAGAAGATACCAACCGGGACGCGATCTGCATCAACTGGTTAGCTCCACCCTGGATCAACGCTCCCTCTTCTTCACCGTACGACCCTGCCCAGTAATGCAACAAAGAGCATATATAATACAGTCACCATAGGAGACTTAACCACCATTTTGTCAAAAGTAATTCCAAGTTGAGGCAAGGAGTAACATGCGAAACTTTTTCCTTTGGGAAAGTAAGAGAATAACCAAGCACAACTTTGCCAGAAAGAAGTAAGACACCATGCAGTTCCAAGGGCAGAGCCCAAAACCCCAGAAACAACTTTGGCATGAGAACAAGTAAAGAAAAGATGGCGAGTAGTTTCATACTGATCACAAAAGGAAACATTTAGGATTTCCCAACCACTTCCTTCTTTTCATATTATCTCTAGTAAGAACCAGATTTTGGAATAGCTGCCAAAAAACACTTTGATTTTTACAGGGACATTTGCTTTCAAAATCCACTTATGACATTTGCTTTCAAAATCCACTTATTTATGCGACCCTGACAAATCCCGCTCTAGATGCTGGTATAGTGATTTATTCGAGAAACGACCATAATCTGTAAGGGACCAGACCACGAGATCAGGAGCTGAATCTGTGTCAAACTGCCTTGCGCTATCAACAACATGGTCCCATTGTCCAACCAAAGTCCGAGTGAATCTTCTCCCGAAAGGGATACTAAACTCACAACCAACCACTCGCTCAAAAGTCCAATCTTGCGCATGACAATATCATACAACATAGGATACGATACCATAAGAGAACAATTATCAATGAAAGAGCATGCATGGCCCCCCATGTGTGGTTTAGTTTGTCCATAGGCAATGCTTGAAGATCATATATTGGTTTCAGTGATGAAATAAGAAGATTATGTGATGACCAAGATGTTCAAGGTGTTATCCGACGAATAGTCATGATAGTGTTGAGCTTATTTGCAAGTATGTATTAAAGAAGAATATTGAGTGAGCATTCATGTTTACCTTCAAGACATCATCATTATAAAGAAAAAAGAAAGGATACAAGTTTGATCAAGATAAACTGCAAAGAGTGGATTCAAGTTAATCAACATGCAAAGCTAAATGATGTGCCATGTGGGATCAACTGATCTCGTGGTGCGGTAAGCAATTGTCCATATAGCTTTCTGAACTAAAACCAATATTCTCCATGTGTGTGGTATTTCTATGTGGGCTAGGTATTCTCCATGGGTTTGCATCAAATGGAAGATTTCATATAGTCCATGGAGGATGACGTCAAGTGGTGTTCGTCATCAAGGTTACATACTGTAAGTTCAAGAAAAGGATCTCGAAGAGGTCATATGCTTGAATCTTGCCACCCATTAGAAGATAAAAGTAAAGATGTGCCTAAGAGAGGCTCTCCCATAGTGGAGTACGGGGGAGCAATATGTGAGTCTTCACCGAGCGGAGCGCAATCAAGAAAGGTGTTCCAACTTGAGTAGATCAAGATCGTCATCATCTAGCTCAAGTGGAATGCACAAGGCAAATGTATGACCTTGATAGCATTTCTATTTTTACCGGTCTATTGGTGTTGGTTGGAAGACCAGGTTATAGGATAGATAACCATACTATCAAGAGGGGCTCTCGAGTGAGTAGTTTTAGTGTATCGTTCATAGAGAGCTAAAAACA
Source organism: Poa pratensis (assembly GCA_947311845.1). Classification (NCBI taxonomy): domain Eukaryota; kingdom Viridiplantae; phylum Streptophyta; class Magnoliopsida; order Poales; family Poaceae; genus Poa; species Poa pratensis. Next base: position 20,452,023 of record CAMZMU010000050.1, on the reverse strand, counting down.
TTGCATCATTGGCATCACTTTCTTGATTCTTAACTGGTTTTTCTCTATGTGGGGTTTTGGTGCTTGTCGTGATCTTCATGACAAGCCCGAGCTCTTCGAAAATGGATTTCGTATGAAAAACTTATTACGTTTTCGATATTGGAAATATTAGCAGTTTGTCTTTGAGAAAGTTTCCATACTTTCCCATGTGTGAAAATATTACCAGTTCGTCTTTGTGGAACTTTATTGGCCCAAGCACTGCTCTTCGATCTGTTGTCCATTGCTCTTGATATCTTTCTTTCAAAGTAGAATAATTATACTCCCTTTGTTCACATATGTAAGTCGTTGGAGGATGTCACTTTGAATAGTGCTTGTCGTTATCTTTCCAACACAATTGGTTTCATCTTATTCGGAGTTGAAATGCAAAAGATATGGTGGTTTCGGTTTTGCCTAGTCCGGAGACTCCGGGGTGTCCACTGTCCAGTCCAGAGACTCCGATGTGCAAACACCGGAGATTCCGGACTCAGGGCATATAGAGACTCCGGCCTATTTTATTCTTGGGCTTGGCCAAAGTGGCGTACACCTCTGGTGCCCTGTCTGGAATAAGGCCGGAGTCAGTTCGAAGACTTTGGAAGTGCATTATTGCACTTGATTTTTCTAGAATATTGATAAATGAAGATATCTATTTCCACATCATATTTATTTTCTCTCCTATATGTATCCAATGGACACAATATCTGCATATAGTCTAGACAACTCCAACCGTCTAAGACTCTCTACTAGGTTGTGTCTAAGCTAGATATAAATTGGCCACAACCTTCTATGAATAAGGGACTTCAAAAGGTAGGACTTTTGTTATAGTGGTTTGTTCAGACTTCAAAAGTGAGTATTTACACAATCGACTATTGTAACTGATGAAACATAAACTCGCACGCTCTAGCATCTTATACTTCAATTTTTACTAGAAACTGTGAAATTACGGGGAAAAATCGTTTAAAGTATTTTCTTAGGTCTCTTATTTTAAGCAGATTTATTGCTGCAAAATACATGCAATTTGAACAAATACACATGCACGCCAACATGCATACACCCGCACAAGCAAGATTTGTGTTTTTTTAATGATTTTCTTCTAATTTTGTAAAAAAAGTAACCTTAGAATGGAACAAATAAGCTATAATCACAAAGAACAATCTATCTTCATGTCCTTTAAATCTCATACAACTATTCAAAACCAAAAAAATAGACTAGAATTGTTCAGGCAAGGAGTAAGGTTAATATAGAACTTCACGGTTGACTGAACGACGGACGGGCTAGGGGACATCCTGCCCCACTACCGCGACTGGATCCAGAATGAAGTAACCGTCATTGAAGGACATCCTACAAGGCATACATTAATCAATTGACTTGAGAAAAAATAAATATGGGAAAATATAGAAGTATATAGTAAACAAAATGCAAAAAAATCAGCTGGACTTAATATTACAAACAGGAGCACTTTTTAACTAACATGTGTTCATATGTTTTTAAACCTCGTATTAAGATGAGAACATTATTGGCCCAAGCACTGCTCTTTGATCTGTTTTCCATTCCTCTTGATGTCTTTCTTTCAAAGTAGAAGAATTATACTCCCTTTGTTCACATATGTAAGTCGTTGGAGGATGTCACGTTGAATAGTGCTCGTTGTTATCTTTCCAACTAAATCAGTTTCATCTGAGTCGGAGTTCGAATGCGCAAGATATAGCGGTTTCAATTTTGTCAAGCGGTTGTTGGAAATAGCCCGGAAACTCCGGGGTGTCCAGTCCGGGGACTTCGATGTGCAAACACCGGAGATTCCGGACTTAGGGCATCCATAGATTCCGGCCTATTTTATTCCTAGGCTTGGCCAACGTGGCGTATGCCTCAGGTGCCCTGTACGGAGGAAGGCCGGAGTTAGTCTAGAGACTTTGGAAGTCTCCGGCCAAGCTAGAATTTCCGGTCCCCAATGGACTGTAGATTTCGTGCCACGTCGGAGACTCCAGCCTCTCCATACCGGAGGCTTCGGGTTAGTTTCCTCCAAATAGGAGGCTCCTTCTTTCCTGAAGGGACCAGATATGCTGAGCTCATGTTTCCCTCATTGCTGACCTCCTTGAGCTTTGTCATCTCTCTATTCCTCTACGATTTTTGCCTCTATTTGAAGGGAAATAGAGAGTATATCTAGATTTACTATTCTACCAATCAATCTCTTCTCTTAGCGAGGGGAAACTTTTTTGATCTAGATCTTGAAGGGATTTGATATTCTCCTCCTTTGTTCTTCCTCTCTTGTTTCTCCATAGCATTAGTTACTTTGGTGGGATTTGAGCATTTCTTGTTTTCTTACCATTGCATTGGTTTGAATTCTCCACGGTTATTCGTGCAAGTGATAGTTGAGAAACTTGTTACTCTTTGGTGTTTGGGTGTCCTAAATGGTCGTTGTTGTTCCGAAGCTTTGGGAGCTTCCGGGATATTGTTGGGAGGCTCCAATTAAGTTTTGGAGGTTGCCCCAACCTTATACGGGTTTGTTGACGACCCTCAAGGGTCACATAGTGGTTCGTGGCACTCCGGATTGGCGGTGCACGAGGAGATTGCAGTGTGCCATTGGTGCCTATTTGGAGATCCTTGTGACTCCACGCCGCTCCAATGGAGACTAGCTTCCATTGAGAAGTGAAATTCGGGATAAATCATCGTTTTCGTGTTTCACGGTTATTTCTGTACCATACTTGTTTACTTATGCAATTATCTTTGTGATAACCTTTGAGTTTGAAGTTATATATCTTGCTATCACATAGTTGAAAGTGCATGTGTTGCCTCATGCGTGGTTTTGGTAATTAATGACAATCCTTATGGACTAATGTTTCCATTAAGATATTCTTGTAGATCTTGTCCATAGAAAAAGATTGGAGTTCATGTGTTGGACTCTAGAAGATTACATGATGATCAATGCTCTATCCAAGGGTTTATATGAAGAATGGTCATGTGAAGAGTTGAGCTTATTGCAAGCATGGCTTGGAAAAGAAGATTGAGTGAACATTCATGTTATCTCCAAGCCATCATATATATCAAGATAAGAAGATGAAGTTCAAGTGGATCCATGAAGACGGAGCTTAGCAAGGCTCTCCCATCCCATCATGGTGTATGGGGGAGTATTTGAAGAAGTTTTCATCAAGCATGTGCTGGCAAGCACAATCAAGAAAGGTGTTCCAACTTGAGGGAGCCAAGATCGTCATCATCTAGCTCAAGTGGAATGCGCAGGGCAAAGGTATGATCTTAATAGGGTTTCTATTTTACCGGTCTCATAGTGTTAGTGAGAGACCGGGTTATAGGGTAGACGGCGTACTATCAAGAGGGCTCTCAAGTGAGTAACTTGATCGCATCTTTGTGGAGAGCTCAAACCTTTGCATACTTGGCATATCATCTTTCTTGATTCTTATTTGGCTTTTCTCCTTGTTGGGTTTTGGTGCTTGTTGTGATCTTCACGACAAGCCCAAGTTCACCGAAAACGGATTTCATATGGAAAACTTGTTGCGTTTTCGTGTTGGAAATATTATCGGTTTATCCTTGAGGAAAGTTTCACACCTTCCCATGTGTGTCAACTTAACTCTATTTATGGTTCTTAGTATTTCCACTTTTTGTAGGAAAGCACTTGTTGCTATCTTTCCAACAAAGTTGGTTTCATCCCATTTGGAGGTTTTGCCAGTTCATCTTTTATAGAGAGGTTTTACCTTTCTACATTTGGCTTTATCCTCACATGATGGACTATGATGTTTCTCTGCATAATCTTGAAGAGCTCTTTGTTGCGATTCCAATGAGCCCAAGATTATCGAAATCGGAGTCCGGATGAAAAAGTTATTGTAGTTTTTCTCTTTGTCTCTGGGTGGCCAGCCTCCAGGCCAGCCCAGGCCGGCTCCCAGGCTGGGCGCCTCTGCTGGGTGGCCAGCCTACAGGCCAGCCAGGCCGGCTCCCTGCACTGCCCAACGGGCACTTTTTAAGGGGACATATTTAAGGGGGTTTCTCCCCTAATGGTTCACTAACCTCTTGAGCACGTTTTTTTCCCCTCTCTCCTCCATTGTTGACCATTGGAAAAGTTTGCCTTCCTCTCAATCCCTCCCATGATTCTTGTATATCTTTGAGGAAAAGTGAGAGGAAATCTAGATCTACATTTACACCAATCCATCTCTCCTCTAAGTGAGGGGAACCTAGTAGATCTTGATCTTGGAGTTCTTGGTGCATCTCCTCTTTGTTCTTCCTCTCTTATTCCCCCATAAGCATTTGTTGCTTTGTTCGAATTTGAGAGTGAAGGATTTGAGCACTTGTGCTCTTGCCATTTGCATTTGGTGCATCGGTTTGCTCTCCACGAGGATTCGTGGAAGTTGAAAGTTTGTGAGCTTGTTACTCTTGGGTCTTTGGACCCTAGACGCCTTTATGGTGGTTGAGACCTTGAGTGGTCACTTGTAGCTGTTCGGGGAGACCCCAATTCGGTTGTGGGTGTACCCCGGATCGTTGTTGTAAAGGCTCCGGTTTCCGCCTAGAAGGATTCCGGTAGTGGAAGGTGAACCAATCCTTTGTGGTGCGGTTCATCGGATAATAGGGTGAGCCTTTGTGGCGTTGAGATCGACCTTTGTGGTGCCTCACACCTCTCCAACGAGACGTACTCCCCTAAAAAGGAGAAATTCGGGAATACATCCTCGTCTCCGCGTGCCTCGGTTATTTCTATACCCGAGCTCTTTACTTATGCACTTTACATTGTGATAGGCTTCGTGCTTGAAGTATTCTATATTGCTATCACTTTGTTGCTTGTCTTACTTAGCATAAGTTGTTGGTGCACATATGTGAGCCTAGTATATTTAGGTTGTTGGCTTGTTAATTTAAACACCTAATTTTATTCCGCAATTATTAAGACTAAACCGGAAAAGTTTAAATCGCCTATTCACCCCCCTCTAGGCGACATCCTTGTCCTTTCAATAGTTCATTATCTTGCTTAACACAGGTTGTTGGTGCATATATGTGAATCTAATTTGTTTAGTTTTCGTGCTTTATAAATTAAATACTAGTTTTATTTTGCATGTATTCAAGTATAAACCGTAATTATTTTAATACCTTATTCACCCCCTCTAGGTGACATCCGTGTCCTTTCATCGAGTGAGACATCTTTTCAAAAACACCTTCTTAATTAATCGATTGCGTCAAAACTTTTGCCGCTGTTTCAAAAAAAAAACTTTTGAAGTCTAAACAGATATAGCTACAACTCCTGAATCAGATTTTTTTTCTCCATTTACAAAAGGCTGTAAAAATATCTTTAGAAAACGGTGTTTTCTTTTGAAAGCGGAAAATCATTAAACCAAAAGTGTACATGTACAAGGTCTGGTAGTGCGAAAGGAGAGATAAATACAATACGACACAAAAGTAAGAAAAATCTCAGAGTGGGAGATCATGATTAACTTTTGCGTTCCTCACGTTGGTTTAAACTACAGAGCACCCCGCTGTCCAGCACTCCAGCACATGGTTACGGTCAAAATCACAACTACGGTCAGACTAAACCCACGCGCTTCTTTTCAGAGACCGAGATGTTTGTTTACTTTTTCCAATTAGATGACTACAGCGATCGACGCAGTGGACGAGCTGAATCGTCGGGAGGTGGCATAGGTTTGTGCAAGTTGCCACGTTTGTTCTTAGCAAGATTGCAGCTGGCTTTTGGCTAATTTTTTTTTAATAATACATTTTTTTAATTAAATTCAAAAAATATTACGCAAAATAACGAAATTGCAAAAATAATACGGCCTCGGCCCAGCTTGGGCCGATAAGGGCCCGTCGGCCAGGCTTGGTCCGATTTGGCCTGTCGGCCGCCCTGCGCCTGTCAGCGAAATCTGTCGGCCAGAGCCAGGCCGACTAGGCCTTATCGGCCCAAGCCTGGCCGACGGGCCCTTATCGGCCCAAGCTGGGCCGACTGGCTGTTGATTTTTTTTTTCACCTCTCCCTCCTCTTTTTTAGCCACACAAATGCAGACAAATTACAGATGAAATCAAACTCCAAATTTAAATCACTGATGCACACATATAAAACATAGTCTACAAACACTGATCCACACATATTACAGATAAAAACATAGTCAAATTTAAAACATTGATCCACATTATTATAAATAAAAGCACAGTCCAAATTTAAAACATCCTAGTTTCTTCCCCTTCCTCTTGGTCCTCGGCTGCCTCGTCCACGTGGAGCAGCTGCTCTAGTTGCCGGAGCAGCATTCGTAGGTGGGAATTTTGTACAAGCAGTGTCCCTGTGACCAAAATCATTGCACAAGAAACATTGCACTGTCGGGCCTCCGGCTTCAGATTCATCCATACCATTTCTGATACGCTTGCACGGTCGTCTACCTCTACCAGGACGCAGTAGCCTTGGGTCGGGGATGTACTGCCTTTCATTAGGGTCAACCGTGTTAAAATTACCCACAGCTCGAAATCCCACCATTTCACCGGTCCAGGTATTAATAACAGACTCGTTCAAATAATATGGTGAAACGAACGAGATGGCTGATAGTCCGAGTTGCCCACACGCAGCCAATACATGGGAGCAGGGCAGGTGAAGCAATTTTGGTTTATTGCATGTGCAGTCACATGTTGGTCGGGCTTCATTTCCAATTCGTACCTCATACGTTCTGAGCTGATTTCCGCAACCAAACTTGTCAGAAGGTAAGCGTACCTCGAACCTCCTTTCTTGATTTCCTATGGCCTGCACAGCATGAGTACGAGCTTTTGCCATCTTCCTATCCATGTACTCCGTAATCTTCTCACAAAAAGGTGTGTTTGGGTTGTTAACGATATGCATGTGAGCTTTCTGGCGTCTTTCTCTGAAGTATTTGACTGTGCCCTCAAAAATCCCCTCCACAATGGCTGTAAGTGGCAATGCCCTATTTCCTCTAAGAACAAAGTTGTATGTTTCAGCCAGGTTGGTAGTCATAACACCGTACCTGGCTCCATAAGTGTCATGCAGCAAAGACCACCTCTCAAGAGGCTCGTGCTCTATCCACTGCTGAAAGTTTTTAATCAACCTCCCAGTCTTTCTCCTAACAACAGGGGGATCAAATCCTGGCAAGTCACAAAGCCCAACAGGTACATCCTCAGCTGGTGGAGGTCCGGTTGCTAGCTGTTGCGCCACAAGTTGCACATGTGCTGCTACTGCAACATTTCGTGCAGCTCTCCTCTGCCTAACATGCTGGTTAGTGAAGTCATCAAGCTTACCACGTACGAATGTGTATTTCCAGAATTGGTTCTGCTTGCACAGTTTTTTGAATAGATTCATCAAAGCCTTATCCCGGAACTGTGAGAAAAAATTGGCCCCCAAATGGCGCATGCACCAACGACTCTGCAGGTCTAGCCATGGCGTTTCTTCCGCGGCCACAGGGTTTGTGAGTGCCTTGACGGCGTTCAGTATACCAGCATGGCGGTCATGAAGGATGCACACGTTCGACTTATCTTTTACTACTGCTATTTTAAGCTGCCTGAAGAACCAAGTCCAACTTTCAGTGTTCTCGCTCTCCACAAAAGCAAATGCAAGTGGCACGATCTGATTGTTGCCATCCTGACCAATGGCAGTCAAGATCTGTCCCCTATACTTGCCAGTAAGAAATGTACCATCAACACAGATAACTGGTCGACAATGAGTGAAAGCTTCTATGCATACACCGAAAGAGAAGAACACATGATGCAGCACCTTTACGTTTGGAAACTCTGCCATCCAAAAGTGTTTGACGTCAACATATGTGCCTGGATTACGGGCCTGCAATGTGTAGAGGAGCCGAACAACTGAGTCATATGAGTTTAGGAACGATCCGAATCTTTTCTCAAGTGCCATCTGCTTAGCCCTCCAAGCTTTGCCATAAGATATTGTGTACTTGAACCTGGTGAACACCTTATGTATAATAGCCTTCGCTTCCATAGCTTTGCCCTGTACTATTTCTGAGTACAGCAACCGAGCTATAAGCGTGGACGAAATGTTACGATGATCTTGAGGAATACTCTCAATTCTACATGTGTGTTGTACTACGTCGCTCACTTTCCAGTTTATGCCGAAGTGAGGACGATAACCGTGCACCCTTCCAGGACACCCTGCTATCTCACATTCCATTGTCAGATATTTTTTACTCGACACCTTGGTTTTGAATGTCTTGCAAGTCGACATTGCCCACTTAATGATTGCATCTTGCAAATGTTGCTTGTCGGTATATAGAGCACCCGCAGAAACCTGGTTCTGATGGTATTCCCAGGCAGAATCATGACCATCGTTCACTGTCATTGACGACGAGAAATCATGACTCCATGACGCAGGATTTGGCACCACATGTTCGTCATCCGACTCGTCGGAATCATGCCCATAAGCACTACCACCATCTTCGTCTTCCTCTTCCATCATTTCTTGGAATACATCGTCTGCTGCTGCCTCAGCAGCATCTTCATCTCCCTCTTCCATATGCTCTGTCTGACTATTTTGGCCAGATTCATAACTACCACCTCCAACATCTTCCTCTTCCATCTGCTTTGTCTGACTATTTTGGCCATAGTCATAACCACCACCTCCAACATCTCCCTGATTATAATCATGTCCAGAAAATTGCATCTCCTGACTACTCTGGCCAGGATCGTGCCCTCCCTCGCCTTCACGCGGAATCACCTCCTTCGCGACAGGTATCAGTAAGGCATGAGGGGTACATCCCCTGGTTGCGCAGCCTTGCAACCATCGCACCATCTGAGAGGTCCGTTCTATCGGCCTCAAATAAAAAAACACCGGGGACCTTGTCTTCGTCCACAGTGCATGCACACCGACGGTGTCTGTTTCAGGAAGCCCTAAACACGCTGCCAACCAATCTTTCAGCTGACTTATAGACCATGTTTGTGGGTCACTCAGTTCCAACTCTGACCATCGAAACTCACCCAAATCAGCTCCATGCTCATTTACTACAACTTCGCCAGGACCGTAGAAAAACAAACATTTCACTAAATTACTCATCTCAACAACCTAAAAATGTGACACCAATTTACTGTTACAACCGGGAACAACTATATACTTAATATTACTAGCAAAATAAACGCATACCCTTGAAGCGTGCCGATTCAATGGACCAGCAACGTCACCACCACCGCCAATGCAACACCGCTGCACCACCACCACGCTGCACCCTCCACCTAAACTCCACCATTGCTCCAACCAAACAACCCGAAATCACACAATAATCCAACACATCTGTAGATCTGAGCTGCCTTAACTCTCTAACACTTGTAGAAGGAAGATTTGGTGGCTGGATGGACAGATCGCCGCTGAAACGCAGTAAGGAGCTGCTGGTTTCGAGAGGAAGAAGAAAAGGAGAGAGAGGACGCGAGGAGGAAGATGTGGGCAGGGCTGGCCTTATCCAGCGTCCTGTCGGCCCAGCCCTGGCCGACCGGCCGGTCGGCCGAGTTCTGGCCGATTAGTGCCCCCTCACGGCCTGTCGGGCGCAGGCCTGGCCCACCATGCGATCTGGTCGTCCTTAACAAAGCCGATAAGGCCAAATCGGCCCAAGCCTGGCCGACGGGCCCTTATCGGCCCAAGCTGGGCCGAGGCCGTATTATTTTTGCAATTTCGTTATTTTGCGTAATATTTTTTGAATTTAATTAAAAAATGTATTATTAAAAAAAAATTAGCTGGCTTTTGCGCGTCCAAATGAAGAGAAACGTGATACCCGTTGCGTACAAGCTTGATAAGCCGATGGGGTCGACGAGACATGGCCACGTCGAAGTCGTCTAACTACAGGCAAAATCCGAGAGCTGTCGCTGTTATTTTTCTGAGAAAATCCGCTGCTGATTCTATTGTGGACATTGGTCGTGTTTAAAACGCGTAAGTATTTCCTGATTTTTGTCCAAGGAAACACCGTTACTTTTCCCACACAAGGAAAACACCGTTACTTTGAAACTGCTATGTCATAAACAGAGGTGTTTTTGTGTTTACAATATTTACCTTTCTTTTTCTATCTTTTGGAGATTTACCAGCTCTATGTCCGCCTCACATGGCCTACCGCGGGTAGGAGCCAAGACCAAATACATTGTACAGGGAAATATTGTAAGAACCGTTGCAGAGGGTGCAACAGGGGAATTTTGTAGGACGTGCCTCCTCTTTCTTTGACCATGCACCGGCCATGGATCATCAGGTTTTTTTTACTGTGCTCTCATGTGGCTCTCACATGGAGACGGACCGTGGACCACCTTTTGGACGGCCACCTATGTAAAGTTCCAAGTTTGTGATTTCCATCATACGAAGGGACAAGGTGTTTGCTTTCCATGTTCAGATTTTGTTTCCATGGAAAGAAGTTCAGATTTGAGGCCCCATGAGCTGGGCTAGGTTAAATATGTTGAAATTTACTAGTATTTACTGGACCAAGATAAATTTAGAAATTCTCATTGGCACATTATTATATTTTGTTAATTGGTAAAATAAATAAGTCATTGATTAATTAGTAACGGTCACGTTTATTACGGCCGTTTCTAATTCATTAACAGACACGGTTAATACAGCCGTTTCTGATTCACAAACACGTTTATTGTGACCGTTTTTAATTCATAAACGGACGTGTTTAATACGGCAGTTTCTAAATCATAAACGGACGCGTTTATGAGGGCTGCTTTGACTCCCAACCTGCACTATATAAAACCGAACCAAGCCAATTTTGGCACATATACGCAACACATGGTCTCGCACCACCGTTCCAAAACCTTGCGCCGCCGTCTTCCAAGTCTTCTCCATCCCGTCTTCCGGCGTGCACCGGTTGAAGGACAGTAGGCCTCCGGAACCCCGCCTCTTGTGATCCTGTACGGGAGAGGGGCGATCAGGTTTTTGGGGAGCGCACTCGCGCGACTACTGGCATCGAGTTCTTCCCCAACGACGACTTCTTCCCCGACATCGGCAGCCTCTTCATCGACGACATGGGCGACAACAGCAACGCCAACGCTTCGGCTGCCGCTGCACCGTATGATTACTTGATCTTCCTGTTTACGATACTGCTACAGTTTCTGCTTGTAGTAGTTGCTTTAGATTCGTTCTATTTATCTACTATTCAAGTAGATCGCATGATTAGTATAATTCTGGTTATTCTAGTCATAAACTATTTACTGTTTTCGCGGATTAAATCAATAGCTAAATTTATATATTCAACAATCCAAAAACCTGATTATAGGCAATTTGCGCTGGCTTTCTCGCGTCTATGAGGCCGTTTCCCTTCAAAGGGGTACAGTATAAACGGTGGCGCATGAGAGCAGTTTACTGGTTTCAAAACAGTAACTGCTATGCTGCCACCAAAGGCAAGCCTGAGGGCGATCTCAATGCTGAACAACTGGAAGCTTTTGAGAAGCTCGATACCCTTTTCAAGGGTGCCCTTCTGAGTGTTCTTGACGACTCCATTGTGGACTCGTATATGTCGTTTGATAACGGCAAGGACATGTGGGATGCGCTCGAGGCCAAGTTTGGTGCCTCGGACGCTGGCAGCGAGCTGTACGTCATGGAGCAATTCTATGACTACAAGATGACTGATGAGCGCTCTGTTGTACAGCAGGCTCATGAGATACAGTCACTCGCTAAGGAACTTGAGCACTTTAAGTGTAATTTACCGGACAAGTTTGTTGCCGGTGGCATTATCGCCAAGCTTCCACCTTCGTGGAGCAACTTTGCTACTTCTCTGAAACACAAGAGACAAGAGTTTTCCGTTTCGGATCTCATTGGGTCGCTTGATGTTGAAGAGAAGGCGAGAGCAAAGGATACACGTGCTCGAGTTGCTGAGGCTGGTTCTAGTGCCCATGTGGTACAGAAGAAGAATTACCAGCCGCCCCACAAGCCCAAGTTTAACAAGAACAAATCTGGGGGTAAAGGCAAGTCTGACGATAGGCACAAGCCTTCACAGTCTACCAACTTCAAGAAGAACAACAATAAGCCAAGGAAGGGAGCATGCCATGTTTGCGGTGATCCGAATCACTGGGCACCTCGCTGTCCTAACCGCCATGAGCTTCGCACATCGGAGAACAGCGGCAAGACTGCCAATGTTGTCATCGGCGACACTGAGATGAAGGAATCTGGGTACGGTATATTTCCTACCATTCTTTCAGTTTGTCATTCTCCTGAATGGTTGATTGACACTGGTGCCAATGTACATGTTTGTGCTGATGCTTCCATGTTTTCTTCTTACCAGGTCACAGGGACTTCTCCCGTGCTGATGGGGAACAACTCACATGCTTCTGTTCGTGGTGTTGGTACGGTCGATCTGAAGTTTACTTCGGGTGCCTGAAGAACGTTCATCATGTGCCCTCCATCAATAAAAATCTCGTTAGCGGATCTCTTCTGTGTCGAGATGGTTATAAGTTGGTTTTCGAGTCCAATAAAGTTGTAATATCTAAGTATGGACAATTTGTTGGTAAAGGCTATGAGTGCGGAGGCTTGTTCCGCCTATCTTTGTCAGATATTTGCACCAAAGTTATTAATCATATTTGTCACGAATTTGAATATAATGTTTGGCATTCACGACTTTGTCATATTAACTTTGGTTGCATGACGCGGCTAGCTAATTTGGATTTAATTCCGAAATTCACTACTGTCAAAGGTTCCAAGTGTCAAGTGTGTGTGCAAGCTAAGCAACCTCGCAAGTCTCATACGGCTGCGGAGGCAAGAGACTTGGCGCCACTGGAACTTATACATTCAGATCTTTGTGAGATGAATGGCGTGTTGACAAAAGGCGGAAAGAAATATTTCATGACGCTTATTGATGACTCCACTAGATATTGTTATGTGTATTTTCTGAAAACAAAAGATGAGGCTTTAAACTACTTCAAAAACTATAAAGCTGAAGCAGAGAACCAACTTGATCGAAAGATTAAAAGGCTAAGGTCTGATCGTGGTGGAGAATATTTTTCCAATGAATTTGATTCGTTTTGTGCGGAACATGGTATAATACATGAGAGGACGCCTCCCTACTCGCCTCAGTCAAATGGAGTGGCTGAAAGAAAGAACCGAACTCTAACTGATTTGGTTAACGCCATGTTAGACACTTCGGGACTGTCTCAGGCATGGTGGGGGGAGGCTCTATTGACAGCTTGTCATGTCCTAAACCGAGTTCCCATAAAAGATAAAACTGTTTCTCCATTTGAGGAATGGGAAAGGAAAAAGTTGAAACTCTCTTACTTACGTACTTGGGGCTGTTTGGCGAAAGTCAATATTCCAATTCCCAAGAAGCGCAAGCTTGGACCAAAAACCGTGGATTGTGTTCTTCTGGGCTACGCTTTTCATAGCGTTGGTTATAGATTTTTGGTAGTCAAATCTGAGGTATCCGACGTTCATGTTGGTACGATTATGGAGTCGAAGGATGCGACTTTCTTTGAGGATATCTTTCCCATGAAGGGTATGCCTAGCTCATCAAATCAGGAGATACCTAGCACATCTAGTCAGGAATTAGCTGTTATTCCTGAACCTACCATTTCGATAGAACACACTGATAACCCTGTGGAGGATGACAATGAAGCTCCTGTTAGGAGCAAGAGACAGAGGACTGCAAAGTCCTTTGGTGATGATTTCATTGTGTACCTTGTTGATGACACCCCTAGTACCATTTCAGAAGCCTATGCATCTATTGATGCTGACTACTGGAAGGAAGCTGTTCGTAGCGAGATGGATTCCATCTTGGCTAACGGAACCTGGGAAGTCACTGATCGTCCTTATGGGTGTAAACCTGTAGGATGTAAGTGGGTGTTCAAGAAAAAGCTTAGGCCTGATGGTACTATTGAGAAGTACAAGGCGCGGCTTGTGGCCAAGGGTTATACCCAGAAAGAAGGTGAAGACTTCTTTGATACTTACTCACCTGTGGCTAGACTGACCACGATTCGAGTGCTACTTTCATTGGCTGCCTCGCATGGGCTTCTCGTTCATCAAATGGACGTGAAGACAGCTTTCCTAAATGGAGAGTTAGACGAGGAAATTTACATGGATCAGCCCGATGGTTTTGTAGTACCTGGTCAGGAAGCAAAGGTGTGCAAGTTGTTGAAGTCCTTATATGGCCTTAAGCAAGCTCCTAAGCAATGGCACGAAAAGTTTGAAAGAACTTTAACTGCTGCAGGTTTCATTATAAACGAATCTGACAAATGTGTGTACTATCGCTATGGTGGGGGCGAGGGAGTTATTCTCTGTCTGTATGTCGATGACATACTGATCTTTGGAACCAACCTTGATCTAATCAAGGAGGTTAAGGATTTCTTATCTCGTTGCTTTGAGATGAAGGATCTAGGAGTAGCCGATGTTATCTTGAACATCAAGCTGCTGAGAGATGGTGATGGTGGGATTACACTGCTTCAGTCTCACTATGTGGAAAAGGTCTTGAGTCGATTCGGGTATGACGACTGTAAGCCTTCTCCGACACCATATGATCCTAGTGTGTTGCTTCGAAAGAATCAACAGACTGCTAGAGATCAACTGAGATATTCTCAGATTATTGGCTCGCTTATGTATTTGGCTTGTGCCACGAGGCCTGACATCTCTTTTGCTGTGAGCAAGTTGAGCCGGTTTGTTTCTAATCCGGGAGATGATCATTGGCATGCGCTCGAGAGAGTTATGCGTTATTTAAAAGGCACTGCGAGCTATGGAATTCACTACTCTGGATACCCGAGGGTACTGGAGGGTTATAGTGATTCAAATTGGATATCTGATGCTGATGAGATTAAGGCCACGAGTGGTTATGTGTTTACACTCGGTGGTGGAGCTGTTTCCTGGAAGTCTTGCAAGCAGACCATCTTAACGAGGTCAACTATGGAAGCAGAACTCACAGCGTTGGACACAGCCACTGTTGAAGCAGAGTGGCTTCGAGAGCTTTTGATGGACTTACCTGTGGTTGAAAAACCAATACCCGCTATCCTTATGAACTGTGATAATCAAACTGTGATACACAAGATTAAAAGTTCTAAGGATAATATGAAGTCATCAAGGCATGTGAAGAGGAGATTGAAATCTGTCCGAAAATTAAAGAACTCCGGAGTCATTGCGTTGGATTATATCCAAACGTCTAAGAATTTGGCAGATCCCTTCACAAAGGGTTTATCACGTAATGTGATAGATAGTGCATCGAGGGAGATGGGTTTGAGACCCACGGTATGAGTTGTCCACAGTGGTAACCTACTCTATGTGATCGGAGATCCCGTGAATTAGAAGTGGGAGACAAGCTGTTGGGCAGCTGAGAGGAGAGTATCCTTATATTATATTTCCCACTCCATGAAGATGCAATACTCTTCTATTCTGTATGGCAGGTTGATATTTATCTTAATGTATTCCAAGTGGCTTACTTTTATAAGCGGAGATGTTGTCCTGCAGAGCATCTCTTGAGGAATACACCTATATGAGTCTGACTGTTAAACGTCGCAGTCCGTGAGAGTTGGGTGCTCTTTAATAAACTCATGAAAGGTCTTGGAGTATGACGCATAAGCTCCACCCGCGGGGAAGCCTTGCGGCAGCTCAGTATTGGTCAAGGGCTTGTGTGAAACTAAGTCGCAGCAAACTTGTAGTTCAAGGCATAGTCCACTATCCAAGTTGTGATCTAGTGTAGCATAAGTTTCTAAGTGGAAGTTCAACTTAACAGTCTCCACTGAGTACCGGTATATAAAACAATGTTTTGGAACTGAATGATGAGATATGAGCCAATGAGACTTTGTGGGGGATTGTTGGAATTTACTAGTATTTACTAGCCCAAGATAAATTCAGAAATTCTCATTGGCACATTATTATATTTTGTTAATTGGGAAAATTAATGAGTCATTGATTAATTAGTAACGGTCACGTTTATTACGGCCGTTTCTAATTCATTAACATACACGGTTAATACAGCCGTTTCTGATTCACAAACACGTTTATTGTGACCTTTTTAATTCATAAACGGACGTGTTTAATACGGCAGTTTCTAAATCATAAACGGACACGTTTATGTGGGCTGCTTTGACTCCCAACCTGCACTATATAAAACCGAACCAACCAATTTTGGCACATATACGCAACACATGGTCTCGCACCACCGTTTCAAAACCTTGCGCCGCCGTCTTCCAAGTCTTCTCCATCCCGTCTTCCGACGTGCACCGGTTGAAGGGGCAGTAGGCCTCCGGAACCCCCCTCTTGTGATCCTGTACGAGAGAGGGGTGATCAGGTTTTTGGGGAGCGCACTCGCGTGACTACTGGCATCGAGTTCTTCCCCAACGACGACTTCTTCCACGACATCGGCAGCCTCTTCATCGACGACATGGGCGACAACAGGAACGCCAACGCTTCGGCTGCCGCTGCACCGTATGATTACTTGATCTTCCTGTTTACGATACTGCTACAGTTTCTGCTTGTAGTAGTTGCTTTATATTCATTCTATTTATCTACTATTCAAGTAGATCGCATGATTAGTATAATTCTGGTTATTCTAATCATAAACTATTTACTGTTTTTGCGGATTAAATCAATAGCTAAATTGCTTATATATTCATCAAAATCACTGTTACTCCCTCACACATATGGTCACATTGCTTTTTCGTAAGTCAAATTAAGTCAAATTAATACAAATAGTTCAACAAAGCAAGCTCATAATTTAACAAGTTTTTGAACACAACACATCAAACTAGGCGTCGTTGTTGTTGCCTTTGCAAATCCACAAGTGATTCACCGGATCGTTCTGCAGTAGCTGATGTTCATGTGGGTCTCGAATCTCTTTACGCATAGCGAGGAAGGCTGCCCATGTTGCCGGCACCTGGTGATCAACTTCTGCAAGCGAACCCTGTCTATAGTATGGTTCATTGTCCACTACCGGAGCATTCCTCTCGCTCTCAATGATCATGTTGTGCAAGATCACACAACAGTTCATCACCTCCCACATCTTGGCTTTCGACCAAGTCAATGCGGGGTACCGGACAACAGCAAATTGAGATTGAAGTGCACCAAATGTCCTCTCGACATCCTTCCGGCAAGCCTCCTACCATTGAGAAAACCAAGATTTCGCGGATCCTGGCACAAGGTTTGAGATAGTCTTCACAAATGTTGACCATCTTGGATAGATGCCATCCGCCAGGTAGTACCCCTTGGTGTATTGGTGCCCATTGATCTCGTAGTTCGCCGGGGGAGCATGACCTTCAACAAGCTTGGCGAAGACGTTCGAGCACTGCAGAACATTGATGTCGTTGCGAGATCCTGCCATGCCAAAGAAGGAATGCCAAATCCAGAGATCCTGCGTCGCCACTGCCTCAACTATCACACTGCAAGCTCCTTTGTGGCTTTTGTAATCCCCTGCCAACCAAATGAGCAGTTCTTCCATGCCCAATGCATGCAGTCGATACTTCCAAGCATCCCAGGAAATCCTCTTGCTTCATTCACGGCTAGGATCCGTGCAGTGTCTTCCGCATTGGGTGATCGCAAATAAGTTGGCCCAAACACTGCCACCACCGCCCTACAGAACCTGTTCAAGCAATCAATGGCGGTGGACTCGGCCATGCGTAGGTAATCATCATGTGCATCACCGGGAGCGCAATATGCAAGCATTCTCATCGCCACAGTGCACTTCTGGAGTGAGGAAAACCCTACCGTGTCGACGCAATCCTTCTTGCATTCGAAGTAGGTGTCGAACTCCCGGATGGTATGCACGATATCGATGAAGGGCTTCCGGTTCATCCTGAAGCGGCGCCGAAATACGACCTCGCCTTGAATGGGATCATTGGCGAAGTAGTCGGCGTACAACATGCAGTAGGCTTCCATCCGCTGCCTCGGCTTGCTCTTGCGGCGACCTGGCGCCGAGCCACCGCGCCTCGGCTTCTCCTGCCGTGCGAGCAGGCCGACGAGACAGGCGAGGACCAACAAGTGTTCTTCGCCGTCGATCTCGGCTTCTGCTTCCTCTTCAAGCAGAGCGGTGAGGAGCTCCTCGTCGTCAGAGTCTATGGCGGGCGGACAAAACGCCGAACACCTCGCGGGCGCGGTGGGCGCGAATCTTCCCGAGGGGCTGCTTTGTGGCTAGATCACGGCGGAGGTGGGCGGGGGCGTCGACGGCGGCGTGGATGAGTGGGGGTGGTGGCCTTTCTAGATGCTTGGTCGCGGCGGAGGGGCGAGGGGTGGTGCCGGCGGCGACATGACAACGAGGGGAATGTGGAGAGAAGGGCGAGCCGGGGGTGGGGAAAGTGAGCTGTCTCGCCGACAGCGCTGACCCACGCTCGCTTTTCTTTCCGCCGGCTCCCCCAGGCGGTACCCAGCGGGTTGGGTTCGGGCTGGGTGCGCCGGATGAGAAACAACGCTATTTGGACTTCCTGGGGGGCGACTGGGAAAAATTCAGCGCTAATCAGCCCAAAAAGTGGCCTGGGAGGGCTCTTGAGGGACGGCTGGAGATGCCCTTAATAAGCCGATGGGTCGACGAGACATGGCCACGTCGAAGTCGTCTAGCTAGAGGCAAAATCCGAGAGCTGTCACTTCTGCCTTTATTTTTCTCTTAGAAAATCCATGCTGCTTTTATAATGGATATTGGTCGTGTTTAAAACGCGTCAGTATTTCCTGATTCTTGTCCAACGAAACACCGTTACTTTTTCCACACAAGGAAAACACCGTTACTTTGAAACTGCTTCGAGTTCTGAGCACGAACAGGCCGTTGGATTCTTGAATAATTGAGCAGATCAGTGTACAAGCTTTTCTTTTTCTATCTTTTGGAGATTTACAAGCTCACATGGCCTACCGCTGGTAGGAGCCAAGACCAAATACATTGTACAGGGAAATATTGTAAGAACCGTTGAAGAGGGTGCAAACAGGGGAGTTTTGTAGGACGTGCCTCCTCTTTCTTTGACCATGGACCGGCCATGGATCATCAGGTTTTTTTACTGTGCTCTCATGTGGCTCTCACATGGAGACGGACCGTGGACCACCTTTTGGACGGGCACCTATGTAAAGTTCCATGTTTGTGATTTGCATCATACGAAGGGACAAGGTGTTGCTTTCCAAGTTCAGATTTTGTTTCCATGGAAAGAAGTTCAGATTTGAGGCCCCATGAGCTGGGCTAGGTTAAATCACTGTTAACCCCTCATATGGTCACATTGCTTTTTCGTAAGTCGAATTAAGAGGGAAAAAACGAATTGCTATGTGAATATTGCCATTTGTGTTTTTGCCTTTTTATGATACTATTCATGTTGGATTTATATTTTTGTTTTTATTGTGTGTATTTTGAATTTGGTCTTCAAAATTATAAGGATTGTAAACACACATCTTGTGAATACCCTTTTTCAAAAAATTTAAAACTTGCAAACTTGAATTTTGTGGACTGGCATCATGATATCATATGAGGTGTGGTATAACTAGATATGTTCTCATGGACGCCCATATGGGCATGTGGTGTTTCTTGGTTCATTGAGCAGGTTTTTTTGTATGCATACCAATTGTATTATTATTCTTATGATTTTTAATCATTTTGCAGGTATAACATGGAGAGAGAAAGTTGCACGATAGCACCACTAGAAAGTAGTGTTTTTTAAAAGTAAATCAACAACATATACATCTATATTTTTCCACAAAGTTTGAAGCCAAAGTCAATATACACGTAGAAAAAAGAAAAAAAAAGACAATTTTGCTAATTGTGCAATCTAGAATATTTTAACGCAACGATACATTTTTTTGACAAGAACGTAACGATACATTACATGAGAGTGGATTTGTTTCTAGAATATTGATAAATTAAGATATCTATTGCCACATCACATTTATTTTCTCTCCTATACGTATCCAATGGACACAATATGTGCATATAGTCTAGACAACTCCAAGCGTCTAAGACTCTCTACTAAGTCCTCTGTAAGCTAGATATAAATTTGCTACAACCTTCTATGGATAAGGGACTTCAAAACGTAGGATTTTTGTTTAATTGTTTGTTCAGAACTGAGTAATTACACAATGGACCACGGAAACTCACACGCTCTAGCATCTTACACTTTAATTTGTTTACTAGAAACACTGGAATTATGGAGATTTTTTTCGTTCAAAATATTTTCTTAGGTCTCTTATTTTGCAGATTTATTGCTGCAAAATACATGTATTTTGAACAAACAAACACATGTGCGCGCACATGCATACACACAGAAGTAATATTTGTTTGTGTTATTTTATGATTTTCTCTTAATTTTGTAATAAACGAACCTTAGAATGGAACAAATAAGCTATAATCACAAATCACAATCCATCTTCATGTTTCGCATATGTTTAAGAATCTCGGATTGAGATGAGAACTTTATTGGCCCAAGCACTGTTCTTCGATCTGATATAGAGGCTTAAAGTTGAATAAAATTAAATATATCATTGTAAAACAATTTTTTTTTCAAAAAAGAGCTGATTGTTAATTATTATCAAAACACATTGAATAGATGAGCAGTTTCCCATTATAACTATGTTGCAAATAATTACACAATCAATATTATTAATGTAGATGAACCATAACAATCTCTAGCTTGAAGTATCACCTTGATGCATACTCCCATTTCGATTTTCATAGCTTTGCTAAAAAGATGTCGGAACACCGTTTCCCCCACCACAAATTTTCTCTCTCTTTGTACTATGCTGCTCATGCTTTCATCATACTCATCGTGAGTGAAACTCTCTAAATACAGAGACGGTCACTAGAAAGCCTCGTTGTTGGATCACGATGGTGTGTACCATGCCAGAGAAGAAATGTCAACATAAACTTAGGAAGTTTTCATCAGTACACCTTCTGCCATGCCATCTCTGGTACAATGAATGCAGAGAGGTCTCGAGTTTATAGTTACACATTTCATTTTTCAGTTGCACATGAACGGGATTTTTCTTTATTTTACTACAAATGTGTAAATTATTATATGTGTTCCCTCACGTGACCTAGTGCCTGTACAGGTGAGACCGTCTTTACTATTAATGTGGAGTTGGTGAATGCAAATAACAAACTTTCTATGTGAGTGAAAAAATCCACGAGAAGAAGATTTTTTGATAATTATGCAGGGTAAAAAAGTATAATTAGCGGTAATAGGTGAAGTCTAAAATGGTGGTATGGAGGGCATGGGATGGTATTCGTGTAATTAGGTTAAAGCACGATACCTGGAATTCACTAACTCCACCTTAATAGTAAAAATTAATTAACAAAAAAATCAATTAGTGGTTTAAAGGATCGGTATGGTCGACTGGGGGAGGGGTGTGAGTAGACAACTAATATTTTTTATTATCAATTTTAGGGATACAATGCAATCACAAGATTATCTAGATGTGCAACTAGGTGAAAAAACTTTGTGAAAGATCTAGGAACAACTAGTTGCCAGAACAAGATCAACAAGTAAGTAAAGGATAGAGATAACTCCAAGGTGTAGATGAAGCTGGAATTCCCGAAGTTCCTTACACAATGAAAGTACGCTTTCCTTGGAGAGCTATGGTGCCACCAAAGCCTAACAACGTCACAAAGGCTCACCTTATTCATCTCGTCTCTCTCTCTCTCACAAAGTAAGGGGTCACGTTCCATTAAGCGGGCACTTGAAGGCGGGCATCAGACCTTTACAAACAAGGTTGATCCAATCTTCACAACTCAACTGGAGACTTCTAACGCCACCAAAAAGCTTCACACACCAAGATTGAGCTTTGAGGAGGAAATTTCCTCTCTAGGGTTTCAAGAACCCAAGAGAACAATGTTTCACAATGGAATTAAGGGGGAAATCAAATATTTTTTGTGAAATGGTAGATCAAAATCTTCTCATTTAATCCCTAGAATGGCATCAAGTTTGTTGACTAGAATTAGAGATCTGGGGTATTTATGGCTTTCTTAATGGAAGAGAGACGAAGTGGGACGAGTAGTACACCTTCCAAGCTGTAAGATGGCTTATACAACCCTTCCCCCACATTTTTAATCGCTAGTGGTGTCGGGACACCGGAAGTTCCAAACTTTACTCCGAAAGTGCAACTCTTAGGAGCGGGAACGGAACTTTGGAAGTAAAGGCGTGCCATGGATTGTCAAAATTACGGTCCTAACAATAATCTAATTACGGTCCTAACAATAATCTAATTTGTGAATTTGTACTATGACACAAATATTTAGCTAGTATATAGAACAATGGGGAGGAGGTGGAGGGGGCGAATTTCATAGAACCTTGGGCCGACTCCTCTTCTTCGTGTGACCATGAACGATGAACCATACATGGATCACCGTTGGTTCGTGACAGTGTGCGCTTGCCGTGATTTTGTAGGGCGTCATACCTTCGGCAAGTGGTCTTGCCCTCCGGGTGTGACCTCGTTTGAGCTGTATCAGTGTGATGCTACCATTTAAGTTTAGTAAAGTGTATTTTATCAGGGAAAAGTGGGCTTGCCTCTTGACGAATGTGCATGTTTTTGTCTGCATTGGTTTTCGTATAGGTTTCAAGAGTAAGGAAAAAGGAGATCTGGGAGAGGACGAACTACGAGGCTAGAGAGCACGGGTTTCCCTTCTCTTGCTACAGTAGCCACATGCAAAAAAGAAGGCGATCTAGGGTTTTCGCCGGCGAATCCGTCGCTTCCCTCCGTCTCCGGCGCCGCCGCCACGGCGTCGCGAGACGGGGGAAGCTCTGGATCTCGTTCGTGCGAGTAGATTAGGACTAGTTTGTCTAGGTTTTGTTTGCTTCGTCGTCGACATCGGTCGGAGACGATGGTGCCGGTGATGAAGAATAACTACTCCCCCTCCTTTCTCCCGTCCGGCGACGCCCTCGCCGGGGAGGTAGTGGAGTTCTGTTCCTCCTTGCAGGTGGTTGGCAAGACGACGGCGCCGACCGCGTGTGTTCGTGTTCCCGACCTTCGAGCCGGTCGTCTCCGCACCGTCATCTTCCCAGTGGCGGTGGTAGGCTCGTGAGGTGCTGTGATGGGGTTGCGACTTCGGTGCTGGAATTGTTTGTGGTTAGAGGTTGTTCGTCAAGCGATTCCGGTGGCAGAGGAGGAATCGAGGTCGGAGAGGAGCGGGGCGCTGCCCCGACCGACAATCCACAAAGACAAGGACGCCGACGCTTCCACGGGCGTCTAATCATGTGGTTCAAGAAAGCAGATGATGCTGCGATGGATTCTCTCCGTGCCATGGTTTGGTTTCTGCTGTGTCGCTCCGGCGGCGGCGGAGCCATGGGGCGAGTAGAAGAGCGAGGCGACCTCCAGGGACCTAGTTGCTATTTATTTTTCTTCGAGGTTGTCTGTGTAAAAATAGTTCGATAGGTGGGCTTCCGGTGCCTTCTTGTTGTGTTCGTGCCATGTAATCAGCTTTCATGTGGATGAATACAACAATGTCGTTTGTTTCAAAAAAAAGAGAAATGAAAAAGGACCGGACATGGCCTCTTAGAGCATCTCCACCGGGGGCCTCCAAATTCGTGTCCGGCACCCCCCAATGGAGACCCAATTGGGGAGTGCCGAACGTGTGTCCGCCCATGTTTTCGACCGCGCCCACAGCGGCGCACCCCAAACGTCCGCCCCCCAAACACGAGCAAATCATCGAATACCTTGCGGGCGGAAACTTGTGTCGGTCGCGGCATTCGAACTATTTTTAAAACATACAAATTTAAAATAAACCGATACAAGTTGCAAACTTAGACTAACACGTTTGCAAAGTAAAAACTAAAACGATAACTAAAGCCTAATCTAAACGCCGCCGCTCGGGCCAGCCTCGTCGTCGTGCGCGGCCTTGGCTAAGCGGGAGCGCACACGTCTCTCCTGCCGGAGCTGACTCGCCGCCCGGCGCATGGCATCCCTCTCGGCCGCGTCTGGTTCAGCTCGTCGTGCGCGTCCCGCTCGACGCATCTGGTTCAGCTCCTCGTGTGCCTCCCGCTCGGCACGCAGCCGGGAGGCCGCATCGGATAGCTCCTCCGCCTGGCGATGAGCTGTTGTTGCGTGGGCTCCTCCGCCTGGGCGTTGAGCTGCTCGTACGCCGCCCGCTCGGCGGCCATGAAGGCGCGGCAACGCTCGTCGCGCTCCGTGCTCAAGATGGAGGCCTGGACGATTGCGGCCTCCACGGCGTCCCTAGCCGCCTCGTAGCCAAGCCTGACCTGGCGGCTTGCCTGCTCGTTGCGCCAGCTCTCAAACGAGTTGGCGGCAACCACCTGGTCAGGCCACAGCGGCGGCGGGAGCGGCTGCTGCGGCGCCTGCTGCGGCGGTGATGGCTCCCAAGTGCAGGAGATCAATTGTAGTATCTTTCAATTAGAAAAGGTTGTCGAACCCACGAGGAGCTGAAGGTATTGGTTAGTAAGATTGATAAATAAAACAATAGAAGATGCAACTGTTTTTGGTATTTTTGGTTGTATAGTTTGCAAAGCAGATAACAGATAGTAGCAAGTGAAAGCTCTCAAAGAGAGAAAGCCCAATCCTCTTATGTGGCAAGATGACAAGCTCAAGTGATGTGTAACTTATATGTGGCAAACGTTTCCGAGGGCGGCATGGATGATGCTAGGCATAGAGATTTATTAAACAACACGTTGAATATCTTGTCAAGTTTTAATCCTCTTTGGACGGAGCCATAATTAGGTATAGCTAAATAAATAAACTACACCCCGTTATGATGGATCATGTGGCCAAGCAAATGACTGCACAAGAATTATTAAGACCTAAAGTCCCACCATAGCATTACACTCTAAGGTCCCCGATACTAATACCCTCATAATATAACTTCATGACTCGGTCTCAGGTTTACGTGTCCTCCCAAGTCTCCATCAATTCATTACACTACGGTGTTCTCCTATGAGCCCATAAAGGTGAAGTGTTGTGCAGTCGACGTTCGCACAACACCATCATAGAATCACATAAAAGATAAACTCTTGACAAAATACCAACACATGCCACATATAAATCATTGCCAGTTCATCCTATGCCCTCAGGAACATACGGGAACTACTCACAACGTGCGAACATGATCATAATCAGTGGCATAAGTGGTACAACACAATCTGAAATTATAACTTCACCACCAAACAATGACAAGTACTCAATCACTAACATGAATAGTAGCACAAGACAAGTATCTAGGGTATAGCAACTCTCAAACTGCGAGAGGAACGAAGTGGATCACGGTGATGATGATGGTGATGGTGCTGGTCTTGATGGGGGTGATGATGTAGAGGCCTCCTCCCACGCCAAGGAGGAGAGGTGATGACGATGACGATGATTTCCCCCTTCTCCGGAGTTCCGGAGCAGCAGGATCTGACCCCCCTCGGAAGGGATCAGGAGTTTCGCCGCCGCCGCGACCTCGGATGGATTTGGAAAAATTAGGGCGTTACTTTTCGGGCGAGACGAAGGCGTCGATAAAAAGCCCCAGGCGAGGAGGTGCCCGAGGCACCTTTGGGTGGGTCCCACGCGGCCAGGTACATGGGCCGCGTGGGCCACCCCCATTTGGCCCTCGTGGCTCTCCTCTCTTCGGTCTTCTTCCCTCTGCCTTTCTCCTGATGAAAAACTGACGCAGTATTTTTCCTTTTATTATTTGAGTTCCTGTAGCTCCTGAAACATTAAAGACAAGAAAAGGGGGTTTTCTGCCTCCCAGAAATTAAATACAAAAAATAGGGACTTTGTATGAAAGTCCCCAAAATCATCTAAAACATGTAGAAACAATCATATAATCATGCAAATAACATTCTAGTATGATACTAAAAGTTATATAAATGATGATATAAAATGCACGTATCAAGCGGCGGCGGTACCTCGTCGAGCTCCGGCGGCGGCTCCTGGCCGAGGTACGGGTCCTGCACCGGCTCCTGCTCCTCTTGCTCGTCGACGTCGACGTCGTCCACATCCGCCCAGTCGAACGGTTGTTCGTCGGCGACGGCGTCGCCCTCCTCCGCCGTGCCGTGAGCGCGGTGCGCTGCCTGGTGAGCGTGGCCCATGAGGTGGCGAGGCGGCGAGGCATGGCTATGTGCTCAACTGGCTACGGCTAGACTATGTGCTCAAATGGCTACCGGCGAGCGTCAGTGCTGGTGTGGCAAAATGGCTGCACGGCGGGGGCCTCTTTATAGCCAGCCCAATGTCTCGGCGGGAAGCGGTGGCTCAGGGCGGGAAGCGTCGGGTGGGTGAGCACGCGTCGCGTCGGAGTTAATGGCGGCGACACGTCTCCGCCACTGCGCCGCTTGGGAAGCCGGGAAAGGCTGGGCGCTCAGCAGGCGCCGTCGTAAATGCGAGGCGTGCGGGAGACGCATCGCCGTCCCATCCTTTCGTCGCCTGCGGAAACGCGTCGCCATTAACGCGGGCGGAACGGCCTCTTGCACGACGCCTTAAACCCATGGCGAGGCGAGCGCTATCTCTATGACGGGCGGGCCACCCATGTCAGAGCCCATGTCCGGGCAATGTTTGGAGGCCTCTTCGGGGGTGCCGGACATGTTTTTGCTCGGGGTGACCCTTTGGGGGTGCCGCTGGTGGCGTTTTGGCCGTCCGGACCCCAATGAGCCTTTGGGGGGTCACTTGGAGGCCCCCGGTGGAGATGCTCTTATACGTAGAATGTTTTATCGGTCTTCATATGGCTCACATGGGGACATATGGTGGACCATTTTTTGCATGACATGAGTGAAACGTACGAAGTTTGCGTTTTGCGTTATGCGAAGGGAGACGGTGTAACTTTCGAAGTTCAGATTTTTCTTTTCACGGAAACAGATTCAGATTTGAGCCCCCATCATCTCATGTGTATGCAGGCATGCAGTGTTTTTTGCTTCATTGGGAAATGGTTTTTGTATGCCATACAAATTGCATTATTTTCTGTTGCGTGTGTTTTACACGGGTAACAACAGACAAACTAGGCTAAACAATTGTGTATCTTTGTAAGTTACGTCCAGAACGTGAGATAACGTCCAAGCATCCTGAATGGAATGCGCTCCCTCTTTTGGGTGAAAGACCCTGAATGGAATATGCTGAATTTCTGACGGAACAAAACCCATGTGGTGTTTCTTGCTTCGTTAAGCTGCTGATGTTGAGTGTTTTTAAAGCAGGGACCATGGGTTGTTGTCTGGCCTCTAAACGTCATATTCCTGAATCCCGCCCGATGCTGGTAGGCTTAGAAGCATCCTGTAAATTCGCATAACAATTCGTCTACAGAAATATTACCCCAACATAGCGGTATCTGGTATGAGTCACTGCTGTTGCCGAACATGGAGCACCACAAATTCTACTGGCGATTACACCCATGGTAATAGCACATTAACATTATTACTCGTACTGGTGAGACGATCAAAAGGCAACAGCAAAACATACGAACTGCCGACAGCATAAGATACATTTTCCCACAGATTTAGTTACACAACTGCTATAAACATTATCTTATAACTTACAAAACGAGTTACACAAGTAGTCCACCTAACACACTACTCAAGCATAAAAAGAACTTCCCAGGTGACAAGGATGGGAATTATGAAGCATTGCGGCGTCCAGATCGCAGATCCAGCAACTACAAGTGGAGCAAGCAACTTTATAGCTGGGTTACGTACTGCCTCCGAGGAAAGCGATCAAGGCAAGAACCAACGGATAAGATGGCCAAAGCAAATTCTATAACTAAAGATTAACTGTGGACTCCATCACCAAATTTTAACAGATTACTCATCACACACGCCTGAATCAAACAGGTCTTTTCGACTCACCAAGGAATACATTCTGTACAGTTTTTGTCACGCAATGTTAACCAGGTCTTTTCGACTCACCAAGAAATTTTCATTTATTTCAATGTTAACTATGTCATACATACAATACTTTAGAAAAACTTATGCATCTTTCCTGATGCAACAAAACGACATTTATTACACACCCTCTTTGCAATTCATGTTCGATTTTAAGTGTCATGACATGCTACTATTCCAATATTTTTCCTATTCCTCTGTTTTGGAAATCTTGCGAAGCAAAGCTCTAAAACTTTTAGTCGACCAGCACGAATCGTATTCCTTCTGCTAGCAGGAGCTATGGCATTGTACCAAGACACTTTGTAGCAACCGTTGGAGGGACTGACAGAGGGGGATTTTGTAGCATGTGTCAGAACCGGCTCCTCCTCAACAGTGACCAGGGAATTCCTTTTTTTACCGGTGCTCATGTGGCTCTCACGTGAGGACGGACGATGGACCACATTTTGGACTGCACCTGCGCAGAACTCCAAATTTGCAATTTGCATAAAACGAAGGGACAAGGTGTTGCTTTCAAAGTTCAGTTTTACTCTTTCTATTTGTGTGGAAACGAGTTCAGATTTGAACCCATCGTCTCATCTGCATGTTTGTGCTTCTTGCTTCATTGAGCAGGGGCTTCTTGTATGCCATACAAATTGCAGTATTATTGTTGCGATCCCTGCCCATTATTACATGGTTAGCATGGACAAGCTGGGCTCAACAATTGTGTACCTTTGTAAGTTACGTACGTCCTGAGCGTGAGATAACGTCCAAGCATCCTGAATGGGGAATGCAACTCTCTCTTTCCTGTGGAAGCCAGACCCTGAATGGAATATGCTGAGTTGCTGGTGGAAGAAACCATAATCTCTAGTGGAAGTTGATGACATTGACACTGGGTGTTTATAAAGCAGGGACCATCGATTGTTGTCTGGCATCTAAACGTCATATCCCTGAATCCTGCATGATGCCGATAGGCTTAGTAGCAGTTTTTTTCTTAAGTCCTGTAAAATTCGCATAACAATATTCCCCCAACACAGCGGTATCAGTAAACCTATGTTGACGAACAGGAAGCACCACAATTTCTTCAGGCGACTGCCTGGTGGTAACCAAAAGGCTATGGCAACTACAGCATACGAACTACCGACGACATAAGATACCTTTTCCCCCAGATTTATGTTAGACAACTGCTATATGATTTACAAAACGAGGTACACAAGTAGTCCACCTCACACCCCACTCAAGCATAAAATTAAATTGCCAAATGACAAGGACGGGAATTATGCAGCATTGCGGCGTCCAGATCGCAGATCCAACAAATGAAACAAGTGGAACAAAGCAACTTTATGGCTGGGCCACCTACTGCCTCTGAACTGTGAACTCTCATCTTAAAATTTTAACAGGTTACTCGTACATGCCTGTATCAAGCAGGTCTTTTCGGTTCACCAAAGAATACATTCTGTACAATGCTCATCACACATCAAAATAAATATGATTCATGTCGTAAAATAGCAGGTACAACAGCAGCTACAAAATTGGTGGTGTGTGCAGAGAGGTAACTGGTCAGTGTCGATGGTTTATGCCTCGACAGCAACAGCGTTACTGGAAGAAGCCTTCACCTTCTTGCTACATTTCGTGCTTGATTTGTTTGATTTTCTTTTCTTGCCTGGCTTTTCTGGGCTCTCCTGTGCAGGTTCTGCCGCGCGATTTCTTCACCATTCTCCACCGGTGAGCCGTTCATAACTCTCTGGCTGTGCCCTCATGTACCACATCGGGGTCTATGACAGCATCCGGGTCAAGGTGTAGTCCAACAAAAATGTGCTGCGTACAAGTCTATCAACTCTGCTGAAGTGCCTTTGCGAGTATGGAATAAGGCCCTCGAGGAGCTCACTGATGCCTTTTATCTGTACAAACAAAGGAAATATCTCAGAAAGAGAGCAACAGTTTGTCACAGATTATCGACATCTCTTCAACAGAACTCTTCAAAAGAGAAAAGTGCATACCTCCAGGATATCAGTGGGAGGCAAGCTCCTCAACATCCGAAAAAGCACAAACTGTGCAACATGACAAAACTTGGGCTTTGTATTCCATTCGCGTATATACTCAAGAAACACGCGAAGCCCTTCCTTTGGGAGACCAAGAAGGGCTTTTTCGATAGGGTCCTCTGGATCATCTTTCCTACACGCCCAACAATATATCAAATTTCATAAAGAAGAGCAAAGTGGCCTCTTTCAAAGACGAGTACCTGCATAGCTGTGAGAATAACTCGAGAAGCCTACGTGGTCTTCTTAGCTCAAACGCGAGTTGTATTGCTTTTGTGTAGTCAGAATCTGACACTGCATTTTCCAATTCCTGGCCTCTTAAAACTTCTTCCTCCTGCAACAACATTAGGTCAGATAAGTGTCGAACATATATCCAATGAACCATAGGCACTCACAGAAGAAAACATGCACAGGAAGTGAAAATTGCATCAAGATTCAAAACCATGGTAAGCACATAAAACAAACGATATAAGCAAGGATCCAAATACTGACTGCAAGTGTTCAATGTTACATCCATTTACAAGGACCAAAGATTATGCTGAAAGTGTAATGTAATGCTGCACTTGCCTTTTTAAGGAAATCTTCCTGCTTATCTTCCATCGTGCAATCATGCCAAAGGTTAAGATCAGAATCAGTTCCACCAGTAGCAAGCATTTCAGTTTTCTTGCCAATAGCCAATGCCCAAACCTGTTGAATAACTGACAGTCAGATGGGGAAACAACCCATAATAGTTCAGCAAAGGGTAAAAAATCTCCCATATTGCCCGCGGTTGGTATTCAACTAACTTCCCGAAGTTCATATTAGATAGCAAGGTGGATATCAGAATTATTTTCATCAATCATACATTTTGTCCATAGATGAACTGGTTAGTAAAGCCAATCAAAGCTCAAACGAACACATAAAGGATGATGGTAACCAATGAGGCTAATGAATCACACGGCCCTGCACATCATCACAGTGCTATAGAATGAAACAGAACACCAACAGTTTCTGTTAGATTGAACACAAGTCAGGTTTATCACTAGATTCTCTTAAACAATGGTAACAGCAGAGTCCAATGCATAGTGTTTTAGTTGCCAATGCAACATAAAGACTATACTTCAATATACAAAAGAAACTATGTTACTGTGATATCGTAAAATGATGATCTACTGAGCTCATAGTACAAATGATAAAGAGAGCAGAGCTATATAGCATACCTTCCCATCATGCTTGTCATAAGTAGCAATGCATTCATTTGTTTTTATCGTCCATAGCTTCACTAAACCATCACTTCCTACAGTAAGGAAATCACAAGAAGATAGTCAGCACTGTCCCACAACCTGATACCCATTACCCAATAAATAAGTTGGGCGCAGATTTCTGATTACCACAAGAAACAAACTGAGTTCCACGTGAAAGGAATGAAGCTCTCAAAACACTTGATGTATGGCCCTCAAATGTCTTCAAGCATGAGCCATCAGGAACATGCCATATTTTGACTGTTCTGTCACCAGATGATGTTATGACACATCGTTCAACAGGAGAAAACTCAACTGACCAAATGCCCCTTTTATGCCCTTTAAGAACAACAGAGGAAACTAGGTTTGGGAGTTTCCATATGCATGCGATTCGGTCCTACAGAATTATGGTAATGAGATCTGATAGTCCAATGTGGCGAGTCAAACCTTCAAGAAAAGTTAGCATACTCAATCTCACCTCAGAACCACTGCAAACAAGGCCGTCATCAGGTGAGATAGACAGAGAATTAATATCTTTATCGTGTGCAGCTACACCAGCCTTTGCTTTGAGAGGAACTTCACCATTGGCATCAACGAGTGTATCATCCCAGGTCCAAACCTTGATGGTTCGGTCGCTAATAACAAGGGAAGCTTATCTTAGAAGATTATTAGAAATAAATGATACAAATGTACTAAGGGAACTATCGTTCTTGTCAGAACTTGTGATGGAGACTAAAAATTGTTGAATAGTTCCGCTCATTCCAGGATTTGGTCTTAAGCATTGGTTCGTTAAACGTGTTTGAGTCCACAAATAAAACCAGTAAAACGAACTAATTAACAAGACAGTCTCAAGTTACAATGCATACATCCCATGGCTACTTAAGCAATTTAATGGCTACACTGCTATGTACAGTACTGGAATTCAAAAGGCAAAGTTAAATTTCCTTAGAACACCCACCCCACCTACAGACATGCAAAACCATACCAGAAGATGTTATCTCAATAATTCTCAGGACCGACAGATAACTGTGTTTTAACTATACGTCTAGAAGAGTCATGATTCATCACCCGTACAAATTGAAAAATAAAAGAGGAATTGAATATAGCTATTAGCTGAAAGGGAATAGTTATGGTTTCAAACTAACCTGCTGCCACTAACAAAAAAGTTCTTTGATTTCTTTGAGAAAGCAACACAACCAATAGCTCCTAGATGGCCTTTTCCGGTACCAATGCAGCTTCTCTTTTCCATATCCCACAACTTTACCTGTGAGGTACCAAATGTTACAGCTAAAACGACAATGCGCAGGACTAAAGAACAGTTATCCCACACCAAAAAGTATGCTGATTCAGAAATCTTTAGGATAGCACATATGACTTACAGTATTATCTTTGCTTCCAGTTACAACAAGTGTCTTCCCAGAAGCAGAGACGCAAGTGTCGATGCAAACAACAATTTCAGTGTGGCCAGCCAGTACATAAGAACATGACATTGATTCAACGTCATAAACACGGACCTGTATATGGAGGAAATGGTGTGAGAAACTAGAAATACAGAAATCCAATAGAACTGCAATAAGGTTATTCACATACCTGCTCTAAGTTAGTGGCTACAGCAAGGTACTGTTCTTCTTCCCCAACAAATTTCAAATCAAGAATCTCGTCATTATAACCTATTAGACGTTTATATAGTTTCAACTGGAAGGTCCCAACATCAGTTCTCTTACAGGAATAGAACAAAAACTGTTGATCAGCAGTGGCGCATAGCAATCCTTGGTCATCTGGCAACATAATAGTAGCTGTAAAGCCTCTTCTAGACACCTCATTCTCTGAGTTGATGGTTACATCGGATGACTGCTGCTCAAATACACAAACAGCGCTGTGGAATAACCAGAAAAGCGACTGAGAAATGTGTTTTAGATACATATATATGAAGTATTTAAAAAACGGTATATGCAAGACCAATGACCAATGTACCTTTCCAAGCACCATATGCGCACAACTCCACGTTCACCAACTGTAAGACAATAACCATTTGCTTTTTCCTTCAAAATTGCCGGTTCGACACCCAGACAAGCCAAGAAGCCACTTCCTGGTCCAATGAAGGAAACACCTTCTATCATTTCATATGCTGGTATTGTCTTCTTTTGGCTGTAGTTTCGAAGATCCCAGACATTCACAACCTACAGATACATATGTTCCATCCACTCAAATTATTGGTAGCTCACGAAAGAAACTGCATTACAACTTTGCAATGTATACACTGAAGAATATCGGAACGCTAGCTGTGAAAAAATATCTAGACAAATAAAAAGCATGATCTAACTAGCACCCTCCCCCATGAAGATCTTGTATCTTGTGACAGATGTGATCAATTCCAACCCCACTTTTCCAGAGTATAGTAATGATGAACCCAATGGAGCTCATGGCATCTTCAAAGTATACACTAGCACACACAGAATATGAAAAGGCAACTTTGAAAATATAGATAGGAATAAGATTTATGCTAGGGTTTGCCAGATGGAACAGATTTCGACACTTCAGCTATACCTTATCCCTTCCTGCACTGAGCAATGTCTGCCCATCTTCTGATAATGCCAACGAAGTCACTGTTGAAAAATGCCCCTTAAGGACAGCAATGCATTTTTTGCTTTCAAGATTCCAAACTCGCACGGTGCCATCATCACTTCCTGAAAATAACTAGAGATCCAGAAAATAAGGAGGGCATAAATACCACAAATACACGGAGCAATGGGAGTAAATCATTAAAACCAACTATCGCTCAGTGCAGCTAATACTGAGTTACTTCAACCAACAAGAAAACCGGCTGCTTTCAGTTGATCCTATTCGGATATAAGACCAATTAGTTATCTGCGAAATCATACTCACCAGAAGGCGCTTTGGATCCTTATGGAACATTATGGTCGTCACAACACCCGTGTGGCCTCTAAAAAAGTGTGTGCAAAATCCACCATCTACATCCCACACGCACACCTTCTTGTCCGCTCCAGCGGTCGCAAGCAACCCGCCAGAAGCATGGCATGCCATGGCCATGACAGGTCCATCATGTCCCTGTACAACATTACAAACCATAAGTACATCTTAGATATCAATACTGACGAACAAAAGGGGGCAGTACTAATATACTGAAATGAACATCTTTAGTTGGAGAAGATGCTGGCATTTGTATATGTAAATCCTCCTTTAGTCACTGCCATTGCTACCCTATGCTTAATTTCACGTGTATGAAAAATGGATACCCTATGCTCAATTCCACACACGGATAATAAATTCTACCATATATGGTCCAGCTCACCTGGCCCTCTGCGATTAGCATCAGCGCCACAAGATGAGAAACACACCTTCCAGCTGCGGATGCAAGTGCGGGACGCGAGGTCCCAGACCCTGATGAGCCTGCTGTGGCCAGCGGCGAAGAGGAGGCGGGAGTCGGGGGACAGCGCGAGCCCCGTGACGGCCTCGGAGTCGCCGTCGATGGGGTCCCCTATGGCGGAGGCGTCTGCGGCGGACACCACGCGCAGCTCGCTGCCGCAGGCGCACGCGAGGAACGACTCGGCGTTGCCGCCGCTCCCGACCGCGAACGGCCCTCCCGTGTAGAACTGCTGCAGCGAGTGGTCGCAGCGGTAGTTCTTCTTGGGCCCCAGCGACAAGGCCATGGCGTGCCGGCGCGCCGGACGTGGGGTCGTCGGAGGCTAGAAGTTTGCGGTGGCGGTGGCGGTGGCGGCGGCGGGAGAAGGAAAGGTGCAGAAGTGCGTTGGGAGAGGGAAAGAAGCCTGAATCAGCGCGCAGTCTCTGATGTGTGGGACCCCGCGCGCAGTGGAACAAAGTTACAACGTTGAGGATCATGGCTTGTTGGGCTCAATCTTTACTTTTGTTTTGAGAGAACGGGCTGGGCTCACAATCGGGAGTGATAGAAAGCCCGCAAAAACCAAATATCCAAGGCCATAAAAATAGTAGGACCATAGAAGCCTAAATATGTGTGAAATTCATTCGGCCACATGAGCTGCACGTCGCACTGAAATTGATCATGATCCACTAAAAAAAAGAGATATTGAAATTGATCACTCCGGATTTAACCTTTTGGCCAAAATCTTGCAAGGTATCCGCTAAAAAAAAGAGAGACTGAAATTGATCACCCCCTTGTACAAAAAAAAAAATTGATCACCCCAGGTTTAACCTATTGGCAAAATCTTTGCAAGGTATCCTCGCAAAACTGTGCATTAATAAAACATGCCTAAAATCACTAGGCTCAAAGGATCTTCACAAAACACGTAAATTTCACGCGCTTTTTTTGTTGAAAAAACATGCACATTTACTAGTGACGGAAAAATGATGACATTTTTTTTTGAGGAAAAGGCAGCCATTTGCCATTCGGTTAGATAGGAAGAGGGTTTATATACAGATCATCACCGAGGAGCCCGGAGCAAAAAAAAAAAAAAAGGCACGCACACACCCATCATGAAAACTAGGCGTTTCCCGGGTCTTGAGTGTGCGCATATGCCCTTTGCGCTATCTCCTCCTTAACCAAGGCCGCAATGGCGTCTGACAAAAGCGTCGCATTCTGAAAAAACCGTCTCTCTCCTTCCAGGTTCCCCATACCGACTAGATGATAACCCCGCTTGCCTCTTTTCTCTTATCCTTTGGTAGCCGTGTGTCTCACCACTCATTTAGGCTTCTTCCAGGTCATAGGGGTGCCCCGAACTGACCATTCCATGCAAAAATCTGCTCTCGAACCGAGGTCGTGAAATGACAGTCGAGTGTGAGGTGTTGAACCGTTGGGATGGATCCTACAGAGCTTGCAATCCTGCAAAACTGGATCATGTGCCCATCCTGGAATTGCCAGGTTGTTGGCCGTGAGGATCTTGCCATGAAGGTCCATCCAAGCAAAGAGGCGGCACTTGGCCTCCGCGTGTCATCTAAGGACGAGATTAATCTTTAATCTTCGGCTCTTCTTCGCCTTGGACGTGTTTGGTTGCCTGCAAGCCCTCCTTTCGCCCCGTTACACAATATGAACCTTAAAGCAGTCCAGAGCCAGTCTAATTAGGATAGGCCGAGTCGATCGTTTCTCTAGTGGCATGCTCTGCATGAGGGAAAAGTCCACGTGGGGTGGCTCGCCTGGTACATGAGCTTTGTTCTCCTGACATTCCTTAAGGTGTTGCACTTAATGTCCATCTAATCTACGCAAATATATTTCGATTCAAAATAAAGTGTACACGAAAAATATGTGAGTCGACGAGTAGGTTCCATACTCGGTTTCAAGTTAGGTTGACTGCAACTTCTTAATTTTGAACTATGTTCGGAACTTTTTTGTTAAATTCGTCGCTGCTCATAGTTGTGAACTCCACCGTCGCAACCTCCTCCGCCGCACTATCGTCCTGCTCGTCGCTAGTGTGAGGTAAGATCACCTCAACACGGCGTCCCCGTCCGCCGCGGACGACGATCGACGACCCCATGCTCTCCGACTTTACGCGGTAGATTTGCTCAATCGAAAGCTAAACGACCAGAGCGATAAAGACGATGAGCGGCATGTCCGGTCACTCTTCCGGCTCCACCGTGACGTGCGACGGGATGGATACGCCGTCCCTGTCCCGTACTCAACCACGCAAAAAAAGATCCGGTGCACAAGTCCGGCGTCGGACGTATCACCTGTCCGAGGAAAAACAGATCTCCCACTGTCAGCATCGCTAGCTCGTCTTATCCCTCCCGGCGTTTCTCTCCGGCAGGTAGCGCGGCCAACAGATCCTCCGTCCAGTCCAGGTTAAAAATCAAAAGCCATATCATTACGGCCTCAAGGGACAAAGTCTTTCCGGAGGACTTCGCACGCATTTCTCGTCTCTAATTCCTTTCTTAAACATTCCCTGTGCACTACGTGTAGCCTGCATAGTGGTTCCGTTCGCACGTCGGCGTCGTCGCTTCGGTAATTAGACGCGGCTAATCTCGCCGGCGAGACCAGGACCAGCGTTTTTCTACTAGCTCCTGCATGCGTTAGCGACCGGACAAACGACAGTCAAATACGTTTCCCTTTAAGCGCGCTGTTGTTTAGCCCGGCGAGATCGATGATTGCTTATCTTCTCGTAGAATCTTCTCCGGGTGCCCGCGTTCACAAGCTTTTAGCGGTTCGTGTTGTGGTTTCGTGCGTGGGTAAGTAAAACATCAACTACATCCATCAGCAACGATATTTCACGGTCGATCGAGGTGGGCTCAGCTCGGTCCTGTCTCCGGCCCCTCCTGAAGCGTCGCCGTCGTCGACCGTAATGGCAGCGATCGTTTTCTT
Organism: Poa pratensis; assembly: GCA_947311845.1. NCBI lineage: Eukaryota > Viridiplantae > Streptophyta > Magnoliopsida > Poales > Poaceae > Poa > Poa pratensis. Next base: position 20,414,861 of record CAMZMU010000050.1, on the reverse strand, counting down.
CGACACCATGCATGCATGTAACGCCATCGATCGTCGATATGTGCGTCTACGTACAAAACTACTATCTCTGTTCCAAATTACAGAATGTTTTGGCTGTTTCAATATGCACTATATAAATACAAACTGAAATGAGTTAACCAACAAACTTTACGTATGAATCAAAAAATAATAATATTTAGGAACGGAGGGAGTACGTTCGTACGGGATGTGAGTGTAACGCGTAGCCCGTACATGTACGCCGGGCTGTCCTTTTCCACGTATGTACGGAGACAGTACTGAATGAAATTAAGTGTCTGCTTGAGTGTAGGGGGACACACTGACACACATGTGTATTTCCTGCACACAATTAGGGTCTAGATTTCGTATAAAACGTAGTACAAACGACCCCTTTAAAAAAATCTACAAAATTCAATCCTACGAATCAAACAACCATTATACGAAAAAATTCTAATGAATACAATCCTCCAGATTTTTTACGAAAATCCTTTCAATCAAATAGGCCCTTAGATTTGTTCAGGAAATGCATCGTCTAGGCGGATAACGCCATTAATTCCATATACTCACCCTTGATTTGGTTTAGATTCCTCCTTATCTCATGGATGACTATTACAATTTAGTACTCCTTTGATTCAAAAAAAATTGTGTAGGATCTTTGGATCCTTAGAATTTTTCTATGAAGGTCGTTTGATTCAGATGATTACACTTCTTTGAAATTCCTACAAAAGAATTTTCCTCCGGTTCAATCTCCTTTTACAGTTCATTTGATTTTGCGGTGCAATCAAGTACTCATGGACCTAAAATCCTGTAGCTTAGGATTGAAGATCGAGTACGTGCCATTCTAATCCTCCATTTTGCCTGTTCTTGCGTTCTAAAAATCATGCAAATGAAAATAAGCCCTTAATTTGAACACAAGTCACAAGCTCGGTCCTGGTAAGTTTCAGTTCGCGTACACACTAAAAAAGAGGTCTGTACCAAGTTCAACAGTTCGACCCGTTTCGGCTGTGTGCATCTTTGTTATGCAGAGGCTGGGTGTAATACTTAAACCTTTTAAGTAATAAAACTCCCTTTATCGAAAAAAAACAGTTCGACCCCGTTTCCTATTCAACATAGAGAATTAAGCTAGCGGATAGGATAGCTTGTCACAAGCAGCAGAAGTCAACAGAGTTCGTTTTATCTTCTGCTTAAAATAATGCTAACAGTCGTTATCCATTGAAACCACACAAAAGTAGAGAGGACGACGTACGGGTCTAACATCAGAATAACCCAATAATCATCATCGATCACTCACATCGATCTTTCATGCTTTCCTTCTTTTGTTGGGGACAAGTCAATGGCTTCAAACATCGGGCAAACCTTTAACCTACCTAACTGCTAACTATAAACCAGCCTCTCGCTGCTCTTGCAGAGGATCACATCAGAGCGTATAGTCATCGATGAAGTCATCGCTAAATGTGGACTTGGCATAGCTAGTCGAGCATTAAATATACTCGATGCCGTTACATATTCGGAGGCCTGAACTGTTTGTGCAGACTTATATCTCGGCTCTAGAAGGCCGTACGTCAGTCTCAAGGGAGGCCCTTGAGCTCCATCTTCTTCAACCTTGCAAAAGCATAATTCCTACCCCAACTAATAAGGTATCTGTTAGAGACAGGATGCACAGTTCATTGGATGTTACGTACGTCCATATTAATAATGTAAAGTCTGAGAAAGCACACACTTAATAACTCAAGCTTTCCTACATGGATTGAGACTCTTATGTTTGCTTATCTTGTATATATATAGTTCTAATCCTGTCCATGTTGATATTTATTAATATATTTCTCTAGCTCAGTTCTTTTTCCCGCAAGGGTGTAAATAGATTATATTTTGTTCATATTACAATGTACTTTGCACCACGTAATTATCGCATGCTAAAAGATTGGGCCATGTTTTATTTTCCGTGACACGTTAAAAATGATTTGGCATATGTAGTGACTGGTTGCTACCTGATAACACGGGGCCCGTTCCAACGCGTGGAGCAGAGGCAGAGCTTAGTCATGTCAGACCCCCCCCCCCTCCCCCAAGATTTGAACATGCATGAAGATTTTTTTTTGAGAGAACTTAATTTAGATACTTTTGTGTATTTTGCCCCCCCCCCCCCCCCCCCCACAAATGCATATACTGTATAGGAAGCTTGGGCAAGCTCCGACACTGGCGTGGAGCCGCTCGCTATGTCGAATGGTTGCCTTCTCTTACAGATAATTTTGGCTTAGCTGAAAAGGGAAATTTGCCGTCTGTGATCTGTGATCACATAATTGTGGACGACTGGAAGTAGGGCTAGTTTTGGCTTAGCTGAAAAGGGTTGAAATTTGCCGTTTGTGATCTGTGAGCACATAATTGTGGACAACTGAAATAGTAGTGCGTGGAAGATACGATGAAGATGAATGGTTGGTCGAACCATAATGTGTACGAGGGTTTGGAGAGAGGATTTTTTGCAACCTAGGTGCACATGCAACACATATTCTTCTCCACCTTTTTATCTTTCCGATTTCTTAAAAAAAAGTGAAATACTTCATGTATGTTAGTAATTGTATGCCACGTACACCTGAAAAACATCCAACAATATGGTATTGGTGACCTAGGAAAAAAGACAAGATTCTGATGAATAGTGCTAAAGTTAAAAAACACGCACATGATATAAATTGGTCAGAAGTAGTTATGTTTTCCTCATAAGTTCTTCAGGTACACATTTTATAGGATGAATTACACTCATACGAGTTCACAATTTTTGAAGACTCGGAAATAAAAAGTATTAAAGAGAGAATATCGGGTACAGGAGCAACTGGGTGCCAAAATTACTTTCCCTTGGGATTTGTCTTCAATTATCTGCTCAAACTTGATCCACTTCTGTGTCCTAGCAAAATATGCTTTCGACTTGGTCTGCAATGTGTCCAACCGCGTACATGCCATGTCACCATGACGAGTGGGGCCATCATGTTAAAACTACTTCAATTGTCAGAAGTGGTTCAAACTGGAATTATGTGCTATTTCTGGTTCATGAAATTTTAATCTATCTGAAGAGGAAACCAAATGCAACCTATAATAGGCACTGCATTCACTATGATGAAAGCGTTTATGTCCACACCACCCTGCAAAAGAACTCCTAGCACTGGAAGAGTTGTCTGCCATCTCACTTTGGTTCGCTGGTCTCCCTCGCGTATGTGCCGACTGCCGAGTGGCAACATGTTAACAGACAATGGAAACTACGACGAGTCACATCAAATCCGCAACTGACAACCTTCAACTTCACTGACAAAAACCGAATCTATTGCAAGGATCACAATAAATGAACACACAAACAAATCAAGGCACTCGTCTCCATCGTCTCTCGCGAAGTACAACGTTCTGATCGATCTAACACTGCATCGTGCATGAAGTCAAGGCGCTTATAAATTCTGTACAAAACTGTCACAAGCCGTAATTAAACATTCTGTTTCAGCCGGAAGGAGGGATCTAGAAAGGGTAGCTGTCCTCCAGAATGTCCTTCCAGAAAGAATCACCACTCTCCAAGGAGCACAGGTTGGGCAGCTCCATCGCAGGCTCCAGCAAGCCGGCGAACTCCTGAACCGGCGCCCTGTCAACTGCCGGTGAAACATCACGCGAAACAAGCGCTGCGGCAGCCGTGTCACAGAGTTGGTCAACCGGTTCAGCTCCGGCAGAGGAGCTCGTCCCCGGTGCCGGAGTGGTGTCGATCAGCTGCTGCATCACGTCTTGCTCTGCAAAACTGGAGGTGTTGCAGAGGTAGCCCGGCTGCAGGTAGTTTGCCCCAGACAACATGTTCATCTGGTCCTGAAGCAGGATGCTGGGAACGATGCTGCCGCTTGAGTTGTTCAGCATTGCGTTTGCTGCGGCCAGGTTGGCGATGAGGTTGGTGGTGTCGTTGTTGGAGCCGATGGCGTGGAGCAGCTGCTGCAGCAGCTGCGCCTGCCTGAGGGCTCCGGTGTCCAGGCCGCCGCCGAGGGTCGCGGCCGCCGCGGCCCAGAGGAGCGCCTCGGGGAGGAAGGCGGCGGAGGAAGCGGCGTCGAGGTGGCCGCTGTGGTCGGGCGGCAGCTGCTGGTGCGTGACGGGGTCGACGCCGGCGCGCAGGAGCTTCTTCCGGATGTGCGTGTTCCAGTAGTTCTTGATCTCGTTGTCCGTCCGGCCCTCCAGGTGCGTCGCGATCGTCGACCACCTAACCCAACAAAGTTCATGCATCCACGTCACTCCAGAGACCAATTAGCAACTACTAAAGCGGTTAACGCATGGTGGAGGAAATCGACAGTGCATGTATGGATGCATGCATGGCGGCTAATTAAGCTACGTTCTGTGTGAGTGGTGGAGCAGGTAAGAAGGTTGGACGACGGCGACAACGTACTTGTTGCCGAGGACGGCGTGGAGGCTGATGATGAGGCGCTCCTCGTCGTCGGTGAAGTTGCCGCGCTTGATGTAGGGGCGGAGGTAGTTTGTCCACCGGAGGCGGCAGCTCTTGCCGCAGCGGTTCAGGCCGGAGGCCTTGGGCAGGCCGCGCCAACTGCCGACGTTTCCGCCCCGCCTCTGGATGTGCTCCACCAGCGCCCTGTCCTCCTCCTCCGTCCACGGCCCCTTCTTCACTCCGGCGTCGTGGCAGCAGCACGGCGACCTCCCCATCACAAACGATTTCTAAGCTCCCACGGGTATACTAGGATCGATCGGTCGCTGTGGTCGATGCAGTAGTGATCAGAAGCTTAGAGCTATGCGACTGTGTTCTTGTCTTCCTCAGGCTGGCATATATAGAGGTCGCGGCGCAGAGTGCAAGAGCAGCCGTTTCGTCGTACCCCATGACGGTCACGCGCGTGAAAGGTGCTGCAGAAGCTGCGAATTTTCCTTCGATTCTGCTGCCGTGGCAACTATCAACGGTTTCTGTATGTCGAGTACGTACTCTGGAGAAAAGGGCGTGTGTACGATGTAAGTCAAGGGGGGCAGTTGCTCTGGAGATTTCTGGCCACGTAAGACCAGATATATTCTGTATGCTGCAGTTCACACTCGGTCCATCACTCCGTCTTTGTTCATGCATGTCGCCAGGCAGGCAACAAGCCAACAAGGCTGCTGCAGAGGCTGCTCTGTAGAAAATGCAATAATCTATGGTAGTGTGGCACCTGTAATTCGGTATCCGTTTTTTTTAATAGTGGATCTTCCCAGCGTGCGAACAACGCAAATTACAGAAAGAAGAACAGACGCACGCCGAAGAACAAAGAAGAAAGAAACTCAGAACAACAGCGACAACGCCAAGAAGAACCTGGAGCCTTGACCGCTGATCCACCGCACCACCTGCTAGCAACCTCTTCGTCGCCGGAGAGGAAGCCCAGGCCGCCGCCACGCCCCGGAGAGAGAGCACCCCCACTCTTGTAGAAGACCGCATGATCAGCCGTCCGCCGCAGGCGACGAAACCGAGCACGTTGAACACGCACGGCCATGGTACTTCCTCCCCGCTTCCGCCCATCTTCCATCAAACCTGCACTGAGCACGACCTTCTCTTTGCCGGAGCCATCGCCGAGAAACCAAGCACGCCATGAAACTCCCCCCTCTCCACCACGGCAGGCCAGGGCACGATGAAGCAAGGCCTTCAGAAAACAGAGCAAACTGAACCATGCGCTCCTCCCCTCGCCACCACGACCGGCCGGAGAAGGCAGAGCAGCGCTCGAAAAGCCGGCGAGCACCTCCGAGAACCACGAGATGAAGCTCCTGTACAGACGACCAGGACGGCCGCACCACCCCCAGATCCTCCACAGCAGGGCCAGAGCCCACCCTGCCATGACGAAGAAAAGAACAGGGGACAAAAGCTCGACGCGAAGAACGCCATCTCCGCAACGGCGAGCACGCAGAGAGCACCAACTCTCACCGGATCGACAGATCCGAGAACACCAACCACCAGCAGCTCGCCGACTCCGCCACAGACATCGTCGGGGAGGGGACCGAGCGCCAGCACCATTATTCCAAGATGACGCCGCCGCCACCACCTCGCCAGCGCCACCAGGAGCCACTACCCTACTATGTACACACCTCAGGCACGGATCCGGGGTCCCCCCACTCTCCCGCCACCGCAGCGGCGGCCGGAGAGGGAGGGGACCGACAGATCGGCCGTCAGCGACACGAGGGGACGAGAGGAACTCCCTTTTCGCCTCTCCTGAGCAGTAACGGGGAGGGGAACGGGGAACGGGGTCAAGATTGTTAAGACAAGCAACGAGTTTTGTCCAACACAATTCGGTATCTGTTTAGTTAGCTGGTTCCTTAATTCTGGGTTACGTAACTAGTGCCACAGACGAATGAGAAGCCCGGGGTTATCCTCGGAGGAAGGAACCTTCCTGCTGGTGCTGATCGATACAGTGATCTCACTATTGAATTGTATATGCAGGAGTTTGTTCCAAATTGCGTCCATGTTTTGGTCTCTCGTGTAGCTAATACGTAGTATGTTGCTTCACTAGCGCCCTACTGACGGCTTTAGGCTTCACCAAATGATTTGGGTCGTAAATTTGGTGAAGGATCCACTTACAACATTCACTGAAAACTGTGCCAATTATGCTTAAGATTGAAAACTCTAGCTCGTTGATGGAAGGGCCTGCGGCGCGGCAAGATGGACAAGATCAGAAAGCGAAGCATCTCCTTCTCCGTGTACGTGGTCTGGCACATCTGGAAAGAGATATGTAGAAGGATTTTCCAACAGGTTATGATGTCGCCCTCGGCAGTTGCTGGTTTAATTCGGGCTGACCTAGAGCTAGTCGATATAGCGTTCAGAGATGGCTTAGGGGTTTGAGTGGGTCTCGCGGGATCCGCTGTGTTGTTCTTCTGGGAAGGTTTTTGGACCCTATGTTTTATTCTGCAACTCTTATCTTCTAATAATGCATAAGCAGAGCTCCTGGTGGTTTTCGTCAAAAAGATTGACCGGAGTTGTTTTTGAGTAAACGACACCGTGCCCAGTTAAGCGGCTCGCGTAGTTCCCGTGCCAATTATCTGCATATGAATCTGTGACCAAACCATTATTGAACAGATGCACTAGCCAATTATTGCAAAATTCCGAACTGATAGAAAGGGATATGCTTTATATTTAACATTCCTTCTCACGTTTAGACTGTGAACCTAAGACATGGGATCGATGAGAGATGCAACTATGTTTAGATAATAGTGCGTTTACCGAGTCTTGAACTTGTGACGTCTTGACTCTGATACCATGTTGAACAGATACACTAGTCAATTATCCCAAAAGTCCGAACTGATGGAAAGGGTTAGGTTTTATATGTAACATGCTCTGATACCATATTGAACAGATGCACTAGCCAATTATCACAAAAGTCTGAACTGATGGAAAGGGTTAGGCTTTATATTTAATGACCATATCGCTACATATGCGTTGTCAGTTTTAGGCCATCTGAACCTCGTTGTCAGTTTTTTCCACGGTCCATCACTCGCGCGTCAGGCCTGAGGATGCTTTCGCTATAAAGAGAAAAAAGGTAGCGCAAGCACTATATCTCGCTCTCTACGAGGTGCGAGCGCTAGTGTGGTCTCACCCGCAGAGGTCGCGCTGCATTGGTCGGCCCATTGTTTTTTTAAAGCATTCTCCTGTTTACTTTTTTCGCTTATGTTGTTTTTTATCTTTTTAATTTAATCTTCTTTCCTATTATGTTTCTTTTTTACTAAATTTTCTTTTCCTCCTTTACTTTTTTGATAATACATCAATATATAATTATGAAGTTTTGATTTTTTTTAACTGACCGAATTTTTGGAAACCGTTAAAATTTCGTGTTTTCTTTAGTCTATGTGAACGTTTTTAACTTCGAGAACATTTTTTGAATTGTGAATTTTTATTTAAACATTGTGAATAACATTTTAAACACGCGGATTTTTTAGCTTCATGAATATTTTCGGTTCACTTTTATTTTTTGTTCGCCGGTATTTTTGGTTCACCATTATTTTTGGTTCACCCAAACTTTATTTCATCTCTTTTTGGTTCACGGATACTTTTGGTTCAAATTTAAAATGTTCACAACATATTTTGAAAATGTGAACAATTTTCAAAAGTGATAATCTACAAATCTTAATATTTTCAAAATCTAAACTTTTTAAATTTAATTTTTTTTGAATCCTAACATTTTCTAAATCTAAATATTTTTTAAATTCTGAAAGTTTTCAAAATCTAAAACTATTCACTAGTCCAACAACAAAAAACTAAAGAAGGGAAAAGAAGAAAAAATAAACTTATTCACAGATTATCTAAGAAAAAAATACAACAAAGTGAAGAAACGAGACCAAGGAAAGCTGAATGTGTGCACAATACAAAGCAATCATAAGATTTAGTTCAAACGGACTTCTTTATGCGTTCGTGGGCCTTCCGACCGGAGCTGCTCGCACGGTCGATTCCACTATACAACTCACTTCAAGTGACATATAGGAGCTCTCAAAATGGAGTCTAGATGTTGAATTATCTTGGTTAGAAATAGGTAGTTGTTGAAAATAAATGGGTTTGGCCCAACAGATTTCAAAATTCCTATTAAATCTGAAAGGTCTATGTTGGCAAAAGGTGGAGGAGTTAATTTTATTCACACGTGGAAAGTTCAGAATTCAAATTAAATCTGAAAGGCCTATGTTGGCAAAAGGTGGAGTTAATTTTATTCCCACATGAAAAGTGAACTCCTCGTAGCTAGGGAGGGTTTGGCACAACTTCACAAAAGCTTCATGAAATCCTGAAATCCGGATCTTCAAATCGGAATCTCGCTTCTCAGCGGAGTCCAGAATGTTTGGCACAACTTCACAAAATTTCATGTGGGCTGACAGACAACTAAGGGCCCATGGGAGGAAAGCTGCCAGCCCAGCCCAACAAACTACAGCCGCTAACGAGTGGACCAAACTAGTCAGGTCTTCTTCCCCAAATCCTCACGGACACGTACAACATTTTTTTTTAGATTGACGCGTACAACATCTTCGCTAGAAAATGGAGCACGACCAACGCTGGACCCTTCCCCACCGAGCTCCTCTTTCGGCGCAGCCCCTTCCGAATCACTTGAATTAATGTAAACTTGAATGGATCATATTCAATGCTATTTTTTCTTCGGAATCATAAGTTCATGAGAATATATATGAAATGTAAAGTGCTGCAATGTGATTTTGAATTCATGTTTAAAGGTGCCTGAAAAACATTTTGGATCACTTTAGAAATATCTTTTAATTATATTTAAGGCATTTTTAGAAAATTACTACAATTGTTTTTAGACGCATTACGGTGTAATGCCTTAAATTTTTTAACCCGCTTTTGGAAAGTGCCTACAAATGTTTTTCAGATGCATTTTTCAAATGTGCCTTAAAAGTCTATTTTTAAAGGCACTTTTCGTAAGTGTCTTGCATGATTTTTTCAACCCTATTCTATACAAGTAAACATGCACGTGCAAGAGTGCAACACACGTGTAATATTATGAATTTATTTGTCACCCCTTTCTGCCTCATTCTTCTTCAAATTTTTACTCCCGCGATCGTGAGCGGTTAATACAAACATTGCGAACACATACTTCAAACATAGGAAATTTATGATTTAGTTGTCTAAACTCAATAAGACCATTGAGGTTCACTCGATTAAAAATCACTCAAGTGATTATAATAAGTAATAAAAAGACTAAACTTGCAATATATTAATTGAGAAAATTTGTCACACGTAAATAAAATCTGTCACACATACACAAACTCGCATTGCTGCATAGGCTGATGATTGTTTGTATACGAATTTTTTAATGCATTCAACGATTTTCAGAGGCACTTTAACTATTTTGAAAGACATATCTATGCCCTGAATTTCCGTTACTTATATAATGCCATGTGTTGGTTTAGCTTAATAATTCATGCTTATTTATACTAAATATTTTTACCTTTACCGGCTAGTTTATAAGATGAAGATCCTTAATAGTACAATACTTACAAAAATTTATTATATATCCTTAGTAAAATTAATCACGTAATATTGCTCTTAAATATTAATGAACACTATTATTCGTCATATACTTTTAACAATTTGATACGTAACATTGCTCTTAAACATCCACGTTGGATTTAAACTGTATTTGCAAAACATGTTTTCTTACATATAACTTGATGCATTTTTCTTTAGCATCCCCAGATTTCACTCAGCATAATTTCCTTAAGTCTTAGAAACATACGAAGATAAAATCTAGTTTATCCACGAGTTAGTTCACGTCCCTTAATTTTTTATAGTGATCACATGTTTTCGTGTTCATTGGTGTATATCATAGAGGGCTCTCAGTATAAAGTTTCTAACAACCAAGTATCTTGACACAAGTTTCTAGGGTTTATGCTTATACATCTTAACTATTAATAATTATGAACATTTATAGTGTATGGTGTGTCTACAACTGGCCTGTACTCGAATCAAGATCATTATTCGATTGATGTTTAGTTTGTGTTTTTTTTTTTGGTTTGATATAAAGTTTGTAGAACCTTCAAAGACCAACTTAGACATAACAATGACTTGGCATACTCAACCAGCGAAAAACCAACCTGACATGCCAAGACTTATGTATGCATGAATGGAATTTCATGTATACCCGCTTGAGGTCATGCACATCAAACTTACTAAGTTACTACGTTACTTACACATGTAACTACATATTCTAAAAAAAGACCTTACAATATACATGAGTTGAGCCCCTATAAAGAGGGGTTCTAGCTACGAAGCCAATCGTTTGTTGATTGCTCTATATGTTGGAGTGTGAAATCATGTTCTAGTAGAGTACTTAATAAGATTGATGAAATACTCATACAAACAAGGTGCATCATTTTTTTGAAAGTTCATCGCGATAAAATCTCGAGATTAGGTGTGCTTGGCCCGAGGCAATATTGGGATGGATGACCTACCAAAAAGTTCTTTCCGGATGCGCACGAGTGAGAGTAGTAAAAACTAGTATTGCTCTATGGGGCTAGTTTTGAGATTCTAGAGAGCTGCCAGTCATAACGACAATCGGATCGGGGGTGGCTGGGTGTTATATTTGGTATTAAAACGGACCTCACATTAAAACGGGCGTGTGGGTCAGGGGCGCGGGCATATGAGACATGTGCCTACACACGCGAGGATATCTTGGACACGTGTCGGCATTGGACGCACATAAACACCAAGAGGATATGCTACTGCCGTAGGAGTTGTCTTCTATGGGGGGCGGCTGATGGGGTTCGTAGTAGAAAACAATAATTTTTCTAACTAGCGCAACACCGAAAAGTAGCCAGGATCTATCTATCTAGTAATACTGTCTTTCCCTCCGGGGTTTGGCCCATCTAGGTGGGCTGCCCCTTTTTTCTCCTTTTAATTTAATATTAAATCAATATAAATATATAATTCCATAATTAATATATTTACATACTATTTAATCTCCCCTGACTCCGAAACAATTTCCGGATCACTCCGAACTCACTTCGGTCTTCCCCGGAACACTTCCGTTCTTGCCGGAACTTTTCCGGAACTTCTTTTCTCTATACCTAAATGATTCCGATGTTTCCAAAACGTTCTCCAAGCGTCGTCAAGACCTTAAGTGTATTACCCTATGGTTCGGGAATACTCCAGATATTTATTTTAGCATTTATATCCACTACGCTATCATTGAGATTAATACACGAATGACTTGTTCATAATCGAAATGTGACCATAAGAAACTTTATTCATAATAAAAAACTTGCTTGTTCCCATACAAATATGAATAATTTGTCTCACCGAATGCAAGACACACTTATTACAATCACTCTCAAAATCGATTACAAAAACTCTTATTCAAAATTACTAATCAAAAACTGATAACTATGGGCGTGAAACTCCTTGGCCATCAACTATTTTGCTTGCCATCATTCCATAACATCATGTCATACTTTGCAACTATCTTGTGATATTCTGGTGCTGTTTCATAAAACAGAACATAAGCATCAAATACTTTAATATTAACAAGTGCAAGAAATAACATTTATAACTTGTATATCAAATATACCTTGCGTGTCATCAGTTTCTCCTTCAATGGGTTCCACCTTCACATCTTTGATTTCAACCAGGAAATCATGGAAGAGGAGTGACTCACTTTTAATCACATATTCCTCGACATGCTCCTTATAGCTAGGAGGTAGAAACGCAACACTGCCTATATTGCAAAAGTATCCGCCATCCATTACACACATTTGTGAGATCATCGTGAATATCAAACATCCTGCACAAATGTGTTTCCAAGCAGTATGTTCTTCCATCTTGAGTGAAAGAAAACTATCCAGCTGCTTGAACTGCTCAAGTTTCACTTGGTCTCCAAACCAAGTTTTAAGAGCATTATCATTACAACAGGCTCCATGTGGCGAAACTCATTTTTCAACTCATGATCCATGCAGCCAAACATCGTGTATTGAACACTCATGAAAATGTCACGACGTTGACGAAAATCTTCTTTCGCCTCTGCACTTGCGGAGTTTCCTGGTTTATCTCCTAAAATTCTTCTATCACGTAAGAAATGTCGTTTTGGTAGAGGACGCCTTTCAGGTTTCTGTACCACGTCATGAAGTTGGATCCGTCGTTTTGGAGATTTCCTTTTCTAATGAAATGATTGAACTCAAGACTTTCTTCCTTAGGGTAAGGCATGATCTACAGAGATAATTTGCAAAGAATATATAAGGCTAAGTTTATAATAATATGAGTTTATTTTATAATCACATTATAAATACACTCCACTAAGAAAATCATCCCTAAAATATCTTAGTGATTACACGACCCTAATCCACTAACTGCCCCCCATCATCAAGGCCCATAGCACATTTCAAAGGTAGGCAACGAAGTACCAATCGCAACAATCATGCGACTCATGCTCGATCTTTCGATCTCCCGTGTTCCGAGGCTATGTCTGTACATACTAGGCTCGCCAATATGACCTTAGTGTTTTGCGCGTGCAACGTGGCTTACACCCACTGTATGCGAACGAAGAGACGAGTAACCGCATGCGGTGTACCCCGTAACGTAGAACTTTCTTGGTGGTGCACACTAAGGGAGAACACATTTTGGTATTTAATTAGGGATCATCCTATTATGCTACCGTTGTATATCTTAATATAAGCAATCAAATAGGATGCACACACAACAAACAATATCAAAATAATGTAATGAAGTGTGATATGACATGGCCTCGTGCCTTGGTCTCCATGGCGCGCCCCCGGCGGTGCTCCGAGTCTACGGCGCCACCTTTTGCCTCCGATAACTTGAACAATTCATAAAACTTACCGTAACCATGTCATATTAAATGCCCCACTGCAAAACAAAGTTAGACACTCTTCTACTTTAACTTTTGCATGTTTTACGTGGCTGCTAGGGCTTTCGTGAAAAACCGTTTCTTACCTACGAACATACAACCACAACACGATTAAATAATTGTCTCTATTACACCCTTTTCAGGGCCCTCCATTGAAAATGCTAAGCCATCTAAAGAGAGAGAAACAGACACCCGCTAGCCGCATATATGGTACAAGCCATATGTCAGTTGCGGAACCAGTCTCGCGTAAGCGTACGCGTAAGGTCGGTCCGGGCCGCTTCATCAACTCGATGCCGACAACATTAGCAAGTGCACGCGAGAGGGTAACAATTATAGAATCGATGCCCACATTCAACATGTGTTCTAACCGTACCAGCAATACTACGCATAGATCTGCTCTGATACCACTGATAGGGTTCGCAGTAGAAAACAATAATTTTTCTAACTAGCGCAACACCGAAAACTAGCCAGGATCTATCTATCTAGTAATACTGTAACGGAGAAGTTATCGGACACGTACCCTTGTAGACCGATAAGCGGGAAATACGCTCCCGCACAAGCGTTGCCGATGAAGACGTACGTAGCCGACCTCAAGGTCGCGGAGAACTTGGCGCGATGAAGGAGGAGGCGGCGCGACGACGATGCTCTAGTGCCGAGCCTGAGTGTACGGCACCTCCGAGTACTCGCACACGTACAGACCTTGACGATGACCTCCGGGCTCCCCGATCCAGCCGAGATAGCGGAAGCAAGAACTTTGGGTGGAATCCCGCAGCACAACGGCGTACTGCGGTTTATAGGTCTCACGTATACACAGTCCAAACGTGGGACCGCATACGCCGAGAGATGGAGAGGGTGGAAGTGGACAAAGGGAGAAGCCTAGGCCAACCGGAATTAATTCCTGGATTTATTGTATATTTTCTCAATTAATCCGGCTGCCTATTTATTAGAGGAGAGGGGTTGCACCTCTCCTCAAGTTGTCCATGTGGGACTAAACAAAAGAAGGAGAGGGGGGTGGTGCGCCGGCCAAGGAGGGTCTGGCCGCACCCCATGGTGGCCGGGTGGGCCCCATGGCCCAGCCGCCCCACCCCATGGGGGGTTCGGCCCCCTCCTGGGCCTTTCCCTCCGGGTTTGGCCCATCTAGGTGGGCTGCCCCTTTTTTCTCCTTTTAATTTAATATTAAATCAATATAAATATATATAATTCCATAATTAATATATTTACATACTATTTAATCTCCCGTGACTCCGAAACAATTTCCGGATCACTCCGAACTCACTTCGGTCTTCCCCGGAACACTTCCGTTCTTGCCGGAACTTTTCCGGAACCTCTTTTCTCTATACCTAAATGATTCCGATGTTTCCAAAACGTTCTCCAAGCGTCGTCAAGACCTTAAGTGTGTTACCCTATGGTTCGGGAATACTCCAGACATGGTCTAAGGAATAAGCTATCACATTACTCTTCTATTGCAGTGTTGAACTTAGTGATACGATCCTCTTGCAATACTTTGGTGGGTAATGTCCATCAAATTATTCTACTAATAAAATGACTCCATCATCAACTGTTATGAATCAATATGATCGGGAAATCACGATCATCCATTGACTGATGGACTAGTTTATGTAGAGGCTTAACTAGGGACTCTGGTTTGTTTACATACCACACGTGTATTGACAATTCCTATTAATACAGTTATAGCATGGCATAAAACTAATTATAAACTTAATGAGATAATGCGATAAATACTTATTATTTATTTGTCTCTAGGGCATATCTCCAACAGCGGCGGCAGCGGGCGGGGGGTGTTAACGACCGCTGTCCCGGGGGTGTTACGTGGAGACACCATGTATTAGGGAGATACACATGTATGAACCTTGTACTCCCTATGTTTCGAATTACTCCATATTATATCTTTATTTATGACAAAATTTTGACCACCAATTACTCGGTTAGAATGTATTTTACATGAAGTCTGAATGATATCTTTAATTTATATTCCAAAAACATTTCTTTTATTAGGATATATTGATATTTTGTGACGAAAGTTACTCCAACGAAAGCTAATATGTGGAGTATGAGACAGTTAGCCACATTTCGAATTTCCTATTTGACTTCTCCAAATGAAAATCCTTATTTCACTGAACCACGTGATTAACTGGTTCGTCCATTGACTTTGGTATACCATGCAGAAATTGGAGTTGTTAAAATTACCTTTGAGATAGAAAAAAGTTATGACATTGACTATGTTTTGCAACTATTATTGAATAATGCATTTTAAATGTGGTAAGTCCAGCCCGGGAAACGGACGTGATCAAAGGAGATAGCCATGTTCTCTAAATATCCTTCTAAGATTATCAAACTAGTAGGACGAGAATTTTTTGTAGCATACTTCCATGCCACGTACACATAACACTGCACATAACACATATTGTCTATAAGGCCTTAGGTTACCAATCACTATTTTAGGTTAACATATTTTTTTGTAAAGTTCCGAAGAAGTATAATTTTGTTATGAATTTTGCAAAAGCACATTATATAGTACGACTTATATCCTTATATTATTTCATAATTCTTTGAAACTCAAAATACAGAGAGAGATGGAATGTATGGGTAACTAGTTGCCAAAATTACTTTCACATATATGACATGAATATAAAACTAACATATACCGTCTTTAAGAGCATCCCCAACACCCTACCACTTTTGGGTATCCAAAATAAATTTATGGGTAGAGGAAAGCGAAAAACTGTAGAAAAACTTTTGCTCAACTTGATTAGCTTACCCAGAACGTATACCCATCAAATTTGCTTGTAGTTCTCGACTCACAATGTTCATATATAATCGAAATTAACAAGAATATCATGACATGACACCGAAACTTGAATCTTTATGTCGCACACAGTTACACAACATTTGAAATCAACATATATTAATTTATGATTTCAAATTTAAGCCTTGGTTGTACAGTGTGCAAATGATGGGAGATCGAGTGACACTTGCGACCAATATATGACACCCTTGTGGCCTTATTGTTTTCTTTGAAATGACCATGTATACATTCCAAATAAGTTGCACTTGGTTTCGCATCAAGAGTGATTGTCTACCATGTCCCACACAAATGCTCATCTTCCTTCATTGTGAAAACTTCTCCTCTCTCAACTCCACATGGAGCAGATCAACAAACCTCCATCCTTCCATGTCAAGATATTCTTGTGATGGATTATTCACATCAATTGATGGGGCGACATCATCTATGACCACCGGTGTACCGCAAATGAAATGCAAGAAAGTTTCTTCATGCAGACAACATACATATAAAAATTGTCAACCCATATCTAGGGCGGATGGCAAGAAAAGCCGATGACCGAAAACCAAAATCAAAAGACCGAGACAAAAACCGAATAGACAAGACCAAAAATACCGATCAAAAAATTGGGTAGAGAAAAAATAAAGATTGAACTTAATCCGGTCGTTAGTTTCCGCTAACTGAATGGACCGAACATACCTAATTTTAGGTGAGGGGCGGCAAAAAAAACCCGGTGGTCTGGACGACACAGCACTAGCAAAAGTATCAAGTTGTGATCACTCATGCGACACAATTTCACATAGTTTAGAAAGTCCATACAAAAATTAAGTGAAGTCAACTTTGGATGTAATCTGTCTAATTCATTTACAATTTTGAGTTGGTCTCCAAATAAAATTAGTAGATAATGCTTCAAGCTTTGAATAGAGTATTTATTTGTGAACTTTGGTTGAATGTTTATCCCCACCAATTGATAATCATATATGAGATGAAAAAGGTCCAAAATTCAACTGAAATGATGCCAATGTTTTTACCGAATATTGCTTAAGTCTTGTGCTCATAACAACTACCACACTATTTGATCATGACCGAGCCGAACCCAAATTATCGGGTACCCGAATTTATCGGGTACTAAAATTGACAAGATATTCTGGTCTTCATTTCTGGGAGAACGAAATAAAAATACAGAGATTTTGGTCCTGACCGAACGCCCCCATATCACAACCACATCTCAATTAGTCAATAAAAGAACAAATTTGTTTCTTATGGCACTACATATCATGGAAATTGAGAAATTTAAAAAATATTATTTTTTGTTTGTATGGCAGTACGTATACAGCGCCGCGCAGCGCACCACGTCACCTCCCCGCGCCGCCGTCGGGAGCATACCACCAGCGATGAAGTAAGCAAATGAATTTGCTTTCAGTGTCTGGCGTTCGTGATGGGCCAATTAAGGACAGGCCCTCCCACATTATATAGCCTGTCTTTTCGATCAAATCTCGCGAGAATCAATGAAGAAAATACTCCAAATCGTTGCCACGAATCAATCAAAAAATATTTTTCGCATTGCCGTACAGCCAGTCAGTCCAGCTTAGACGGCATCTTGTAGTACCGTGGGGCGTCGACTTGACAACAGTCATTTGAATCCAAGTTACACAAAGGAGTAAATGATGGGGATTGGCTTAGACAGGCTGGGCTAATTAAGTTACGAAATCGGCAGCCGGCCAGCACACATGAGGGTCATCGTATAAAACGTTTCATGGTAATGAAGCTGCAGTAAAGAAAGAGTCAAACAATGGAGACAAATGCAAGTTCACAAATCACTAAATCAGTAGTATGTCGGCAAGAACCAAGTGTCTTAATTATAGGCGAATACATTCTTCTCCGAAAAAAAGAAAGGAAAACGCAGGCTTGTAGGGAATGCAGGCCAAATGTATTATAGTTTTTCAGGCCAGACAACTCAAATACTACTTTATTTGCCTTCAACGAAAACCACACAATACTTTACTTCTGGCAAAAGAATGCCAAAATAACTGCAGTCCAGCCAAAAGTATGTGCCTCGTTGCCGCCGCAGCATCTCATCATCTGAGATTCCGAGTAAAGATAGAGAATCGTGTTGAGTACTCACCACCTGACTTGCCTATAAATACAGGTAGTCAGTTGTCCAGTCACACACTGAAACTGCTTCAGCTTGTTAGTTGCCACTTCTCACAAGTCCATAAGCAGCACGCCAGCACCACACCCAAGGAAGAGAGCGATGAGGAAAAGCCAGAGCCACGAGTTCGAGACCGATGTCCCGGCAGCCGAGCTATGGGAAGTTTATGGCACGCTCCGTGCGGCGGAGCTCTTGCCTGAATTGCTCCCGCAAGTTCTCGCGAAGGTTGAGCTCGTGAGTGGCGATGGCGGCGTCGGCACCATCTTGCAGCTAACGTTTCCTCCAGGTGAGATCCTGAAACCACTCTCGAATCTTGAAAATGATGGGTATACATAACCATATATACTGACTAGTAATTGTTTGCTGCTTGCTAGGGATTCCTGGCCTGGAGAGTTACAAGGAGAAATTTCTCAAAGTTGACAACAAGAATTTCATCAAGGAGGCGCAAACGATCGACGGGGACATTCTGAAGCTCGGGTTCCTCTATTACATGATCAGGTTCGAGATCATTGCGAAAGGACCCGCCTCTTCGGTGATAAGATCGACCATTGAGTATGAGATCGATGAAGCGCACCCCGAGCTTGAAGCCATGGTCAGCACTGCACCTCTGGCTGCAACTGCTGAGAAATTCTCGGGCTATGTGAAGGCGCAGAAGATCGCTCAGAGCAGTTCTTGAAACATGTCAGGGCAAGTTTGTATCAGTTCTTCAAGACAAATAAATTGCTCACTTGTGTATTTTCCTTGCACAACATTGTGTACCAGCGAATTTGAGAGCCAGATCAGGCTAGTTAATCATGAAACACGTTACTGTAATTTGTTTGACAATCTAAATATCGCCCCATAATGGTACACGGGTATTTTGAGGTCCATGTACCTCAACTTTGTTTTGTTAGTGAAGCTGGGGATAATCCCTTTTGATTGAAAAATGTTCTTTCACTTTCATGATGTATCGTCACATGCTTGTAGAATATTCTCACGCATAGGTATTTTGTGGTTACGGCCAGTTAAGCCAAATAGACTTATTTATTTATTTATTCGAATGACCGAAGCAACAAACAGAAAAGTGATGAAGTCATATATTTGCAATCTCCAATTGGCGTATAATGGTGATCGAGATTACCTGCTCGGATTCATTTTGCATTTCTCGACAAATATAATATGTTTGGTTATTCTAAGTGGGGCTAGTGGAGTGGTTCCTCCGCCTTTTGCCGATGTGAGTATCCGTATGGCTTTAGATGTTTGGGCTCAGTACCTTCGGGGGTAGCTGGTCGTGACCAAGAAACCACCGGCTTTGCTAGTGGTTCATATTGTGGTTGTTTGGGCACTTCTATAAGCCTTGCAACTCTATTGAGTAATGCTCTTTTTGCTGATCAAGGACGATCACAATGTCTGGCAATCTCGTCATATATTTGATTGGCATTGATAAGAACGACCACAAGACGTGGCCCTAATGGCCCTTTCGATAATTGATTTGCAAGGAGAAGCGAGAACCACTTAAATGGAGGATGGAATCATCCAGAGCTTAAAAGCTGCATTATTCAGTCCCATACCTCCTTCTTAAACCCGAGCAAACGTCGAGAGCAGGGTGTTGAGCCAAAAAGTCAAATCATAAAGTTGGGGACTAAAGAGACTCTTTTTTGACAGCCAACCATGAAGAGAAGAGAGTGTCAAAGTAGAGGAGATCTCTCGAAAAGTCTTTAGTGCTCATTTCGGGCAACTCTCCATTATCTTTCTTTGGTTGAAAGATATAACTAAGATCGATGGTGACATGACATCTTATGGTTGGTTATATCATAGGACACCGCCAATTATTGGTCGGCCGAGAAGTAACTTAATTCTCCGCCATCCAATTGCATATGTAATTCACTCAATTGCATATGCAATTAATGTGTAATTGCCAAAAAATTATGTGCAATTGTAACCCCGTGCAACTCTCACGTGTAAGAATCACAATTTAAATCTAACGATTACAGGACCGAGATCTAACCTAATTTTCACAGGGTCAACAGAGAATTAGGAAAAGGTCTATCATATAAACACAAAAAACCATCACAATTGTGCAAAAATTTCGCAAATCCATAGAGAGTCCTATTTTTTAAAAAAATCCACCAAGATTGAGCTAGTTACATTCAAATAGCACTGATTTCGCTTTTAGCCACACCAACGAGTTTTCGGACAGCGGGCCCACTATCAGGAGTGATGTGGCCAACGCGCAGCCGGTCGGCTCGGACAGCGTTAACGGTCATTGGAAAAATTCCAAAATACCACCACAATTGCGCATGAAGTTTGCAAATCACCTAGATATGTATTTGTTTAAAAAATCACATGTAGTTTGCTGGTTCTTTGCGCATCACTGATAATTTGTTCTTAACGAGTTAATAAGATCCGCTATCAGGCTAACTTGGCAAAGGAGAACACGGTAAAATGATACATAAGTTAGAGACGTTATAATTTATCGATTTTTGAAACTGTTTCGAGAACACACCTGATCTTCCCATACCGCTTGCCCGATCGGACCAATCCAGCAGCGACCTCCAGCTATGCGCCGCCGCCGATGTGCCCGTGCTCGCCGTCGGACTGGACCCTTGCCACCGCCGTCGGCCTATCCATCCCGCCTCCAAACTCCTCGATGACCTGTGTGCACGGGCGTCCCTGCCGCACAGGTCCCCGAGCCATGGCAATGACACATATCGGACAAGAATACAAGCGGCGGCGAGAGGAGACACTGTCGCCATTCTGGTGGTCTTGCTGACCGTCGTCATAACCCTCTCCTAATTTGTGCCCATACCACGTTGCTCTCGTCCTCGAACCGAATCGGGACCGTTTGATAGCTTCTCTCCTTAATTCAATGTCGTCGCCTATCCTATCATCCTTAGACATTTGCTCGTAATTTGCTCACCGTATTCCACCCGCTTATCAAAGATAGGCTCCTCTCATGCCCGTGATTGGCATCCGGTTCACGCCATCGATGGCATGCTCCGCATTCCCATTGTTACATCATCGCCCAGCTCCGAGAGTTTTTCCATCTTGTTCCTTGTCCACTTGTTCTCTTAGCCAAAAGAATTGACCAGTTTCCACAAGAATTACCGTCCCCATCGTCTTCTTCTAGAGATCCGGTGTGCTGCCGCTTCGTCAATTTCTCACACCGCTCTACCCCAGCCCCGTGTTCATTTCCATCGTCTTTTCCACATGCTACTAGAGGCTCCAACGCCGTCCCCGAGCAACCATGTGCCCTCGAGCAGCCCGCCGTCATGCTCCGCTCTTGCAACCGTCGCCGTCATCCGTGGCAACGTCCCCGCATGCGACTAGGAGCAGCGCGAGCATGATTTGGGGGCGGTCCGCGGTGGGGTTTCTGGTAGGCGGTGGGGAGGCATGAGCTGCATGGCCGGCGGGGAGCATGCAACAACCGGGAGTGTTTAGCATAAAACCGCGATATTGATGGTCAAATTTCAAAAAACCGCGACATTGATATGATTTGGCAACCGCGACATTATGCTCCATCCTTCGCAGAAAACACAGATTGCTCGCTAAACGCGAAATGACAGGCAAACTGACGAGCGGGACCCACTCGCTAGTGCTGATGTGGCAAAAATTTAGTCAATTTCTGACTTGGACTTGGTCCCACTTGTCAGGCTAATAGAAAATAATACTCCGTATATCTTTCTAAAAAAAAAAAAAAAACAGAGAGCAGCGGAGCTAGCTGCGCGCTCGCGCCGCCGCCTCCTGCTCGGCGCTGCCGCGCCGGAAGGAGCTGCGCCCGCGATCGTCCACGCCGCCGCCGCGTTCGCCTCGCGGCTGCGCCCGCTCCCGGCCGCCGCGCCCGCGCCGGGAGGAGCTGCGCGTCCGCTCCGCCGCCGCGCTCGCCTCGCACGGCTGCGCTCACTCCGGGCCGCCGCGCCCGCCTCTCCCGCGCCGCGCGCTCCCATCCCTCCGTCCTGGCCTCGCCGCCGCCGTTTTCGTCTGCGCCGACGCGCTCCCGGCCGCCTTACATGGAGCTAGTTGCGCCTTGCGCGTATGCTCGCGCCAGCCAGACTAGCTAGCTAGCTGCGCGTGTGCGCGCTCGCGCCGGCTGGGCTAGCTGTGTGCGTGCGTGCGCAGCCGGGCGGGCGGGCTATCTAGCTGCGCCGGCCCTCCGTCCTCCTCGGCAGCGCTTCAGCAACAGCAGAGCAGGGGCCGCATCTATGGCGGCGTGGCGTTCATCGGCGCGGAGGGGCGGCGTGCCGCTAGCCTTTTTTTGGCCTGACAAGTGGGATCAGATTCAAGTCAGCAAATTAACTAAATTTTTGCCACATCATCATTGACTGGTGGGTCCCACTCGTCAGTTTGTCTGTCAATTCGCATTTAACGAGCTATCTTTGTTTTCTAAAAGGCTGGAGCAAAATGTCACGATTTTTATGCTAAACACTCAACAACCGGCGGTGAATGGAGATGTGGGTATTTGTTTTCTTATTCTAGACGGAGAGAGGAGCGGACATTTCCTGAAATTTTGTGAAAAAACCCACAATCTACAACCTGTCAACTGCGAGATAGAAACGTACAATCAATGCTATCTGCAAAGAACATGCACAATACCTATTACATATCTAGAAGGATTAGCAAATTTCATGCACAATTGTGGTGTTTTTTTGGAACTTCAGTTAATGGCTCTCCAAACAGTCTGGCTCTGTGTTGGCCACGTCACCCCTGATAGTGGGTCCCGCTGTCATAAAACTCATTAGGGCGGCTAAAAGCGAGCATAGTGCTATTTCAATACAACCACCTAAATTTCGGTGGATTTTTGAAAAAAAAATAATCTCGGTGTTTTTGCGAAATTCATGCATAATTGTTTTTCTGAAAAATTGTTTTGGAAAAGTTGCTGTCAGAAAACATAAGTCTTTTCTGGTTACTTCTAAAAGATAGACTGAATATGCTACAGCGGAAAACTTTTTTTTTCTACCGGGATACGCATCTGTTGGCGACTATGAACCATTTTTTCCGCAAGGAGGAGATTCAATGGATAAAATAATAAAGAAAGGCCTATTCTTGTTTTGCAACACGGATCGATAGTCCCTCAGTCTCTTTTTATAAGGCGCCTAAGCACCTCTCAGTTTTCCAAAATACAAGGCGTGTAAGCCTTTTTGGTGGTGTTTCTTCCAACTCTACCCCCGCCTGCATGCAGCCTTTGCGCTCGTCTATCTCCGAAAAATATTCTCTGCGATAGTTTCCTTAGAAAGTGAGATGCTAATTGATTCGTTATGAGGCCTAGAAAAACTACCGAAAGTCGCATGGGACTCTAATTTCCATGGCTAGCGACCAAGAGCCGTCGGACTTGCTCGCGCGGATAAAGGACGACGAGCTCGCAGAGTATTTCGGCGACGACGACACAACAAGCGAGCTTCGCGCGCGCTCTCTTGCCGGCGCCGTGCTACGGCGTCCATGATTGTTCTATCACCTGCAGGTTGAGAGCAGCCAAGGACGGCGCTGGAGCACACGTCGGTGACTCAGAACTGCAGACCGTGGACGCGAACAAGGACGTCGGCGTCCAAGCTGTGGATGTGAACCGTGCCTACATGATCCCAGAATCTGTCGAGCAACAACCGTGGTATGTGCCGGACACATACGCCGAAGAGACCGAGGTCCAGATTCTCTCGATGTTTTTGACGTCATCGACGGTGATGCAAACAAAGAGATGTCTGTCCAAGAAAATTCTGACGTCGACGATGCGTATGACATCCTTGCTTGCGGAGAGAGCCAGCCTCCAGAATCACTTGAAGATATTCAGCTTGAGGTTGAAGCTAACATAGCTGTAACGCATCAATCTAAGAAACTAACCTTCATCCCCATCATCCCGCTCAGGTCGTAGTTAAGGTCAACCATTGGACCACTATAATCTTCAAATTCGTCCCATGTATTCCCTGATTGGGATCAATTTCCGCCATGATTTGCAGCCAAAGCAATGGTGAAATTCAAAGCGAGGAAAGGAAGGAACTGAGTGCTCATATAGGAGTAGATTGGAGTGAATCAAAACGAATTGAAAATTTGAAGATGCCGCTCCCGTCCAATTTTCATCTCTCCCTCCAATTTTCTGGAATTTTTCTCAATTTGATCAGCCCACCACCGTATGCAAGTGCCATGCATGGCTACGAAGGCTAGCGAGACTCCTGGCGGGAATCAATTCGCGCTTGGCGGGAGGCTCTTGCGGGAATCAATTGGCAAGCGAGGCTCGAGCGGGATGGTTCCATATCTACGCCATTATTACTGCGATTGCATGCACGGAGCAAATCCCTAGAATCACGTCCGTTTCTCTATCGCTAATCAATACAGGCAGGGGTATCCAAATTAGGCCACGCTAATTTTCGTGCAAAGGTGCTTAGGCCTTGTATAAAGAGACGGAGGGAGTACCTTTTGCTTTAGTAGGCTTAGTTCTTTTTTTTCTGTATAGATATCTTGTACACATGTACTTTTCTTGAAGTATAAATAAATAAAAAATGCAGTAGTAAAGCTATTGTAGTTCGTCACAACAAAAATCCCGGCAGATGGATACGTGCATGCATGTATGCATGCACTATTTTAAGATTACATGACTAATTCGAGCGTTCAAGTTTAGAGACTTCGATAATTTTTACTTGAAATTGAAAACAGTATAGTACCAATCAGAACGATGATTCCAATGAAGTATCTAGGTTTCCCGATTAGATGCAATTTATAGGCGAAAGGGCCTTGCATGTGCCATTGTTGGCCTAGACAGTTGGTGATGAGCTCTTGGCAGATGCCCCCCCACATATTATACACCTGCATCCCTCAGGATGTATTGCTGGGTTCGGGTTCCACTCTACGAAATCCTCGGAATAAAATTTGCATTCATCGATTTTACATGGGCCCCTTTTTGTGACGAACCTGCACTCGAGGGAGGTTGCCATGTCTACAAGTATCAGAAGAGAAATAAAAAAATAGAGTAGAATCGTCATTATTTGTGTTGCATGGCGCAACATACTCAATACACTACAATTTCCGGCCCAAGGATAGATATTGAAGATAACATCGCAGACTCCCTTACCTGAAGATAGCATGAGCAGCGCAAGCGCGAAGAGTAGAATGCGCATATTCTTCATCTTCGATCTGGTTCAAGTCAACCTACAGGTGTGTGCTGGGAATAAGTCCCTACATGCAATGTTGGTGCCTCTATGAATTGTTGGGTGCCACCAAAATAATGAGCACATTTTATAGGGGATGTGAAGTGCCCTAGTAAGGCAGAGATTACATGTAATTAAGAGGAATAAATTCATACCAAATACCTTGCCAACTTAGGAGTATCGCGGGATATTTCTTTCTTAACTTAGTGCAGTTGATTTGGTATGAATTTAATCCTCATTAATTATTTTCTTAACTTTCAAAACTGTACATATTTAAATCTTAAGCATTCAAAATCGGAACCATTTTCAAAATGGTTCAAATTTTAAAAATATTTATTTTTGACAATTGAAAATGTACAGTTTTGAAAGTGGTTTCAATTTTGAAAATTTTCACATTATGAAAAGGTTCAAAATTTGAAAATTATTCATTTTTAAAAATGGTTCAGATTTTGAGAATTGTTCCTTTTTGAAAATGATTCCAATTTTGAAAATGGTCCAGATTTTGAAAAATGGTCAGATTTTGAAATTTGTTCATTTTTGTTAATGGTTCCAAATTTAAAAATGATTCTTTTTAAAAAATATTTTGAAAGTGGTTCCAACTTTTAAAATGGTTCCAATTTTGAAAATGGTTTATATTTTGGAAAACGTCATCGACACTTCTTCCGCTTCAATGGTGTTGGTAACGTACTCCAGCTAGATCATTGGATTTTTGTATTCGTTGGTATCTTCATAGTAGATCTTGAGAGTTGCGTAGCATGCTACACGGGAAAATTTAATTTACCATAAACGCAACCCTATACTTGGTCCCCCGCCACCACCGCGCAGGTCCCCGACCATGGGCAATGACATATATCGGCCAAGCATACAAGGGGCGACGAGAGGCGACATTGTTACCACTCAGGTGGTCTTTGCTGACCGCCGTCGTGACCCTCCTAATTCGTGCCATACCACGTTGCTCTTGTCCTCAAACCAATTCTGGACCATCTGCTAGCTTCTCTCCTTAATTCAATGTCGTCGCCCATCCTCTCATCCTCTAGACATTTGCTCATAGTTTGCTCAATGTACTCTACCTGCTTACCAAAGATAGGCTCCTCTCATGCCCGTGATTGGCATCCGGTTCACGTTGATGACGTGAACGCACGTTCGCTGGGAAACCCCAAGAGGAAGGTATGATGTAGTCAGCAGCAAAGTTTTCCCTTGATTACAAAACCAAGGTTGTCAGATCCAGAAGGAATTGGAAGAGCTTCAGAAAGGTGTCAGCGGCGCCGTTACCCGATCACTGACGTGGACCTGCACACACACAATAAAGTACTTTGCCCCAATGAAACAGGAAGGTTGTCAATCTCCCCGGCTTGCTGAATACAAAGGATTAAACATATGGTGTAGAATATGATGATGAACACAAAAGTAGCAGCAGGAAGTAACGTAGAGCGTGGTGAAAACGGCGTTTGTATCAGTGTGGAATAAAGGACCGGGGTCCACAGTTCACTAGTGGTGTCTCTCCATAAGACAAATAAACATACATGTTGGATGAACGAATTACAGCTGAGCAATTGACAAATTGCAAACGCATGACAATGCAATATATGACAAACACATGTTCATTGTTATATCTATTGGGCATTACAACAATATACATAGACCGCTTACTAGCTGCATCTATGACTCATAATACACTCACAAGATAGCTTCCGGGTCTCCCATGAGTATTAAGTTGCAAACAACAGATTATAGCATTAAGCAAAGTGTGTAATGTAAACAAACGCATTAGACTTAACAGCAGTGCCCTTAAGGTAAGCATCGGTTATTTTATCCCTAGTGGAAACAGCACATCTACAGACTTAGTTGTTTCTGTCTATCAAGTCCTGGCTTCTAGAGGCATGAACCCACTATCTAGCATAAATACTCTCTCTTGAAGTCATTAGCATCTACTTGGCCAAAGCATCTACTAACAACGGAGAGCATACAGGAACATAGATAAAACATAATATAGATAGATGAACAAACTTGATCATAACTTCACAATTCATGGATCCCAGCAAACACAACATGTAGCATTACATGAAGATGATCTTGATCATGTTAGGCAGCTCACAAGATCTAAACATGATAGCACAAGGTGGAGAGACTACCAACTAGCTACTGCTATGTACCCGTAGTCCCGTGGAGAACTACTCACGCATCACTCCGGAGGTAGGCATGGTGATGTAGAGCCATCCGGTGATGATTTCCCCCCGGCAAGGTGCCGGGAAGAACCAGAAACCCTCCCGAACTAGGATTGAAGACGACGGCGGCCTCGAAACTTTTCGTGGATTTTTGCTCGGGTATCTAGGGTTTCCCGATTAGATGCAATTTATAGGCAAAAGGGCGCATCGGTGGCCAGCCGAGGTGGGGCGGCGGCCTAGGTGCGCGACCCCACCCTGGGCCACGCCGTGGGCCCGCCGGCCTACCTGGTGTGGCCCCCGGCTCCGTCCTCCTGGCTGCTGCTCCGTCTCGGTCCAGAAATAAATCAGTTAAATTGGCGTCGATTCCGAGAATATTTACAGAATAGATTTTCTGAAACAAAAAGACAGCAGAAAGCAGGAACTGGCACTGTGGCATCTTGTTAATAGTTAGTCCCAGAAAATGCATAAAAATGATATAAAGTGTAATATAAACATGTGGTAATCAATATATAATAGGCATGGAACAACAAAAATTATAGATACGTTTTGGACGTATCACACGCCATCAATGGCGTGCTCCACATTCCCGTAGTTTACATCATCGCCTGGCTCCGAGAGTTTGTCCATCTTGTTCGCCCTTGTCCACTTGTTCTCTTAGCCAAAAGAATCGACCCCTAACCACAAGAATCACCGTCTCGATCGGCTTCTTCTAGAAATCCGGTGCGCTGCAGCCGCTTTGTCGATCTCTCTCACCGCTCTGCCCCGACCCCGTGTTCGTATCGTATTTCCCACATGCGACTGTAGGCTCCAGCGCCCTCCCCGACCATGCCTGTGCCCTCGAGCAGCCTACCATCAT
The DNA here is from genome assembly GCA_947311845.1 of Poa pratensis. NCBI lineage: Eukaryota > Viridiplantae > Streptophyta > Magnoliopsida > Poales > Poaceae > Poa > Poa pratensis. Next base: position 20,386,457 of record CAMZMU010000050.1, on the reverse strand, counting down.
GCTCCGCTCTGGCAACCGTCGCAGTCATCCTTGGTAACGTCCCCGCATGTGACTAAGAGCAGCGCAAACTTGATATGGGGGTGGCGCAGGGTGGGGGTTCTGGAAGGCGGTGGTGAGGCATGAGCCGCATGGCGCCGGCGGGGAGCATGCAACAACCGGCGGTGAATGGAGATATGGGTGATTTTTTCTCTTTTTCTAGAGAGAGAGAGAGGAACGAACATTTCCTGAAAATTTATGAAAAACCCCACAATCTACAACCTGTCACCATATATCTCCTTCGGCCATTCCCCGTAGTCAGAAACCGCGAGATAAAAACGGACAATCGATGCTATCTTCAAAGAACATGCGCAATACCCATGGATTTTTGAAAAAAATACATATCTAGATGGATTTGCGAATTTCATGCGTAATTGTGGTGGATTTTTGGAAATTCCGTTAATGGCTCTCCAAACCTTATGTCTCCGTGTTGGCCACGTCACCTCTGATTGTGGGTCCTCTGTCATAAAACTCATTAGTGCGGCTAAAAGCGAGCGTAGTGCTATTTCAATGCAACCGCCTAAATTTTGGTGGATTTTTTTTTAAAAAGTATCTCGGTGGTTTTGCAAAATTCGTGCACAATTGTTTTGCTTAAAATCGTTTTGGAAAAGTTAATGTAAGACAAAAACATAAGTCTTTTATGTTACTTCTAAAATAGATAGACTGAAGATGCTACAGGGGAAGACCTTTTTTCTACCGGGATACACATGTGTTGGCGACTATAACCATTTTTTCCTCAAGGAGGAGATTCAATGGATAAATATAGAGCAACAAAGAAAGGCCTATTCTTCTTTTGCAACACTAGTTAGTGTGCACGTGCAATGCACGTCTATATTTCAATATTGTCACAGATCTTTTCGAGATATTAAATCTTCTTTCCAGATGTGTTTGTAGCTAGACATATTATTGCATTGTCGCTCACCGAAGTGACACTGTAACATCGGGCGATCCTTCCACCATGCAAGATCGACGGATGTACCGGCTAGCAACCGTAATTCCGTCGTGGAGGCAATAGCCTAGTGACAAGGGTCACAGACCCTGCGGCCAGGGTTCGAACCCCGTCGCGATCCAATTATCTGGTGCCTCACCCGGTGGGCTCTTCTTTAAAAAAAAGTCCTGGGTGCTAGGCCCATGGATCTCTTTTTTTTTTTGTAATTCTGTCATGCTTCCATGGCAGTACCGGAGATCAATAATAATTCATGAACCAGGTTAGCAAAAACAAAGATGTACGATAAAATTCACATGAGTAGGCATCATAATTTCTGATTAATGTTCATATTTGTAACAACTTCTAATTCAATTAACTTTCTTGGTCTCCATCTCAGCCTTTCTCGTCTTGTGGTTCTGTGGTTCTTCCATGCCAGAATCTTCACCTTTTCCCGCTTGTATCTGTATTCATTCACAAACAAAAATGATCACAAACACAGTGAGATACCTGGTAGATCACACCGTACAATATAATGCCAAACAATATAAGGAATCGTCCTTGTCAACAGCCACCGCAATGGTCGGTACATGACCGTCAGCTGCTGCCGTCCTACCGTCATGTTGATTAATAAAAGAACCCAAGTGGTTTTAGACTGTAAACATGTACTTATGAAAGTGCCTTGGTTAAAATTGTTGGTTATAAGTTCACATACAAGATCGCATTTGCTCACAATATCTAGACTTAATAAGTCTCATCTTGCTGCCAAATCTAATTCCATGCCCCAACCTGCATCAGTCCATCGTACGTATCAGACAAATATTTAGTTGTCCTTTTAGTCGTGCTTAGATAACCAGTAGCGGTAATTTAGAGGCACAAATACTATTTCATTTCTAATGAAAGTTGGATCTATGAGTGCAAGACAAAAAGTAAATTACTGGGTACAGTAGCCTCACCTGCAGGTCCGATGAAGTAGTTGATCCAGCCATCTGCCCGTAATCAGGAATTCCAAAGAGTTGTTGACGCAATTTCCTGAGCGTCTGGGGTCAGGACATATCCCACGACAGTCTTCAAACCAAGTGGTCATTTCTAGAAATATTGAAATTGCCTTGATGGTGGGTATGATGCGTTTCATGGATCTACTTTTCCTCAGCTGCATTTTGCAGTATGTTAGGCTGGCTATCAACTGTAAATGTACAACCGATACAGAAATATATATGCTGCATGTTCCCTTTTGTGCGCTGCAGAATTCTACAGTGGACAAAATTAATGATCAGAAAATGAGATCACGTAATCACCTGTTCTGAAACTTCTTGCATTCAGCATTTGCATGACATCTGAATTGTATGCGTCCCGTGGTTATTAGGATAGTACCATTGCAAACCTAAGGTCATTAGGACAGCATATGCGCGTCAGTTGGGTAGTCTTAAGGATTCTTCTTGATGGTACCCAGGTTGGGAGGGATTTGATCATAAACACCATTCGAGTGCTAGAGGACTCGGTAAGTCATAATCTGAGAGTTTCAACTCAGTAAAATATATTCTGAAATTTGTTGAGATATCGTGTGTTAGCCTTAATCTTGATTCATGTATCTGCATACTAGTTTTCTTTTGTTATGCATGTAACTTAGATGGTTTAGGGAGTAGCTAGTCGTTTAAGCTTCGGCTGAGTGCATGGAGGAGGCGAGATGCCGGACTGCCGTGCGATGCGGCAAGCAAGGTGAGATGCCCATGCGGCGTGAAGCTGCGGTGCTGTGCGATGCGGCATGGTCGCATGAAGCGGCAAGGTGCATGGAGGCTGAAGCCAGACGGGCTGGTTCGATCAGTCAGAGTCGAGAGAATCGGTCAGTTCAGTTATTTTGTTAGTACATGCATGAGCTGTTAGCTGCGTGGGCAAGTGTGGACTCGGACGTGCAGGTAGTTTTTTTTTTAGATAAGAGGGTGCGGTCCCCGGCCTCTGCACAGCCATACACAATTATTCATCAAAGTTTACAAGTTACAACATTGATCAAACCGAAGTCAGCCGCTCGGCAACAAAAAGTCGCTACAACTATGATGGGGGTGGCCATGATCAGAGCCACATGCCTTGACCTCCCACCTACACGCATCATCTACAACCGGAGTACCGGTCCAGCAAACTCTCAACGCGCACCGCATGCGCACGCTACAGAAGTCGCTACCGCCGTCTTCCTCGAACCCATCTTCAGGCAAAGATCAATGCCATGGCCTTGCAAGACCAGCCGGCGACGTCGCCATGACGCCAAACAGCATATCCGATCTGCGCGTCATCATCATCACACGTCCAGCGCCGAGACTCCGCTGCGCCGCGCCGCCAAGACTCGCCGTCGACGACGTGTTAGATGCCTCAACACGCCACCTCTCCTTGCCCGTCCCATCCAACATCTGCTCCAAAACGATGCCCCCAGGAGAGAGAACGACCCTGAAAGGGCCGTCATCGTCCGATCCGGGAGACCCAGATCTAGGGTTTCCCCCGGAGCAGTCCAAGATGGGTGACGCGGACTGCAATGACGATGCCTCGATAAGGAAACGACGTCGGAGACGCCGTCCGCCATAGCCGAAGCCGGCGCGATTTTCACCGGCAGCCGCACCACCCGACCTCGTCGCTGGCCGGATCGCGCTAGGCCCATCATGGGGCCCAAGCGCCGACAGCGGAGCGCCGCCGCCCCTCGCTGCCCCCTTCTCGTACCTTCGGATGTGTCGAAGATGGATTTCGATGGGACCGAGATCCGCAGCCACCGCCGCCACATCGCGGCCGCCGATCGCCGCCGCACGGCCAGGCAGCCGCCATGGCCGCCGTGCACAGCCCCCTGCCCGAGGCGCCCCAGTCACGCCCGGTAGTGGCCGCCACAACCTCCAGCCCTAGCGCCTTTGGCGCCGGGCGCCACCGCCACCGCGGCAAAAGCCGGCGGCAACGGCGGCAGGCTTCACCGGCCGAGAGGAGGAGTAGAGGGGCCGGGATGTGATCCCCCTGGCGCCGCCCTGGGGTGGCAGCGCGGAGGGGTCGAGAGGGGAGAGGGGAGAGCGGACGTGCAGGTAGCTAGTGATTAGCTAGTACGTGGAGTTAGTGGTTAGTGGAATAGTGGTGTGAGAGTGCTTACCCCTGTGTATATATATGTTGCATTGGTTAATGGAAAAGGTTAAGGCCGTGAGGGCTGAGGCAAAACAATGTAGTCTCTTGTTGTCCATCAAGGAAGAATGGGCTGGGCAAAGCTTCGTGTGTTCTTCTTCCTTAGTGTATGCGTGCGTGGGTGTTCTTGTGTTGGAGAGAAATAAGAGATCACAAGAGAGTTGTGAGATTGAAGAAGAGAGAGGCGCTGCGAGATGCAGCGCCAACATCGTGCGCCTTGATAAAAATTGCACTAATTAAACAGTCTATTAACTGGATGCATAAAACCATCTATCTTGGATTCCCATGTCCTTGTTGTTCCCAGGTAGGCTGATCTCAAGGTAAGAACCGTGAGCACCCATGTATTCATCTGAATAACCAAGACTGCAAATCTGCACCCGTGCGAAGAGAGATGAGAGAACAAATAATGGACCAGCGTGAAGAGAGATCTGATATGTACATCCTACTTTTATTCCTCCTCTATCTGGAGCGTCAAGTCGAAAAAAAGGAAGGAGGATTTAAGGAAAACGGAGAGAAAGCCTACCTGTCTTGACGCCGATGTCCATCTGCCGTCCCTGCAGGGTCTCCTGCTCTTCCATCAGAAATCGGCTCTCCCTCTCAATCTGCCCGTCCCAACCATGCAACGAAATACACGGCACCGTCTCAAAGGCAATTCGTCAAAAACTTGGGGAATCAAAATTTGACAGATTGATTATCCTTGTGGTGAGGATCAGTGCGGAGTCGAATTCTTCGGTGTGGGGATTGCCTACCTTGGAGGCGTCGAGGCGGAGGTGGCGGACGAAGCTGGCAAGGAGGCGCCGGTCCCCACAACGGTACTCTATAGGGAGGTGCGGCGCGGGCTGGACGGCGGACATGTTAGGGCGTTAGTGGAAGGACCGGATTCAGGGTGGCGCGAGCTTGGCGGCAAGAGCAGGCGAACAATGGCGGCGGCGGCGGCGGCGGTGGCGCTGGCGTGAGATTTGTTGTGTGTTTTGTTTAACCGAGAACTATTTGCGCTGCGCGGGCGGTGAGTTTTCGATCGGCAGAGTTTCGTCCGCTCTTTGTAATTGCTAAGTGCACACAGGGAGCCGGATTAGATTGATCTTAGCTGTTCGATTTAATCGGGTGGGGCTGATCCGGTGGTCTTGGTTGCCTGTGTACGTTAGTTGGGGTGTCCATAAGAAAGAAAAAGTTCGTTTGTTTAATAATAGTATAGATATAGATGGATCGATAGTTTCATTTTATTACCTTTTGCTTTAGTAGGCTTAGTTCTTTTTCTTTTTTCTGTATAGATCTCTTGTACACATGTACTTTTCTTGAAGTAATTTTTTTTGTAGTAGCAAAGCTATTGTAGTTCGTCCCAACAAAAATCCCGGCAGATGGATACGTACATGCATGTATGCGTGCACTATTTAAGATTACATGACTAAATCGAGCGTTCAAGTTAGAGACTTCGCTAATTTTTACTCAAAATTTGAAAAACAGTATAATACCAGTCAGAAGGGATGATTCCAATGTAATATCCAAAGAAAAAGATTTCAGTGAAATATGATGAAACTTTTATTATTCTCTCATTATCGAGTTTGGTACAAGGTTGACGCCTGTTGTGTAAACTGCATCTCTGCCTTGCATGTGCCATTCTTGGCCTAGAGAGTTGGTGATGAGCTCTTGGCAGATGTTGCCCGCATATTATACATCTGCATCCCTCGTGATTACATATGTCTGGATTGTTGGGTTCGGGGCTCACTCTGGAAATCTATCGCAATAAGATACGCATTCATCGATTTTACAAGGGCCCCGTCTTGTGACAAACCAGCACTGGAGGGAGGTTGCCATATCTACAAGTATCAAAAGAGAAAATAGAAAAAATTAGAGCAGAGTCGTCATTATTTGTGTTTATTTTTTATTTTTAAGGCAGTCGTATTTGCCACCCGATTAGATAGAAAGAATGTTTAAGTACATAGAGTTTTTCCGAGGCAGAAATTTAAAAACGGGCTAAACCCAACGTACTCAATACACTAAACTTTCCGACCCAAAGATAAAAATTGAAGAGAACATTGCAGACTCCCTTACCTGAAGATAGCATGAGGAGCACAAGCGCGAAGAGTAGAATACGCATATTCTTCATCTTCGATCCGGATCAAGTCAACCTACAGGTGTGTGTGTGCTGGGAATAAGTCGCTACAAGCAATGTTGGTGATTCTATGAATTGTTGGGTGCCACCAAAATAATGAGCACATTTTATAGGGGAGGTGATGTGCCCTAGTAAGGCAGATATTAAATGCAATTAATGAGGAATAAATTCATACCAAATCAACCTCACTAAGTTAAGAAAGAAATACTTATTCTGCAATACTCCTAAGACTGGTCATAGTGGGGAGTAACATAGGAAGTGTCATATTTGTGATAACATAGAAGTATATATTTATTACTTTGTAAACTCATTTTGCATTGGGAAGTGTTATGTTACGGTAACTAGTTATGTTACTCAATTTGCCTCTCTCTTCATTAATTGCATGTCACGTCATCATTTTTGTTTATGCGGCATCTATGTTACTAGCTATGTTAGGTTAGCCTAAGGTGGCAAGATATTAAGATCACGTTTACGGTGACACGGTGAATCGGCAATACCCCCCACCATGACCATCCACCTTTGCCGGCCCATACCGAGGTCAGGAAGGTGGGCGAGGTACAAAATTGGCACAACAACAACGCACCCCTTAATTTCAAAAAAAAAAAATCAAAAAAAAAAACAACGCATCCCTTAGATGGGCCTGGCCTAAGACTGTAGATGGTCCCAGACCAAGACGAAAAACATCACCAAGTGCCTATGCATTGTCCCCTGGAAATCACTACGAGCTCGTTTGATTTAAAGTAACTTCATAAGATTTCTGAATAATTTTATGCTATAGGATTTTTTCCCTACATTGGTATTTTAATTAATAGGATTGAATTTTTAAATTCCACAGGAATCATTATAGTACGTCTCATAGGAATTCTACCATTCAATTCAATCTCTTTTTACAATTCCTTTGAAGGCTACTTTGATTTAAAGAAACTTAATAAGATTTTTGAAGTATTTATCCATAGGAATTTTTCCTACATTGCTTGTTTGATTCATATGATTGATTCCTATAGTAATTTTCTCATAGAAATCATTATACTACATCCTATAAGAATTGTACCATTCACTCCAACCTCTTTTTACAATCCCTTTGCTTTTCCTTTAACGTCAAACACAATTGCTCTTCCCAAACGATTCAACTAGACATGACATTCTAATGCTATCTATTTTCTATTTCTGCACTTTTCCTATGCTATGATTCAAAGGAACCCTTACTTTTTCTTTGTCATCAAACACAATTGTTTTTCCCAAAAGATTCAACTCAACATGACATTCCAATCCTATAGGTTTCCTATTCCTACACTTTTCCTATCCTATGAATCAAAGAAGACCTACAATGTTTGTTTCCTAGAAATCACTATCACTAGGATGGACTGTTGTATTCTACCACCTTGGAAATGCTGAGAGTCACATTGTTTCACGATTCCATGTAGTTGTACTATTAACTGTCACCCTGTTGTTGATCTAGATGTAGCTGATCGGCGTATATACAAAGACAGCACATCAGTAATTTCACACATTGTCCATGCAAGTTGCACATGTACTACAAGCATGCTCTCTGAAGTAGCACACTCACCGTCTCGGCATACATTGCCCATACACAAATCTCTAATAATCCAAACTAACACCACTACTTATCGAAAAGCAACAATACCGGACTCACTCTGTAGCGCCCCGACCGCGGAACTATACAGTGATGTTGTGTGTCACCGGTTAAGCGATACAAACGGAGGTTACGGGTTTACCAATCCCCGGCCAAAACCTTTGGCAGGCGTTGCTCAGAATGGATCATCGGCAACGCAACACCCCGATTGATGGCTTAACGCAGGCACAACTATCAATGCATAATAGAGAGATCAAGACTTGTGGAACAACTGGCACATTACAGACTCTACGACTCAAAGCATTATAGTTCAACTCTTATAATAGAGAAAGATAGCAAATATTACAACCAGAGGTCACAGACCCAACAGTACAACATGCGGAAGCGAATTAAGTTGTTCTAACAACAAGATCCAAATTATGGCCTAAGAGGCCTACAGATAAACATTCCCAGCGCCAGCTGTCCCGGAGATGTCCCAAGCTGCCACCTGGAAACCTCAGACTACTCGTCGACGTCCACAAAGAACCCACCTTCAAGGTCGATGAAGTCCTCCTCTGAAAGAATCAACAAAGCAACGTTGAGTTCGACGAACTCTGCAAGATTACTAGAGCTACTAGCTCGATGAGTGGCTTACAAAGGTTTTATGGCTGTTTTGCATAAAGCTAGTTTTCTTTAGAAAAGACATCTGGCATCGACTAATCAGAATATTTTCAAAGGGGTAAGAAGTAAACTCTTTCCTTCTGATCATCTTCACCAACAACCAACATCAACCACTGTATCTGTCTACATAGGCACCTTCCTGAATCACCCTCGAGGAAGTCAACCTTGCATTCTTGGTAGTACCTTTAGTACTCAGGTTTTAATCATTCCGTTCAAGTTTTCTATGGTCTCTGAATCCGGCACCAAGTCGTCCTTAACCGTGGACACGGCTTTTCGAAAAGATTTACCCTGCAGGGTGTACAATGTTTACCACGCGTACCGTCCGGCCCATTGCCTAGCTATTAGCTCTCTTCCATGGAAAGCCGGCTGTGTGGGAGCGGTGTCGACTTCTCCCACGCTTGAGACTATCCAGGATCATCAGTGGCGGTAGGGCAAGTTCAGTGCCTCCAACACCCTGCCCCGCGGCCACTCATTTTTCTAAACACCACCATCCTCATCTCAGTCCTGGCCACCATCTTCACGCACACGCAAATGGAAGCTCGAACTAGAGGACCCTGGCTAGCCCCGCCCGAGTTATTTAGTCTATGAGGGTTCCTGCAATTGCATAGGCCTCACGCATGGGTGCACGCTCGGTCTTGGTGTGGGGACCCCGGACTAGCTGTCCGAAATACCCGATTATGCTTAACACAACGATCCCGTGATCAGTCTGTCGTTGCACATAATCCGAATTCGATACCAAAGTTTACATCCATTACAATACCGAATTAAAAGTCTTACATAAATGGTCATTTAGACCAAGTCTTACATAGGTGCCTTCATGGGCCAAACCAAAATATCAGCGGAAGCTACGGCGTAGTAGACATCATATTCTAACGATGACAACCCGACAGGCAGCTGACTTGTGGAGATCCTTAGTTGGCGTAGAAGTCGCCATACTCCTGCTCGGCGTAGTGCTCCTCCTCGTAGTCTGGCTAGGTCAATAGCCAGGGACGAAACCAATATGAGTACATTTGAATGTACTCGCAAACTACCCCAACATGAGTATGCACTAGTTTTATTTTAGTTGACAACTTTTATTTATTTAAAACATCTCTATATCTTTATTGAAAAAAAAGTAAGAAGAGTTTTATAACTATCTTTAAAGAAGTCACCATTTTTATCTGTTTCTCCAAAACTCCTCCTTTTTCCGACCATAGCCCGTCATGGTCCACTTTCATCCAACCACCTCATACCGATCCGTTGGTATAGGTGTAGGAAACATTCTCCACTTCATTTTTCTTTTTAAAACTCAATTCTTTTAAAAACTTGCACATGGTCAAAGTAGGGCCTCCCAACTGTCCATATACGAGGACTCGACTATTCGAATAGTTTTTACACTCTGCAGAGTTAGCACGCTTTTTCCCACATCCATCCGGCAACTCATCGTGTCCGCCACGTCTCGCCATACAGGGTGTATGCGAAGTAAGCCGCCGACCATAGCCTGTCCTTTGCTCATGCTAGTATAGGATCCTTCCCATATGACACTTCCAACACACTTAACCCAGCCCGTCGGAATCTAAGTGTGAGGACTCATAGGTTTTGTCCGGCGGTTTATGGTGGAACCTTCAATCCTCCTCCTTATCTTTTCATAGAGTTTGAGCGAGGACCGGGTCAGGGGTAGATCAACACACTATCCCCTCATGCTTGACGGAGTCATCTCCGTCGATGAGGTATCCCGTACTAATATGAGCAAATTATATGACTAAGCCCTTTCCCATATGTGGTAGATGTGGTCGCACAGGGTATCGGCTGGTTGACGTAAGTACAAGGACACACTGTGCATTTTTCATAAACATCACCATTTTTCCACTTCTCCATTCCAACACCGACATCTCGGCATTTCATAATCTCACAAGTAATTTCAAAGGAGTTTTGAATAAACCATATTTATTTTTCCCATCCTATAATTTGATATAGCTATCTTATATTTCTACATAAGTGGCAAAATAATTTCCATATTCTTTTGAAAAGGGTTTTATAAATCTTGCCTTGAGAGTAAAACAGGTTATGAAAGTAGATGCATATGTTTGTAGTGCAAGCTCAGAGAGTAGCTTGCCTTGCTCGGCAAAGTGACCTTGGTCTTGATCTTCAGTTTCAACAAACTCTCCTTCCTCGATAAATCCGACAGCGTTCTCGTCTAATTAATAAGAAAACAAATGCAAACAATCACTAATCTATACAAGCAATCATCTCAACATAACAATCATAAACATCACAAATAGCTACTGCACACATCAAACCATACAATTTGGTTTCAAAATAAATGAATTAAACATTATTTAATTATTTCTAAATTATGCCAGAAACTTGTTGAACATGTTTAATTCCACAACTTGAGTTCTGTTGGTCACAAAAATACAAACTAAAATTCTATGGAAAGCTACTGATGTGTAGAAGACAACACAATTTGGTTTGGATCGATTGGAGTTACCAAACTCCCTACACATTTGTTTGAATCCAGAAGCTTAATAACCAAGTTTTGGCTACCATTTAAATTCTATTGTTCCAAAAATTAAATCCTTTTAGGGGTGACTAACAAAATTGGTACTAATTCATTTGGGTCAACCATTAAACATATTTGAATGTTTGAGTGCAGAAGGGTGTTTAAACTTCAACTTTATACTAAACAAATCCTACTGCACAAATAATTCTACCAAAATTAGGGAAGTTAATACATGGCAGTACTAAGCTAACAAAATTAGTTTGGAATTATTTGGACTAACAGAATATCAGAAACAACAAGTTTCGAATTTAAACCTTCTGTAGTATTTTAATAATACTTTTTAACTATTCATCTAAATGAATTGAATCCAATTGGGTTGGTTAAACATTTTCATAATCTTTCCAGAACAATTGCATTTGATTTATTTGGATTCCTAAATCTCGAGATATTAAATTTTAAATTTGGATCCAGTACTGATTTCATATTTCAATTTAAATAGAGAAAACCTAGTTATGGATAATGTTTAAATTTCTGACGAGTGGGGCCTACATGGCAGCGACACAGTGCGCGCGTGGAAATGTTTACATATCTGACGAGCGGGGCCCGCTCGTCAGTGGCTGATCTAATCGAAACGGTACGCGGCCGTTGATCAACGATCGAACGGCTCACGGAGCCCGCGTTCATCGACGACCTAAACATGGCGTCGCCGGAGCTCCGGCGACGGCGAGGGTGGCCAGTGGGGGTACCTGGGTGGTCTAGGGACGGTGGGGATGACGCGAAACGACGGCGGCGGCGTGGGGAGAGCTCCTGGTCGAGTTTCGCTTGCTAGGATGGAGTGCAGCGTCCTCGGCGAGCTGCTGCACTTCCGCGGCCACGGGCAGCACTCCGGCGAGCTCCTGGCGTCTCCCCTGTGCACGATACAGAGGGAAAAAGATGCACGTGAGGGCGGTGAGGGTGGAGAACAAGGTGCAGGGCAGAGAGGGGAAAATGGTGGTGTGTGGCGTTGCGGCCGTGGTCAACCTCGACGCGGCAGTGGCGGTGGCCGTGCACGCCCTCCGGCGGTGCACAGATGAATCGAGAGGGGGGAGTGAGGGAGTGGGACAGTGTGGTGCTTCCAGAGGGGTGCGGGGGTGCTTTTATAGGGCAGGGGCTGGTCCATGTGGTCGCGGTGCACACGGCGGCGTCCATGGCGCACGGGAGGTGATCTCTCGCTCGATTCGCGCGGCTACGGTGCAGGAAACGTGGCGACGGGGTGTCTACCGGGGTCCGGGCTTGTTCTAGAAGGTTCTGGCCGAGCCGTGCGTGTCGAGGGGCTAGGAGTGGGGCGAATTTGGCCGGCATCGCCGCGGCTTGACACGGCGGAGCTGGGGTGGATTCGAGGTGAGGGAGAGCTCGAGTGCTCTCCTCTGCGGCGCAGAGGCTGCAGAGGCTCGGGGGCGAGGGAGAGCGCGGCCAGGGGGGCCTGGGGAGCGCGGGAACGGCGGGGAGCGGCATGGCGACACGGCGACGCGTCGGGGCGAGGGAGAGAGGTAGGGGATGACGCTTTTGCAGAAAGCCCCTGCCTCCTCTCTGCTTCTGTTTTCTGTTATTTCCATTTCAGTCCAGCAGCATCTTCTAGAATTTATTTGAGGCACTTAAACAATTTAGAAAAATTTGCAAATATTTGTGGGGCTTTCCCATAATATGTAGAAGCTCCACAAAAATTGGCTTCGCAAAATAAATTGTTTTGAATCATTTTCTTTCATAGGGTTTTAATTATGGCATTTTGTTTTATTTCAATTGTTTTTACTTTTGAGTTTTAAAATAGGTGTAAAATATTATTTGAGGGAGATAAGTAGTAAGGATGAAATGAGGGTTTCATATACCATTCCTCTGAATTTTGTTTGAAACAATTTGAGTTTCCCACTTGGAGAATTTGTGTGACACATGTCACATTCATTTTCTTGTTTCAACTTTTATTTTATTCTCTTCTTTTATTCCTATTTTTCCTTAGAGCAAACAACACACATTTAGCAAGAACTAAATAGCACAAGCAACAAGATTAATTACCACAAGCAACAATTTATAAACAACACATAATAATCAACAAAAGTTTTTGTTGGCTCTCATTTTTGGAATAATAATACTGATAATATTTTTGGGATGTTACAATCCTTCCCCCCTTAAAATAAATCTCGTCCCGAGATTTGCTAGGCTTAGGTACTAAAGAGGTCTGGGAATTCGCTTCCGAAGATAATCTTCGCGTTCCCAAGTTGCTTCTTCTTCAGAGTGGTTAGTCCACTGGACTTTGTAAAACTTGATCGCACGTCTTCGGGTAACACGAACATCTTCTTCGAGAATTTGAGGGTCTCTCACGATAAGTCAGGTCTTGGTTCAGGTCGATGGAGAGGTGGTCGATGTTTTTGAAAACATCAGGCTGGTCAGGAACTTCAAGACACTTCCGGAGCAAGGAAATGTGGAAGACATCATGATAATCTCCTAACTCCTGGGGCAACTCCAGCTGATAGGATACTTCTCCTCGACGAGCAATGACCTTGAAGGGTCCAATATACCTTGGCGCTAATTTTCCTTTGACATGGAAACGCTGCATTCCTTTAAGGGGTGTCACTCGGAGATAAACATAATCTCCGACGTTGAAGGTGAGGTCACGGCGCTTGGTGTCAGCGTAACTCTTCTGACGGGATTGGGCAGTTTTGAGGCGTTCACGAATAAGCTGAACTTGCTCTTCAGCTTCACGGAGGGTATCTGGTCCGAACAATTTGCTTTCTCCGGTATCGGACCAATTCAGGGGTGTACGACACTTCTTGCCGTAAAGGGCTTCAAAAGGGGCCATTTGCAGACTAGACTGATAACTGTTGTTGTACGAGAACTCTGCAAACGGAAGACAATCTTCCCACTTGGAACCATAGGATAGAACACATGCGCGAAGCATGTCCTCCAATATCTGGTTCACTCGCTCAGTTTGGCCATCGGTCTGGGGATGATAAGCTGTGCTAAATGCTAACTTGGTTCCGAGGGCTTCATGAAGGGATTTCCAGAATCTTGAGGTGAATTGCGTGCCTCTATCAGATACAATCTTCTTAGGCACACCATGCAGGCTCACTATTCTGGAAATATACAGTCTGCTAACTGAGTCCCGATAGTGGTCTTGACAGGAACAAATGGGCAACCTTGGTCAGTCGATCAACGATGACCCAGATTGAATCATGGCCTCGGTTGGATCTTGGAAGTCCGGTAATAAAATCCATTCCAATCTCATCCCACTTCCACTCGGGAATTTTCAAAGGTTGAAGCAATCCAGCGGGTCGCTGATGTTCAGCCTTAACTCGCTGGCAGATATCACACTTGGCTACGAAAGAACCAATCTCTCGCTTCATTCCATGCCACCAAAATCTTTCTCGAAGGTCTTGGTACATTTTGGTTCCGCCGGGGTGGATTGAATAAGGGGTCTCATGGGCCTCCTTCAGGATTAACTCCTTAAGTTCCGTGACATTGGGCACACAGATACGGTCATTGAATTTCAGCACTCCTTCAGCATCTTCGGTAAAACCGGGTGCTTTGCCGAGGGAAATTTCTTCCTAATTCCTCTATGCTTTCATGACCTTTTGGGCTTCTTTGATTTGATCCATCAGGGTTGGGGTTAACTCTAAATTGGCGAGATAACCATGGCTAACAAGCTCTAGTCCAAAATCTTGGAACTCTTTGAACAAGGCTGGCTGTTCGGCTTGGATCAGGGCATTCAGGGTGCAAGGTTTGCGACTAAGGGCATCGGCAACTACATTAGCCTTTCCAGGGTGATAATGGATTCCAATATCATAATCCTTGATTAATTCCATCCATCTCCTCTGTCGCAGGTTCAGATCTTTCTGGGTGAAAATATACTTCAAGCTTTTGTGATCTGTATAGACCTCGCAGCGATGTCCCGCAAGATAGGGACGCCACGTTTTAAGAGCAAGAACAACAGCAGCTAACTCCAAGTCATGGGTTGGGTAATTCTCTTCATGCGGTCGCAACTGCCGGGACAGGTACGACACAACTTTGCCTTCTTGCATCAGAACGCAACCAAGTCCGAGGCGTGATGCATCGCAATACACGTCGAAACTCTGGGTGACGTCTGGCATATCAGGATTGGGGCTGAGGTTAGTCTCTTCTTCAGTTCTTGGAAACTATCCTCACACTTCTGAGTCCATTCAAATTTCTTGTCCTTCTTCAACAGTTGGGTCATAGGTTTGGCTATACTGGAAAATCCTTCAACGAACTTGCGGTAATAACCGGCAAGTCCGAGAAAGCTTCGGATTTCAAACACTGGTTGGGGATAACCAGTCAAAATGGCTTGATCTTCTCTGGGTCACAGAAATTCCTCCGGCAGATACAACATGTCCGAGAAATGCCACTTCACTGAGCCAAAACTCACACTTGCTAAGCTTGGCATACAGCTGGTGCTCTCGGAGGTCTCCAAAACTAGACGCAGGTGTTCAGCATGCTCTTCTTCGGTCTTGGAATAAATAAGGATGTCATCAAGGAAAACTACCACGAACTTGTCGAGGTACTCCATGAAAATCTTGTTCATGAGATTCATGAAATAGGCTGGGGCATTGGTCAGACCAAAAGACATCACGGTGTATTCAAACAAACCGTAACGAGTGGTGAAGGCGGTCTTGGGAATGTCTGTCTCTCGGATCTTCAACTGATGGTATCCTGTCCGAAGATCGATCTTGGAAAAGACTCGGGCTCCGTTCATTTGATCGAACAGATCCTCGATCTTGGGAAGAGGGTACTTGTTTTTAATGGTCACGTCATTCAGCTTGCGATAATCCACACACAGGCGTGTGGTACCGTCTCTCTTGTCCACAAAATAATGGGTGATCCCCAAGGTGAAGCGCTTGGGCGAACAAGTCCTTTGCTGAGCATATCTGCCAATGCTTCTTCAACTCAACCAGTCTTCCGGATTCATCCGATAAGGTCTTTGGGATATAGGGGCGGTTCCTGGGATAAGCTCAATTATGAACTCAATTTCCCGGTCTGGCGGCATACCAGGCAATTCTTCTGGGAAAACATCCTTGAACAGGTGAACAACACGGATCTCATCTAGGGCAGGTCGAGCTATGCTCTCATGGCAGCCTGGGTGAGATTGACTAGTTTCAGACACATACTCCACTTCTACTTCTTTGTCGGTGGTGATGGATACAGCTCTTCTGGCACAGTCAATTCGACCATGGTACTTGGCTAACCAATTCATACCGAGTATAACATCGATGCCTTGGGTTCCCAGAACAATTAAGTTAACTGGAAACTTTTCTCCTTTGATCTCAAGGGGTACATCGGAGCAAAACATCTTGGTCTCTACGGTGGATTCTGGGATTTGGATGACCATGGGTTTGGGTAAGAGGCTCTCGACTAAACCTCCCTTAGCAACAAATTCTTGGGTAACAAATGAATGGGTAGCACCAGAATCAAACAGAACAGTTGCAGGTACTGAGTTGACAAGGAACGTACCCAGCACAACATCCGGAGCATCCTGAGCTTCTTCAGCATTGATGTGGTGCAGACGACCCTTGGCAACAGCAGCATTTCCGCGGGTGCGGCATTCTTGCCATTTCCATTTCCATTGCGGCCTTGACCATTGTTCTGTGCCGGCGCATTGGGGCGCTGGACATTCCTCTTGGGATTGGGACATTCTGGAGTAGTGACCCTTGTTGCCGCATTCAAAGCAGACACATTGGGATTGCGGGTGAAGTTGTTGAAGTTTCCTCCGGGACGGTTATTGTCATTGGGGCGGTTGAAGTTGTTTGGGCGGTTAGGGTAATTGGGGCGTGGAGCTTGGGGTGGACGATAGGCAGGCCTGGGTTCTGCTGAAAGATACGAGGTTTCTGGCTGCTCGAACCTTCCTGAGCATTCATCCTCCTCTTGCGACCTTCATACATAGACTTGCGCTTGGTCTCCAGCTGGATGGCTTTGTCCACAAGTGACTCCAGATCACGGAAGTCATGGATAACCAAGCACACTGCAGTTCATCATGAAGTCCACTCATGAAACGCTCCATCTTCTTCTCTTCTTTGTCGGTGTCATCAGGAGCATACCGAGATAAGTCGGTAAACTCATCCAGATAACCGACCACATCTTACTTCCCTGCCTCAGCTTGCGGAACTCATCCTTCTTCCTCTCAATAAGTCCGCTGGGAATATGCTTCTTGCGGAACTTCTCCTGGAACTCAGCCCAGTTGATGACATGACCAGCTGCTGGAGAGCCTTGGTAGTTTCCCACCAAGCTCTTGCAGGTCCAGCGAGATAGTGGGTTGCATACAACACTTTCTCATTTTCTCCCACAGCAGCAACTTCAGATTGTTGTCGATGGTGCGAAGCCAATCATCGGCTTCTAGTGGGTGAAGTCCCTTGGAGTAGGTGGGTGGGTTGGTCTTCTGAAAATCGCCTAAGGTGGATCGCTGGTTTCCATCCCATTGCCATTACCACCATTGTTGTTGTTGTTGTTGTTGTTGTTGTTGTTGTTGTTATAAGCGGCTGCGAGTTGTTGCAGGGCAGAGATGAGCTTGGCGCTCTTGCCGGGCATTTTCACGTTCCTCCATGATAAGCGCGAGAAGTTGGGCGGGGGTTGGGTCCGGTGGTGGTGGTGCTGATCCTGATCCTTCCATTGCTGCGACGGGGCGGCATCCTGAAGCACACCGGGTATAAGAGGCAAGGCAAGAAAAGTTCGACTAAGGGAAAAGACGATTCGCAAGTGGTTGATTAATTTAAGGATTATATGAAAATATTTCACACAGATTTAAACAAGACAAACATACTTATATACAACATCACATCAAGGAGTTCACAACAACTCAAGCTTACAACATCACCTTACATCTAAGATACATAACATCTGGTTTCCAAAAGAACCACTACTTCGACTCGACTAGCGATAGGGGTCAACCTAATCCTGCGGTAGTGATCAAGTCACTCGCCTACTGAGGTGGAACCTCCAGCTCTAACACGTCAGCATCTGACTGGTAGGTGGCTCCTCGGGATCCTCCTCCTCGTCCTCGAGAACTGCTCGAGTGGCTCCTCCTCCTCGTCAACTAACTCCTCCTCATCATCCTCCTCCTCACAGTCCATCTCCTCCACGAAGTCATCATCGTCACTGAGGAAAGCGTTGTTCTCCTTGCGGAGATCCTCGCCCTCCTCCTCCATCTCGTCAGTATGGTGCTCTAGATCCTCAATCAGCCGTCCTGCTCTGCCACCTTCGTGCGGAGCTTCACGATAGTCTTCCTCAGCTGGGCCCTCTTCCTGAGAAGAGCACCTTCTCCTCCATCAGCTTCATCTCGTTCTCGCGAAGCTCAACGAGCGACTCGCGGTCAAAGTGAGCTGAATCCTAGTGCGCAACAGATCATCCTGAGTGCACTGAAGTAAGATCTCCATGTCCATGATGTAGCTCCCAAACATCGGGTGGTAAGGGAAGGAGTAGGGTGTCCATCGCAGTTGCGCCTCCCGTAGAACCGGAAACGGGAGTCTACTAACTCCGCCTTGTGCTCCTCACAAAGTCGGGCTAGCATCCTCTGTGTAGCAGTACAGAGACCGTCAACCCAGGTGGCCTCCTTGGTGGTGAAGATGAGCGTCCTGGAACTGGGAGACTTGATGTTCCTGCGAACTGACGACTGATGAGCCAGCTCAGCCTTCCGACACCGTGAACATCAATCTGAGCTCCCTCAAACTCTGGAGCGGGGCGACCTAACAGCTTGGTCAACTCGAACAAGTCCCTCTCAAACGTCAGCTTGCTGTCCTTCTCAAGCTGAACGAACTCGGTCCAATGGAGTGCCATCTACAGTTTTTAAGCAAAATTTTAAGTTAGTTAGTGATAAGTGTACAAAATTTTAATATAGTAGGCAACAAGTGAGTCAAATTTTAAGTTTAATGTGAGAGTTGCAAAATTTTAAGGATACAAGGAAAATGTAATTTTAATGAGAATAATTTTGCATAAGTAAGAGGATTGGAGATAAGCAGTTTTCGAAAATACTTCACTCCTTTCTTTTAGAAATTACTCTTTTGGTAACTGCTAGCTCTAAGTTGACGAGGGAATATCTCCCCGGCAACAGTGCCAGAAACAATGCTTGTACGTCACACGTCAGTTGGGAACCCCAAGAGGAAGGTATGATGAGTGCAGCAGCAAGTTTTCCCTCAGTATGAAACCAAGGTTTAATCGAACCAGTAGGAAAACGAGGTTTGCTTCGAAGGTGTTGGTGAAGGAGTGTAGTGCGGCGCAACACCAGGGATTCCGGTGCCAACGTGGAACCTGCACAACACAATCAAATTACTTTGCCCCAACTTAACAGTGAGGTTGTCAATCTCACCGGCTTGCTGAAAACAAAGGGTTAAACGTATCGAATGGAAATGATGTTTGTTTGCATAAAACAGTAGAGAACAATGATTGCAGTAGATTGTATTTCAGATGTAAAAGAATGGACCGGGGTCCACAGTTCACTAGTGGTGTCTCTCCAATAAGATAACTAACATGCTGGGTAAACAAATTACAGCTGGGCAATTGACAATTGATAAGTGCATATAACATGCATGTGTGAGTTGTGGTGTCTACTATGAGATTCATTTGGGCATTACGACAAAGTACATAGACCGCTATCCAGCATGCATCTATGCCTAAATAGTCCACTTTCCGGTTAACATCCGTACCCCTTCCAGTATTAAGTTGCAAGCAACAGACAATTGCATTAAGTAATGTGCGTAATGTAAACAATACATTCATCCTTGAATAAAGCATTGCTGTTTTACCCCTAGTGGCAACAACACATCTACAACCTTAGAACTTGCTGTCACTATCCCAGGTTAAATAGAGGTTGAACCCAACTATCATGCATAAATACCCCCTCTTGGAGTTACAAGTATTCACTTGGCCAAGGCTTCAACAAGTAACGGAGAGCATGCAAGATCACAAATGACATAGACATGATAATATAATATTCAGCTCCACATAGGTATCAATATAAGTCAGATCCCAGCAAACACAACATGTAGCATTACAATAAGATGATCTTGATCATGATAGGCAGCTCACAAGATCTAAACATGATGGCACAAGTGGAGAAGACAACCATCTAGCTACTGCTATGGACCCATAGTCCAAGGATGAACTACTCACGCATCACTCCGGAGGCGGGCATGGCGATGTAGAGCCCTCCGGTGATGATTCCCCTCTCCGGCAGGGTGCCGGGAAGAGCTTCAGAACCCCCCGAGTTAGGGTTGACGACGGCGGCGGCAGCGAATATGTTCTGGATGAAAGGCTCGGTGTTTTAGGGTTTTCACGTCTCGGGGAATAAATAGGCGAAGGGGCGATGTCGGCGGACCCCCGAGGGGCCCAAACCACACAGGCGCGGCTGGGCCCACTGCCGCGCCAGGTGGTTTGGCCACCTCGTGGTCTCTCCTTCGGACTCCGTGTACGTGCTGGAAAAATAGGGACTGGCCTTTTGTTTCGTGCAATTCCGAGAATATTTCCAGAAGTAACTTTCTGAAACCAAAAACAGCAGAAAACAGGGAACTGGCACTGTGGCATCTTGTTAATAGGTTAGTCCCAGAAAATGCATAAAAGTGATACGAAGTGTATATAAAACATGTAGCAAATGGTATAATATAAGCATGGAACAGCAGAAATTATGGATACGTTGGAGACGTATCAAGCATCCCCAAGCTTAGTTCTACTCGTCCTCGAGTAGGTAAAACGATAACAACAAATAATTTCTGAGGAGACATGCTTTCACACAATCTTGATCAATATATTGCAAGGCTCATGTCATGAATGAAGTGACTCAAAGCAATGATCTATAGTTTGCTAACAAATAGATAAAGAGTAAACAATGAATCATATAAGCAAAAACTTTTCATGAATAGTACTTTCAAGACAAGCATCAAAAAGTTTTGCATAAGAGGTAACTCATAAAGCAATAGATTCAAAGTAAAAGGCATTGAAGCAACACAAAGGATGATTAAGTTTCAGCATTTGCTTTCAACTTGTAACATGTATATCTCATGGATAGTTGTCAACATAAAGCAATATAACAAGTGCAATAAGTAAATATGTAAGAATCAATGCACACAAAGTTGACACAAGTGTTTGCTTCTAAGATAGAAAGGAGTAGGTAAACTGACTCAACATAAAGTAAAAGATAGGCCCTTCGCAGAGGGAAGCAGGGATTAAATCATGTGCTAGAGCTTTTTAAGTTTTCGAAAGCATATAGAGAGCACAAAATAAGTATTTGAGAGGTGTTTGTTGTTGTCAACGAATGGTAGTGGGCACTCTAACCCCCTTGTCAACCAGACTTTCAAGAGCGGCTCCCATGAAGGACGTTATCTCTACCAGCAAGGTAGATCATCCCTCTTCTCTTTTGTTTACACATGTATTTTAGTTTCTTTATAGATGACACTCCTCCCAACCTTTTGCTTACACAAGCCATGGCTAACCGAATCCTCGGGTGCCTTCCAACATTCACATACCATGGAGGAGTGTCTATTTGCAAAATTAAGTTGCTTACTGATAAATCAGGGCAAAACATGTGAAGAGAATTATTAATGAAAGTTGTAATTAATTGGGGCTGGGCACCCCGTTGCCAGCTCTTTTTGCAAATTATTGGATAAGCGGATGTATATGCCACTAGTCCATTGGTGAAAGTCTGTCAGAAGTAAATGACAAGATTGAAAGATAAAACACCACATACTTCCTCATGAGCTATAAAACATTGACACAAATAAGGAGTAATAAAGTTTTGAATAGTTTAAAGGTAGCACATGAAATATTTACTTGGAATGGCAGGAAATACCACATAGTAGGTAGGTATGGTGGACACAAATGGCATGGGTTTTGGCTCAAGTTTTGGATGCACGAGAAGCATTCCCTCTCAGTACAGAGTTTAGGCTAGCAAGGTTGTTTGAAGCAAACACAAGTATAAACCGGTACAGCAAGAATCACATAAAAACATATTGCAAGTATTATAAGACTCTACACTGTCTTCCTTGTTGCTCAAACATTTTACCAGAAAATATCTAGACCTTAGAGAGAACAAATATGCATCCCAAGTCTCAACAAGCTCTACGGTAGTTCTCCACTACTAGGCTTTAACTACATGATGCAAGAGCTTAAACATGATCTACTTGAGAGCTCAAAACAATTGCAAAGCATCAAATCAAACAAGACAATGATCTACAAGAATGCATATGTCTTTTCCAATACCAACTACTACATGTAGCATTTTCTTTCTTCCAAACAAACACCAATAATTTATTTAAACATAAACTCTCCAAATGATAATATAATGCAGCAAGAGAGTATTTATAAACAAGTGCTAACAGCTCGAAGAGATGCATGAAAAACAGGAGCTAAAAGCACTGCAGTAGCTAGTTAAGAATACTCAACAAATATAAGTGAAGAACATGAGTATTCACATGAAAAAGCGGAGCGTGTCTCTCTCCCACACAAGGATTGCTAGGATCCGAATTTATTCAAACAAAAACAAAAATAAAAACACACAGACGCTCCAAGTAAAGCGCATAAGATGTGAAAGAATTAAAATATAGTTTCACTAGAGATGACCTGATAAGTTTGTTGATGAAGAAGGGGATGCCTTGGGCATCCCCAAGCTTAGACGCTTGAGTCTCTCTGAATATGGTTGGGATGAACCACGGGGGCATCCCCAAGCTTAGGCTTTTCACTCTTCTTGATCACATAATATCACCCTTCTCGCTTGATCCTTGAAAACTTCCTTCACACCAAACTCAAGACAGTTCTCATTAGAGGGTTAGTGCATAATCAAAAATTCTCATATTCTGTAATGATACAATCAATCCCAAAGCTTCTGGACATTAGCTACAGCCACCAATGCTTTGTGGAGCAAAGAAATCCACACAAACACAGTAAAAGAGCGAATGCAAAACAAAAGGCAGAATCTGTCAAAAACAGAACAGTCTGGAATGACGAATTTTTTCGAGGCACTTAAGTTGCTCAGATGGATCTGGCCTAAAATAATGAAAGTTGCGTACATATCTCAGGAATATGCGTGATTTTCTCAGAATTTTTTGAATTTTCTACAGGGAGATAAGCTCAAATCCGTGACAGCTAAAAATCTGTCACTGCGCAGAAATCCAAATCTTGCATCAACTTTCAATATAGAACTTTACTTGGCACAACATTGCGATAAAATAAAGATACAAAGGAGTTGCTACAGAAGTAACAAAACTCCTTGACTCAAAGAAAACAAAAATAACAGCAAATAAAAACGATGGGTTGTCTCCCATAAGCGCTTTTCTTTAACGCCTTTCAGCTAGGCGCAGAAAGTGAAAATCAAGTGTTATCAAGAGAAGAAGCATCAACATCATAACTTGCTCTAACAATAGAGTCAAAAGGTAACTTCATTCTCTTCCTAGGGAAGTGTTCCATACCTTTCTTGAGAGGAAATTGGTACCTTATATTACCTTCTTTCATATCAATGATGGCACCAACAGTTCGAAGAAAAGGTCTTCCCAAAACAATAGGACAAGATGCATTGCATTCAATATCCATAACAATAAAATCAACGGGGACAAGGTTATTTTTACTGTAATAAAAACATCATTAACTCGCCCCAAAGGTTTCTTCATAGCATTATCAGCGAGAAAAACATCCAAATAACAATGTTCCAAAGGTGGCAAATCAAGAATATCATAAAGCTTCTTGGGCAAAACCGAAATACTTGCACCAAGATCACACAAGGCATTGCAATCAAAATCATTCACCTTTACCTTAATGATGGGTTCCCAAATCTTCCACAGGTAAATTGTGTTTGAGCATAGGCTGACGAAGGAATACTTCATCAAGCTCATTCCTTTCTTCCCTGAAGTTCTCACTTTCATGATTCTCCATATGTTGCTGCAAAGCATTGTTAGGAGCAAGAACAATAGATGCAAGTTGAGCAATTTCAAAATCCTCACTAGGCAATTCAGTTTCATAAGGTGCTTTAGCAAATTTAGAGAAATTGAATTCATAAGATTCACCAGCAAATTTAGTAAAGATTTCTCTTTCTTACAGTCTATAACAGCACCACAAGTATTCAGAAAAGGTCTACCAAAAATAATAGGACAACTATCATTGGCAGCCGACCCAAGTACAAGAAAATCAGCAGGGTATTTAGTCTTGCCACAAAGGACTTCGACATGTCTAATGATACCAATTGGAGAGATAGTTTCCCTATTAGCAAGCTGAATAACCACATCAATCTCTTCAAGTTTACAAGGAGCAATTTCGTGCATAATTTCCCTATAAAGCTCATAAGGAATAGCACTAGAACTTGCACCAATATCACATAATCCATAATAGCAATGATCACCTATCCTAACAGAAAGCACAGGAACACTAGACTTCCTAGAACTTTTAGGATGTGAGACAATATTAGAAGCATCCTCACAAAAGATAATGTGTCTATCTTCTAAATTTTCAGTGACAAGATCTTTAACCAAAGCTACAACAGGTTCAACAGTTATTTGCTCATCAGGTTTGGTAGTTTTCTTATTACTTTTACTAACAACACCAGTTATGATAGTATGTTCCTTAATCTTATTAGGAAAAGGAACTTTTTCAATATAAGGTTCTGGAATAATGCGATCAGCAACATTAACCTCAACACCTTTAGATATATGAGAAACAGATTCATCTTTATATGGTTCATGATAATTTTTCAAACCCTCCTTCGGCAAACCGAAATAGGAAGCAAAGGCTTTATAAAAGTTTGCAACAATTTGAGAGTCAAGACCATAAGTAGTGCTAATTTTGTGATAATCATCAGTATCCATAATTTTTTTAACACACTCAAAGTCATAGTTTATACCTGACTCCCTACCTTTGTCATTCTCCCATCCTTCAGTGTTCTCCTGAATCCGATCAAGAAGGTCCCACTTAAACTCTTCTTTATTACGAGTGAACGATCCAGCACAAGTGGTATCCAATAGAGTTTTATCTTGAAAGGAGAGTCTTGCATAAAAGTTATCAATAACAATATTACCAGGAAGCTCATGAATGGGACATTTGAGCATTAATGCCTTCAATCTCCCCCACGCTTGAGCGATACTCTCTCCATCATAGGGCCAGAAGTTATATATAAGGTTCCGATCCTTATGAATCTCACTTGGAGGATAGAATTTGGAGTAAAAGAGAGGTACAATTTCCTCCCATCAAGAGAATACCCATTCTTCAGCAGTTTATACAATGTGCAGCTTTACCAGACAGTGATAGAGAGAATAATTTATTCTTAACTTCTCCCATCGAGATACCTGCACACTTAAATAACTCGCACAATTCATGCAGAAATAACAAATGTTCTCCAGGATGGACAGTTCCATCTCCTGCATAGCGGTTATTTGTGACACGTTCAACAATTTTCATAGGAATTTTGAACGGTATTACCTGCTCATCTGGCGCCTCCTCTACTACCTTAGCAGTGGTAGTTGTTTTCCCAAATAGGAATTCAAGAGAAGACCCCTCCATAATGAGATATAGCAGCAGGCAAAAATAAAAACAGCACGTACAATAAATGTTTCCCTTACCAATTCCACTTACCAATAGCGCTACACTGCCCGGCAACGGCGCCAGAAAACGTGTTGCTAGCTCTAAGTTGACGAGGGAATATCTCCCCGGCAACAGTGCCAGAAACAATGCTTGTACGTCACACGTCAGTTCGGAACCCCAAGAGGAAGGTATGATGAGTGCAGCAGCAAGTTTTCCCTCAGTATGAAACCAAGGTTTAATCGAACCAGTAGGAAAACGAGGTTGCTTCGAAGGTGTTGGTGAAGGAGTGTAGTGCGGCGCAACACTAGGGATTCCGGTGCCAACGTGGAACATGCACAACACAATCAAATTACTTTACCCCAACTTAACAGTGAGGTTGTCAATCTCACCGGCTTGCTGAAAACAAAGGGTTAAACGTATCGAATGGAAAATGATGTTTGTTTGCATAAAACAGTAGAGAACAATGATTGCAGTAGATTGTATTTCAGATGTAAAAGAATGGACCGGGGTCCACAGTTCACTAGTGGTGTCTCTCCAATAAGATAACTAACATGCTGGGTAAACAAATTACAGCTGGGCAATTGACAATTGATAAGTGCATATAACATGCATGTGTGAGTTGTGGTGTCTACTATGAGATTCATTTGGGCATTACGACAAAGTACATAGACCGCTATCCAGCATGCATCTATGCCTAAATAGTCCACTTTCCGGTTAACATCCGTACCCCTTCCAGTATTAAGTTGGAAGCAACAGACAATTGCATTAAGTAATGTGCGTAATGTAAACAATACATTCATCCTTGAATAAAGCATTGCTGTTTTACCCCTAGTGGCAACAACACATCTACAACCTTAGAACTTGCTGTCACTATCCCAGGTTAAATAGAGGTTGAACCCAACTATCATGCATAAATACCTCCTCTTGGAGTTACAAGTATTCACTTGGCCAAGGCTTCAACAAGTAACGGAGAGCATGCAAGATCACAAATGACATAGACATGATAATATAATATTCAGCTCCACATAGGTATCAATATAAGTCGGATCCCAGCAAACACAACATGTAGCATTACAATAAGATGATCTTGATCATGATAGGCAGCTCACAAGATCTAAACATGATGGCACAAGTGGAGAAGACAACCATCTAGCTACTGCTATGGACCCATAGTCCAAGGATGAACTACTCACGCATCACTCCGGAGGCGGGCATGGCGATGTAGAGCCCTCCGGTGATAATTCCCCTCTCCGGCAGGGTGCCGGGAAGAGCTTCAGAACCCCCCGAGTTAGGGTTGACGACGGCGGCGGCAGCGAATATGTTCTGGATGAATGGCTCGGTGTTTTAGGGTTTTCACGTCTCGGGGAATAAATAGGCGAAGGGGCGATGTCGGCGGACCCCCGAGGGGCCCAAACCACAGGCAGGCGCGGCTGGGCCCACTGCCGCGCCGCCAGGTGGTTTGGCCACCTCGTGGCTCTCCTTCGTCTCTCCTTCGGACTCCGTGTACGTGCTGGAAAAATAGGGACTTGGCCTTTTGTTTCGTGCAATTCCGAGAATATTTCCAGAAGTAACTTTCTGAAATCAAAAACAGCAGAAAACAGGGAACTGGCACTGTGGCATCTTGTTAATAGGTTAGTCCCAGAAAATGCATAAAAGTGATACGAAGTGTATATAAACATGTAGCAAATGGTATAATATAAGCATGGAACAGCAGAAATTATGGATACGTTGGAGACGTATCAGTAACATTTGTCTAACGACCATGCTAACTAAGGTTTCCTAAAGTCAGGATGGCTCTGATACCAAGTCTGTGGGGACCCCGGACTAGCTGTCCGAAATACCCAATTATGCTTAACACAACGATCCCGTGATCAGTCTGTCGTTGCACATAATCCGAATTGGATACAAAGTTTACATCCATTACAATACCGAATTAAAAGTCTTACATAAATGGTCATTTAGACCAAGTCTTACATAGGTGCCTTCATGGGCCAAACCAAAATATCAGCGGAAGCTACGGCGTAGTAGACATCATATTCTAACGATGACAACCCGACAGGCAGCTGACTTGTGGAGATCCTTAGTTGGCGTAGAAGTCGCCATACGCCTGCTCGGCGTAGTGCTCCTCCTCGTAGTCTGGCTAGGTCAATAGCCAGGGACGAAACCAATATGAGTACATTTGAATGTACTCGCAAACTACCCCAACATGAGTATGCACTAGTTTTATTTTAGTTGACAACTTTTATTTATTTAAAACATCTCTATATCTTTATTGAAAAAAAAAGTAAGAAGAGTTTTATAACTATCTTTAAAGAAGTCACCATTTTATCTGTTTCTCCAAAACTCCTCCTTTTTCCGACAATAGCCCGTCATGGTCCACTTTCATCCAACCACCTCATACCGATCCGTTGGTATAGGTGTAGGAAACATTCTCCACTTCATTTTTCTTTTTAAAACTCAATTCTTTTAAAAACTTGCACATGGTCAAAGTAGGGCCTCCCAACTGTCCATATCCGAGGACTCGGCTATTCAAATAGTTTTACACTCTGCAGAGTTAGCACGCTTTTTCCCACATCCATCCGGCAACTCATCGTGTCCGCCACGTCTCGCCATACAGGGTGTATGCGAAGTAAGCCGCCGACCATAGCCTATCCTTTGCTCATGCTAGTATAGGATCCTTCCCATATGACACTTCCAACACACTTAACCCAGCCCGTCGGAATCTAAGTGTGAGGACTCATAGGTTTTGTCCGGCGGTGTATGGTGGAACCTTCAATCCTCCTCCTTATCTTTTCATAGAGTTTGAGCGAGGACCCGGGTCAGGGTAGATCAACACACTATCCCCTCATGCATGACGGAGTCATCTCCGTCGATGAGGTATCCCGTACAAATATGAGCAAATTATATGACTAAGCCCTTTCCCATATGTGGTAGATGTGGTCGCACAGGGTATCGGCTGGTTGACGTAAGTACAAGGACACACTGTGCATTTTTCATAAACATCACCATTTTTCCACTTCTCCATTCCAACATCGACATCTCGGCATTTCATAATCTCACAAGTAATTTCAAAGGAGTTTTGAATAAACCATATTTATTTTTCCCATCCTATAATTTCATATAGCTATCTTATATTTCTACATAAGTGGCAAAATAATTTCCATATTCTTTTGAAAAGGGTTTTATAAATCTTGCCTTGAGAGTAAAACAGGTTATGAAAGTAGATACATATGTTTGTAGTGCAAGCTCAGAGAGTAGCTTGCCTTGCTCGGCAAAGTGATCTTGGTCGTGATCTTCAGTTTCAACAAACTCTCCTTCCTCGATAAATCCGACAGCGTTCTCGTCTAATTAATAAGCAAACAAATGCAAACAATCACTAATCTATACAAGCTATCATCTCAACATAACAATCATAAACATCACAAATAGCTACTGCACACATCAAACCATACAATTTGGTTTCAAAATAAATGAATTAAACATTATTTAATTATTTCTAAATTATGGCAGAAACTTGTTGGACATGTTTAATTCCACAACTTGAGTTCTGTTGGTCACAAAAATACAAACTAAAATTCTATGGAAAGCTACTGATGTGTAGAAGACAGCACAATTTGGTTTGGATCGATTGGAGTTACCAAACTCCCTACACATTTGTTTGAATCTAGAAACTTAATAACCATGTTTTGGCTACCATTTAAATTCTATTGTTCCAAAAATTAAATCCTTTTAGGGGTGACTAAACATGGCTAAATGTGATCTAACAAAATTGGTCCTAATTCATTTGGGTTAACCATTAAACATATTTAAATGTTTGAGTGCAGAAGGGTGTTTAAATTTCAACTTTATACTAAACAAATCCTACTGCACAAATAATTCTACCAAAATTAGGGAAGCTAATACATGGCAGTACTAAGCTAACAAAATTGGTTTGGAATTATTTGGACTAACAGAATATCAGAAACAACAAGTTTAGAATTTAAACCTTCTGTAGTATTTTTAATAATACTTTTTAACTATTCATCAAAATGAATTGAATCCAATTGGGTTGGTTAAACATTTTCATAAGCTTTCCCGAACAATTGCATTTGATTTATTTGGATTCCTAAATCTCGAGATATTAAATTTTAAAGTTGGATCCAGTACTGATTTCATATTTCAATTTAAATAGAGAACACCTAGTTATGGATAATGTTTAAATTTCTGACGAGTGGGGCCTACATGGCAGCGACACAGTGCGCGCGTGGAAATGTTTAAATATCTGACGAGCGGGGCCCGCTCGTCAGTGGCTGATCTAATCGAAACGGTACGCGGCCGTTGATCAACGATCGAACGGCTCACGGAGCCCGCGTTCATCGATGACCTAAACATGGCGTCGCCGGAGCTCCGGCGACGGCGAGGGTGGTCAGTGGGGGTACCAGGGAGGTCTAGGGACGGTGGAGATGACGCGAAACGACGGCGGCGGCGTGGGGAGAGCTCCTGGTCGAGTTTCGCTTGCTGGGATGGAGTGCAGCGTCCACGGCGAGCTGCTGCACTTCCGCGGCCACGGGCAGCACTCCGGCGAGCTCCTGGCGTCTCCCCTGTGCACGATACAGAGGGAAAAAGATGCGCGTGAGGGCGGTGAGGGTGGAGAACAAGGTGCAGGGCAGAGAGGGGAAAATGGTGGTGTGTGGCGTTGCGGCCGTGGTCAACCTCGACGCGGCAGTGGCGGTGGCCGTGCACGCCCTCCGGCGGTGCACAGATGAATCGAGAGGGGGGAGTGAGGGAGTGGGACGGTGTGGTGCTTCCAGAGGGGTGCGGGGGTGGTTTTATAGGGCAGAGGCTGGTCCATGTGGTCGCGGTGCACACGGCGGCGTCCATGGCGCACGGGAGGTGATCTCCCGCTCGATTCGCGCGGCTACGGTGCAGGAAACGTGGCGACGGGGTGTCTACCGGGGTCCGGGCTTGTTCTAGAAGGTGCTGGCCGAGCCGTGCGTGTCGAGGGGCTAGGAGTGGGGCGAATTTGGCCGGCATCGCCGCGGCTTGACACGGCGGAGCTGGGGTGGATTCGAGGTGAGGGAGAGCTCGAGTGCTCTCCTCTGCGGCGCAGAGGCTGCAGAGGCTCGGGGGCGAGGGAGAGTGCGGCCAGGGGGGGCCTGGGGAGCGCGGGAACGGCGGGGAGCGGCATGGCGACACGGCGACGCGTCGGGGCGAGGGAGAGAGGTAGGGGATGACGCTTTTGCAGAAAGCCCCCTGCCTCCTCTCTGCTTCTGTTTTCTGTTATTTCCATTTCAGTCCAGCAGCATCTTCTAGAATTTATTTGAGGCACTTAAACACTTTAGAAAAATTTCCAAATATTTGTGGGACTTTCCCATAATATGTAGAAGCTCCACAAAAATTGGCTTTGCAAAATAAAATGTTTTGAATCATTTTCTTTCATAGGGTTTTAATTATGGCATTTTGTTTTATTTCAATTGTTTTTACTTTTGAGTTTTAAAATAGGTGTAAAATATTATTTGAGGGAGATAAGTAGTAAGGATGAAATGAGGGGTTTCATATACCATTCCTCTGAATTTTGTTTGAAACAATTTGAGTTTCCCACTTGGAGAATTTGTGTGACACATGTCACATTCATTTTCTTGTTTCAACTTTTATTTTATTCCTCTTCTTTTATTCCTATTTTTCCTTAGAGCAAACAACACACATTTAGCAAGAACTAAATAGCACAAGCAACTAAGATTAATTACCACAAGCAACAATTTATATACAACACATAATAATCAACAAAAGTTTTTGTTGGCTCTCATTTTTGGAGTAATAATACTTATAATATTTTTGGGATGTTACACTTGGCTCGAAGGCGAGAACTCGCAATTAGGTGGCGAGAACGAGACAACCCACCACATTCCATGTGGCCTCTCATCCCCGCCTTTAAGCATTTTTATTTACCGGTATCTACATTTCTCCACCATCATCCGGACATTCCATCAACATTTCCAACAATGAAATATCCACCGGACAACTAAGCATTTACTAAGTATGGCTAAGCATATACATGACGTAGTCAAGCAACTCAGGCCAACAAAGCAATCCTATGGATATTAGGAGGGAAACAGGTAATGGCATCGGAAACATAATGCAACTAATAGGATACTCTAATCCAACCAAAGTGACATTTGGAACCGCATGCAATATTATAGTGGAGAAAATAGTTGCGGAAAACATAGGAGGGGACATGCTCAGAGGGGGATTACGCTTGCCTTGTTCAACGGGCTGGTAAAACGGGTCGTCAGGGTATTGTGGAGAAACCCCGACTCCTTGATCTATCGATGTATAAGAACACCGGAAAGCACAATCAAATACCACACCATATAAAACAAGTGCAATGCACAACCACATGATGATATGACATTTTAAATGCACCATAAAAGCATTGAACATGACCAACAAGTTAAATGGGGTCCCAATTATATTTATTGCATTAATTGGAATAATCCCCATATTTAAACTTAATAGAATTAGCCATTCTTGAAAAAGTACAGTACTGAAATATTGCCCGAAAATGCATGCAATTGATGTTACTGGATACCTCATAATTTTGTGAGCATTTTGATGTATTAAACACATTTTTCTGAATAACCAATTGAAAGTTATTGCATTTTCAATATTTAGTTTAGTGCTGCCATTTTAGCAACTCATTTTAAACAACAATAAAACTAAGTATCCATGTTGGGTAACTAGGTGAAACATGAAGTACATTAGTTGCTGATCATTTTGGTATATCAAACTCAATTTTTGGATCCCTCTTTAATAAGTTATGAATTTTCTAAATTCATCTTTAATTCTGCCCTTTTTCTGAAATGCAAGAAACCTTTATTTCCAGTATTCATTTCATCATAAAATTGACATGGAAAAGGTAAAGTTCCTTCCCCTGGTCATTTAGAGACCAAGTATGCATTTTCTGATCTATAATTAAAAAGATATGAATTTCTCAAAAATGCATTTCTTTTCTGCCCTTTTCTTATTTCTAATAAAACGTCAAATAAATTAATTTATTTGGATGTGTGAGTTATACCAACAGACAGGTTGTATTTTTCTGAACAATTTGGTATATCATTTGTAATTTTTTGACAAGTATTTACCAAGTTATGGATTTTAAAAGTTTGAACAATTTTCTGCCTATTTATTTCATTTCCCAGAAATTCCAGCGAAACGTTTCGCACCCGGTCCTGGGCTACCCAGAGCCACCGATGGCTGGGGGCCATGCCACGCTGGCGTCCACGTGGGCAAGCAGAGGCCCACGGCCTTGGGTTGACCGCGACGATGCCGAACGGGCGCGAACGCACGGCGGTGATCACCGACGGCGGCTCGCACGCGCTCGACGGAGGAACAAGCGCGGGGACGATCTAAGGGCGGCATTCGACGTGCACGGCTACGGGCTACCTACTGGCGGCGCCACAGACCAAATGGTCACCGGGAGAAGCTCCGGCGACTAGCTACGGCGGCGGTTGCGCACGGCCACGGCGGAGACTACGGCTACGTGACGACCTATCGGGAGAGGAGGAGAACGGAGATGCCCAGGAGCACGGCGTGCTCACCCTTGATGCGTGGGTACTCGCGGCGTTGACGGAGAAGGTCGGAGGTGGTCGTGAGCTTCCTCGAAGCTCGGCGGCCGTGGTCGGAGAAGACGAGCAAGGCGAAGTCGATCCCGGGCTCCCCTCTTCGATTCCTTTGGCAGAGACAGAGAAGAGGACGCGGCGAAGACGATGGTGCTTGTCGATCTGCTCGTGGAGTCCTGGAACGGCGGCGATGCGTCAACGAACGCGAGCTACGGCGCGGCCATGGCGGCTTGGGTTAGGGTTAGGGTTCGGGGAGAGGGCAGCGAGAGAGGGCGTCGGGGTGCTCTTCTTATGCAGGGTCCGGACGCGTGGATGCTCGACAGCGAGGCGGGGCGCGGTACGGCGGTGAGCGAGCTGGTGCGTCGCGAGCAATGGCGCGGCGCGCGGTCGCTACAGGGAAGAGACGACGGCTTTGCGAGGAACCCCCTGGAAGACTTTTCCATATTACAACTAGGTCCCTTTTCTGTTTATTCTAATTCCAGCAGCAATTCAGTGATTTTATTGAGGCACTTAAACATTTTAGAAAAATCTGAGAAAATTCATGTAGCCTCCCAATAACATGTAGAAGCACCATAAAAATTGGTGTTGCAAAATAAAAAGTTTTGACCAACATTTGTTCATAAGATTTGTTTATGGTATTTTTGGTTAACTCCAAATTGTTATATCCTTATTAAATTGAGAGCAAGTGGAAATATTATTTTTGAACTCTTGGAACTTCCTTGACAAATATATTAACTTGCTAACTTTTGTTTGTCAAGATTAAATGTTTCAGTTGGATCACCTCAATGCATGGATGCCATGATGCATGACTGAAAGGAAAAGTGAAAATTTGGTTCAAATTTTATAATACCAAAAGTGGGGCGCTGTTACAAGTCTACCCCGCTTACAGGAATCTCGTCCCGAGATTCTAAGATTGCGGAAAGAAGTCGGGATACTCCTCACGAAGACTAGACTCCCTTTCCCCGGTTGCTTCCTCTTCGGAATGGTTAGACCACTGAATTTTGAGGAACTTGGTGGACTTGTTACGAGTCTTCCTTTCTGCTTCATCCAGGATACGGATAGGATGCTCGCGATAAGTGAGATCTTCCTGGATATCCAGCTCCTCATGGTTGACTCCATGAATAGGATCTTTGAAACAAAGGCGAAGTTGGGATACATGAAACACATCATGCACATTTGGGAAGATGACCGGTAACTCCAACTGATAATGAAGATCTCCTCGCTTGGCCAGAACGGTGAAAGGGCCAACATAGCGAGGGGCCAATGCTTGTCATAGTAACTCTTCTGCCTAGACTGGGCAATCTTCAGATTCTCTCGTATGATTCTGACCTTCTCCTCAGCTTCATTGATAATATCCGGACCAAAGAGTGCCCTTTCTCCGGTCTCGGACCAATTCAGCAGAGTTCGGCATTTTCTTCCATACAGAACCTCGAATGGGGCCACACCCAGACTGGCTTGATAGCTATTGTTATAGAAGAACTCCGCGAAGAGAAGATATTTCTCCCAATCTTTGCCAAAGGAGAGTGCACATGCCCTGAGCATGTCCTCCAAAACTTGGTTCACCCTTTCGGTCTGTCCATCTGTTTGAGGATGGAACGCGGTGCTGAAGTTGAGACGAGTTCCCATAGCTTGCTGGAAACTAGTCCAAAACTTGGAGGTGAACAGACTTCCATGATCCGAGATTATCTTCTTGGGAACACCGTGAAGTACGACGATCCTTGAGGCATACATATCTGCCAACCTGGCAGCTGTGATGTCCACACGGACAGGGAGGAAGTGAGCAACTTTTGATAGTCGATCAATGATTACCCAAATTGCATCGTTTCCCTTAGGAGACTTCGGCAGTCCAGTAATGAAATCCATACCAATTTCATCCCATTTCCACTCAGGGACTGCAATAGGGCGAAGAGTGCCGGCAGGCCTTTGATGTTCAGCCTTTACTCGTCGACAGGTGTCGCATTCAGCAACATACTTGGCGATTTCTCGTTTCATCCGAGTCCACCAGAATTGTTGTCGAAGGTCTTGGTACATTTTTGTACTGCCGGGATGAATAGAGAGAGGTGAATCATGAGCTTCTTGGAGGATCAGCTCCCTCAATTTTTGGTTCTTTGGCACTACTAGACGGTCACCAAAATAAACGGCTCCGGATTCATTGACGGAGAAACATTTGGCCTTTCCGCTAGCAATGTTCTCCTTGATTTTCAGAATACCCTTATCACGTTTTTGCGCCTCCTTTATCTGGTCTTCCAGAGTAGACTTGATCTCCATATTTGCTAGATACCTAGAGGGAACAATTTCCAGGTTCAAACGAGCGAACTCTTTACAAAGAGCAGGTTGAGCCGCTTCAATCATCAGATTGTTGCAATAGGACTTCCGACTTAGCGCGTCAGCCACGACGTTGGCTTTGCCGAGTTGATAGTTCAGACTCACGTCATACCCTTATCACGTTTTTGCGCCTCCTTTATCTGGTCTTCCAGAGTAGACTTGATCTCCAGATTTGCTAGATACCCAGAGGGAACAATTTCCAGGTTGTGTGAAGAGGTACTTCTGACTCTTATGATCCGAGAAAATCTCGCAACGGTTACCAAACAGGTATGGTCTCCACTGCTTCAGAGCATAAACAACGGCGGCAAGTTCTAGATCATGAGTAGGGTAATTGTGCTCATGCGGTTTCAGTTGGCGGGAGGCATACGCCACCACATGGCCCTCTTGCATGAGTACACAGCCCAAGCCTTGAACGGAGGCGTCACAGAAGACGATGAAATCCTTGCTGGTGTCCGGCAGGACGAGCACAGGAGCAGACGTGAGTTTGGCTTTCAGTGTTTTGAAGCTCTCTTCAGCTTTGTCCGTCCATACGAACTTTGTACCCTTCTTGAGAAGGTCAGTCAGG
The DNA here is from genome assembly GCA_947311845.1 of Poa pratensis. Classification (NCBI taxonomy): domain Eukaryota; kingdom Viridiplantae; phylum Streptophyta; class Magnoliopsida; order Poales; family Poaceae; genus Poa; species Poa pratensis. The sequence goes on along the minus strand of CAMZMU010000050.1, from coordinate 20,350,483 downwards.
GCCTTGGCTATCTTGGAGAAACCTTCGATGAATCGGCGATAGTAACCCGCCAATCCGAGAAAGCTACGAATGTCCTTGACTGACATTGGATTTTTCCAGTCCAGAATAGATTGAATCTTGTCGGGAATGACTGCCACACCATTAGCGGATATCACATGGCCAAGGAAGACAAGTTTATCCAACCAGAACTCACACTTGGAGAACTTGGCATAAAGACGGTGCTCACGAAGTCGTGTCAGAACCAACCGAAGGTGTTCATCATGCTCTTCGTTGGTTTTAGAATAGACGAGGATGTCATCAATGTAGATGACGACGAACTTGTCGAGATAATCCATGAAGACCGAGTTCATGAGCCTCATGAAGGTAGCTGGAGCATTGGTGAGGCCGAAGGACATGACAGTGTACTCATATACGCCATAGCGAGTAACGAATGCCGTCTTGGGATATCTTCCTTTCGGATCTTTATCTGATGGTACCCGACCTCAGATCCATCTTGGAGAATACTGTTGCACCAGCTAACTGATCTAACAGATCATTGATCCGGGGAATAGGATACTTGTTCTTGATTGTCACTGCATTCAACGGCCTATAATCAGAGACCAAACGAGGAACAGTTGAATCCCTCTTTTTGACAAAGAGTACCGGACAACCCCAAGGTGAACTGCTAGGCTGAATGAAATCCTTCGCTAACAGGCCATCAATTTGCTCCTTCAACAGAGCCAACTCTTCCACCGGCATACGGTAGGGTTTCTTGGAAATCGAAGCGGTACCTGGCATCAATTCTATCACAAACTCCACACTTCGATCAGGGGGCATGCCAGGCAATTCTTCCGGGAACACATTTGGGAAGTCACACACCACGTGTATTTCATGTATTTCAGGAGGGGATTCGCCTTCCATGAAGTAAAGGCGGATCTCTGGTGAGAGGGGAATGACTGAAGATGGAGGTCTTGATAGTGCAGACCAATACTCTACAGTGTCGCCAGAAGAAGTAGTCACAGTAATGGTCTTCGCCGCATAATCGAGATTAGCCCGGTATTTTACTAGCCAGTTCATGCCCAGTATGACATCAATGCCGTTTGACTTCAGAGCTACCAGCGCAAAAGGGAAAGACCGGTGACCTATATCAATCTGGACCTCAGGAGTAATCCCATCGGTTTGCCAATTGGAACCAGGCGTGGAGATTACCAAGGGACGACTCATCTTCACGAACGGTATGTTGTGGTCTTTTGCAAAAGCTATAGAGATGAATGAATGCGATGCTCCAGAGTCGAACAAAACTGTAGCGGGATTGTCATTGATTCGTAGCTCACCCATGAGGACGCCGGGGTCCTCCTCAGCTTCTTCTGCAGAGACGTGGTTCAGGCGACCACGCACGGTAGGGCCAGCCTTGCCGGCTGGAGTGGCGGGGGCTCATGCAGGTGTTCCCAAAATAGGTGTCTTCTGGGGGCACTCCCTGGAGTAGTGGCCCGCCTGGCCACAGGTGTAGCAGGTAAGTCCTGGTGGGCGATACCCACTTCCGCTCGCCCCAAGTGTCGGAGTAGTGGGGCACGGCGGTGGTGGCTTGTATCCCGCGGCCCTCGGCATGAATGGAGCACGCGGCACTGCACTATAGGGTACAAAGACCTTGCGCTTCTTGTTCCCAGGAACCGAGGAACTCGGGTGGTCCCCTTGTGCGGGCCTCTTGGAAGCCTCGAATTCCTTCCTTCCCTGCTCAAGAGTAAGAGCCTGGTTGAACAACTCCTGGTAGTTCTGGAACTTGAAGGGCAGCAACTCATAGCGGAGCCTCGGCGCAAGGCCCTTGCGGAACAACTCCTGCTTGTCGGCATCATTGGTCACGTCCCGAGGGGCGTAACGAGAGAGATGGTTGAACTGACACCCATAAGCTCGGAGGTCCATACGACCCTGGTGCAGATCCAGGAACTCCCTCCTCTTTAGGTCCATTATCGGCTGAGGTATGTAAGCCGCACGAAAGGCTGTGCGAAAGTCCGCCCAAGTGAAGGCATGGCCTGCCGGGAATAACGCCACATGACTCTCCCACCAACAGCCAGCCGCACCAGTCAGGAGGTAGGTGGCGAAGTTGACTTGCTCGGCCACTGGGACATGCAGCGCGGCGAACTTGCGCTCCAGAGCGCGAAGCCAGTCATCAGCTTCCAGTGGCGCCTTAGCATCAGCAAAGGTGGGTGGCTGCGAGCGCAGGAACTCAGTGAGAGTGCTGCAGCCATTGTTCCTCTGTGCATTCTGCTGCACTATCTGCTCGAGCAGTCGCTCATTGCGCCCGCGGTTCTCCTCAATGGCCATCAAGACCTGATCCATTGAGGGTGGTGGTGGCGGTTCCTCATCATGGTTGTTGTTACCGTGGCTTCCTCGAGTCATTCTGAAGAATTGACAAAGACACAGTTAGTATCTATCTCTGAATGGTCGAGACAATAGCATTAACGTCTACTCAAGTACACGGACTAGGGACGATAATACTTTGTGTAGCAACGAGCAAGGGACCAACAAGATGAAACTTGGGTCGAAGATCAGCATCATGTACTACTAGCGTGAGATTCAAATGGTTAAGAAACCACGTGATTCAACCCACACTATCCGGCACAATCCGGGACCTTCGGTTCAATTCCTTGGGTTAAGACCCAAAGAAGGAATAAGTGATTTGGCTCAATAAGAATAACAGGATTTGTAAACATCTGAGCTGATTTCGGATTGTAGCGCAGCGGGAGCAACCTGACACGTAGATACTAAGCTAGAACCCAACCTCGTGATCCTAAAGTTTTGAGGTAACAGATGAGAAGAAAACTTTTCACTCAAATTGAGGTAAGATTTCTCCGAGATTAGAATGTAACCAGATAAGGAGTAAAAAGAATCCTAAGATGGTTTTCACAACTCATTTTTAGGTTAAAAATATTTTCACAAACACTAGACTCAACGTCGACCAGTAGAAGGGTTTCCTACAGGCAGTCCTGCTCTGATACCAACTTGTAACGCCCCGACCGCGGAACTATACAGTGATGCTGTGTGTCACCGGTTAAGCGATACAAACGGAGGTTACGGGTTTACCAATCCCCGGCCAAAACCTTTGGCAGGCGTTGCTCGAATGGATCATCGGCAACGCAACACCCCGATTGATGCCTTAACGCAGGCACAACTATCAATGCATAATAGAGAGATCAAGACTTGTGGAACAACTGGCACATTACAGACTCTACGACTCAAAGCATTATAGTTCAACTCTTATAATAGAGAAAGATAGCAAATATTACAACCAGAGGTCACAGACCCAACAGTACAATATGCGGAAGCGAATTAATTTGTTCTAACAACAAGATCCAAATTATGGCCTAAGAGGCCTACAGATAAACATTCCAGCGCCAGCTGTCCGGAGATGTCCCAAGCTGCCACCTGGGAACCCCAGACTACTCGTCGACGTCCACAAAGAACCCACCTTCAAGGTCGATGAAGTCCTCCTCTGAAAGAATCAACAAAGCAACGTTGAGTTCGACGAACTCTGCAAGATTGCTAGAGCTACTAGCTCGATGAGTGGCTTACAAAGGTTTTATGGCTGTTTTGCATAAAGCTAGTTTTCTTTAGAAAAGACATCTGGCATCGACTAATCAGAATATTTTCAAAGGGGTAAGAAGTAACTCTTTCTTCTGATCATCTTCACCAACAACCAACATCAACCACTGTATCTGTCTACAAGGCACCTCCCTGAATCACCCTCGAGGAAGTCAACCTTGCATTCTTGGTAGTACCTTTAGTACTCAGGTTTTAATCATTCCGTTCAAGTTTTCTATGGTCTCTGAATCCGGCACCAAGTCGTCCTTAACCGTGGACACGACTTTTCGAAAAGATTTACCCTGCAGGGGTGTACAATGTTTACCACGCGTACCGTCCGGCCCATTGCCTAGCTATTAGCTCTCTTCCATGGAAAGCCGGCTGGGTGGGAGCGGTGTCGACTTCTCCCACGCTTGAGACTATCCAGGATCATCAGTGGCGGTAGGGCAAGTTCAGTGCCTCCAACACCCTGCCCCACGGCCACTCATTTTCCTAAACACCACCATCCTCATCTCAGTCCTGGCCACCATCTTCACGCACACGCAAATGGAAGCTCGAACTAGAGGACCCTGGCTAGCCCCGCCCGAGTTATTTAGTCTATGAGGGTTCCTGCAATTGCATAGGCCTCACGCATGTGTGCACGCTCGGTCTTGGCTCGAAGGCGAGAACTCGCAATTAGGCGGCGAGAACGAGACAACCCACCACATTCCATGTGGCCTCTCATCCCCGCCTTTAAGCATGTTTATTTACCGGTATCCACATTTCTCCACCATCATCCGGACATTCCATCAACATTTCCAACAATGAAATATCCACCGGACAACTAAGCATTTACTAAGCATGGCTAAGCATATACATGACGTAGTCAAGCAACTCAGGCCAACAAAGCAATCCTATGGATATTAGGAGGGAAACAGGTAATGGCATCGGAAACATAATGCAACTAATAGGATACTCTAATCCAACCAAAGTGACATTTGGAACCGCATGCAATATTATAGTGGAGAAAATAGTTGCGGAAAACATAGGAGGAGACATGCTCAGAGGAGGATTACGCTTGCCTTGTTCAACGGGTTGGTAAAACGGGCCATCAGGGTATTGTGGAGAAACCCCGACTCCTTGATCTATCGATGTATAAGAACACCGGAAAGCACAATCAAATACCACACCATATAAAACAAGTGCAATGCACAAGCACATGATGATATGACATTTTAAATGCACCATAAAAGCATTGAACATGACCAACAAGTTAAATGGGGTCCCAATTATATTTATTGCATTAACTGGAATAATCCCCATATTTAAACTTAATAGAATTAGCCATTCTTGAAAAAGTACATTACTGAAATATTGCCCAAAAATGCATGCAATTGATGTTACTGGATACCTCATAATTTTGTGAGCATTTTGATGTATTAAACACATTTTTCTGAATAACCAATTGAAAGTTATTGCAATTTCAATATTTAGTTTAGTGCTGCCATTTTAGCAACTCATTTTAAACAACAATAAAACTAAGTATCCATGTTGGGTAACTAGGTGAAACATGAAGTACATTAGTTGCTGATCATTTTGGTATATCAAACTCAATTTTTGGATCCCTCTTTAATAAGTTATGAATTTTCTAAATTCATCTTTAATTCTGCCCTTTTTCTGAAATGCAAGAAACCTTTATTTCCAGTATTCATTTCATCATAAAATTGACATGGAAAAGGTAAAGTTCCTTCCCCTGGTCATTTAGAGACCAAGTATGCATTTTTCTGATCTATAATTAAAAAGATATGAATTTCTCAAAAATGCATTTCTTTTCTGCCCTTTTCTTATTTCTAATAAAACGTCAAATAAATTAATTTATTTGGATGTGTGAGTTATACCAACAGACAGGTTGTATTTTTCTGAACAATTTGGTATATCATTTGTAATTTTTTGACAAGTATTTACCAAGTTATGGATTTTAAAAGTTTGAACAATTTTCTGCCTATTTATTTCATTTCCCAGAAATTCCAGCGAAACGTTTCGCACCCGGTCCTGGGCTACCCAGAGCCACTGACGACTGGGGCCCATGCCACGCTGGCGTCCACGTGGGCAAGCAGACGCCCACGGCCTTGGGTTGACCGCGACGATGCCGGACGGGCGCGAACGCACGGCGGTGATCACCGACGGCGGCTCGCACGCGCTCGATGGAGGAGCAAGCGCGGGGACGATCTAAGGGCGGTATTCGACGCGCACGGCTACGGGCTACCTACTGGCGGCGCCACAGACCAAATGGTCACCGGGAGAAGCTCCGGTGACTAGCTATGGCGGCGGTTGCACACGGACACGGCGGAGACTACGGCTACGCGACGACCTATCGGGAGAGGAGGAGAACGGAGATGCCCAGGAGCACGGCGTGCTCGACCTTGATGCGTGGGTACTCGCGGCGTTGACGGAGAAGGTCGGAGGCGGTCGTGAGCTTCCTCGAAGCTCGGCGGCCGTGGTCGGAGAAGACGAGCAAGGCGGAGTCGATCCCGGGCTCCCCTCTTCGATTCCTTTGGCGGAGACGGAGAAGAGGACGCGGCGAAGATGATGGTGCTTGTCGATCTGCTCGTGGAGTCCTGGAACGGCGGCGATGCGTCGACGAACGTGAGCTACGGCGCGGCCATGGCGGCTAGGGTTAGGGTTAGGGTTCGGGGAGAGGGCAGCGAGAGAGGGCGTCGGGGTGCTCTTCTTATGCAGGGTCCGGACGCGTGGATGCTCGACAGCGAGGCGGGGCACGGTACGGCGGCGAGCGAGCTGGTGCGTCGCGAGCAATGGCGCGGCGCGCGGTCGCTACAGGGAAGAGACGACGGCTTTGCGAGGAACCCCCTGGAAGACTTTTCCATATTACAACTAGGTCCCTTTTCTGTTTATTCTAATTCCAGCAGCAATTCAGTGATTTTATTGAGGCACTTAAACATTTTAGAAAAATCTGAGAAAATTCATGTTGCCTCCCAATAACATGTAGAAGCACCACCAAAATTGGTGTTGCAAAATAAAAAGTTTTGACCAACATTTGTTCATAAGATTTGTTTATGGTATTTTTGGTTAACTCCAAATTGTTATTTCCTTATTAAATTGAGAGCAAGTGGAAATATTATTTTTGAACTCTTGGAACTTCCTTGACAAATATATTAACTTGCCAACTTTTGTTTGTCAAGATTAAATATTTCAGTTGGATCACCTCAATGCATGGATGCCATGATGCATGACTGAAAGGAAAAGTGAAAATTTGGTTCAAATTTTACAATACCAAAAGTGGGGCTGTTACACACTCTCTCCAGGTACTACTATTAGGAGAAGATTTACTACACAACATAATCAAACTACGTCTTCCTTAGAGCATCTCCACCGGGGTCCATTGGGGGTCCGGACGCCTTAAAACGCCACCAGCGGCACCCCCAAAGGGTTGCCCCGAGCAAAAACATGTCCGGCACCCCCGAAGAGGCCTCCAAATTTGGTGGCCTCTTGGGGGGTGCCGGACATGGGGGCGGACATGCGCCTGACAGGGCTGGCCCGCCCGTCGTACGCACAGCGCCTTCAGGCGTCATTTAACGCGCCGTGCAGGAGGCCGGTCTGGCCGCGTTAATGGCGCAGTCGTCAGCGGTTTCCAACGCGACGTGACTGGACGCCGGGCGCCTGCACACACGCATGCCAGGCGACGCGACTGGACGGGCCACGCGGCCGGCGTTGCGGATTCCCCACGCGTCGCATTTACGCCGGCCGCACCGCCTTTCGCCATGTTAAAAGCCAACGATGGTGGCCGTGTTTATCCACCCCGCCCTTCTCGCCCTCCTCTCCACCTTCTCGCCCTCCTCTCCACCTCCGGCGAGCCCGCCATGGCGTCCAGCGGTCGCACCATCGTGAGCGAGGACGCCTGGGAGCTGCACCAGTACGGGCTCCTCGCGCCACGACTGCCGGCTGCCCAAGCACTGGTCCATCTCGGCCGGTGGCCTCCCCGTGCCACCGCTGCCTGAGATGGACGAGCAGATGAGGCGGTTCATCGCTCGCCAGCGCAGCTGGATGACGCCGGCGGAGCGCCGCCTCCCCGAGAACGGAGACGGGGAGGCCAACTGGGGCCACTGGATGGAGCGCTTCAAGCACGAGCGGGCGGCTGTCATCACCACCAACGACGGCCCCAGATCGCGCGCCACACGCTACAACACCGCCGGCCGCAAAGAATGGTGGGAAGCAACCGGCCACACGGTTGCCTCCGCCATCGAAGCTACGCGCCGCCACGCAGCCACGGGCAGCGCAATCCCCTTCCGCCTCCTCCCGCCGGTGCCGCGCTTCCCTCCACACCCCGTGCCGTGCCGTACTGTGAAGGTGGAGCGGCGCTCACCGCCGCGCGGTGGTGGCGGCATCACCATCCGCGAACGCCGCCAGCGTTCGCCCCCACGCCCGCGCGGGCGCCTCTTCCTCCTTCGCCCCAGGGCGGAGGCAATGCCGGTGGAGGTCATCCCCTACGGCTACGACGTGCCGCCCGAGATGCGGAACGAGCACGACGGCGACAGCCCGGGCTTCCTGGCGGCGCTCTCCGAGTCGGCAGTGGACATCGAGCAGGACTCGCCGGGGCTCTTGGCGACCCTGGCGATGACAGCGTCCTCCTCCTTCGGCGGCCCCTCCACCAGCCGTGCGCCGGGCCACGACGGAGCCTCCTCCAGCCACGCGCCGCGCCACGACGGAGCCTCCTCCAGCCGTGCTGCCTCCTCCGCGGCGGTGGTGAAGATCGAGGACGATAGCGACGACAACAGCTGGTGGGACGAAGTGTAGGCTAGGCGGCTAGGGTTAGGCTACCGTTTTCAAATTTCATTCGAAATCTTTGTAATATATTAACAAATATGAATGAAATTTGAATCGTTTCAGTTTTTTTGAGTCAATTTGAACGCACCGAAGGTGTTCGAGCCTTTGCTCGCCTTTGGGGGGTGGACCTTTGGGGTGCGCCGCTGTGGGCGGGGTCAAAACATGGGCGGACACATGTCCGGCACCCCCCCAATTGGGCCTCCATTGGGGGTGCCGGACACGAATTTGGAGGCCCCCGGTGGAGATGCTCTTAGTGCAGAGTAGGCAGCCACAAGAGATCACCTCCCAATTCAGTGCGACGTTGCCGCGTATCCGATCAGCATGTGCCGGCCCGGAAGCCGACGACGCTCTGCCCGACGTCGTACAGCACCTCGAATGTCCGCTGCTGCACGTTGCCGATGATGCCGGAGACTTCATTGGTGGCCGCGAACGCGAGGCAGCTTTCCACCATGATGCCGTTGGCGTCGAGCTCCAGCACCACCCCGCCGTCGAAGACCAGCGCCACGCGGGGTATCATCACCGGGTCCTGACCACCGAAGTCGAAGCAGGTGTCCAGTATTCCGCTTGGCTGCCCTGGCGAGTACGCCTTCATCTCGTCTTTGAAAGCTGACGAGAGAGCGGCGTACGCCGCGGTTGGCAGCCGCGTGATCACCGTTCCTGAGTCCAGCACTGATCCGCCGCCGAAGACGGATGGTGGGATGTCGAGCGGCTTCTCGGCGACGTGGATGCCCAAGAGGAGCACGTAGTAGAACGTCGGATGCTTGGTGATTCGATACATCGGCGTCGTGAGGAAGCCGGAGGAGACGGGGCTCGGCGGGAGGTAGTACGAGAACTAACTCCCGTATATCGCCGACGTCTGTGACATTAGCGATTGCACGCCACCACCGAGCCCCAGGAGGCCGTCGAGTCTGTCGTTGAAGCCATCTGTGTGGCTGCAACCGAACTGGAAGCTTTCGATCGCTTTAGAGTCCGTCAGCGTCAGACTGTCCACTACGTCAGGTCCCCTGTTAGTAGGCACTCGAAAGTGCCTCCAATTGTTGTAAAAGTGCCGGCAAATGTTTTTGGAGGCAGAAAAAAAGTGATAGATATATTCATGTTGGCAAATGTATTTAGTGGCAGTATAAAAAAGTGCCTCAAAATTCAATTACTGGCAGTATAAAAAGTGCCTCAAAATTCAATTACTGGCAGTATAAAAAATGCCTCAAAATTCATTTACTGGCAGTACAAAAAGTTCCTCAAAATTCATTTACTTGCACATGTAATAGTGCCTCAAAATTCAATTACTGGCAGTACATAAAGTGCCTCAGAATTCAATTTCTGGCAGTACAAAAAGTGCCTCAAAATTCATTTACTTGCACATGTAATAGTGCCTCAAAATTCAATTACTGGCAGTACATAAAGTGCCTCAGAATTCAATTTCTGGCATTACAAAAAGTGACTCAAAATTTATTTACTTGCACATGTAATAGTGCCTCAAAATTCATTAACTGGCAGCACAAAAAGTGCCACAAGATTCATTTACTTGCACATGTAATAATGCCTCAAAATTCAATTACTGGCACATACGAAAGTGCCTCCAAATTCATCTGCTTGCACTTCATACAGTGCCTCTAACTACATTTTCAGGCAGTTTTAATATAATGCTACTACAGATTCAAAACTATTACAGTTTGACACCAAAGCCTGAAAATACGAAGCCACAATGATACAGGAGCAAGTAGCTTCAATTGTTTAACCAATACAGTTCCACAATGACCACAGTGCGAAAGCAAGTACGAACTTCAGTAACATTCCACAATACAGGAGCATGTATAGAATTATAAGACAGTAGTACGAACTGGAGCATCTATGAGACAAAGCAAGTACCATCTTCAGTTTCTTTTCTTCTTGGCTGTCTTCTGTGGATCAGGTACCATCTGTGAATCATATACCAGCTGCTATGAATCAGATGCCAGCTGCTGGACAGATTTCCTCTTCACACTTTTGCTCTTCACACTTTTGGTGTCTTGTCCTTTGGAATCCTTTGCTTCTGACCTTCTCTTCTCTACTTCTTGTCCTCTTGAATCCTTTGCTGCTGACCTTCTCTTCTCTTCTTCTTCTAGAAATAGACACCTGTTCGCAGATTGTTGTTCCAGGGTAAGGTTAACCCCATCAGATCGTCTATGCACTCTCAAGCCTTTGTCAATGTCACTAAATATCTTGGCAATCTTCCTGTCCATTTCTTCAGGCCCGACCTGAAGTATTATTTGTAGAAATCAGTTTTTGTTTGATTGCACTAGGTAATTGCACAAGTACAGCATAATAATATGCTACAGTGGTAGTTGCACTTACATAATGCTTTGGCCATGCTACAGTATGTGCTTGAGCCTGTCCCAGTAACTTAATTGTTCCCTTTGCTTGTGGCAGCCTAGTTGAACTATTCATAATCATGTTGATTGTAACATCAAGGTAGTCACCTCTGTCACACATAACTGTCCCTAGTGCTACTACATCTTCACTTTTTGGAGATGTTAGCTGAACATCCATCCCTGGTTTTATCACTACTGCCTCTTTTTTCTTCTTCTCTTTGTTGTATTGCTTCAAGTTCTCATCTGCCTTCTTTTGTTTTACTTTGTGAATTTTGTTTTGGTTTGTGATACGTTTCAAACGTATCTATAATTTCGGATGTTCCATGTTGATATTATACCAATTGTTACATGTTTTATATACACTTCATAGCATTTTTATGCATTTTCTGGGACTAACCTATTAACAAGATGCCACAGTGCCAGTTCCTGTTTTCTGCTGTTTTTGTATTCCAGAAAAGCTAGTCTGGAAATATTCTCGGAATTGGACGAAACTTGGACAGAACCTCCTATTTTTCCAACACGAAGACGGAGTCCAGAGGAGACACGGAGGGGAGCCACGTAGCGCCCATACCGCCGTGCCGTGGGGTGGTGTGGGGCCCTCGTGGCTCCGCAGTCGCCGCCCTTTCGCCTATTTATTCCTCCCGACGCGAAAACCGTAAATACCCGAGCCTTTATCCACGAAAAGTTCCAGAAACGCTGCCGCCGTCAACCCTAGCTCGGGAGGGTTCAGAAGCTCTTCCCGGCACCCTACCGGAGAGGGGAATCATCACCGGAGGGCTCTACATCACCATGCCTGCCTCCGGAGTGATGCGTGAGTAGTTCATCCTTGGAATACGGGTCCATGGCAGTAGCTAGATGGTTGTCTCTCCACTTTATGCTATCATGTTTAGATCTTGTGAGCTGCCTATCATGATCAAGATCATCTTATTGTAATGCTACATGTTGCGTTTGCTGGGATCCGATGAATATTGAATACTATGTCAAGTTGATTATCAATCTATCTTATATGTTATTCATGATCTTGCATGCTTTCCGTTACTAGTAGATGCTTTGGCCAAGTAGATGCTTGTAACTCCAAGAGTGAGTATTTATGCTAGATAGTGGGTTCATGCCTCTGGTAATCTGGGAGAGTGACAGTAACTTCTAAGATTGTGGATTTGCTGTTGCCACTAGGGATAAAATAACCGATGCTTAGCTTAAGGGTACGCCGTTAGGTCTAATGCATTTGTTTATTTTACGCACATTACTTAATGCAATTATCCGTTGCTTGCAACTTAATACCAACGGGGAACTCGGTATGACAACCTGGCGGTGGATTATTAGTCATAGACGCTGTTGGATAACGGTCTATGTATTTTGTTGTAATGCCCACATGAATATCATAGTACTCATCATGTCATATATATGCATTGTTATGCGCTCAATATTTTGTCAATTGCCCAGCTGTAATTTGTTCACCCAGCATGTTAGTCATCTTTTATGGAGAGACACCACTAGTAAACTGTGGACCCCGGTCCATTCTTTTACACTGATAATACAACCAACGGCAAACACTGTTCCTTTTCATTCTCTATAATTTAATACTGTTTTCCACACCATACGTTTAATCCTTTGTTTTCAGCAAGCCGGTGAGATTGACAACCTCACTGTTTCGTTGGGGCCTCCCAACGAACGTATGATCCACGCAATCAGTTTGTACTCTACAGTTAAGATGAATATCATTTAGTAAACATAAATCACTAAGTCATATTCCTTTGAATAATCAGAAGTCATTTAACATATGTCCATTCATCAAACCTACGTACCTTTGCCAGCAATTTTCTTAACGGTTGGTTCACTTCTTTGTCTGCAACTTCTTGGGGATGCTTTGCTTCAGGAACTTCAACTTGTTCTGAACTGCTTTCTTTCATTTGCAAGTTGGCTAAGATTTCTTCATGGCTTTTCTTCAGGAACCTCAACTTGTCTTTAACTTCTTTCTTTCCTTTGTCTGCAACATCTTCAGGAGGCTTTGCTTCAGGAACAACATTCATATTTGCTACCTACATTTTATCATGAATATTAATTAGCCTTAGCATGCATATCAATTAGCCTTGAACACCAATTGGTTAAGACTTGTTTGTGGTGTCCATTCAGTTTTGCTACCTAGAATTAGCATGAACATCAGAACAACTAGAATCACATCAAGTACCTTGGCCTGCGAACCTTCTACGTCACTAGTAGAATCTCCTTGCTTCATTTTCATGTCTTCTGGTTGACTTGGTTTTGTTAGTTCAAATGCTTCAAAGCGTACCATGGCATGACTTAATTTTTCTTCCATAATTGCTCCTCTTGACATGGCTTCACTTAATTTCTCCTCCATACTTCCACTGATCGACATCATTTAGTCAGACGTACTGCTAAATATGGTATGTAAGTTAAGTCAGACTGGTGCTTGTGGACTGCTAAGTATGGTATGCTTTTGAACTGTGTGGACTGCTAAGTATGGTATGCTTTTAAACTGCTAAGTTTCCTGCATGAAGTTGTATTTGCTGTCAGTTTAGATCTGTGCCTCAAGTTACAGGGTTTAGAGGCAGTGCCTCCAATAGTTTCCATTTGAGGCACTATTCATTAGTGCCTCAAATTACAGGTTTTAGAGGCACAATTGAATAGTGCCTCAAATGGATACTATTGGAGGTATTGAATAGCCTTTGAAAGTTAACATTTGAGGCACTTTCAATTTGTGCCTCGAATGACAGGATTTAGAGGCACTAATAAAAAGTACCTCTAATGGAAATTATTGGAGGCATATCAAACTGTCTCTAAAAGTTAACCATTTGGAGGCACTTTTGATTTGTGCCTCAAATAACGTGATTTTGAGGCAGTTTACAAAAAGTGCCGATAATTACAAAGCCAATTGAGGGACTGCTCAAAAAAGTGTCTCCAAAAAAACTAATTAGTGGAAGTTTTAGATAGTGCCAAAAACAAAGTGCCTCCTATTCTAGGACGTGAGGTAGTGGTCGTAGCCGTACGTTCCGGTGGTGTAGGAGCCGTCGAAGTACCTCACAGTGTACTGGCACTGGCCGTCGGAGCAGCCGCCATCCCGGCCAAGCAGAGCGCACTCCCCGGAGGAGCAAGAGAACGGCGAGTAGGAGCTCGACGCCCGTGGGTCGAATGGCCTGCCGACCTGGGTGTTGCAGCGCACCCAGGAGATGTCGCTGCCGGTGTCGAGGATGATCGTCTGGACGAAGGGAGGGGAGCCGATGCCGATGGAGACGACGTACTCCAACGTACCGAGCCCGGATCCAAGAAAGGTTGGCATGTGAACCTCCGATTGCTGCAATCCGCCGACGCCGCGTTGGACGTAGTCCGCTCGGAGCTCGTCGGCACGAAGGAGCTCCTCCAAGCTCGGATTCTTGGAGGCCACCGCCGCCACCGGCGAGCAAAGCCCGTGCCGGTGGTTCAACGGAAGAATGACTCGACCACCGGTGCGAGCCGTCTCTGTAGCAGGCATGTGTCAAAAGTCAAAACCGTGCGGAACAAGAATACGGAATTTCATGAGCAGTGCAGATTGCAGAATGGACTGGTACCTCTGGCTGTGGCGCAGGTGGCTTCCAGCTTGGCGGTGCTGTAGCTGTACTGCAGCTCTCCTCCTGAGAGGGCCGCGGCAGCTGCGAAGCAGCAGCAGCAACAGAGAAGCAGGAGTGGCTGCAGCGCCATGGTTCGGGTTTGGCAACTCTGAGATGGAAGGAGGAAACGGCGTGGCGAGGAGTGGGAGTGTGGGAGAACGAAGAAGAGACCTTCTTTCCCCCATTGCGTCTTGATAAAGGCCGGATAGTTCTTTTATTTGCGGTAAATAAAAGAACCGCCACAAATGCAGGATTATCTATTTGGACCGAAGCCAAACTCGGTATTTCATCCTTTCGGTCAATACTGTTCGCCTAATGAAAATATGAGTGCTATAAATCGGAATATGCTAGACAAGTTGCCATGTTTCGGTTTGGGATGTCTCTGTAATTTTCTCTCTAATGTGGACAATCATTTCCCTAATCCAGGTGACATGGATAATGCTGGTCATCTTCTTCTGCTACGATCAGGTGTTTATTCTCCTGTGTTAACAATCGACGATTTTGAAGGTAAACATGACCTGCATGGTTTATTGAAGAGAAAATTTCCCATAGCCACGGCTACTAGGGCTAGGGTTCCACAAAACCACCATTGAAGGATTTATTTTTGAGATGCCCACAAGTTTTGGGGTGGTTTGTTTTCATATAACCCAAATCTCACGATCACTAGTAGAAACAGGGCCTCTAGTCCGGGCTGGTGAGGATCTCTGGTCCCGGGTGCGCACCCGGGACAACCGAATCGGGACTAGAGGCCCCCCACCTCTCGTCCCGGGTGGGTTACGACCCCGGACCAAAGGGGTCCGCACGTGGGCGCCAAGGCCGCGCGTGGTTTAGGTCCTCTAGTCCCGGTTCGTAACACGAACCGGGACTAAATAGTTTTATTTTTTTTCTCATTTTTGGGGTTTAGGCTAATTTTTTTCTCATTTTTGGGGTTTAGGGTTTATGTTTCTCTTTTTTCATTTTGGGGTTTAGGGTTTATGTTTTTTTTTCATTTTGGTGTTTAGGGTTTATGTTTCCCTTTTTTTCATTTTTAACTCTAATCATTCTTAATTTCTCACTTCTACTGACAGTTTCCGGTCGGTCACCCATCCTCAGACTGCTCCACCTCCAGCACGCTTAACTTCTTGGTTCCTTCCTTGTGAGCTTCCAAGAGACAATGAATGTTTACCTAACAATAGTATGCTATCAATCATATTAACCCTTGGAACATGATGTCACACATCTTTATTTTGTGAATCCGAACAATTATTTAAGTAAACAAAAATAAATAAGTAATACTAATCTTGCATTCAAATAATGTTAAATTTAAATAATAATTAACTTTTTCGCTTTTTGCATTTAATATTGAATAATTCATATCTATAAATTCGTAAATCGAAATTTGACAAAAAAATATGTCTAAATCGATTAGAAAAAAGAGAGAAATTGAAATATGACTTGCATATCATCATGCTTGCCATAAAAACATGATAAACAGGCAATTATGGCAATAACGCCCCGGGTTTATCATATTTTCATGTTTGCCACAAAAGTGATCAATGTTTTCTCCATGATGTCACACATCTTTATTTTGTGAATCCGAACAATTATTTAAGTAAACAAAAATAAATAAGTAATACTAATCTTGCATTCAAATAATGTTGAATTTAAATAATAATTAACTTTTTCGCTTTTTGCATTTAATATTGAATAATTCATATCTATAAATTCGTAAATCGAAATTTGACAAAAAATATGTCTAAATCGATTAGAAAAAAGAGAGAAATTGAAATATGACTTGCATATCATCATGCTTGCCATAAAAACATGATAAACAGGCAATTATGGCAATAACGCCCCGGGTTTATCATGTTTTCATGTTTGCCATAAAAGTGATCAATGTTTTCTCCATGATGTCACACATCTTTATTTTGTGAATCCTAAATTTGACAAATAATATGTCTAAATCGATTAGAAAATAGAGAGAAGTTGAAACATGACTTGCTCACATCATACTTAAACAGGGACATAATTAATATAAATAATAGTTCAGATATCCATTAATTACAGAAAGTACTGCAAACACTATACTATACTCGTCCAGATCAGGAGACACACACTACATAATAATATAGAGATAAAATGTTCGCCATTGCAAACACTAGTAGTACTGATCGTCCTCCGAATCCGAAGAAGTAGACCCATGGGGCACTGGTGGCGGTACGAGGTGACGTTGCCCATAGTTGACGATTCTAATCTTGCGGTACACCTCATATGCAACGTACGCATCTATTGCTGCATACTCAATGTTAGTAGCGTCAAGTGGCAGCTTCTCCCATAATTTGTGCTGACCCTTGGAAAATCTTGTCTTCATGTCAGCGTACTCGTCCTCATCGATCATGGCCACTGCCATATCAGCCATTCCAGTCTTGTCATGGTTAAGCCTGAACAGGGCCTGGAGATCAATGTGGCAGGCAGCTGGTATCTCAAGATCCCAGGTGCGCCTCATCTTGATCTTGTCATTCGTTATATCAACGCTAGCAAAATGTATGCCGCTACGAAGGAAATCCATGAGTATTGGACAGTGCTTGTCACTACTGAAACAACAAATGGAACAAAATGTTAAATACTGATGCAAGAGTGTATAATTAACAAGAGTGTGTATAAGTAACAAGAGTGTATAATTAATTTGCTATCCTATGCAATTTTCGGCACACAAGTACATAATTTTAATTACTTTCCTATATATGAATCAAAAGACACATGATTGAGCAAATTTAAATGTTTTGCTATCCTATACAATTTTTGGCACACAAGTACATAATTTTAATTACTTTCCTATATATGAATCAAAAGACACATGATTGAGCAAATTTAAATGTTTTGCTATCCTATACAATTTTCGGCACAAGTACATAATTTTAATTACTTTCCTATATATGAATCAAAAGACACATGATTGAGCAAATTTAAATGTTTTGCTACCCTATGCAATTTTTGGCACACAAATACATAATTTTAATTACTTTCCTATATATGAATCAAAAGACACATGATTGAGCAAATTTAAATGTTTTGCTATCCTATGCAATTTTCGGCACACAAGTACATAATTTTAATTACTTTCCTATATATAAATCAAAAGACACGTGATTGAGCACATTTAAATGTTTTGCTATCCTATGCAATTTTTGACACACAAGTACATAATTTTAATTACTTTCCTATATATGAATCAAAAGACACATGATTGAGCAAATTTAAATGTTTTGCTATCCTATGCAATTTTCGGCACACAAGTACATAATTTTAATTACTTTCCTATATATGAATCAAAAGACACATGATTGAGCAAATTTAAATGTTTTGCTATCCTATGCAATTTTCGGCACACAAGTACATAATTTTAATTACTTTCCTATATATGAATCAAAAGACACATGATTGAGCAAATTTAAATGTTTTGCTATCCTATGCAATTTTCGGCACACAAGTACATAATTTTAATTACTTTCCTATATATGAATCAAAAGACACATGATTCTCCCAAAGAGAGCAAAGAGACATGTTTTGCTATCCTATGCAATTTTCCTATCCGAGAATGGGATGACAAATTTACCGTTCCCACCGGAAGACCATGACATTTTTTTTGAAACAAAGTTGGATGACAGCAATATCTCTTTGACCGGCTCTGTACTCGAGGTCAAGGCCCATGAAGTTGTCTTGCTCCTTAGCTTCGTCAAGCCAATACTCGAAATCGGAAAGAAAATCCGGCACCTTGGCGCTGTCGTTCATGTAAACGACTTTGAGATAGGTATTGCCATGTGCAAGCACCGTCCCGTAGCGAGTGATCGGTGGATTCATGGTGGAACTGTGAAGAAGAGAGGAGAGGAGACGAACGAGATGGGGAGATCAAAGAAGAGAGATGAGGAGAGGGAGACGAAAAGAAATGGCCGCCGTCCCCACTGTAGCGTTTTCCTGGCCGCGGTTAGGGAGGCGAACGGGCGGGAGGCGAAGAGAAATGGCCGCCGTCCCCACTGTAGCGTTTTCCTGGCCGCGGTTAGGGAGGCGAACGGGCGGGAGGCGAACGGTTTGGCCTTTAGTCCCGGTTTGAGCCACCAGCCCGGACTAAAGGGGTTCGCGTCAGGCGGACGGTTGCCACCACCCCTCTAGTCCCGGTTCGTATTACGAGCCGGGACTAGAGGTCCCCAACGACCCGGGAGAAGTGCTCTGCGGCCTCGTATCTACTGACCCGGGACTAGTCCCCCCTCTAGTCCGGGTTAAAAAGTGGCCCGGGATTAGAGCCCAAAATGATTCTGGACAAAATGCCCATTTTCTACTAGTGGATTGAGTCAGTTTGACGGTGTCTCTAACCACCGGGCACAAAACACAGGTGCCATGTGTGACGGAGGAGACAATTCTCTCGGGGCTTTTCTGCATATCGGAACTAACTTGAGCCGAACCATGGGAAGTTTCCAAAAAAAATCCAGGATTAGTTTACAAAACTATAGAAAAAACAAAGAGTTCTTGCAATTCAAACTACATGTAATAAGTAGACTTGAAAATGTTAACTCAATTAACCCAATCCTTTCTAAATTTTCGCACCTTTTGTAACTTTCGGCTCAAAAGTTCAAACTTCCATTTCTTAAACTTGAAATCATTACAGTAGTTCAAAATATATCTACTAAGTAAACTGAAACATTTTGAAGTCATTTTGCCCACCCGTATTTAACCCTTTGTAGTTTGTAACATTAATAAAATAAATAAATTTAAAGTTTTAAAAATAATATGGAAATTTACAATGGCAAATCAATGTTCACTTACATAATTAACTACAGAATTTTTTTCCAGAATTTTGTAAGTCTAAATTTTGAATAGTATGAACCAAACAATTTGGTCCAAGTCTAGTCCGGTTTGTAGATAAAAACCCAAGAATCGCCTCCTTTTCCGCATGACACATGTTTGTTGAAAACTTCAAATTGACTAAGTCACATAATTGTGATCCTTTGTTAGAACCTACCCAAAAGATTGTGATTTTGTGAAATAAAAATCCGCTTGTTGAGGTTTCATAAAACCTTAGCCCAATATTTGGTGTGTGTAATTTTTTATTTATTAAAATATCAAGCAATCCACACCTATGGGTTCCTACTAATATATGTTGTGCACAGGATGCTACTAATATCATGGACAATGTGGTTTGCCAAGGTGTGGAGATTGATGCAGAGTGGCAGATCCAAGCTCATAGATATCTTTATGGACGGAACGGGTATATTAGTTCAAGAGATAACACTTATATCCAATCTAGATATTAACGTAATGCTATGAGCTAATCAATACACCAAGGATGCACACAAACAAAAAAAGAGAGGGAAAAGGGCTTGCCAGTAAACAGAGACTCGCAACAGCAAGAAACAACCACTGTCATTGGTAGCCACCAGGACTTCAAAGAAGGTTCTGCATGTTCACAAGCGTCATAGTCTACCGATATAACCACACAAAAAAAGATCATGTGTTTTCGCACGAAAAAAATTCGAGCAAACTCGAGACAATTCCTTCAACATGGCAACGGTTCGACATTGCAAGGTACAGCCAACTAAGCTCTAACCTAGAGATTTCCGACTGAGATCCCGTGCCTCCACTACGTCAAGGCACGCTGTGCCTCGCGACTCCGCTCAGCCGTCCATCTTGCATCTAACGGCACAGATTAGTCAACGCAAAACTGGACTCGTTCCTCTCGTCTCCTTCCTCTTCTGTTCCTCACGCGCGAAGGAGAATTTGGGCTGCTCGCGCGCGGGAACTCAGGTGCGTCTTGCCGCCGTTCGCCACCGTCGCCGCCATGGGAGCTCACGCGGCGGACACCGGATAAGCGGCGCCGGCAAGCCCCTCTGCCCCCACGTCCTTCTCCTCCCCAGCCCCGCTCCGACGAGCTTCTTGTCCCTGCCGGCCTCGTCCGCAGCCCTGTGAGCCCGCCGCCTGACAAGCTCCTTGTCCCCGCCGGCCTCCTCCGCAGCTCTGTGAGGCCTCCGCACCGACGATCTCCTTGTGCCCGCTCGAGTGCTCCTCAGCCCTGTGAGCCCTCTGCCAAGGTAGTTTTCTGGTAGTCTGTATATGCATACTTTGGTACTGTTCAGTTCGATTGCAGCTTGTTTATACTGAAAATTGTGTTGAAATTCATTGAATGATGTGCTGAAAATTGCAGCTTATTATTGCCTCATATTTTCATGAATTAATCTGCAATTGATTGATGTGTTTCATATCCTACATGACAGGGAGTTTACTGATTGAGATGATGTGTTGTGCATTTGATTAGTGTGCTGTGCAATTGTGGGTGTTGTGCATTTGCAAGTATCCTGCAATGGGGGAAATTGACAAGGGGATGCCTCAAATTGGCATGAAGTTTAGAAATCCGGATGAAGCTTATATGTTTTGGGTTGCATATGGAGGTCGTGTTGGGTTTGATGTGAGGAAGAGAAATAGGCATGTGAGCAATATGGATGGTCAAGTGACTTCATGCTCATTTGTTTGTTCCAATGAGGGTATACGGAAGAAAGGGATAACAATGGACCATGAGCCAAAGCGTGTTAGAGCTGAAACAAGAACAAATTGCAAAGCTCACATGACTATATCATTGGATCGAGTGGCACTAAATTACAATGTCATAGATATTGTGTTGGAACACAATCATTACCTTCAATTGCCACAAACATGTCACTTGATGGCATCACAAAGGAAGATTTCCGAACTACAAGCTTTTGAAATAGAAGCCGCCGAGGACTCTGGAATCATGCCGAAAGCTGCACATGAGCTAGCCTGTCGTCGAGTTGGTGGCCCATCTAATCTCGGCTACACTTGTCGTGATCAAAAGAATTATTTGCGAAGCAAGCGGCAAAGAGAGTTGGCTTTCGGTCAAGCTGGTAGTATGTTGAAGTATTTTCATGAAAAAATTATTGAGAACCCATCTTTCCAATATTCTTTGCAGCTGGATTGTGAGGAAGATATAGCCAACATATTCTGGGCTGATGCTAAAATGGTTCTTGATTATGCACACTTTGGTGATGTTGTCACATTTGATACAACATTTGGCACAAACAAAGAATATAGGCCATTTGGTGTGTTTCTTGGACTCAATCAATTTAGAGAAACCACCATTTTTGGTGCAGCCTTGCTATTTGATGAAACATCTGACTCATTTAAATGGCTTTTCGAGACTTTTCTAGCTGCACATAATGGGAGGCAACCTAGAACTATTTATACGGATCAAGATGCGGCAATGGGGAAAGTTATAAAGGAAGTCTTCACGGAATCATATCATGGATTGTGCACCTTTCATATAATGCAAAATGCTGTTAAGCATTTATGTCCATTGAAGGGTGAAGAAAAAGATGAAGAGGAGGGTGAAGGCAGCGGTGAAGATGAAGAGGAAGAGTCTCATGTTATCACAGATTTTGGTGAATGCATGTATGGCTTTGAGGACAAAGTAGAGTTTGAAGAGGCATTTGAAAATATGAGAAGTAAAGTGCACAAGCAAACTTGGTTAGATAGTATCTACAAGTTGAAAGAAAAATGGGCTGAATGTTATATGAGACATGTGTTCAGTTTGGGAGTGAGAAGCACACAACTTAGTGAGAGCTTCAACAATTCATTGAAAAACCATTTGAAATCAGATTTCAATATTGTTCGGTTCTTGATGCATTTTGAGAGGACGGTGGAGGAAAAAAGAACAAAGGAATTGCAATCTGAATTTGAACAAAGCAAGAAGTTGCCAAGAATCATGATGCACACACCTATGTTGGTGGTAGCAAGCAAAGAATACACCCCAATTATTTTTGAATCTTTTCAAAGTGAATATGAGAGATCCATGGCTGCATGCGCTAGAGTGTTGGATGGAAATAACAAATTTGGGGTTGCCATTGGGAGTTTGCATGGTGATTTAGAATTTGAGGAGCAGCGCATAGTGATTGGTGATCCTTTGACCAAAACAGCTTCATGTAGTTGTGGAATGTTCAATAGGACAGGAATATTGTGTGGACATAGTCTCAAAGTTCTTGACTTGATGAATATAAAGACATTACCAACACATTATGTCTTAAAGAGATGGACTAGAGAAGCACGCAATGGAAGCATACAAGATAGACAAGGAAGGAATGTGGTAGAGAATCCAAAGTTTGAAGCCCAATTTTGGTACAGGGGTGTGTCTCACAAGTTTCACACTATGGCAGCTAAAGTAGCCAACTCTCCAGAGTGTCGCTTGATTTTAGAAGATGCACTTGATTGTGTTAGCCCACAACTAGATGAGAAACTCAATGCAACCATGAATGCTACAAACAAGCCATGTGATGACCAAGAAAATGTTGACCCAAATGTGTGACTAAGTAGTGAGTTTCTTGCCGCAAAGCTCAAGAAAAAAGAGGTTCAATCAAAAAATTTGAGGAGAAAGAGAGGTTGGCTTGATAAGTTACTCAAGGGGCGCAAACTAACTAAAGGTGCCTCATCCAAAAAAAAGCAAAGGTATGTTCCCATCTATACATGATATATTGTTATCACTCATTCCTAGACTAAATACTGGAATTTTCATGGCAGCAACAAAAGAAAAATGATGGTGCACAGCCTCAAGTAAGAGTGGAGAAGGATGATGGTGTACAGCCTCAAGCAAATGTGGAGGTTCAAGAGAGCAACACGGTCATCAGTTACACGCAGCTGTTGATGGCTCCCACTGGTGGTGTTTATGATGAAGATCTGTTCTAACATGTACAAAGCTTGTTAGATAGTATTTTGGACATTTGGACTAGTATTTTGGACAAAAATGACTATAGTATTTTGGATATCGGGGCTGACTATAGTCTTTTGTGGCCTAATTGTACAAGTAGATTGGCCTAATATATGTATTTGAAGAATTATGTAAGAGCACTTGGTGATGAATTTGAATGTTAATGAATGCCTCAAGCTCAACTCTACTTCGGTGCTGAATTTAACTTAATTTGAGTGTTACAAGCAGCAAGAATGTAGTTCTGATTTTGGTTCAATTATCTGTTGCTTGGCTCCTGTATACATAAGGTTTATGTTTTTGTTGGATTATCTGTTGCTTTGGTGATGCTTTGTCATTTGACACCACTTTTCAAACAAATAAGTAAGGTCCTTTTTCTCATAACAGGATTAGACACACAGCCAAACACATTCATCAACTGAATATCACAACGACATAGAGGACGACGATGAGTAACTTCAAGGAAACAAACCACATAACTGCACATTCATTCATCAACTCAATATATATTCATTTACGCACAACTTTTGCAACACTTGTGCTACATAGAAGCTACTGCTACATTCGAATATCTGAACATTTGTAACATAGCCCAGAAAGTGGTAGCTGTTCCTCCTCAGCCATGTCTTCCACTTGAAAAAAGGAGAAAACAAAGTGACCTAACAGAAGTTTTATCAATCCCCCGGCTTCAGAGACATCTTTACACTCAATACTTTTCTTGTTGGAGCCCATTATTCTCAACTTCTCTAGTTAGAACATTGCACGTAGCAGTCTCGTGAGCACATTTGCAATTGAACCTTGCTAGCTGAATGTTAGCAACTCTGAAATTTCTGAACAAGACCGAAACTGCCTGCATAACACAACACCAAATTTCAGTATAATTTATACTAGTACAAAATTGGGGAAGAATCAGCAGAACCGGTACAAAATTTATTCAGTAACATTATTCAGTAAAATTTATACTAGTACAAAATTTACCAACAACAGTCACATCAAATTGACCGATATCAACCAGAGGAAAACTACTTCTCTGCATCAGTACTGTTCTCTATCTCATAGGACAGCGCAATAAGCATTGCAGCAAGTGGCAATAAGGAAGGTGCGTCTTCTAGCCTGACAAAATGGCAGAATTCGATTAAACTGGACCTAATTACAGAACATCGATTACATCCTCTCTCTCCGAGCTACCTCGAGCATGGGACGAACCCAGTCCCCAATTCCAAACCTAGATGCTAGAACAGGCCAGGAAACGAAGCCCTAGAACGACAGAGATGGAGAATTGGCGAAGAGATAAGGTTGCTGGGCACGTACTCATGAGGCGGTGGCGCAGGTTGTCGAGCGCCTCCACGAGGAACGGGTCCACGAGGGAGGCTACCCTGTCGTCGACGGCCTCCGCTGGCTCCACCGGTCGCCCCTCCTCGGCGGCGGCGGGAGGCGAGGACGGCGGTGGCGGCGCGGTGGCGGAGGAGGAGCTCATCGTGCGCGGCGGCGGCGGAGGGGGTAGGCGGGCGGGGGCGAAGAGAGGGAAGCTGTGGCGGCCAGCGACTCGCCCTTCCCCTCCCGCTTCCCTTCCCGATCCCGAATATATCATGTATAGACGAGAGGAACGAGTCCAGTTTTGCGTTGACTAATCTGTGCCGTTAGATGCAGGATGGACGGCTGAGCGGAGTCGCGAGGCACAGCGTGCCTTGACGTAGTGGAGGCACGGGATCTCAGTCCAGAGATTTCACCCCGGCCGAAGATCGAGACTCCGTACTAAAAAAGCGCCACAAAAAACAAAGTCACCCTATGTAACTGTCCCCACTTGTCGAGAATACAACTCAAAGCAACAATCACTAGGTTCTCAAACACCACTCCTACGGCTTGACATGGACATAGCCACACAATGAAACTGCATTCGCATGGTGTGTTGTGAATCCTCCTCTTCTCTCTATCCAGTACGACCGCCTCAAACTCGATTTGAGCCACCAAGATTGTGCTTTCACCCCCAGAGTCTGGTCAATCTCTTCCCCCACCAAACAATTCGCCGTCCTTGGAACAATGGTAATAGTAGCGATGGATTAACTCTGTTTGACACGCCCGATGGTGTCAATTAAACATGAATCATTGTGCAGATGGAGATCTTCAAAGGCTAGAGGTGAAGCCTGCATCACTGTCGAAATGAGACAACGAGTGCATGGTGCCCTAGCCTGATTCGGTGGCCCATCCACAGAAGGGTGATAGCACAATTATCCGATCCATTGCAGCCAAAACAACCCTTGTCTATGCGGACCACGGAGTGGAGAACATGACACTCATACCACACAAAGGAGCCGCCCGCCGAGCAGACATTGTCAAGACGACTAGGTGCGGCAATTGGAGAGGGATGTGGTGTAGGATGAAAGAATCCCTAAGGGAGGAGGACACAAGAGACTGCGTTCTGTTGCCGCCAGCCGGCGTTGGACTTATAGTCGTGCGACTCGTGCCGACTACGACAAGGTGAGTCGGTAAAGAAGGGGGAGTGGGCGACGGTGTCCCCCTCAGGTGTTTGCCAAGGTTTGGTGGGGTCTTAAGCAGATGGAGAGTGCTACATGCAAGCTCATGGTCATTTACAATCATCCTTCTATAGTAATGTAGCTAAAGCCGTTAGTGCGACCCCGAAAAGTTGAAGTCCTTGTTCATTAATCTGAAACACGCTTAGCATAACCTAATTTTTTCTCTAGATGCGACGTTTGTGGTCAGCAGACCGTCGTCTTGATAGCTGGGGTTATGATAGGCTGGGTCGTGCGGTGTTGTGACTCCTGTCCGGTTTTGGTGTCGAGTGGTGTAAGTTGGAGCGGTGGCCCTGAAGCCGGTGGTGTGTGTGTTTGTTGACTTTGGCGGAGTTGCGTAGTGTGGTTGACGGGTCTCCTCGCTTGTGTGATTTTTTGCCTGATTTTTCTTATAAACAGGAGAGTGTATGGTTTTTGGATACAGTTTTCCTTCTAAACTGGATAAAATCTATTGTATCTAATCTAGTGGCGGATATCGACCGACTTTAACTCGTTGTTTTTGTAAATGTATACGTGCATTGGAGAGTTTAGCCTAAACAAATGAGGTGCACGCCAAAAAATTAAATCAATTAAAAAGTCTCAACAAATGAGGTTGTTGGTCATTGTTATAGGCGTATACGGTTTGTCACGATAGGACAGGGTAAAGTTACGATCTCTTCCCTACTCCCAATTTGTACTTCAAGATGATCATGTGTATGCATATATATATACACGCCCATGAGGCTGAATAATATATCCAATGTATTAAACATATTCATCCTTCTGCAGTGTATTAGACACAAGATACTAGATCAAGCATCTAAAAACTCTTCTGCACCGCGACGCCCTGGGGGATGTCAATCTCCATGATCACTGCCGAGGCTGCGTGATCTATAGCTAGTGTTCATCCGCTGATCGGTTGATCGATGTCTTGAAGAGTCTTTATCTCCGATCCGTAGATATGTTTTCCTCTCCACAGGTCAATCGACTAGTGTATTCTTTTTTGGTTCACGAATCATAGATCAGATTGCGTCGCTCACCGCCCGTCGTCCTCAGGCTACTCTAATCCGACATTGACATCATGATCCCTTGCCTCCACGGCCGCCGCCGCAACCTTCCGCAGGCTTCCACACCCTCCTTGATAGGCTGTTGCGGCCTCTCCGCAGGCTACCACGCCCCCTCGACAAGTTCATCTTTCGTGTCTCGGCCCACTGTATCTAATTCGCCTCTTCCCGATCACACTCACCACCGGTTGGGCAACGGGTTGCCCGTGCGTCGCCCCTTGAGGCCACGTTGCCACCGCCCTTTGTCCATGCAAACTATTCTTAGACCATAGGATTGTTTAACATATGCAACTTTGGGTTGTTGACGGACAATGCTGAAACTTGTGAACACCTTTGTTTGTGAAATTAATATTTTGGCTTCGGATGATGGATCTGAGTATCAGATATGGATGTGCAATGTTTTTTGTCTTCCTCCGGAAATTGTTTCCATTGGGAACATACACGGTTTACTTGTAAATTAAATTTTGTGTGCTTTACAGAAGAAATTACACAGCAAATCATGAAAAACAAATCTGAAGCTAGAACATTGTCCACACAGTTTCCACAACTCCAGGGCTTTGGAGATCAATGCAGCACAGAATATAGTGTTGTCAGACCCAATGCAGCATTTCCACTATGAGCTAAACAATACTTTCTCATAAAGCGACTTATTTCACCAAATAACAAAAGGGTAAAGCAATTTGGCATGTCAAATCATCTTTTCACCCGTGGTTGGTACCTCTGCTGCACGTTGTTCAGCAGATGGATCGGTGCATGTACGCAGCTCGAACTCATCAACATTTTCTTCGAGAAAACATCTATCTATTCATCAACTGTCAACTGTCAAGGCATTACCAT
This sequence comes from Poa pratensis, assembly GCA_947311845.1. Lineage (NCBI taxonomy): Eukaryota > Viridiplantae > Streptophyta > Magnoliopsida > Poales > Poaceae > Poa > Poa pratensis. The sequence goes on along the minus strand of CAMZMU010000050.1, from coordinate 20,323,000 downwards.
TTTTTGGGAGAATTTTTTTGATCTATTAATCAACTGTCAAATACAAGGAATAACAAAAATTACATCCGACCACCTAGCGACGACTACAAGCAAATATAGCGAGCTGAAGACGCGTCGTTATCATCGCTCCTCCATCATTGGAGCCGGGCAAACCTTGTTTTAGTAAACAGTCGAAAATTCTTCGTGTTAAGACCCCATAAGACCAGTGTACCGGAACAACAACCTTCATCAATGAAGAGAAGCGTAGATAAAGAAGATCCAACCTGTAGACACACGATCATAGACGAACGAAGACCGGATCGAACCGGATCCACCGAAGACCAAAACCGACCGAATCCCGAGAGATCCGCCAGAGACACATCTCCACACGCCCTCGGACATCGTTAAACGCACAACCAGAACGGAGCCTTGGCAGGGAAAATCTTATTCCATCTTGCGAAAGCCGGCCGCCACTTCATCTTCTAGAATAGGCCACAAATTATAATCAAACATGCTAAAACATCTGAAAACGGATCCCACCCACCGGCAAGGACCGAGATACACCGCACCATCATGGCCCTAAGGCCGCAGAGGTGAGTGGGTCGGTGCCGCCAAGAGTCAAGAAACCCTCGTCGCTTTGTTTCCGCGAGACGCGTATGAAGAGGTATGATGTGATTGGTCCTCATCAACAATCTTGTGTACATTGTGCATCAAGTGGTAACATCTTTGTGACTGCTGGCATACATAGCTCTAACTTTTTTGGTTTGAGCTGAGCCGTGGAGCAGACCCGGCCGTGGCAATGTTTCCATTAGAAGAAAAACATCACTTTTCTGAACAAAGCAATTTATTTCACAAAAACAGAAAAGAAGAAAGCCATCGAGTTGGCCTGCCACAAGCTCATCTTTTGCACCCGTTGTTGCGCACGTCTGCACTTGTAGGCCCAGGCGATGCAATAATACAAGAGAACAAGCCAATGCATGTCACCTGCACGTATACTTGTTTCTTGGACGAAGAACACGGCAATGTTTTGGTTCCCGTAAAATCAGAAAGCCAAACAGTGCTCCTCCGGTCTGCTACGGCATTCCTCCGGATTGATTCCTGCAGACAGAACGGCACCTCTAGGATTGACGGTTGGAAAACAATGACAACAAGTTTTCTTCTAGATCAGAGTCCGCTTATTCATCAAAATTTGAGTGAAATCCTTTGACGATGTCCCAATTGTGTTTCTCACCGTTCCTCCTCTCTCACCCGCACCTCTCCAATATTACCATCCCCTCCTCTGCCTTCGTGGAGCCCCAAGTATTCAAGGAATCACTGAATTTACCGTCCTTTGGACTCGCATCACATAGTCGCATGCAAGCGCAGCCTCCCCTCACCAGTCACCAACTCACCACTGAAGGAGACTCCTTCAGTTGCTTTACTTTGCTTTTGTCTTCGGCACCATCGAGGCCCACTCTGCTTTCAGAGCTGGCTTGCTCTAACGCATCAGTAGTCGACCAAAAGAAGCTAGCTGGTGATAAGAAATCTCTGACCAATTATTTCACTGGGTTTGTGTTACAAACTGCACCAAATGGGCAAAACGCTGGCTATATTCACTGTAACCCTAGAGCACTGTCGGCAAGTTATGAGCTTGCCAGGTTGGTGTATTAACATACCAGCTAATCAAGTTCTCCCTCCGTTCCACAATATATGACGTTTTAGCATGTGTGCATGTTCACATATATGTAGATGTATGTAGACATGTTTTAATGTGCATGTTCACTCATTGTAGCATGCATTTAGACAATATATGTGAGAGCTAAAACATCTTATATTATGGAACGGAGGGAGTACTTCAATATGTACTATCCATTTCGTTTTCTATCATAGAGCTGCAGAGCGCAGAAGCATTCCTTCTTAGACCTTCATCACTATCTATGTAGCTACATGAAAGATGGGTGGTTCAATATGGTTTTTTCTCCATTAAAGATGGGTCGGAGATAAGGTTCTGGGAGGATACATGGTTGGGTACTACCCCACTCCGAGAACAATATCCAGCGTTATACGATATAGTCCAAGGATGTCACAAGAGCGATACGCTTGCTCAAGTATTGGTTGATAATCATCCAACAGTGACGTTCAGGAGAGATCTTGTTGGTCCCAAACTAGTAGCTTGGCACGAGTTGCTACAACGACTAGCTACTGTCAATTTGACACAAGGGACCGACGAGTTTCGGTGGAATTTACGCAAATGCGGAAAATTCTCAGTGGACTCCATGTATACAGCACTCATTCAGCCGGAATTGCCGGTAGATAATAATAAGAAAATCTTGAAGATGAAAATTTCACTAAAAAACAAAGTTTTTGCGTGGTATCTTCGTCGAGGAGTAATTCTTACTAAAGACAACCTTGCAAAACGCAATTGGCATGGGAGTAAACAGTGTGTCTTCTATCATAAGGACGAGACGATCAAACACTTATTCTTTGAGTGCAAATTTGCTAGTTCTATATGGTCCATCATCTAGATATGTTCTACTATTTACCCGCCTAAAAGCATTGCTAATATTTTTGGCAATTGGCTGAATGGTGTGGATAATAGGTTCAAACAACTTATTAGGGTGGCAGCGCTTGCCGTAATATGATCGCTTTGGCTATATAGAAATGACAAGGTTTTTAACGATAAAAATTGCTCTCTTATGCAGGTTATCTATAGGACTACTGCTACATTCCGTTCGTGGTCTCAGTTGCAACATGTGGTGCATCGAGACCTGTTTATGGAGGTCTGTACAAGACTGGAGGATACGGCGAGAGACTTTTTATCCCAACATGGATGGCAGCATAATTTGCGGATCGGCCCTCCACCACCATAGGCGTTTTTACAATTTCTCATTCTGATATGTAATTCGCCTTTTTTGTTTCGTACTTCAGACCTATTTTCGGCTGTGTGCATCTTAGTTATGCAGAGACTAGGTGTAATGCTTAAACATTTTAAGTAATAAAAACTCTCTTTATCTAAAAAAAAATGTAGCTACATGAACTGAACCTTGTTTCTCTCTTTCCGTATTCAGGACAACGAAGGGCAAACGGCGCTCCACTATGCCGTCCTCTGCGAGAGAGAAGACATTGCTGAACTGCTCGTCAAGCACCAGGCCGACCTTCAGATCAAGGACAGCGACGGGAACACGGCACGGGACATATGCTCCTCGGCCTGGCCTTTCATGAACCTGGCTAACTGACGGCGCAACGACATATTTTGATGCCTGCTACAGCTACCAAGAAATTCGATACACATCGTATGCTTGATTTAGCTTAATCGGATGAGCTGTTTTAGCAACCGCATCGAATACGTAGGCTGTTGCCGAAACTCTAAAGATGTTGCAGTACTAGTGCAGTGCTTGTAGTATTGTTTCATATACTTTGCACTGTTAGTGTACGTCTTTGTGCTGCTACACCGACAGTTTGCTAGAAATGATATCAGCTCTTTGGCTTCATATTGTCAATATATGCGTTACATATCTTAATGTGCCAACTTCATGATCAACTATTTTAATTTCACCCTGTTCTTAAGAGAAATTGGAACTATGTGGTCAAATAATGAAAAAAATTCCTTTAATTTTTTTATCAGATTTTCTGTGTTCCAAAATTTCCAGAATATACGATGTAGCCAAGCAACATAAAATTCCAGAATATACTTATGTAGCCAAACAATAAACCAGAAGATCAAAGCTATATTACAAATTACGTAGTTCAAGCCTGATAATCTTACTAAGCTATAAGAACAAGAAACTACACATAAATGAAATCATAACAATCTTACTAAGCTATATATAAAAAATACTCTGGTAAATTTAAGGCTAAAGCTCGTCGTGGTTGTCCTCATCGTCGGCTCCGTCGTGACCGCCGCCGGACTCCTGGTATGTCGCGGCGAAGACAGGGTTGCAGACATCCTCCAGCTCCTTAAGCTTCTCCACGTAGTCGTCCTTCTCGGCGTCCGCGCTGGCGTTGTCGAGCCACTCGCTGACCTCCCTCGCAGCCTCCTCCACCCTCTCCCGGTCGCCGTCGTCCATCTTCCGCCCCATCTCGCCGTCGACCGTCGTCCGGACGTTGTACACGTAGGCCTCCAGCTTGTTCCGCGCGTCCACCTTCTCCCTCACCATCCTGTCCTCCTCGGCGAACTCCTCCGCCTCGCGCACCATGCGGTCGATCTCCTCCTGCGTGATGCGCCGGTCGGCGGCGCTCACGATCTCGATCTTCTCCGACCTGCCCGTGCCCTTGTCCGCCGCCCGCACGTGGAGGATGCCGTTCACGTCCACCTCGAACGTCACCTCTATCTGCGCCGTGCCCCTCGGCGCCGGCGCGATCCCGGTAAGGTCGAACTTGCCCAGCAGCCGGTTGTCTTTGGTCATGCTCCGCTCGCCCTCGAACACCATGATCGTCACCGTCGTCTGCCGGTCCTCGTTCGTGGTAAACATCTTCGCCCTCTTCGTCGGCACCGGTGTGTTCCGGGGCACCACGCTCGCCATCACGCCACCGGCCGTCTCGATGCCCAGCGTCAGCGGCGTCACGTCCAGGACCACCATGCCGGCGTTGTCTCCGCGCACGATGCTCCCCTGCACGGCGGCACCGTAGGCAACGGCCTCGTCGGGGTTCACGCCCCGGTGGGGATCCTTGCCGTTGAAGTAGTCCTTGAGGAGCTGCTGGACCTTGGGGATCCTGGTGCTGCCGCCCACGAGCACCACCTCGTCAATGTCGCCCTTGGAGAGCCCGGCGTCCGCCATGGCCTTCTTGACGGGCGCCATGGTCTTGCGGAACAGGTCGGCGTTGAGCTCCTCGAACCTGGCCCTGGTGAGCGGCTCCGACAGGTCGACGCCGCTGACCAGCGACTCGATCTCGACGCGGACCTGGTGCTGGTTGCTGAGGGCCCGCTTGGCGCGCTCGCACTCGCGGCGGAGCTTGCCGAGCGCGCGGACGTCGCCGGAGACGTCCACGCCGTGCTTCCGCTTGACGAGCTTGATGAAGTGGTCCATGACGCGCTGGTCAAAGTCCTCGCCGCCGAGGTGGGTGTCTCCGTTGGTGGCGAGGACCTCGAAGACGCCGCCGTCGAGCGCGAGCACGCTCACGTCGAAGGTGCCGCCGCCGAGGTCGAACACGAGCACGTTCTTTTCGTTCTTCTCGTCCACCTTGTCGAGGCCGTAGGCGAGGGCGGCGGCGGTGGGCTCGTTGATGAGGCGCACCACGTTGAGCCCAGCTATGGCGCCGGCGTCCTTGGTGGCCTGGCGCTGCGCGTCGTTGAAGTAGGCCGGGATGGTGATCACGGCGTCCCGGACCTTCTCGCCGAGGTAGGCCTCGGCCGTCTCCTTCATCCGCGTTAGCACCATGGCGCTGACCTCCTCCGGGCTGAGCAGCCTGACGTCGCCGTCCTTGATCTCCACCTCCGCGTGCGGCTTCCCGTTCCTCTCCACCACCCTGAAGGGCAGCAGCTTCATGTCCCGCTGCACCTCCGCGTCCGTGAACTGGCGGCCGATGAGGCGCTTGGCGTCGTAAACGGTGCGGAGCGGGTTGGCGGCGGCCTGGTTCTTGGCGGCCTCGCCGATGAGCCGCTCGCCGGAGTCGGTGAAGGCGACCCAGGAGGGCGTGATCCGGTTCCCCTGGTCGTTGGCCATGATCTCCACCCGCCCGTTCCGGTACACGCCCACGCACGAGTAGGTCGTGCCTAGGTCGATGCCGATCACCGGCCCGCCGGAGCCCTTCGTGGCCGTCCTGGCGTCCGCCGCGGCGGCAGAGGGAGTCGTCGGGCCCGCGACGAGCAGTACCGCGAGCAACAGCCCGAGCAGCTGCCGGCGATCGGCCGCCCGAGCCATGGCGCCGGCGATGGATTTCCTCTCGACTCGATCAATCTCTTGGTCGAAGCTAAGCTAGTTGCAGTAGTACGTTGGAGGAGGAGGTAGAGGCGTTGCTATTTATGGCGGCAGAAGATACAGCGACGGCGTCACGTGGACGAATCGGAGGTGGTCTCCGACGCCGTGTGCGCCTCAGGGGCGTGGCGACACGAGATCGACGCGATCTGGGCCGTGGGATTGGACGATCGGGCGGCTGGGAGGGTTCGTGACGTGCTGGCGGAAAACAATGCTGCCGATCGTGACATCGCGTGACGTGTTTGACGACTGTTGGATAACGTTTTGAATAAAGAATCCCTTTGCCGGGCCCACTTGGCAGGCCACGTATCTGATCTGTCTGACAAGCATGCCCGACATGGCTTAGAATTCGGTATCCCAATTTAGTTCAGACCTCAATATTGAGATGAATTTTGATTTGGATTCAGCTTGATGAATCTAGACTGAAATTTGGAGGCGACATCCATTGAAATTCCAGAAGGTTACAGAAATTGACCCCACGAGGTAGAGACACATGAAAGTGGCCATCATTTTATAAAATTTAATCGTACATTCCTAATTGTTAATGATCACCACAAATTTTGTCAGCAATTCTACAATGCAGAATATATACTTCGATAAATCATATATGCCTAACCAGCATCAGAAAAATTATCTCTGATATGTCTAGAGTCCGATAAGAAATCAAAATTAGGTGCTCATCTTTTCGGATAATCTAAGGAAGTTAGGATGACATTAGGGACATATTCTCACAAATCAGGTTATAAAGTGCAGTCGACAAATGAAGAAACTATATATAACATCTAGATGTGACACTAATCAAGAATCAATTGGATGAAAAGCTTCTCCGAAGTAAATTCCCGCGGAATGAAATTCTTTTATATTATACCAAGTGACATTTGACATGTAACAAAAACAAAGGGTGTTACGTTTTGACTTAATTCAGGTGTCTTCTTATCCTCAAACTTGTTTGTGTCACTGTCACCATCTTTTTTATCCAATTCTCGGTCAACAGGTTCGGAACATGCTTCATCCATGTCTTCGACGAATCCTTTCTTGGACGTTATGCCACGACGGAGAATGTAAGAACATCTAAATGAGTTGTCCTAAAACGGTAACCTACTATAATTGTGTTTCATGTTGTTTGTTTGAACACCACAATGACATTATGGTGTGCACATTTGCCTACACTAGATAGGATTAAAAGAGACAGAGCCCATGCTAGGCGACAGTGTGATCAACATTATTTTGAATGTCAAGCAAAGAAAGCCTGGACTGGGACACCCTCAGAACGAGCAACAGGTTAGGGTTTAGCGCATTTCGTTTGAAACTTCGTCCAAAGTATCTTGTAAAATATAACAAAATGTTAAACGAAATTTGAAACCATTTGCGTGACAACTTTTTTGCTTTGGTTTGAGAAGAGGTGCTGTTGTGGACAGCGCCTCCACAATGCCTGCACCCAATTTTAGGAAGAGAGAAACGAGTCTTCTAATTTGAATAGTACTCCGGATTAGTCAATTCCGCTCGTGGTCCGCCGCTGCAGCAAACTTGTCAGCTACGTCAACGCAAACGTGGATACTCCTTCCAACCGTTGACCCGTCCGTCGAACTGTCAAACTTTGTTGGCCGTCAAAAACGAAAAAAAAGAAGTGAAAATACGTCTTCCACATAAACCCCCGGTGGCGCATCCCCTTTCTCCAGCCACGCCGAGATTTGTGCCGCCGGCGCCCACCGTCTCACGCCCCGCCGTCGAATTCCCGGGCCGCGCCGGCGCCGCCACCAGATACTACCTCTCGATTCTACCCACCACCGATCGAGGAGCTCGGAGGCGATGCCTCGGAAGTCGTCCAAGGTCAAGGGCGGCCGCGGGCCGGCGCCGAAGCCCCACGGCAAGTCCGCCGCCGCCGCGGCCGTCCAATACCCTAAACCGGCCCACGAGTACCCCTACGACGCCGAGGTCGCCGCCCGCGCCGGGGCGGACGGTGCCGCCGACGCCCTGGGCCGCCTTGACCTCGACGTCTCCCCCGCCGCCGCTGCCGAGGACGCTCCCGTCGAGACGCCGCCTCCCCAGCCGGAGTTCCCCGCGCCGCGGCTGCCGCCGATGGAAGCCTCGTCGTCCGGGAGCGCCGCGGCGGGCGGGGGCCGGGAGGAAGAGGCCCTGAGGAGGCTGCAGGAGCTGGTGGCGATTGGTCGGGAGGAGGTGGAGTTGACCGAGGAGGAGGTGCGCGCCAACGATCAGAGGCAGGAGGACGAGGTGATGCGCTGCTCTCTCTCACACTCTCTCTTTGCGAGTCATGAATTGTTCAGTAGACTGGAAAAAAACATGGCCGAGTAGCTTCTGTCGTGGATATGAGGCCGGAGTGAACTTCACGATTCTTTTTCCTGCTGCTTTACTTACTGATTCCTTGAGGGCCAACCGAGGACTGGGATTACTTTTTATCTCAAAGGATGCACACTGGGAGCCCTATTAATTCATGCCTGCGTTTGTGGTCAATCTCGTTGGTGAATTTCTAAGGCTGGGTGGGGATCATGGATTCATTGTTTGTGCAATTCATAGGAAATCAACAGACCGTGCCATGAACATCCAGTGGCCTACTTATAGTAAACGTCAAGTAGTACGAAAGGCAGTCTTCAGATACCAAGTGTCAAGTAGTACGGGAGGGAGTCTTCAGATGTACTTAATTCTTATTTTGTTGTTATCTTTTTTTTTACTTGGACTTGTGTTATCGCTTATTTAGTCTGACAGAATCTTAATCAATGCCTAGATATGTGCCTTGGAAGCAATTTTTGGCGACAATGTAGTCATGTTCAATAGAAAGGAGGGCCAGCGGTCTTTCCAGGTATATCCTCACGATCCATTTTCAGATCACATTCTTATCTGTATAAGGGCAAGGGTTCCATCTGTTGTTGTAATTGCAGGTTCATGTGCACATTGAGATCCCAGATGGTACAGATGTATCGGCCAGGCTCAGTTTTGGTGCTGGAACACTAAATTATAAGGAAGGGCATGATGGGGATGCCACTGATGATCTTGTCTACAAGTTTAGAGTTGAGCATTTATCTCCAATCCTGCTAACATGTCTCCTGCCTTCGTCGTACCCGAGCCATCAACCACCCTTCTTCACTATGTCCACCGAATGGCTGGACAAAGCGATGATTTCGTCATTGTGTCACATGCTGGACATGACTTGGGAAGAGCAACAAGGCATGGAAGTAATATATCAGTGGGTGCAATGGCTCCAAAGCTCTTCCCTTTCTTACTTAGGGTTTGACAATGAGATAATTTTAAGCAAGGGCGATCTAACGTATGCTGAAGATGGTGGGGATAGGCGTGCTTGTTCAAACTGTGCTCCACCTGATGTTACAATTCCAAGGATTATCAGATACAATGATGATAAGCGTCATGAAGCCTTCTTGCATGCTATCCATGACTGCATGATTTGTTTCAGCGAGTGTCCTGGTAACTCTTTCTTCCATTTTCGCATAATTGCTTGCACACGTGTTATAGTAGAAGTCTTCTGATGTGTTATACTTACCACATTTGATGTGTATTGTCCTGTGGTCGTCCTTGTTCACGGTGGAACTACCTTTGGTTAAGTGCGGTTTAGTTCCCAAAGTATTCCCTTACTTTTGAACAGAAAAAAAAGACTAGATACAGCATACTCCCTCTGTTTTTTAATATAAGATGTTTTAGGTGTTCTACATATTATCTACATGCACACTAAAATGAGTGAACATGCATACTAAAATGTGTCTACATACATTTATATGCATGTGCATGTGGACAAATGGTAAAATATCTTATATTAAAAAACGGAGGGAGTAGTTATATAGGTGACATATTAGAGGTTCTCATTTTTAGATAGCAATTCATCAGTCCTTGTTCCAAGTGCAATTGTCTTCTTAAACAATTTAAACTTGAGAATCATGGTACTGAGATCTTCATGATGCATCTACAACCTATAATCCTTTATGTTTTCCATTTACATTTGTTAATCCTTGTAATGTGAATTTCTACTCTATATCTGAGTCTACCCATTGCTTCAAACAGGTGTCGATTTCATCAAACTTCCATGCCACCATTTCTTTTGCCAGAAATGCATGCAAACATATTGCAAAATGCATGTCAAGGAAGGAACCGTAGTGAAGTTGCTGTGTCCTGATACAAAATGTGGAGCCGTTGTTCCTCCCAATATATTGAAAAGGCTGCTGGGGGAGGACGAGTTTGAACGTTGGGAAGCATTGCTTCTTCAGAGAACTCTTGATGCAATGGTTGACGTAGTTTATTGTCCGAGATGTCAAACTGCTTGCTTGGAAGATGAAGGTGATGAAGCTGTGTGTTCAAGTTGTTTATTCAGCTTCTGCACACTTTGTAGAGAGCGACGTCATGTTGGGGTAGAATGTTTATCTCCAGAAGAAAAACTTCTTATTTTGGAGGTAGGAGGACTGAATCTCACATACATATATTTAGAAGTAATACAGTGGCAGAACTCCAGTTCCTTGCAATATGATTAATTATATTAAAATTTTGCTAGAAAATTTGCTATTAGGTCACTTACCTCATGGACCCAGTGGGCCAAGGTTGGCAAATCATGTCCTGCCGTACCCGAGCGTGAACTGATAGAGAATGTTTGCTACCGGTAGCAAGAAGGTTCTCAATTGTAACTGTGCAGTAATCCACCAAGTAGATACTAACAGATATTTTACTAAAAGCTTTAGAATCAATACGTCTTGGACGAAGGGGATGGTTTACCTTATCTCAGTCAATCCCTAAGCTGGAGCTTCAATGCTGTCTCTTTTATCCATCCGCTTGATGGTTGCACTAGAGATATTTCACATTTTTTTCAACTTTGGTAACAATGATGCCAGATTCATGCCAAGTAATTGCTGATATACATGTGTTTTTCTTTTATCCATCCGCTTGATGGTTGCACTAGAGATATTTCACATTTTTTTCAACTTTGGTAACAATGATGCCAGATTATCTGTTAATATTCTTCCTTAGTTCATTTTTTTATTAGATGATTGTTGGGAATGCTAGCTTTCTTTTGTTTGGCACAGAGACGTCAAAAGTCTGGGCATTCAAAGGGAGATATTCAGAAGCTTATGGATGAAGTACGCAGCATCAAGGAAATTTTGAAGGATGCAAAACAGTGCCCGAGATGCAAGATGGCTATATCTAAGATAGAAGGATGCAATAAGATGACCTGTTGGAACTGCGGCCGGTTCTTCTGCTACCAATGCAACGCTGCAATTAGTGGATATGATCATTTTAAGTAAGTTCTGTTTCAGTTATATCCATTCTTGTTCATTGACATAGCTGTGAATTGACAAATAATCTTGTTGTTGCCTCCAGGGGTGATTGTGTGGTATTTGATCAGGCTGAAGTTGATAGATGGGAGATGCAAATGAATCAAAGGCAACAACGCCAAGTTGTTGCACAAGCGCAGGCTGACTTGTTCGAAGGAGACTATGGTTACCCGTGTCCCACTTGCCGCCAAGGAGTTCCGAAGGTAAATATCAAAATACCTTATTTGCAAACCAATCTGAGGACCAATATCTTTAATAATAATGAGAATGATGCAATTGGCTACTTTTGCGTCATGCAACCAAAAGGTGCTATTTCATGTACAACTGCTTGTAGTCACTTTTTTCCTCAGAAAATTACTTCATGTGGATGTTTAACTGTTTATTACAAGTTCAGTAACTTCCATGAGTCATGACTCATGACTAGCAAGGTTTATTTTTTAGTTAGTATGTAAACCACAAGTGATCTTTAGGTCAGTATTTTTTTTTTTTGGATTGAGCCAAGAGAAGTCGGGCTAACCGCTCCCGTGTGATCCTAGTGAACTCATAGATGTTAACCAGAACTACATTTCTCTTTCCACGTTGCACTCTTCCCCTTCCTCATAATTTATGTATTTTCTTTTGTAACTTGGCCAGATTGGAAACAACAACCATCTCTACTGCTGGTCATGCAACCAACACTTTTGTGCATTGTGCCGGAAGTCTGTCGCGAAGTTTTCACAGCATTATGGTCCCAAGGGATGCAAGCAACATTCTGCAGATCCCTGATGCAGGTTGCCCTATATGCGCAGCATCAACGCATGTGCAATTTCCAGAGGTTTTCTGTGTGTGCATATATACACTCGTCGCAGGGTGCATTCACCTTGGCGTTACCAGCATTTGGAAGCGAACTCGGTTTCAACTCTGCGACTTCCTTGGTACTCGTAACAGCAGCTCAGCGATTTATTATATTTATGAACAAAAATCTGCGTCTTTACCCCGTTCATTTCTATGTACTGTGTGTTTGTTGAGAAGAATCATCATATTCAGGTTGCCAGCAGAGCCCTTGTATCATGAACACAATCTTTGCAGTGATTCATTGCAAGAATCTTTTTTATACTGTTGCTTAGTTTGTTTGTGTTCCGTGCCTATGCAAAGAAATTTAGAGTCTATTTATGTTTCTCTACATCTTGTATTGTGCATGATGCCCGTTTTAAACCCGTGAGGCTGTGACTTCTGTATGGTGAATTAAGTCGAATGTGCTGTGACTGGAAACCTGTCTGTATTTGATAGAATAATATACTTCATTGGTAGAGGAAAATTATCGGGTTTGTTTATGTTCTTTTATGTGAATTTCGTGCCCATGAACTTCATGTCACCACAAAAGTTGCAAATTTTAGCAGCACGGGTGAAGCTTTGATCAGCAGACGTGTAACGAGTATTACAACTATACTTTTGTTAACACTGCACTTGCATGGGATGAGTGTCATTGGGTGTTTGATCATATGCAAAAGAGTCAGTTCGCGTTGCAGTTGTCTTCTCTGGCGGATCTTTTGAGTGCTTTGTTCCTCTGGCCCGTGCTGCCTAGGACTCCGATGGCTCAAGTGCCACTGTGGGTCCGCTCGTGCATATCAGGACGAAGAAGGCGGCATCCAGTGACCTGCGGCGGGGTTGATCGGTGTCGCTTGGTGGTGGCCCTTGCATTTTATCTGAATTTATAGGGCTTTTCAGTTATTCTCTCATAAAGAGACAGTAAAATAAGAATTATTCTATGGGACGGGTGACAGCTGGCTGAGTACTTGATATCTTCGTTTGGATCCTGATGATTGTATCTATTGGTACACACTCCATTCATGTATAATATTGCTTTAAGGTTGAAACAAAATGCAAAACTAAAACACTGTTTGTATCCTAATATTCCTAGGCCCAGGCTTCTGGTCAAGATATTTACGTGGATTTCTTCAGCGTCAAAACTACTTCTCTTTTAGAACTTTTTATATTTTTGTTTAAATGGTAAAAAAAAGAACAAATAAGGGACCCACTAACGGGCCCGCGGCCAGTGTCAGAATTTGGCCCAACTAAGGAACGAAGCCCTACCAACATAGCGGGAGCTCCTACTTCTCGCGTTACGCGGAGAGAACCCCACTCCGCGCACCCCTGACGCTAAATGGGCCTGGCCCGTTTCTGGTGCGGACGAGAAGCATCACCTTTTTAGCGCGCGTTGGTTGGTTTGGTTCTACTGTTTCGGACGCGTTTGGTTAAACTGTTTCGGCATGTTGGTTGTACTGTTTCGCAAATCATGAAGAAGTAATAAAAGTTCTAGTATCGAATCACTTTTGCGTACTGTTTAAAAATAAATCGCAGTACGACTGTTTGAATAGTATGCCTACGAGTTTCCAGTTTAAAATGGTTCACAAATAATTCCGGTTCACCGACTCTTTTACTTCACTTTAAAAATCGTTCAAAAATAATTTGTATTTAACGGCATTTTATGTTCACTTTAAAAATCGTTCCAAAGTAATTTTTGTTCACTTTTTGAAAACCGTTCTAAAATATTTTCCGCTCACCTACATTTTTCTATCACAATTAAATCGTTCCAAAATATTTCATGTTCGCTGACATTTTCTGTTTACTTATTAAAAGTCGTTCAAAAATAGATTTTGTTCACCGACATTTTTTGTTCACATTTTTAAAATCTTTCAAAAATAGAATCTTTCACCAGCATATTATCTTAACTTTTTTAAATTCATTTAAAAAGTTTTTGTTTGCTCTTTTAAAATCATTCAAAAATAATTTCTGTTTAGTTGACATTTTGAAAAAAAACAGTGAATGAAAACTAGTTTGAATGGATTGAAAAATTGAACAGAAAAGGACGATCAATGAAAACTATTTTTGAACGATTTTGAAAAGTGAATAGAAAAATGCCGATGAACGAAATTTGTTTTTGAACGATTTTGAAAGTGAACAGAAAAGGACGGCGAACAAAAACTATTTTTGAACGGTTTTAAAAGTGACCAGAAAAAGGTCGGGGAACGAAAACTATTTTTCAACAATTTTAAAAAGTGAACATAAAAGGCCGGTGAACGAAATCTTTTTTGAACGATTTAAAAAGTGAACAAAAAATGGCGGTGAACGGAAACTATTTTTGAACAATTTTGAAAAGTGAACAGAAAATTTCAGTGAACGAAAGCTAGTTTAAACGAATTGAATAAGTGAACAGAAAAGGACGATGAACGAAAACTATTTTTGAACGATTTTCAAAAGTGAACAGAAAAATGCCGATGAACGAAATATGTTTTTGAACGATTTTAAAAGTGAACAGAAAAGGACGGTGAACGAAAATTATTTTTGAATGATTTTCAAAGTGACCAGAAAAAGGTGACCGACACTGCGGGTGATGCCGGTAAAGGAGAACCCGACAAAGGAGATGCCGGTAATCCTGCCCCCAAGATCACCAGATCGGCGAAAGTGCCGCTGGAGAGGAGGGAAAACCTCCGAGATCAGGCCGGTACATCCAATGTACCGGTTAGGCCGGCTCATCTCGAGGAGATAATCGAGAAACTGGCTGTGCCGGTAGCTGCCGGTACAGATGCTGCCCAAATGGAGGCAGAGTTGGAGGCACGGCGTCAGAGCTTGCATCAGGAGGCTCTGGAGATGGCCGAGGTGAGGAGAGAGTTCGGGATAACTCTCCGTGAGTATAACCAAGCACATGGTTTAACCCCGGTAGCTGCTCGCCCTAGTCGAGTAGAGGATGTGCGCAAGAGGGGTAAAAACCTCAATGCCGAGATTGCTAGAGATGGTAGATCTAGTTCCAGTAAGACTCCTAGTAACTTATCGGTCGAAAAACCGAAGTATAGTTCCCCTGCTAAGACTCTTAGGCTGCCGAGGCAGCAAGAGCCGAGTTGTCAGGCTTATCCGGAGAAGCTCTCCGTAGGCAGCAAGACCGAGTTAATGAGTTGGTAGCTGTGGCTACCCGGCAGAATGAGGCCTATCGCAAGGCCAACACAGTTGCAGGTGGGTCCGAGATTGTTCACTCGGCTAGGGGAGCCAGTGGATCTAAGGGGCAAGCTTCATCACCGCATGTCGGTGGAGATCGGGACCGGAGTGTAAACTCCGGTAAGAGCAAGCAGATACAGGTGTATGATCCGGCATGTGCCGGAAAACAGTTAGTTGGGCGAGGCAGTGCCGGCCGGGGTAAAAGCAATCCCGGTCCGGGCGGTCCAGGTGCCGGAGTAGTTAACTCGGCTGGCCGAGGCTATCCACCTCGGTATCCGACACAAAATCTCGCCCAGCAGCAGCAGCAAAATGTCGAGCATGTCCAGCAGCCACAAGGTGTTGACCAGGTGGCTAACCGTTATGATGATGGTTACTCGGCTATGGAGAAAGCCGGGTATCCGAGATATGAAGGTGCACTGGGATCTCGGTTGGGACCTCGCCAGTTGTCACCAAATGATGCACGCTACAAGTTGGACAGGATTTATATGTCCGAGATGCTGGAAGAGCAAGGTCCACCTGGCCTGCATGTTTTGGACCTCGGATCATGAGGGAGCCACCGGTGCGGCACTTTCAGTTGAACCGAGGCGCAAAGACATATGACGGCAGTACTAAGCCGGAGGACTGGCTGACAGATTATGTGTCGGCAGTGCATATCGCGGGAGGAAACCGCCGATGGGCGGTGAGGTATATCCCGCAGATGTTGGAAGGGCCAGCCCGGATTTGGCTGAACAACCTGCGAGAGGGCAGCGTTGATTGCTGGCTGGACTTTGAAGAAGCATTTGTTAGCAACTTCTCCAGCACGTACAAGAGACCGAATCGTCCTCAGCAGCTTGCGATGTGCAAGCAGAGGGATAATGAAACTGACCGGGATTACTTAACCCGGTGGAGTACTATTCGCAATTCCTGTGAAGGAGTTGTGGAGGCGCAGGCCATATCTTGGTTTGCCCAGGGGTGCCGACACGGCTCCATGCTCTGGCAGAAGTTGCAGAGGGAAATGCCGGCCACCCTGGCCGAGACAATCCGGATTGCGGATAGCTATGCACTGGGTGATCCGATGCAACCCTTGCTGAACTCGGGGAGCCGAGTAGAAGATACCCGGTGAATAACAGACCCGGGCCAGTCAGGCAGAACGATCGCCAGGACTTCGGAAACAAGAGGAGAGAGCCGGATTACCGGTATGGCTCAAACCAGGTTGCAGCGGTAAACCAAGACCAGCCAGATGCCGGCAATAGCCAGCGTCCGAAGTACAACGGCCCAGCATGGGGCCAGAATCAAGAAGGGAAGAGGCCATGGGGTGACCAGAAGCAGTCCTTAACTTATGAGGCTATGTTGGATGGGCCTTGCAGTTTCCACACCCAAGACATCCGCAGGCCTGCAAACCATACAACTCGGCAGTGCAGCTGGTATCAGCGCACAAGGGGGGAAGGAGCCAGAGCCGGAGGAAATCAGGCGGGGGCACCTCAGAGAATTCCGCCGAGGCAAAACTTACCGCTTACCGGAGCAAATGCTATCCCGGTGAATCCGCCAGTTCCGAGGCAAGCAGATCCGAAACCTGTGAATCAGGTGAATGTCGGAGGGAACAACAACAACTGGTCCCAGCAGGCAGGGAGAGTATCCCCAGGGAGATTACAGAGAAGCTCATCAGAGCTATGTGGTCTTTGTGACCGAGCCAACTGACAAGAAGAGCTTGCATCGGCGTGCACTGGAGGTGAACGCAGTTATGCCGGCAGTGCCGAAGTATTTGCACTGGTCCGAGCAAGAAATCATTGGAGCAGAAGGGATCATCCCCGAGTTATGCCAACTCCGGGAGGTTATGCATTGGTGGTGGACCCGACATTCTTTGGACCCACCATCAATGTTCGGTTCACCCGAGTTCTCATTGATAATGGGAGTGCTATCAATATCATGTACCGAGACACCATGGTGAAGATGGGTATCTCGGCAAATATGCTGCAGCCGAGTTCTACAACCTTTCATGGTATAGTGCCGGGTGTTTCATGTGCACCTATGGGCAAAATTTGGGTTGATGTGTTGTTTGGCACCAAGGAAACTGCCGAACTGAGAGCATCCAGTTTGAGGTAGTGGACCTCGAAAGTCCATACCATGCTTTACTCGGCAGGCCTGCGCTGTCCAAGTTCATGATATCAACCCATGTGGGTTACCTCAAGATGAAAATGCCGGTCCTAATGGCATCATCACTATCTCGGGTGATTACAAGCGTGCACTGGAGTGTGCCTCGGCTGGATCGTGCTTGGCCGAGTCACTGATTATCGCTGCAGAGAAGAAGAAGATCCATGAAGTGGTGGCATTGGCTCAGTCCGCGCAACTCGGCATGCCGGGTATGGCTAACCCGGAGCAGAATGCAATTTCGAGGTGCCCAAGGAGACCAAGAAGATCAATGTTGACCCGGCATGTCCGGACCACAACGTCATCATTGGTACCGGGTTAACGGAGAAATAGGAAGGCGAGCTCAGTCACTTCCTCCGTGAGAACCGGGATATCTTTGCATGGTCAAATCAGGACCTGCCAGGTGTTCCGAGGGAGTTGGCTGAGCACTCTTTGTTCGTCAGACCGGATATGAAACCGGTGAAGCAACCTATGCGACGTCTCTCGGATGAGAGGAGAAAGGTGATAGGCGATGAACTGGCCAGATTACTTGCATCTGGTTTCATCATGGAGGTGCTGCACCCGGACTGGTTGTCTAACCCGGTCCTGGTGGAAAAGAAAAAAGATGACCCGAACGTGGCCATTGTGTGGCGTATGTGTATTGATTACACAAACTTGAACAAGGCATGTCCTAAGGATCCATTCCCGCTGCCTCGGATTGATCAAGTGATCGATTCCACAGCCGGGTGTGAGCTGTTATCCTTTGTAGATGCGTATTCTGGTTTTCACCAGATACCACTGAACCCTGCTGATCAAATGAAAACTGCTTTTATCACCCCGTATGGGGCTTATTGCTATCGTGTCATGACATTTGGTTTGAGAAATGCTGGTGCTACTTACCAGAGATGTATGCAAAAATGCTTGCATGATCAAATAGGAAAAAATGTGCAGGTGTATGTCGATGACATTGTCATCAAGTCTAAGGAGAAATCCACTCTGATTGATGATCTCCGAAACATTTGAGAATCTAAGGAAATTCCGGATAAAACTTAACCCGGACAAATGTACATTTGGTGTGCCGGCAGGCAAGTTACTCGGTTTCCTCGTGTCGAGCCGAGGTATCGAGGTGAACCCGACAAAAATCCGTGCTATTGAAAGCATGAGGTTACCGACATGTCTCAAGGACGTGCAGAAATTCACCGGATGTTTGGCATCCTTAAGTCGGTTTGTTAGCAGGTTGGGAGAAAAGGCATTGCCTTTGTATCAGCTCATGAAGAAAACACCCACTTCGTGTGGACCCCGCAAGCAGATGCGGCGTTCACCGAGTTAAAAAAGATGTTGGCAACTGCGCCGATACTGGCCTCACCATTACCCAAAGAGCCGATGTTGCTCTACATTGCAGCCACAAACCGGTTGTGAGTGTCGTATTAGTAGTGGAGCGAGAAGAAGATGGCAAAACTGTGCAAAGGCCAGTATATTACCTGAGCGAGGTGATCTCGTTGTCCAAGCAGAACTATCCTCACTACCAGAAGATGACATATGGTGTCTATCTGGCTGCTAAGAAGTTGAAACATTACTTCCAAGAGCATTCAATCACTGTGGTATGTGAGGCTCCTATCTCGGAGATCATTGGGTGTAAAGATGCAACTGGCCGAGTAGCCAAGTGGGCTATCGAGGTGTCCCCTTACACTCCTCACTATGAAAGAAGAGATGCCATTAAATCTCAGGCACTGCCGGATTTCTTGGTGGATTGGGCTGAAATGCAATATGAGCCACCATTGCCTGACTCCAATTACTGGAGAATGCACTTTGATGGTTCCAGGACGAAATTGGTTTAGGTGCCGGGGTAGTCCTTACCTCGCCAAAGCATGATCAGCTGAGATATGTGTTGCAGATTCATTTTGCGGCATCTAACAATGTGGCCGAGTATGAGGCACTTGTTCATGGGCTAAATGTGGCCAAAGAAATTGGTATTCGCCGGATAGAATGCTTCGGAGACTCGGATCTGGTGGTGCAGCAAGTCTCGGGAAATTGGGATGCTTTAGACGCCAACATGGCGTTGTATCGGTTTCATGTCCAGAAGATCTCGGGGTTCTTTGAAGGTTGCGAGCTCACGCATATACCTCGGGCTGAAAATGAAGCCGCCGATGTACTGTCCAAGCTAGGTTCATCCCGGGATCCAATTCCACCCGGCATAGCCTTGGAGCATTTGAGGAAGCCATCAATCAAACCATCGCCCGAGTCCGAGTCAATCTTTATCCCGGCGAAACCGGAGTCTGGTGCTGTTCCCATGGACGTCGATGTCGGATGCATTTGGGAGAACCCGGGGACTGCTTGGCAGAACCGGGGACTGGTTACTCATCTCGGAAGAAGCAATGTCGGTTGATCTCATGGAGGTGGATGATCCGGTCTTTCCTGTGCGTCCTGTGCCGGAGTGGGCACAACCAATAATGGCATATATGATGGACGGGAGTTTGCCAAGTAATGAAGTTGAGGCTAGGCAAGTGCAAAGAAGATCCAAGGCATACACCATCATCAACCAGGAGTTATACAAGAGAAGTGTGACCGAGGTACTGCAGCGCTGTGTCGAGCCGCAGGAAGGGCAAGAGATGCTCCTGGAGATTCATCAGGGAGAGTGTGGTCATCATGCTCATCAAGAGCCTTGGTGGCTAAGGTATTCCGGCATGGGTTTTATTGGCCCAGTGCTTTGAACCAGGCAGAAGATATCGTCCGAAAGTGTGAGGGATGTCAGAGGTTTGCTAAAAAGATCCACCTGCCAGCCTCGGCACTCAAGACAATTCCAATCACTTGGCCCTTTGCAGTTTGGTGTCTGGATATGGTGGGAGAGTTCAGGCCAGCCCGAGGTAACATGACTCATATGCTGGTGATGGTGGACAAGTTCACCAAATGGATCGAGGTGAAGCCAATCAGGAAGTGTGATGGTCACACAGCTGTGTCCTTTTTGAAGGACATCATTTTGAGATATGGTTACCCCCATAGCATTATCTCGGATAATGGCACAAACTTTGCTGTGGGAGAGTTTGCTCGGTTCTGTGCGGAAAAAAGAATTCGGTTGGACATAGCCTCGGTGGCACACCCAGAGGCAAATGGGCAAGTGGAAAGAGCAAATGCATTGGTGTTAGCCGGTATCAAAGCCCGGTTGATTGAACCACTGTTGCGAACTCCGGGATGCTGGATAGAGGAGATACCAGCAGTGTTGTGGGGTCTAAGGACCACACCGAATCGTTCAACTGGCTATACGCCATTTTTTCTGGTCTATGGAGCAGAAGCGGTCCTGCCGACCGACATGGAATATGACTCGCCGAGAGTGGCGCTGTACACTGAAACCGAGGCAAAAGAAGCTCGGGAAAATGATGTTGATTTGCTCGAAGAAGCACGAGAACTGACCTTATCTCGGTCAGCTATATATCAGCAAAATCTCCGACGCTATCATAGCCGGAAGATCAGCCCTCGGGTATTCCGAGAGGGAGATTTGGTGTTGAGGCTAGTGCAACGCAAAGCAGGCCGACACAAGTTGTCACCTCCATGGGAGGGACCATTCATTGTGAGCAAGGCTCTGCACAATGATTCATACTATCTTATAGATGCGCAGGCACCGAGGAAAAATGTGATGGACAAATCCGGAGAGGAGACCAAAAGACCCTGGAATGTAGCTCTACTCCGCCCCTTTTACTCATAAGGGCGCAATGTATGTATCTCGGTTTTCCTTTGAATAAAATGCCGGCACTCCGAAAAGAAACTCGGGGACTGCCTTTGTCTATATGCTTGTGTTTTATCTCGGTTTTTTCTGTGTTGTTCATATGTCGGATGATTTTGAGACCTCGTTTCAAAGTTCAAGTAATGTATGCTATTTTGTTGTGATCTTGTGACTCGACTGACGAACGCCGAAATGGCAGTCAAGAGCAGAGGTTATGGTATATGGTAAACATGAAAATGGACTCGGGGACTCGGTCCTAAAAAGATCCGACATATGTCGTTTACTAACCCGGTTTTTTCTTTCCTTTTCCTTGTGTCGGATGACTCTAAACCTTACCTCAAAATTTACAAGTATTGTGTGCTATAATGATTGATCTTGTGACTCGACTGTCGAACGCCTAAATGGTAGACAAGAGCAGAGATTACTAAGTATAGTAAACAAGAAAGTAAACTCGGGGACTTGGTGCAAAGTGATCCGGCATTGAGCCTGTCTTGTTGAAACTAATATGATAAAAGTAGCACGGATAAAAGTAGCACTGCGAGATACTTAAAAGTATATTTACATCTGCACCCGGCATTCCGGGGATTTAATGGTTCAGTTTGTGATAAGTTTAGGCAGCTGCCTCGGAGGAGCTCGGAGCAGTTGGAGCGGTGCGAGGCTCAGGAGCAGTCTCGGCGGCAGAGAAGCTTCGGTTGTTGGAGCAACCTCGGGTGTTGGAGTGGCTGCCGAGGCACCGGCAGTGTCGGATACCGGCTTCTCAGAAGTGTCGGTCGCGGTCGACTTGGCAGTGTCGGTCGCGGTCGGCTTAGCGATGTCGGTTGCTCCGGCAGCAGCAGTGTCGGTGGCTCCGGCACTGGCAGTGTCGGGAGCTTCGGCCTCGATCTCCTCATCAACATCTTCCTCGTCTTCACCCTCTTCATCATCCTCGTCATCTTCTTCATCATCCGAGTAGGCGGGACCAGGAATGAAGTGTCGGGTGGGAGCATAGCTGGCCATGAAGGTGGCTGCCTCCTTGCGGCTCGCGATGAGTGTCGGATCTGAGGTCCATGTGGAGCCTTGGCGCAGGGAGCGCACGGCATTGAGGTTGATGGCCTCATACCAGGAGAGCACAAAGGTCAATGCTTGATCAGCTCCGGCGCGAGCTGCAGAGGATCTCCACTCTCGGACCCTGGCCTCGGCCCCCGACAGACACTTGGACAATTCTTCAATGCTACCGGAGTCTGAGATCCTGGCCATAAGGCTCGGTAAGCTCGGATGCCAGCATCAAGAAGATCCATGCCAATGGCCTTCAGAGGAGAATGCGAGCGTTCAGAGCGGTCAGGTGATCTTCAATATCCCATTCCTCCGGGATTGGGCCAGCCTCGGCTCTTTTTGCTCGTGCCTTGCGGACAGTGTTGATTGCAGCAGCCTTGGAGTGGGAGAAGTGATCTGAAGATAGAAAAGCTATCACCGAATTGAGTTATATACCGGCATATACTTAATGTCGGTACAAGCAATGGAAACAAAAAGAAAGGATAAAGAAACTTACTGTCCATCTCCTTGTTAAGCCGGGTGAGCTCGCGCAGCCAGATGTCGGATTTTGCCTTGAGGGCATCCAGTTCTCCTTGTGCCGAGGTAGCGCGAACCTCGGTCGCCTCGAGGGTTTCCTTGTGCTTCTGCGCAGCTTCCTCCCTCTGCATCAGGGCCTTCTCAATGTCGGTCTTCTCGCCCTGGACCCGAGCAAGTTCCTCCTGGAGCCGAGACACTTCGTGTCGTTCCTTCTGGAGGGCAGTGGCGTGCGCGGCTTCCTTGTTCTTCAGCGTCTCCTGAAGCTGCTTGTGGGACCTCTTGAGTTTGTTGTGGTCCAGAAGCAGCTTCTGAAATACTGTGGTCCGGGCGTTGGTGCAATCCTGAAAAGAGCAAAGGGTTAGTATGATTTTTTGAAGATTCATGCCGAGTAAAGCTGAATGTCGGATTTTTTGAAGATTCGTGCCGAGTAAAACTCGACAAGAATCTCGGGGACTGGATGTCGGATTTTTTGAAGATCCTGATGTCGGATTTTTTGAGATTAATAATGGAAATTTTGTGAAGATTCGCGCCGAGTGATCTTTACTCGGGCGAGCGTAGGTCACTCGACCCGAATCTCGGGGACTGGGGATTATATATGTTTATCATCTATTACAAAGGAAAGAAAGGTCTGGCTGAGGAAAAAATACCTCGGCAAGCTTGCTGGCTCGAAGGGTCGAGAGTTGCAAGTTGTGCATGGCCTGAGCAAGCGCACTGGGTCCAGCTGGATGTTGGGTGACCGGGTTCGCAGAGGAGACCTCGCTAGTGTCGGCGGCATTCCAGTCCATGTGGTACTGCTTCTCCGAGCCTAAGCTATGTCCGCTTTGAGTTCGAAGCTGAGGAAAAACCCAGCTGCCAGTGGTAACTCGGGAGACGGAGGTGGTGAGAGCTTGGTGCTCCGGTGTAGTGGTTGGAGTCAACACCACTTGTTTCTCCGGATTGACAAGTTGTTTCCCGGTGGCCACTTGGCTCTGTGCCGGCTTGGGCAGTGGAGTAGCTTTCCGAGTTACTAACTCGGTGGACTTTGTGGTGGACTTCGGCCGTGGCGGCTGTTTTTGTTGCTGCTGTTGCTGTTGCTGCTGTTCCTGTTGCTGTTGCTCTGTTGCTGTTTGCTGTTGCTGTGGTTGCTGTTGGTGCGGCTGTTGTTGTTGTGGTGGTGGTTGCTGTGGGCCCGAGGTCACCGAAGTGTCGGCCCGCGGAATGTCGGAGTCCGCGGTGGGGGCACCGGAGCCAACATCTTCGTCGAGGACCACGACCTCGGGAATGACGGATGAAGTGGCGGGTACCCCGGAATCACGTGACCGAGGTTCGCTGCACTCGGAAGGGGTGAGCGCATGGAGGAGGCACTCTGGTTAATTTCAAGGGCGGCACTGCATCAAGCAAGAAAAAGTGTTATTTCGGGGAATGATTATCCCGGGAGAAGGAAAAAAGGAAGCGAGCTTGTGTCGGCAAAGAATATCTTACCCTTGAGTAACTGGCGGTGTCTTCTTGGCCTTCTTCGGCTTAACCGCTCCTCTCTTCTGCCGCTTCGCCTTCGGTGCTGCTGGATCTGAGGATGTGGAGGTCCCGGTATTCGAGGTACCGGTCTCTGCACGCTTGCGAGATCCACTTGTTTGCCCGAGGTAGCAGGGCGTGCACTCGGAGCAGGCCGCCCGGGTTAGCTGATGCCGAGGATACTGGGTGAGCATATGCGATGGGACGAGCATCAATTATCTCTAACACTTCGCAATCATCATCGTCCGACCAATCTCGGATGAGGCTCGGGCTCGAGGCTTACCCGAGGTAGGGGCGCCAGCAGCCGGAATCGGCAGCTGATCCTCATCATCCGGGTCTTCTACCTCGGCGACGGCCGGGGCAGGGATATCTTTGCCCCATTTGGTGGAGGGATCCTCTCCATCTTCAGTCTTTTGCCGGGCAAACCTCTGCAAGCCAGAAGCAGTAAAACCGAGTTACTTTATGAGCCGAGTATGGGGCCGGCATAAGGTTATCTCGGTAGAAAAAAGTATGTCGGTATAAGTTGCAAGGTTACTTACTTGCTCCGGAAGCCGAGTTCTGTCATGAGGTTCTAGACCCCATTCCCATTCCTCGGTCATCGTCGTGCGGGCAATTGCCTTGACACGTCTTCTGACCTCGGCTTGGGTCAGCTCGTGGGTGCTGATCCGAGTTGGATCATACTTGCCACTCATGTGGCAAATCTTGTGAACCCGGTCTTGAAGGGGGAGACTCGGCGGCTGACGAAGGTCCTCAGGAGATCATCGCTCGTTAAGCCTGCCCCCACAAGCTCCTCGACGATCTTGTGAATCTGGTTGATCTCGAGGTTCATGTCCTTCGGGTTGAGGGACCAGTTAAACTGTTCAGAAGGGGTGGCGATGTTGAATATCGGCAGGTTCAGAAGGTCGACATTGTCTGGGCTGTCTGGGTTCTTCACGTAGAAGAACGTGCGCTGCCATTTCCGGCATGACTCCAGGCCTTGAATCCGAGGCAAGATGGAACCTCTCCGAGGTATAATGGTAGCGGCTCCGCACGGGGTCATCTCCTTGGGGAAGTTCTTGTTTTCCGGATCCGGGACACTTGCTTCCGGAGTTGGAAGTACTTGGCCCAGAGCTCAACGGTGGGCCAGAGTCCGAGGTATCCCTCGGAGAAAGAAACGCACGCAGAGAGCGTGGTAATGGCATTGGCTGGAAGGTGATGAGGTTGAAGCCGGAACCGATCCAAGAAAGATCGGAAGAACTCGCTCGCCGGGAGTCCAAAGCCGCGCTCGAAATGCGCGACGAAGACCACGCGTCACCGGATTTCAGCTTCGGCTCGGCCTCTGTGCCGGGAACCCGGCATATCACTTGTGCCGGAATTCGCTTGGTCCGGACCAGCCAGTCTATCTCGGCCTGGGTTACGTCGGAACCTTCCCACCCGGCGCGCTCACCCTCTTCGACGACATCCTCGGCAGGGTCCGGGGTATGGCTGGATGACATCTCGGAAGGGATCTGTACAGAGGCACAAGTTGAACCGAGATAAGTATCTCGGAATATTGGGCAACAGAGGAAAATGCATAAATGGCGGGAAACACAAATCTGTGGCTAAGTGTTTGGCGGAAAGATCTACGGAGAAGGATAAATAGAGATAAATGCAAGATTTATAAGTTGAAACCTAGGAGAACCTACGGAGGAACTATTGCACGGGTAGTACGAAACGCAATGGAGAAGATCTAGAGGGGATCTAAGCATCTGAGTTCAATAGCATCTACGGAGAGGAGGAGCAAGTTCATCGGGGAGATGAACAAATTCATCGGAGAAAAGGAACGTGTTCATCGGAGAGGATGAACACGTTCATCGGCAATGTCAAGGGCAAGAATCTTACCGGAGTTGTGACGGCGATGCGAGGCGAAGAAGCGCGGGGCGTGCCGGAGTTGAGCGCGTCCGGTGGCGGCGCGAGGTGCTCCGGTGGACGGCTGCTCGTGAGATCCGGCGTCGTGCGGTGGCGGAGCTCACTGCGCGGCGGCGGCGATGTTGCAGGAGAGAGAGAAAGGAGAAGAGAGAACGGCGAAGAAGAAGATATGGGTCGCCCCGCTCCCCTATTTATGGGGGTGAGGGCGTGCGCTTACCATTTTTACCGCGTGCGGTTCCCGTAACGGCCGCGCGGATTAACCGCGCACAATCTGCGCGGTTGCGATAATCGCGGCCGCACGATCGGCCACATCGTGGGCCACAAGGTGGTAACCGCCCGCGGCGCGATCGTGTGCGGTTGTTGGCGCGGGAATCGAGGAGGCACACCGCGGTCAAACGCACTCAAGTGCCCATGCGACGTGACAACGCGTGACGTGGGCGGCGTGCGTGCAGAGATGTGTCTGTCCGCGCACAGGAACCGAGGTAACGCGCATCGTTTCTCTGCCACGTGCCGTGAAGAAATCTTTGGAGAGATTGTGGGAATCTTTTTGTGTCGGAGAGACCGGCACAAGAGCAGATCTCGAAGGTTGTGGGAAGTTTGGTCCTTGCAGCTTAAGACGAACCGACATAAGAATGTCGGATGTTTGATCAGGTTAAAGCCGTTGCCTTGTGTCGGAGAAACCGGCATAAGGGCGTATGTCGAAAGCAGTTGGAGTTTTTATCCTGATACTTGAGGTGTACCGACATGGTTATGTCGGATGGTTGGGTTAAGTTGAGTTGGTCGTGAAAGCTTGACTTGCTCCTTCAGCGGAGTTCTTGTGTCGGAGAAACCGACACAGGGGCAAATGTCGGAATCAGTTGGAGAGGTTATTAGTGGCTTTACGGTTGAACCGGCATGGTTATGTCGGATGCTTGGTGTGGTTGTTTCGGTTGATTAAACCTGCTGTGGCCCTTCATCCAAGGCTGCAGGACCGCACCAGCTTCAGGGACTAATGTCGGGGGGCTACCCCCGGGTAGGGTCATGGTGTGGTATAAGCAAGGTCCCAGGTGTGGGCCAGGTTACGGTAAGAGCCGACATAACTGGACCTCTGAGGTGACCAGGGTGTGAAGTTGATGTAAACCGACATAGGAGAACCGAGGTAGCCCGGGCCAGAAGGGACCGAGGTACCATGCTGGTGCAAACCGGCATTTGTGAACCGAGATATGGGATCCGAGATAAGGATCCGAGACATCATGACCGACATATGTATGTCGGTATCTTGTGCGTTTTCTTATATGCAGGGAAGGTTATTCAAGAAGGGGAATCCGGCATATCCATGCCGGGTTACAGAGATGATGCACCTTATGTCGGACGGAAGTCAGCGCTGCTGTCCCATCCCGTCTGGCACGGGAGCGCGGTGTGCGGTATGGCGCATGTCTGAGGTGACTGGGCTTACCTCTGCTGACCAAGGACGCGCGTGGGAGCAGGAGAAGGACACCGCTGACCTCGGCTGTACTTGGGAGCAGAGATATGGGACAGGGCATGGGCAAGCCACGTCCTGTCCACTGTGCAGAGACAATCATGACGCGCAGGCGTGCGCGTCTGCAGTGCCGGTACGGAGATGTGACCGTTGCTAGTGGAGGGGCACTTCGGTAACTCGGTTTAGCCTATATATAGGGCCTCACCCCCTCCTGCGTGAGGGACGATGCCCGGAGACACATTTCCCCCCATAGCTTCATCTTCTACCTTGTGTTATTCCCATTGTTGGGATCATACAGCTCGAGGAGCAGCTTTGTACGTGTGACACCGAGATATACAGAGAGAGATAGGAAGGAGTAGGGGTGTTACCTCCCCACGAGGGCCCCGAACCTGGGTAGATCCTGTGTGTGCTTGTGTTTGTGTGTTCATCTGTGTACGCTTCTTAGCGCGCTAGCCCTCTCCCGGATCCTCCAGCGTCCATTGGCCCCGCTCTTTAGCCATCCTATGGCATCTGCCGTGATACCACCACGACAACGACCTGCATCATTGTGTAAAGCAGCATGTGCATAGCTCCAAGCTCATGAATAACATTGTGGCAAGATACTGGTGTGTGCATGAATATACTGCAAATTTTCGAGCAAGGGAACTGTTGTGTTCAACTCTGAGATACCCAAAGCCTATGAAGAACAGAGCAGGGCTCAAGACGAAGTGGAAACCACATAACTTGTTCAATCCCAGAAGAATGTCCTTTTGCACTGTTTTCGAACCATTTCAGTTCCATAACAACCACCTGAATTCACGCCCGTACAATGGTGTGGCTAGATAAAGCAATTAATTTGCATTCGAATATTGGGACCCTTTTTCTATACATTTTTAAATCTTATATATGATTTAAAATCGTAACTTTCTGTCCTACAACAAATTTCTTGTTGAATTATCTATCTATGGAGAGGGCCCATTGTTTGGATTTCAAAGCCTACGCTGATGGACTATGTCAGTACCGTATTAGTATGTCTCTATTCAGTGGCGCAGAGAGGCTTTTATCACAACCCGGGCAAACATTAAGCAAGACCGCGACAACGTCGAGCGTGGCATGCAAAAACAGTACGGTTGGAAACCATGGTATAAGACTTTGGTATTACAGTCAAGGTTTCGGTTACCGGCCGAAATACCGCGGTAACCGGCCGGTAACCGGAAATCTCGGCCCCCTCCGGTAAATGAGTTTATCGGATGAAAATTCTCGGGATATTTGAATTTGTGCTGAATTCGTCCTCCCAAAATATTTATTTGATTTCTTTTTGACGATTTATATTTGAATTTCGAACTCTGTCCAGGAATTTCGTCCGGTAACCGGCCGGTAATTTCCGGTAACCACGGTTACCGGAAATCCCGGCCCCCTCCGAGAAAAAAATAAAACCGGTACCCAAAACCTTGATTACAGTAGCGTTAATTTTTTTCACATGCAAAGAAGGTAAATGAACTACGTAACTTTACTCAGCCGGTTTTAGCCGGTTTGACTGAGAACAATTTCTTACAACCCTAGCCGCACCATAAACAGAGGGAGCATGCATCGAGCTGCTGCAGACGTAGGGCGACAAAAGACCAACAAGCTATGGATATTTTCAAGTTCATATTCAATGGGCCGATGGATCAGTACAGCTGCCGTGTTGCCTTGTGCTTTAAAGTGATCGCTCCGTGCGAGACAACGCTGATATCTCTAATGGGCCAGAGGCAGAGGAATAGCTGGACTGGAATTGCTACACCACGGGCCAGGCCTAATAAGTAGCAATATGTAGGTAGGAAAATTTGTCACGCCCCGGGCCATGGCTCTGTTGCCCGGGGCCCAGCTCCTGGGTACCTCTGAAAGAATTGATCTCTGAAAAAAAATCAGAACATAAATTCAAAACATGATCTAGGTTGAATGGCATCCGAACTTTATTCATGATTGTGTTGTAACTTGTGCATTATTCATGCTAAAAAAATCGATGATGAATAATGTCTTCCAATTGATATTCATATAATATACTCCCTCCGTTCCTAAACGTAGGGTATATAATTTTCTGCACGAATATTAAGACATGAGTATTTTGTATATAGTGGACTCATTTTATTATGGAAAAAATCGCGAGAGATGAGTTCTTAATAGGCACAAAAGGAATACAAACCGTTAAATCCCTCTTTTGAGACTAGGTCTCATTTTTTATGGGTCAAATTGTCCATATATAGCAAATACACCTTATATTATGGATTTTTATTCAAACCTTACATCAAGAAACGGAGGGATTATAATCTTGTTTCATCTCTGTTCATAGTTTTAAGGTTAAGAAAAGAAAAAAAATACTCATGCTCAACGCCCATTCTTTGATTGTAAAAATGCCAGGAAGGAACTGTGTGTTTGAGTGTGTGTCTGAGAGAAAGAGAGAGATCTGTGATGCAATATGTGAGTGAGTTCAACCGGCGAATCTGGTTGTATTAGTAAAGGATAATTTTACTACTAGCACAAATCTTGAGAAATTCGAGAAGCCTAAATAGGTACTCCAGCCGATACGGTAAATGGCAAGCGCCATTGCGACTGCCCCATGCCTCACGGAGTCATGGCATGATTATTGACTTCGACTAGTGAGCTCGATAGCGGGGCACGTTGTTGTTCTAGGTTACTGCAGCGGTAGCCAGGAAAAATGGTCTATGTCTTAAGGAGGTTCGTCTATGCAGCCCGCCAAATAGTTGTCGAATGACAAGAAGGTTTCCGGCTACAAATGACCGAGTCATAAAAAGTGTTTCACCTCATTAAACGGTGCTTCAGTTTACTGTAGCATTGTAGCAGCACCGTGTACTCTGTTGTCTTGCTGCATGGATTTTCTATCACATCACATCGTACACGATTCAGTAAAACTAACTGTATGCGACGCTTGCACCAACGCACACGGTTTTCCTCACCGTGTGCGATCTGGGGCGCTATCACCAACCCATGGATAGTGACGGAGCCATAAATCGCGTGCGATAGCCGATTTCAACCGTGTGGGATTGCCTGATCTGTACTAGTGACGCCACCCACGCTCCTGCGACGTGCTGCTCCGGCGCTCGCTGCCCCCACGCCGCCGCTGCCACCCACCCCACCGCCTCCTCCCCGGCAGCCTATGCTCCCAACGTCACGACCCACCTCCTCTAGAAATGTCGGTTTGCTTCACGGATATGGATGGCACTCTTAAATTGGTGTGGACTCAATGATATTTCTCCTACCCAATGGGTAAATGAGGCTAGTTAATTAAAGAGTGAAGTCCACTTTTACCCCATAGTTGTGTGTGTTACACATTTTACCCCATTAGTGAGGATTCTATCGAAATACTCCATGTAGAAATTTTTTAACATGTTTTTTACTCTAGTTTAGCATTTTTTTGAAAGGAATGCCGTAGGAGAACCCTTATAGCTTATTGCTCAAATCTGCGTCCGCGAGGACTTGGACCTGAATGGTTGGATTGTACATCCACTTCGCTAACCAAGTGAGATGGGATCACTTCTAAACCTAGGAGGGCATCATCTGTGATCAGTCGAGTCTCTCTTGTTAATTTGTTCAATTACTCATGGTTATCCTCACTTTTTTTTTTATCTCAATCGCCATTGCGAAATAAGCCTAGGAGCTGAAGAAGCTGTAGCGTCAGATGGCTTGCGGCGCTTGATTATCTCAAGGTTCTCGACGACCTTAAGCTCTAGCTCTTCCCGAGACAACCTCTTCGAGGACCTACGAGGAGTTGGGGCAGCAGCGGATGGGCTAGCGGCCTGCATAGGGCTCCCGTCTTCCTCCAGCTCAGTTGAGTCGCCGTCAGAGTCAGCGGTAGCAACGGAGGGGGTAACAACAGTTTTGCTACCCTCAGTAGCGGATAGTAATTTCCTTTTGGGGCACGATTGACAATGTTCACGCCTAGGCCAGTCGCAGGGACTGACCAAAAGTTTACATCAGCCTGAAGAAAATACAAGCGAAGTCATTCACAAGAAGAAAGTTAAGAGACAAGTATTGAAATGAGTTGTCAGGGGTAGTTACCTCAAAAGGCTTGTTTTTTTTTTGAATTTTTACCACACTATATTAGGTCAGCAAGCCGGCTCATTAAAAACCTTCCAGTCCCCTTAGGTACCCTGGTAAGGAAAAGAGTGCGTCTGAAACTTGCTGCCTCAAACAAACACAGTTACATCGTTTATTACATCAATTTTAACAGACGGTGGGGGATCCCCATCCCAAATAAAAGAGCTATCAGAATCAAAACACAATCTAGCTAAATTGTGCGCCACCTTATTTGCTTCTCTAGAACAATGAGTGAAGGAGATATTTCCAATGCCTTGTGCAACCTGAAAACAGTCTGCTCAAATAGCAGTATACTGTTCAAAAAAACTGTTAAAAAAACTGTTCAAAAAAAAATAGCAGTATACGGGCTCCAAAGATGATTCACCCCTGTACATGCATTAATCAATTCCAGACTATCAGACTCCAAAATAGCGGGCGTACAGTCGATGGACTCCAACAGTCGAAGACCCAACCTCAAAAGGCTTGTTATCAACATAAGAACAAGGAAAAAGCAAATAGGCCGGGCCATCCCACAAAAACGAAACGGTTCCATTCTTGCGCCGGTCGTGCTAACAAGACTTCACTGCACGGAACGGGTCTTTGTCGAAAATGGAAAAATGGCTCGTATTTATTTTTGCGAAGAATGAGGTTATAATTCGGAGCAAGCAAAGCAAAGCCGCTGGTCTGGCTCGTGTTGTGTGGCTTCGACAGCGGCACGAGCCTGCCCATCCCAGCAGAGCTCGCCGAAGAGCCATAGATAATTATCACCTATCCGAGCGAGCTCCCGTCGCCTCCCAAGTCCCAAGTGCGGCAGCAGCAGCAAGACAGAGAACATGGGAAGCGCGGGGGCGCTGCTCTCCCACCCGCCGCCGCAGCTCGGCGGCATCCTCCTACGCCGCCACCGCGTCTCCCTGCCCCGTCTCGCCTCCGAGCCCCTCCACTGCCGCCTTCGCCGCCGGCACCTTCGCTGCTCCGCCGGTGAAGGGGATACGGACTCGCCGGTGCCTAAGAGAGAGGAGGAGTCCCCGTCGACCAGCCTCCAGGTCCAGGATCCGCTTCCCCCAGCCCCTGGTACGACCCCTCTAGCATCTTCTCAGCTCTCATTCTTCCTTCCTTTGTGAGCGTAAGTGGAGCGATTGGGTGTGGAGCTTGAGGGCCTGCACTCCACTGTCTGTCAGATTTTATGAGAAGTTTCTGACCTACAGAGGAATTGATTGCTAAGTATCAAGAATCTGTCTCGTCTGTCAGCTGTCGGTACATACGACGATAAAATAGTGGAATGAAATAAGTTCATAAGTGTCTGACACAGAGAGAAATTGATTCTAGTACCCAGAGAGTATTTGGACTTCTTCTTATTGGGATTTACCACCCCTGATTGAAGAAAAAGCTATACATCAAAGAGAATAGACACAGCTTTGTGTAAGAAGTGTTGTTTGTTTGACTTTAGGCCACTGCCTAGTTCATCAGTGTTAACGGTTTTCAGTTGCTAAATTTTCCTTGTATTTTAATGCCCATAATAGGCCTTAATCTTACTAGTTGCTACTATTATGCATTGGTGGAGTTTCTTTCCGGAATATATAACTGCTCAAATTTACCTTGGTACAGTCGAAAAGGGATCCTTTGGTGGCATCGCACAGGACGAAGACCCGAGTACCCTGTATAATTTCCTTTATCCGAGCAAAGAGCTACTTCCAGATGATAAGGAGATGAGTATATTTGATCATCTAGAGGAACTTCGCGACAGGATATTTGTATCAGTGTTGGCTGTTGGAGCTTCGATACTTGGTTGTTTTTTCTTCTCCAAAGATATAATCAAGATTCTAGAAGCGCCTGTTAGTGTTCAGGGTGTCCGGTTCTTGCAGCTCTCTCCTGGGGAGTTTTTCTTTACAACATTGAAGGTGAACATCTGCAAATCTTAACATCTTTCACTTAGATTTTTGTTGGTATTATTCTTATTTTTTAGACCATTGATAATATTCTTGGCTGTTATGGCAAACCTCTAAGGCTAACGAACCTTTCTTATTTGAATGTTATAGTAATATTGGACTGTGAAGTTATTCATGGAACCTACATAGTGTATAGCCAGGGGAGTATGTCAGGTACAAAGACAAAGACACCTGTGCAACCATATTTTCTGAGCAATCCAAATGGGTCTCAGTCATTTGCATACTGGCACCAGCAGCCTCTTAAAGACTGAACATGGGGTTACGGTTCAGTAGGAGCAGACAGTCAACTTGACTTTAGAAACTACCACACCATTTTGCTTGCTTAAAACATGTGAGTAACTCAAACCTAAGTACATGGGATTGTACATGTGAGTGACTGCAGCTTCTTAGAAAATAAATCTGCAGTTTTCACGTTCATTAGTCTATGTTTCTATCTGTCAAAAAAAGTGGCAGAAACTACTGCACATACTGATCTATAAACTGCTCCGAAGACCGTTGGATTTCATGTGGGTTATTAGTCTACATAGAAAAAAGTTTAGTTTTATAATATTATCGTCCTCTTTATGTATTACTTCCTCAGTTTCGAAATAAGTGTGGTTTTAGTTCAAACTACTAAAACAACCAAACACTTATTTCGGAACAGAGGGAATAGATTTTAATCAGCATGCACCCTTATAAACTTTTTAACATTATAAGTATACATTAAAGCAAATTAACTGATGTTTTTGTTTTTGTTTTTTCAACATTATTCAGGTCTCTGGTTATTGTGGCCTTTTAATCGGAAGTCCTATCATTTTGTACGAGATCATAGCATTTGTTCTCCCAGGTTTAACCAAGGATGAGCGGAAATTCCTGGGGCCCATTGTTTTGGGTTCTTCAGTTCTGTTCTACCTCGGCATTTTATTCTCCTACACTGTCCTCGCTCCAGCAGCATTGAACTTCTTTGTGAACTATGCCGAAGGTGCGGTGGAGTCGATATGGTCAATAGACCAGTACTTTGAGTTCATACTTGTGCTTCTCTTCAGCACAGGGTTGTCTTTCCAGGTAAACAAATGGCCCTATATGTTTAGAACAGCATATCAAAGTTGAGTGTGGGAAAGTGTTCCTCTGCTTATAGTTGAACCAAAATTAACCCCTGCATCACATAATAATCTGTAAAGTTTACGTCGATAAAATGGTCATGTGGCATACATTTTCCTCAGAACCCACTTAGTTGCAGGCCTACTAGGTTGACTTCAGGGTGGTAAAATGGGTGTGACATTTATGCAGACACTGCGCATTCCTTACCACAAATAGGTCGGATTAGTCTACTTTTGCAGAAAAATTATGCCTGTCAAGAAAGTTTTCGCGGATCTGTTTTGTTATTTATGTTTTGGAATTTTGTCACGAGTGTCATGCAGACCACTGCATAAAAAACTAAGAAAGTAATTAGGTACACACCGTTTCTAATCATGTACACTCGGTCAGTAGATGATCAATGATAAATCTGGAATCTACACTCGTGTATGTGTGAATATATAGCGTTATCTGAATGAGCTATTCATTGCGTTTCTTTCCTCCGGTGCAATCTAATAATCAAATAGCATTATCATAGAACGGCACAACAAGCTTATTTTACTGACTAAATATACAGAAAGAGAACTAACCCACATGCTACTATTTGCCAGGTCCCTGTGATCCAGCTTCTGCTGGGGCAAGTTGGGTTGGTCTCCAGCAAACAGATGCTATCAATCTGGAGGTATGTCGTCGTTGGTGCGGTAGTCGCCGCCGCCATACTCACGCCGTCGACCGATCCGTTGACGCAGATGCTCTTGGCGGGTCCGCTGCTTGGTCTGTACCTGGGTGGAGCGTGGATGGTCAGGCTAATTGGGCGCTAACTGCAACATGCCCTTAGTCTGAGCAGTGTAGTAAAAATTGTAGCCGTGGTGGATTGTTCTTCGTCTGGTCACTGTCTGTAACATAGTTTGTATAAAATTAACTCGGCTCCTTTTTTGAGTGGAAAAATATAGGATTTATTTATGTTCCTTTATATGAACTTCGTGCACATGAAATTCATGTCTCCGAGGTACTGGACTTTGAGGTACCACAAATCCGGTTACATGTAGTAACATCCAATTCACTGAAGCCCTTATTTTTGTTTTTATTTGAGTTCACCTAAAATCTTGAGCCGGTGAAGAGGCAGATTCGAATCCGTCTGAATAAATAGATAGACATGGTTCGCCATCAGTTTTTTCGACCCGTGTACACCCGAACTTCTCCGTTCGTGCATCGTAGCAATTCC
The DNA here is from genome assembly GCA_947311845.1 of Poa pratensis. NCBI lineage: Eukaryota > Viridiplantae > Streptophyta > Magnoliopsida > Poales > Poaceae > Poa > Poa pratensis. The sequence goes on along the minus strand of CAMZMU010000050.1, from coordinate 20,287,375 downwards.
GACCCGGCAACGGCAAAGGCAGTCGGCAACCAAGCAGGCCGCCGATGGAGAGCCCTCGCGATCACGGCGGCTCCCACGGGAAGGACGACGGCCTCTCCACGTCGTCGGAGGCGGCGAGGATGCTGCACGCGATGGCGCTGCGGGATCGCCTGGAGCCCGATCTGCCGGACGAGCAGCTGCGCTCCAACGACCAGCTCCAGCAAGACGAGGTACTACCTGCTGCCTGGTGGAATCGACCCTTCGCCCTAGACCTCGTTTCCGATAAACCCTTGGCCAATTGTCGGAACTGCATTGCTAACTCCTCTCGTGATCGCGGCGTCTGCCAAAACATCCTAATTACGCACAATGAAGATAGAGGTCGCAGAAAAAGGTCCAGGTTAGGTCAATTTCGCCGTAACGGAGTGGATGAGCTTGTAGCAGAAGAACGGCAACAGCCGTTGCAGATCATGGCTAATGTTCATGTTGGCACAACGTAGTCCTCTTGTGTTGTACAGAGGTTTTTATTTGGGCATAGCAGGGACTTGTTGCCTGTTGGTAAGATCCCAATACTTGCTGTTATGCCATTCAGCTAAACAGGCTCTGAAACTGAAACGATGCACTCGATGGTCTAGAAAAGTTGGTTGCAGAAATAGAAAAGGGACTTTCAGGTTTCTGGCACGCAGGATATTACAACAAAAATGTTGCACTGTTGGTTGGAAACAATTGGAATAGTTTCATATGTAAGTTAATAGTACTCGCAAAGGAGGACTTCCCTCTTCATGACAAAAAACTAAACAAATTTTTATGGCCAAACAACTTAGGTTCAGAAACTGAAGATAAGTACTGACCGTCTCAAACTTGGATGTAAGAAAGTTATATTAAATATCTAAAAGGAAAATGCTGATGTAGTCTTTCTCTATGATATATTATCTCTTAGATGTTAGCACTGGAGGCAATTTATGGAGACAAGATAAGTATTTTGGGTGAAATGGCTGGACCCCGATCTTTCCAGGTACAACTGTTTTAAATCGGTCCATCAGGAACTATCATCGACACACATAAAACCATGACACCTTTTATCATTTTAATTTTTTGCAGCTCCAGGTGCATTGTGAAATTCCAGATGGTATCAATGTTTCCGTAGAACCATCCCAGGATGATCATATCATGACCCAGATAGACAGTTCCTTGACAACTTCAGTGTTGAGCACTTGGCTCCACTATCACTGACATGCCTCATGCCACCATCGTACCCAAGCCATCATCCGCCATACTTTACTCTTGGTGTACAATGGTTGGATAATGTGAAGGCTTCCTCTGTTTGTCACATGCTCGACTTGGTCTGGGAACAACAACCTGGGCAGGAAGTTATTTATGAATGGGTGCAATGGCTGCAGAGCTCTATGCTTTCTCATCTTGGTTTTGATGATGGAATAGTCATACGACAGCCTCATGATAGTATGGTGGGTCCTGTGGATGTGGATGTTCGGGTTGTTGGAGAGATTCTTTCTGAAGAGGATGTCGTTCCACGGATGATCAGCTACAACGAGGAGCAGTGTAATGAATCCTTTCTTCGTGGCCTTCATGCCTGCATGATTTGCTTCAGTGAGTACACAGGTAACTCGAATGCTGCAGTTGATACACATGCTTCCTGTGCTCATCTCTTGCACTGTGCTCTGCATTAGATTATCCTTTTTCCCCAGGATTTACCATTCACAGTATATGTATCGGATGCCAAATTAGGGATCCGTGATTTAATGTGCACGAATTCAACCCAGCATTGGTTATTCTTGAAAAATCTATTTTTGGTGTTTATGCCTAGGCCCAGTAATAATAACTCAAGTCACTCTTATTCAAAATAATAATAACTCAAGTCACTACAATTTAGATATTTGTTTCAATTCGTTAAGACAAGAAGTTAAATCTGACAAAATAAATCATTTTTTTGCTGGTACAATTGATCCCCCACAAATTATATACCTTAATAAAACTTACCCCTTATAATCATGTCCATGTCTTCGATTACCCTCAGGTGTTGATTTCGTAAAACTTCCATGCCAGCATTACTTTTGCCGGAGGTGCATGGAGACGTACTCAAGGCTGCATGTCAATGAAGGAACAGTACTCCAACTGGTGTGCCCCGGTGATAAGTGCGGAGGCGTTGTTCCTCCTAATCTATTGAAGAGATTATTAGGTGATGCAGATTTTGAACGGTGGAAAGGTTCATGCTTCAGAAGGCTCTAGATTCAATGGCTGATTTAGTGTACTGTCCAAGATGTGGAACAGGTTGCCTGAAAGACGAGGACAAAGCCCAGTGCTCCAATTGCCTCTTCTACTTCTGCACCAATTGCAGAAATCCTTCTCACACGGGAGGCTGCATTTTTCTTACTCCAGAAGAAAAACTTCTCACCTTACAGGTAGCAAATGGATCTACCTTGACATTGTCTATATACAATCATCTAAACAATACAGATTATCGTTTGCCTTAAATAATACTCCATCCGTTCCTAAATATAAGATGTGTTACCCTTTTTCAGACGAGTAATTTAGTGTACTGTCCAAGATGTGCAACAGTTTGCTTTTCAGACGAGGACAAAGCCCAGTGCTCCCGTTGCTTCTTTAACTTCTGCACCTATTGCAGATATCCTTGTCACACAGGGAGGAACTGCATTGTTCTTACTCCAGAAGAAAAACTTCTGACCTTAAAGGTAAGAAAACGAATCTTCAATGCTAAACACTACATATTCTCTCGCTTGCCATAATTCATAAACGTTAGCCATTAATGTTCATAATCAGAGCTTACCTGCAAAAAAAATGTTCACAATCACCAAGCTCAACTTCCAACATGTGAAAAGCACGAGCGCTCATATATTCTGGTTTTATACAGGAACTGTCAAAGGTGCGCCAATTGGGAAATTTCAGCGCTGGTCGAAGAATTAACTTGGCGAATGAAATACTTAGCATCCGGGAAGTACTCCGTTCTTCCGTTTCATGTCCTCAATGTGGTATCGCATTTATACGCGTGTCTGGCTGCAACCACATGATTTGTAGGAACTGTCGTCATAAATTTAACTATGACGAGGCTTATAAATCTAGTAGGACAGAGTCTAGAAGGGCGGTTGATTTACTTAAAGAGGACAAGGTACAAATTGAACGAAAAATATTGTGTCTGTCCGTCAGCCCAAGACAGCACCCGTGCCCGATATGTCACCAACCACATCCCAAGGTACAGTGTTGTTGTGGCTTTCAGATATATACTCCCTCCATTCCGACAAACAAGGTTTATAAATTTAGTCAAAAGTCTACATCATTAAAATTTGACCAAGTTTATAGACAATATAATGTTAACATTTGCAATATGAAATAAATATCAAAATATCCACCATAAAATATATTTGTTCAGTATTGTAAATATTGATATTTTCTTGCATATATTTGGTCAAATTTGGTAAGCTTTAACTTTTGACTATTTTTTTAGAAGCAGAGGTAATATCATATAGATTTTTATCATCATTTTCCACCTGATTTTGGGGAATGAATTCACTGGCTTTGATATGAGCAGATGGGAAACAACAACCACCTCTGGTGCCCGGCATGCCAGGTTAATTTCTGTGCTTTGTGTCGAACCGTGGTGAGAAAGAGCTCGGAGCACTATGGCCCTAGAGGATGCAAGCAGCACACTGTCGACGCCGAGATTGCTAAGGCTAGAACAAAGAACAACAATGATTCTGGATCAAACTTTCGTGAAAAGATTTAAAGTTGGAGCATCGGTTTTCTACTATGTTTACAACTTACACACATGTACACGGTTCTGGTAGCCATGGTGGTGGATTTTTTTTGCGTGGTCACTGTTTGTAACATTTTTGTTTGAAAATCAATACCATATATATTATAGCAGCAAATAGTACATGATAGAGATACATGAGCTTACTACAGCGATTACAAAATAAAGACTAAAAGAGACGAGCAAATCTTCGAGATCTTCAAGCCCTTTCTTCTTGCATGACATAGTCTTTTACTTTTTTGAAGGCAACCGTAGAATAATGAAAAAGATATCAAACCAACGAAGGTTCTCACATAATTTTAATTTTGTATAAAATTAACTCGGCTCCTTTTGAGTGGAAAATTATATTGTTAGGATTTATTTCAGTTCATGTAAAAGCTTGTGTCGGTGAAGAGGCAGACTTGGGCGAGGGCGGCGCTCCTACGTCGCTTGTTTCTTGGGGACTCGTCTTGGAAGTTCCATCGGTCAGAGGGACCAATGGGGTCAGCTGGTGGTTGGCGGCGGCGAGACTTCGTCTTCGGCTAGGGGGTGCGCGGCCTTAGGGCCGGCGTGGATGTCGGAACGACGGCTCTGAGTTTCGCCTGCGTTGACATCGTTTCCGCCAGTGGCGGAGCCAGGATTTGGCTAAGACCCGGGCCAAAAGCAAGCGCAAAAACACCAATTTACCAAGGTATAAGCTGGGGTAGGGCAAAGGGTTTGGCTCGCCTCGTTCATGTCCTTTCTTCTTTTACTCTTTGCTGATCGTTTTGTGTGCGACTAGAAATTGGACTAGGGCGGCTGGAATTTTGAACCAATTTGTGGTGGGCTGTCTAGTGTTATTGTTGGAAGGCATACAAAGGCAGCAAAGCTAATTAGAAAACGCTGGGCTTTGTGACTCTCTGGGCTGAAGCACCACCCATCCCGGGCCAAATCTTGTGCCTACTTATATTGATGCCTGTATAGATTGCCACGCCCGGGCCATGGCCAGGTTGCCTAGGGCATGGCTTCGCCCCTGGTTTCCACCATGTTAGGGTCGGCTATAGTTGCTAGGGCGACATGGTCTCGTTTTGGGGCGTGGCCTTATGCCGGCGTGGATGTCGGAGCTGCGGCTCTGGGTTTCACCTTGGAGCTTGCCTCTGCCGTGTTAGTGTCGGCAATAGTTTGTTAGGGCGACATGGTCGTCGACTTGTTTTTTTGGAGCGTAGCCTTAGGGGCGGCGTGGTGTATTGTGTTGTATGGTTTTCGGCCGATTTCCCTCATAAACTGTCATACTCTTTTCGACTTTATCATCAAATACATTGGGAAAAAAGAAGAAGCAGATTTGAATCCGTCCGGATATATAGACATGGTTCTGCATCAGCCTATTCGATCCGTGTACACCCGAATCTCTCCGGACGCGCATTCGAAAAAAAAAAAATCTCTCCGACCATAGCAATTCCGACCAGGCAAAGCGGCAACCCGCAACCCGCAGCCCGCAGATGGAGAGTCCTCACGGTCACGGCGTCTCGAACGGAGACGAGGAAGGCCTCTCACCGTCGACGGAGGCGGCGAGGATGCTGCGCGAGATGGCGCTCCGGGATAGCCGGGATGGAGAGGAGCCCGATCTGCCGGACGATCAGCTGCGCTCCAACGACCAGCTCCAACAGGACGAGGCACTATCTGCTGCTGGAATCCGCCCTTCGCACTAGACCTCGTTTCTGATAAACCCTTGGCCAATTCTGGGAACTTGAATTGCAACCACTGCCGTGATGGCGGCGTCCACCAAAATCTCCCAATTGCGCACAGTTTTTGCGTGGCGGAAGATAGACTAGTGCAGTTTCGCCGTAGCCGGGTGGATGAATTTGTAGCTGAAAAACGGGAAACAGACGTTGCAAACCATGTGTCCAGGACCAGGCACCCCAGTTTTGTAGTGCCCGTGTTGTGCAGAGGTTGTGATTTTGAAATAAGATCCAAATATTTGCTGCATAGGAAGAACTTTTCTCTTCAAGACAAAAAGTACATGACTATCTTATGCCAAACAACTTGTGTTCGACACAGAAGATGATTACTCATCGCCTTAAACCTGTATAAAACAAATACAGTAAATTTCCAAAAGGCAAATGCTGTGGTAATATTTTTTGTGATAATATTATTTTTTTAGATGTTAGCGCTGGAAGCAATTTATGGAGACAAGATACGTGTTTTCAATCAAAAGGCTTAGACCACGGTCTTTCCAGGTACAACTGTTTTTAGTTGGTCCCAGACTCCCAAAAAATCAGTAGTATCATCGACACACAAAAATTGATACGTTCTTATTTCAACTCTCTGCAGATCCAGGTGCATTGTGAAATTCCAGGTGGTATCGGTGTATCCATAGAGCCATTCCAGGATGATCATGATCATGACTCAAACAAACAGTTCCTTGATAACTTCAGTATCGAGCACCTTGCTCCACTATCACTGACATGCCTCGTGCCTCAATCGTACCCAAGCCATTGTCCGCCATACTTTACTCTCGGTGTACAATGGTTGGATAATGAGAAGGCGTCCTCCCTTTGTCACATGCTCGACTCAATCTGGGCACAGCAACCTGGACAGGAAGTTGTTTATGAGTGGGTGCAATGGCTGCAAAGCTCTACTCTTTCTCATCTTGGTTTTGATAATGGAATAGTCATACGGCAGCCTGATGATAGTATGGTGGGTCCTGTGGATGTTCGGGTTGTTGGAGAGATTCTGTCTGTAGAGGATGTCGTCCAACGGTTGATCAGCTACGATGAGGAGCAGTGTCACGAAAGCTTTCTCCGCGGTCTTCATGCCTGCATGATTTGCTTCAGTGAGTACACAGGTAACTCGAATGCTCCAGTTGGTGCTCACCCTTCCTGGCGCTCATCTCTTGCACTATGCTCTGCGTTAGATTATCGTTTTTTTATGATTTTTTACTATTTATCATTTCACAATATATAAATCGGATGCCTAATTTGACCTCCGTGATTTAATGGGCACGAATTCAAGCCAATGTTGGTTGTCTTTTTTATAATTCTATTTTCGGTGTACATACCCAGACCCAGTCATAATAACTGAAGTCACAACAATGTTAGGATTTGCTCAAACTCGTTTCGACTTGTTAAGACAATAAGTTAAACCTGACAGAATAAACCATTTTTCGTGATTCCCCACAAATTATATCTCTTAAAAAGCAAATATAACTTACACAAAAATTTCCATGGTTCAAGGTATAGCCTAAACCTTACCACAATTAATCATATCCATGTGTCTGATTACCCTCAGGTGTTGATTTCGTAAAACTTCCATGCCAGCATTACTTCTGCCGGAGGTGCATGGAGACATACTCAAGGATGCAAGTCAATGAAGGAACAGTACTGCAATTGGTGTGCCCTGCTGACAAGTGGGGATGCCTTTTTTTTTTTTGACAGGGAGTTCGTGTACAAGATCAAAGACAGAGAAGAGCACACACACGCACGAACAGAGGCAAGATACAACACACACGCAGCGACGGCGGAGCCACCGAGCAGGCCAACGTCTTCAAGCACCAACAGCACGCCGCCAGAGCCGAAGAACGCGGACATACCTCACACCAAAGCGACGAGCTCGACCAACATTGTTGAAATGCTGCATGATCCATCAGGCGCAAGCACCAGAATCTGGACTTTGAAAGAGCATCAGCTTCGAGCTGCCACCACACCGCCGTCGCCGTCTCACGCCGGAAACGGAAACAGCAGCTCCACCCATCTTCCACAGCACCCACCGCAGCCACCAGCGAGGGAGATCGATCCGCCTGCAAACTCCCAGAAGATTTAACCAAAAGCATGAGCATCCACCGAAGTGGAGTCAGCCGAACACCAAAAGCTAGAACCGGCGCCGCCACCACGGCCACCAGCTCGAGGAAGGACACGCCGCGACTCCGGAGAGCAGCGGCCGCGCCCGCGCCGGCAGATCTGCTCTTGGACTCCGCCGGAGCACCGAGAACAGAGGAGGGAGCCGCCGTCGCCCGAAGCCTCTCCGGCCACGCCACCATCTCCACAGCGTCGCCGGCAGGCCACCCACGCACACCTAGGCTATGTACACGGTGGGATCCGTCGATTCCCCAACCTCCCGCCGCCGGAGCGGCCGCGGAGGCGGGGGATCGAGCGGATCTCCGCCGGCGAGCTTGGTCTGCGCGAGAGTCGCCCAAAAAACGCCTTCGTTTACTGTAGGTGGGGAAACGAGAGGGGTGTCGGTGCGTTTGGTTCGATTTTTTTTTTTTTTTTTTTTTTTTTTTTTTTTTTTTTACTGAAGAGGTTGCTGGGAGATTCAGAATTCGAACGGTGCGCGAAAGGTTGATGCTTCAGAAGGCTCTAGATTCAATGGCTGATTTAGTGTACTGTCCAAGATGTGGAACAGGTTGCCTGAAAGACGAGGACAAAGCCCAGTGCTCCAATTGCCTCTTCTACTTCTGCACTAATTGCAGAAATCCTTCTCACACGGGAGGCTGCATTTTTCTTACTCCATCAGAAAAACTTCTCACCTTACAGGTAGCAAATGGATCTACCTTGACATGCTCTATACACAATCAGCTAAGCAATACAGATTATCGTTTGCCTTAAATAATATAAGATGTTTTATCTTTTGTCCACATTCACATGTGTCTACATGCAGTGGCGGAGTTAGAGAAATTTTGATCAGGGTGCACTTCTCCTGTATATGGAGGATTAAGGGCAGATTTAAGCCACCCGGGTGCACTAATCATGGCTATAAGGGTGCACGTACCAATTTTTAAGCTAATTGCAAGGCAAAAATAAATTTTACCCGGGTGCCTGTGCACCCTGGTAGCTACATGTAGCTCCGCCGGTGTCTACATATATTTAGACATATATTAGTGTGTATGTCAACTCATTTGTGTTCACACCTAGTCAACATGTGAGGGGTCTAAAACATATTAGGGAGTAGGTGTGAACGTTAACTATCAGATCCAAGTCCAATTTAGGACACATAAAGACACAGTGGCTTTGAGGATTTCAAATTGGATATTTTATAAAGGAGACTATTTTTTCGGTTCTTCAGAATTTACAAAAATAGTTTTAAATAACATATAAAACCTTAAGTGTGAACTGAATCATGTGCCCTACTGAACTGCTGCACGTGTAAATTTGGGTTGAGTGCAGTATAGTAATATCAATTGCGGTTCAACATGTCTTTGTACATAATTTATTATCGTAAAACTTATTTATTGTTGTTTAGATAAAAGGCATTAGAAGTACATTGGACACATTTTTTTCTTCTTTCGGACACAATAACTTTTAAGATGCTAATTTTCTGCTTGTGGATAACACATTTTTGTTCTTAAGGCTATTGTAGGATATGATGCATTCCCAGCAGATCACAATTATCAATGTGGTGTTGTTTTATGCAGGAACGTGCAAAGGTGCGCCGCATGAGCAAAGGCGAAGTTAGCATGATAACTACCTTGGCGAATGAAATACTTAGTATCAGGGAAGTGCTGAGTTCATCCGTTGCATGCCCGCATTGTGGTATCGCCATTACACGCATTTCCGGCTGCGACCACATGCGTTGTAGGAAATGTGGTAAACCGTTTGACTATTCCCGTGCTGGAAGACATAATGTAAGGGCGGTCGATTTCATTGAAGAGGACGAAGCACAGGAAGAACCAAGAGTCAGACTGCCCGTCAGCATCAGACAGCATCCGTGCCCACAATGCCGCCAGCCACGTCCCAAGGTAAAGTTATTTCAGCATTCAAAATTCAGATATATTATACAGTATATTTTGTTCATCATCCTTTCACCTAGTGTTGGAAAATGAATTCACTGTCTCTTATGTGAGCAGATTGGAAACAACAACCACCTCGTACGCGGGGCATGTCATGCTCATTACTGTGCGCTGTGTCGGAAGCTGGTCCGGAGGAGCTCGGAGCACTATGGCCCCAGAGGGTGCAAGCAGCACACTATCGAGCCTGAGGTTGCTCGGATTGGAACAAAGAACAAGGATGACTCTGGACAGAGCTTCTGTGAAATGATCTGAAGGTGGAGCATCGGTTTCGACTACAATCGGCATTGGTGGTGAATATATACAGTTTGGAATAGCAATAGTTACATCTACAACCTTTTTCGTATGGAACATGTTATTGAAGATCGGTAAACCAATGAATTTTTGCGACATTAGTGTTTTTAGGTTGATGGCCCCACTCCCCAGGCTGCTGAGTCTATCAGCCATTGGATCTCAGAAATGAGTGATCTGGATCATCCATTCACGCTGGTAAAACTGGGCTTTTGTTACTGTGTGGGATGCCTTTTCTGTGATGCGAATGGCCCCACCCTGACTTAGGTCCACGACGCAACGACAATGCAAGGACCGACACGTTCTCTCTTCTTGCGAAGCAGTCTCGAGTACAACTTCTCCTGGCGCCTAGGTTTTTGCCGCTGCCAGTCCCCCGCCGTCGCCCTGTCTCTCTTGCGCTCGCCCGTTGTCACTTGCATTGCATCTCGCCATCGAGTTCTAGGCGTCGTCCAAGTCCTCGACGTCCGTCGTTGTAAAAAAAAACTACTCGACGTCCGCATCTTTGCCTCGACCTCAACCTCGTACTATCTGCCCAAGCAAGTTGTCGTCGTCGTCCACCTTGTTGTCGTCGTCGTCCACCAATGTTTATGTTGTCTTTTTTTTCAAGTGCCTAAAGGGACACGGAAAAGATTAGACTACTATATGTCACGCTTTTTTTGGCAGAGCGACGAGATAAGCATAAATATAGACTAACAAAGTGGAATATAATTTGTAGACCAAAAGATCAGAGGTCTTGGAATTGAGGTTCTTGACTTGAAAAACAAATGTTTAATTAGCAAATGGCTTTTTAAATTATTAAATGAGGAAGGGATGTGGCAGGAGTTGCTGCACAATAAATACCTTCATAGTAAAACATTAGCTCAAGTTGAGATTTGTCCGACAGACTCTCCATTTTGGAAAGGTATCATGCAGGTTAAAGAAGAGTTCTTTAATAGAGCTTTAAAAAAAATTGGAAATGGAATGTCCACCAAATCTTGGGAGGATACTTGGTTAGGGGACACTCATTTAATGCATCAATATCCATCTTTATATAACATAACTCAATGGAAAAATGTTTCTGTTCATAATGTGTTAGCTGATGCGCCCCATTTTTGGTTAGGGGACACCACATTTTTTAATTATGCTCGGAATTGTATTGAGGGAGGCAAAAACGAGAAAAGGACTTCCTATAAAAGGTCCCGCTAGTTAATCATTTTTGTATAAATTTGTTGGTGGTTATAGGGATAAAAGGCATATAGCGTTGTGTTCTTGTTTTAGCAATATATTTCGAAATTAATTGTGTATTTTAAATTATGTAAAGTTAGACTTATTTAAAATGATACATTTTCCAAGATCATCCATTCATCTGTAACTACGTTGAGAAACAAAAAACACGAATAACACAAGAAGGAAAATATAAAAACGCCAACGCGAGCGAAAACACAAATGATACACAAAAGGACAGCCTTGCATCGAAGTCACAAACCTACCACACTCTCCGATGAAACTAGGGATGCGAAAGTGGGATCCCGCTTATCTTTGTACATTATAGTTTAAAATTTTGGTCCAATTTTTTTGAACTAGACATATATAAATCGTATAAGTAGGATAAGTGGGATCCCACACCTTGGTGAAACAACCTCAACACCGGCGTCACCCCAGGAGGGAACATGCCTCACACCGCCTTGGCTTTCAAGCTGTCTCAGATACACTCGAGGAGACCCTGTGCTACATGGAATCGGACTCGGCCACGCGCATAAAAGTTTCGTCGTATAACTCCGTTGCGATTACCTCTTGAACGTTCTGTGGCCCGCCCGGATCAAACCCGTGTACCCACCGCAAATTCCTGCGCAACCAGCAAGACCGCTCCGGCCGCTACCCGCAGTCCACTCATGGAGAGCCCTCGCGGCGGCGCCCACCTCGCGCCGTCGACGATGCTGCGCGATATGGCGCTCCGGGATCGCCAGGAGGGAGAGGAGTCCGATCTGCCGGACGACCAGCTGCGATCCAACGATCAGCTCCAGCAAGACGAGGTACCGCCACCACTACCTCGCTAGGGATTAGTTCTTGGGGCTTGGGCCACTTTTATGGAACTGCATTTGCGAATTCCTCGTGAGACTGCGTTGGTTCTGGTGTCCACCGAAATCTACAAATTCCTCACGTTTCACCAGAACCTTCGAATTCCACAGAACTTTGCCTTATGGCCCATAGGAGTCTCCAGGCTAGTGCAATTTCGCTCAAGTCTCAATCCGAGTGGATAAACTTGTAGCAGAAAACCAGAACATCATTGCAAATCACGATTGATGTTGGTACGTTATACCATGTGTCTATGACCATTTAATCTGCACACCGTTATGTTGTATTGTGATTTGGAATCACTGTAACTTTGTAAGATCGCGAAATAGTTGCCAACCAGCTAAACGGGCAAACTGAAAGCATGCACACTGCAGACAACTCTATATCAATGTTCTAGAAAAGATGACTGCAGAATTAGAGTGAGACTTCCAGGTTGCCTTTAGAGTGCAAGAAGAGTGATGGAACTAATAAAAAGAACGTCGGTGAATACAGATATGTAAAGACTGAAGAATTGTTTATGCCCAAAACATTAGTTAGAAAACATATGGTGAATTTTAATTTCCTAAGTTTTAGATGAATGGACAATATATTACATTTCAAAACTCTCTCCGATGTAAATTCTCTCTGATTCCATAGATTGTGGCTCTGGAGGCAATTTATGGAGACAATTTAGATATTTTTGGTGAAGTACCACGGTCTTTCCAGGTATATTGGTTTTCCTATATTTATTTTCTGAGGACATTACTCTTGTTTTAACTGGATCTAGATTTCTAGGACTCGGAATTACAAAAAAAATGTGATGCTCTTTTTTTTCGTTTTTAATTCTTTGCAGATCGATGTCTATTGTGAAATTCCAGATGGTATCAGTGTGTCCGCAGAACTTCTCAAGGGTGTTGATGATTCCTCAAATAACCGGTTCATTGACACATTCAGTGTAGAGCACTTGGCTCCAATATCACTGACATGCCTTATGCCTCCATCGTACCCGAGCCATCACCCTCCATACTTTACTCTCGCTGCACAATGGTTGGATACTGTGAAGGTTTCCTCCCTTTGTCACATGCTCGACTCGATCTGGGCGCAACAACCTGGACAGGAAGTTGTTTTTGAGTGGGTGCAATGGCTGCAGAGCAACACGCTCTCTCATCTTGGTTTTGATGGTGGAATAGTCATACGGCAGTCTGATAGTACGACGGATCCTGTGGATGTTCGTGTTATTCGAGAGATTCTGTCTATAGAGGATGTTGTACAACGGATGCTCAACTACAATGAAGAGCAATGCCAAGAATCGTTTCTTCATGGCCTTCATCTCTGCATGATATGCTTCAGTGAGTGCAAAGGTAACTTGGATGCCCTATTGATGCTTGGGTACTCTCCCTGCTGTAGTAAGTAATGTACTCCGTATTACATTATCTCTAGTTTTGCAGGACTTGGCATTTGTTAGATTGCAAATCCAGCTGTCATAGCATAAATTTGTTGTTCTCAAACAATAAGGGAGAGTGCTACTGATGTAGTAACACCGCACTGGAATCCATGGAGCCAGGGCACCATGGTTTCAAGTTTCAACACAAATCCAACCCAAATTTGGATATATTTTTGGAAACTTTAAACCCGGGGTATATACCCAAGAATTCACATGCTTTTCAATGTACACGCATTTAAAAACACTCATATTCAGATATTGCAGAGAATATTATTCGCATACTGTACTGTTTTATACAAAATCAGCACATGTCTGCAGTCTAACAATCATTAAAAAAAATTACAATTTTAGCATACAAGTTAAACCTCACAAAGGAAATACTAAATTCTGTTGTTCCACATACCTAGACGAGCCTAAGAAATTTGTTGCATGGTGCTCCTGCTGGCTGTATATATTGTGATTAAATAAAAGTAATTTACAAGGTTCTGCTGGAACCAAGGTACAGAAGAACCTTAATGGTCCTGCTTTCTGTATATACTTATTCAACGACAAGATTATCTTAACTCTTAGTGGTCGTTTAGTTGCTGCAACATTCTTTCTTCCATCTTTTTTTTTTCTTGCCGGAACAACATAACGAGCCCATGACAAGGCTCTTCTGAACATCCCCATGACCATGGCTTAACTCCTTGCCTTTTTGTGTGGTTTTTCGTAACAACGCACAGGCTCGGTGCTAGTAATCATGAGCAATACAAGTTCCATCATGTCCGGAATCCTTTTTTTTTTGATAAAGATCATGTCCGCAATCTGGAATATCTAAAAGCTAAATCTGTATCTTTTGATTATTATCAGGCATTGACTTCATAAAACTTCCATGCTGTCATTACTTTTGCCGGAATTGCATGGAAACATACTCAAGGATGCATGTGAAGGAAGGATCAGTCACGAAATTGGTGTGCCCTGATGACAAATGCGGAGGTTTTGTTCCTCCCAATGTACTGAAGAGCTTGCTAGGAGAGGTAGATTTCGAACGTTGGGAAAGGTTGATACTCCAAAGGACTCTAGACTCAATGGCTGATGTAGCTTACTGTCCAAGATGTCAAACTGCTTGCCTGGAAGATGAGGACAACGCCCAGTGCTCCAAGTGCCTCTTCAGCTTCTGTACCCGCTGCAGAGATCGGCGTCACATAGGGGAGAGATGCCTTACTCCAGCAGAAAAACTTCTCTCCTGGCAGGTTCAAACCCCCCCCCCCCCCCCCCCCCCCCCCTAAACACTACTTTTTTTTGTAGTATAAGCATTATCTGGCAGCTCATTCTCTATTCAAAATCCATCTAAATTCTACATATGCTATTATTTTTGTGACAAGTGACAAGTATTAGCTGCGATATTCACTACGAGTGCTAAATTCCAACAGTAAGGACCCGGGGGCTTAGGGTTACCATTTTTTATTAGATATACGTGATATCTAAAACATATATAGTTCAGAATTTGTAAATATGATTTTCTTTAACACTTCAGTCTTGAGATCACAGTGTGTTCAGTGTGCTATTTGTTTTTATACAGGAACGTGAAAAGGTACACCAGTTAAGAAAGGGCGTGCCTAGTAACTTGGCGGATGAAATACGTAGTATCAAGGAAGTACTTCGTACTTCTGTTATATGTCCGCATTGTGGTACTGCCATCTCACGCGTTTCAGGCTGCGACCACATGCGTTGTAGGAACTGTGATAAATCGTTCTGCTATGGCTGTGGCAAGCCACTAAGTCCTACTCATTCAAGGTACACTCTTCTAATCAAATGTGATCTGTCAAGTGTCCTGTCCCATAACTATGCTCTGGATACCAAATTTGAACCTGTGTCCCCCTTTGAAAGTGAACAGTGCAAAAGGGATCATGAGAAGCTGACAGAGAATCTGGAGTCGGCTGCTGCTCTCAAAGAGCTAGGGAGAAAACTGAAATTCGGAGCATGCAACCCGCATCCATGCCCGAGTTGCCACCAGATAACATACAAGGTAAATGTTTTGGTGGCTGTAGATAGCTGTAGTTTATTTTACCTTTGATCTGAAGTTAGTTGTAGTTTATTTTTCACTTGATTCTAGTGAATGAAGACTTTGTGTCTTATGTGAGCAGCTGGGAAACAACAACCATGTCTTCTGCGACGCATGCCAGGTTCATCACTGTGCTCTGTGCCGGAAGGTGGTGCGGAAGAGCTCGGAGCACTTTGGCCCTCGAGGGTGCAAGCAACACACTATCACGAGATCACAAAGAGTAGACCACCTTCCTGAACGATGGCTCTCGATTAGACGTATTCCCGGTTAAAAAACCTACAGTTTCATTTTTAGCAATAATGTTATCGACGATCAGTGAATCTGTGAACCCTGAAAATCATTTTATTTTTATGCTGACAGACATTAATTATGTAAAAGACCTCTATAACTGCGAAGTTTGTTGATTCAGTATAACATAACTTTTCAGGCAATGAGCTTGTACACTTTATTTTTGTTTTGGAAAAAAAGTACACCTATATATGTTGCGTCCTTTGCTTCTCTCACATATCTTTCAAGTACTTGATCGCTGGATAGTATAGTTGGAATTCAACTCATTTGTCATCACTCTATAATCTACTGGCCTGGTTGTTGGTGAGAAACGAACAGGGAGACAGACGACGGTCGATGGCGAGTATCAGGAGGCACCAACTGACTTGTGGTTTTCTCTATGGTTGTGTTGATTTATCTGTTTTTGACGGAAGGCAGCGAGCACTGCTTGATTACTTAAGAAGTTAAGAGAACTCGGGACAAATACCGGTAAAGTCTGAATACAAAACAGGACCAATTGGTCACTAATCAAAGGCGCAGAGAGAAATTACAGAGAGCGCGACACTGGGGTGCATGCTTCACAGTACAAACCCCAAAAGCATAGCCTACTCTCGCTCTGGCCACAACGATCCAAGAATTCCAGCAGAGCGCCAAAGTCTGTACTCCGGGACGATCTTCTCAGCTAAATCCGAGGGGACACAAGCTTTGTTGTTGAAGATGCGATTGTTGCGCTCTTTCAGTAGCATCCAGCAGCATAGGAGGGCAACCGAGCGCCAGCCTAGCACAATGCTCATGCAAGCTGAGCGGTCTAACATGGGCAGGACCTCTTTCCAAACCTGCTGAGAGTAAGAGCACGATGCAGAGATATGCACCGCAGTTTCAGGATGGATTCGACAGAGTTTACAGATGGGATCGTGTGGCCATCCGCGTTTGGCCAGGTTGTCAGCTGTGAGACACTTGTTGTGAAGAAGAAGCCATGCATGTAGCCTACATTTGGGGGCAGGGGCGGAGCTTCAGCCCGGCATGCCCGGGCGGCTGCCCGGGCTTCAGCTGTTTAGTTCCTTTGATGATTAGCTGAAAGTGCTAGCTTAGGTGAGAGCATGTTAGGGCAAATCATGTGGTAAAACGTTGCTACATGTATATTTTGCCCGGGCTCACTGTTTGGGCTCGCTCCGCCACTGTTTGGGGGTAGCCTTGGTCTTCCAGACTTGAGGGAAAACAGAGGAGTGAATGCGCCCAATGAACTGAATTTGATAAGCAGATGCAGATGAATAAATCCAGTTGCTATTCCATCGAGTTAATGGCACCAGCGGTCACACAACTCGTCGTCGATGTGCACTTAAGTCACATTTCTCCAGAACGTGATTATTTGGTCACACAACTCGACAAGTGCGTGCACGCAGGTCACTGACCCCACTTGTCAGTCCGTTTTGGACGGTAAATTTTCAGAAAACCCCCTGGAGTAATATTAATTTTACAAAATGGTCCTCCTAATTTTACAAAATGGTCCTTCATGGGGACCATTTTGTAAAATTAATATTACTCCAGGGGTTTTTCTGAAAATTTACCGTTCAAAACGGACTGACAAGTGGGGTCAGTGACCTGCGTGCACGCACTTGTCGAGTTGTGTGACCAAATAATCACGTTCTGGAGAAGTGTGACTTAAGTGCACATTGACGTCGAGTTGTGTGACTGCGGGTGCCATTAACTCCTATTCCATCTCCATGTGTAATTGTCCGGTGTGTCAATTAACTCAAACGGTGCACGTTCCTGAAGAAGTTCCCAAAGCCCAATATACTCTGTAAGCATTGGCAAGGTGGGGTTGGATTTAATCAGCCCGATCCAACGCTTGTTCATGACAGCTTCACCAACAGAGATGTTCTCCAGTCCGGTGTGCTTGAACGGAGCCAGGAAACACTCCACGGAACAGGCTTTCGCCCAGCTTTATAAATAAAGCAAACGGCCGAACCGATACAAAGTGACGAGGGAATCCTCTTACAAGCAAGCAGATACAAGATAACACCAGAAAAACAAAGGAGTAGCCACACCCTGACAAAGAAAGCTAGACTACCGACAAGGGGAACTCCGCGCCTCGTCAAGAAACCGCCGGACTTAGTCACACCACCTCCACCAAATTATCGCCGGAAAGGGCCGCCTGCCCTCTCGCTCCGGGCCGTGGAGCGCCGATCCTGCCAGCAGACAACGAGGACGGAGATAGGTGAAGACATAGCCACGTGTAGAAGATAAGAGGCCGCCAAGAGCGCTCCACGCCAACGTCGAGAATTCCTCGAAGCAGGATCCGTACTTGCCCACCGTTGACGATGCCACCGAGACGAGACCGAGAGGTAACAGGACTCGGACTCCACGACGACGCCCCCAAGAGGGTAACGACGCTGTACGCCGCCGTCGCCGGGACCAAAGGCCATGGGTTTTCACCCGGAGCCCGAACATGGGGAAGGTGACCACAACAACGCCCCCAAGAGGGTAACGACGCCCGCAGGTGTCGCCGCCGTCGGCGCCGAAGCGCTGAGCTTTCGCTCGGAAACCTTCATCCCACACCATGTCACCACGGACCGCCCGCCGCCAACAAGTTGGACCTCCAAAACGCAATCTGGGAGTCGCCGCTACAGAAGCACCGAAGACGCCAGGATCCCCCGCTGCCCGCTCCTCGCCACCCACATGGCCGAAGAAAGAAGCCACCACCGCCAACACGCCGCTCGCCGTAGAGCCGGCCGTGCAGCCTCACCTTCCAGAGCCGCCGCCCCGGCGTCCACGAACGCAACCCCATGACGCGGAAACGACCACCGCGAGTTCGACGATTCAGAGGAGGGGGACAGCGTCAAGACCATAGTAGATGGACAGCAACCACATCCACCCGGAGGGGAACAACCCTCCGCCGTCAGGGACGGCCGCCGACCGGACGGGGCAGCAGGTCCCGTCAGGCCCAAGATCGGGCCCGGATCAGACCCGCCTGGTCCAGATCTAGGCCCAGATCGGGCCCGAGAGGTCCCGCCGCCCGTTGCAGCGTCGTGGACGTTGCTGCCGTGCGTCCACCAGGCTCGCGCCGCCCTGGCCTTCTCCACCGCGCAGAGCCTCGCCGCCGTGGAGCACTACCGGCGACCACCGGGCTGAGTCCGCCGCGCCTCCCAGGGTCGAGCCCGCTGCCACGAGGACAGAAGCCGCTGGTCCTGGATGCGCGCAAAGAGCCGCGAAGCCACCGCGCCGCCATGGCCGCGCCAGCGCGCCCCTCGCCTAGCACGCTGCCCATCTCGGCCGCCACGGCCCGCTCCGTCGCGTCGCGAGAGGAGGAAGAAGAAGTCCCGCCGCCGCCGGCACCGTGCAAGCTTTGCCCGGCGGCGCTCGCGGCGGCGGCGGGGAGGAGGGGCGGAGGAGGAGGCGGCTGGCGGCGGCTAGGGTTGGGCGCCTCGGTCGCCCGCGCGGGGGGGCGACCAGAGACGCGAGGAGAGCCCCAAAGAGTAATCAACGGACACGGCCGTCAGTACTCGCCAGGAAACACTCACAAGGAGGTGTGCCTTGCAGCCAATGATGTTTCCAAAAGGAGGTAGATAACCCATATTTAATCGTGATCAGAGTGGAGACCTAGAAGATGGCTCGGACTGCATTATCAACCGGCAAAGGCAGCCCACACCAAGGTTTAGTGCTGTCAGTCATGTTCTGCCAAAGCCATCTGACCCTCAAGGCGATGCTTTGCATATGCAGGTTAGGGATGCCGACACCACCAACACTTTTTGGCATGCAAGTCCAATTGACCAAACACTCATATCTAGCTGTTTGTCGTCCGCTGCCTAGAGAAATGCCCTCCTTAACATCTAGCTGTTTGTGTAGCCATTTAGGATGAAAGATACCCATCAACTGGTAAGCAGGGAGAGTCGAGAGAACTGCAGTCACCAAAGTCAGTCTACCGGCCATAGAGATCCATTTAGTTTTTAACTATTGAAAAACTTGCTTCCGGCCAATTTCGGCTCTAGTAGAGCCAAACCAGGAGTTTTGTCCTACCCATGTCAACATCGCTCTAGATTTAAAATTGACACAAATTGTGTTTTAATTATTAATAAGTGTTTAAAAATATTATTTAAAAATCCAGCGGGACAGAGGTGGTGGTGGCTGACGGCGGCGTGTGGCGTGACCGTCGTGACGTAGGGTGGATCTACTCAGCTGGGCTGATCAGACGTTGGGCCACCGCCACAGCAACAGGGGACACGGGCCTCTCCCCAACTGGCCGATTGGGCCCAAGCGAGCCTCAGCAGGATTGACCGCGTCCGTGATCCTTCCCGAACCGGAAACAGGCAGGGGCGCAGTCTCGCTCGACAGAAGCATGAACTCAACAGAGGCAGCTGACATGACTGCGGCCTTCCTCGGATAGGCCAGCGCCCAACTCGCTCGTGACCACCAGCTGGTTGGCTGGGATGCCGTCAAGTCAGCAGCAGCCACCATCGGTGCTGATTAATCTCAGCCTTGGTGATACTGGCGAAAAAGGACGTGGACTGGGACGGTTTTTATCCGGCAGTTTGCACTTTTCATATGAACTCTCATGTACTGATTCGGTGCCTCTTACTGCAAGATTAAAACATGCACTTCATAGTCAACACTGCGACGACCGATGTTTCCTATTTTCTTTTGACCTGGTAAGTTACTTTTGACAAATACTTTCTCTTTTAGCAATACTAGTGTTGCATCACGTAGTCCATGGCGTGGCCATGGGTCAGCCTATTTCCCATTCCAATTCTTTCTTCTCTCTGATTATTTCTTTTTTCTACGGAGTACTTCACAAGACACAATACAAAGAGAGTGTTGTCTGTTTTTCTTGCTTATGGAGTTATGGGTTTCCTTCAGTTTGTTCCATATGTTATTTTTTATTTTTTCATGTCTTCTCTATTTTGAGTTTTTTATTTGGCATGCTATTTATATTTCTCTTTTTTTTTCCTTTTTTTGTTTCATTTCTTTTGTTGTTTCCATCTTTTTTGCGAATATGTGCATTTTTCGGTGTATGAGCATTTTTTATGAACATTATTATTTAAATATGTGAACATTTATATTAGGAAAGGTGAACATTTTCATTTTCTTATGAACACTTATACCTGGATACATGATTTTTTTTGATATATCCAAAAAAACTATTTTTTGTAACACACAAACATTTTTCACAATTACTAGGAAAAGGGCGCCCTCCCGGGAGGTCGATTTGAAGCCCCTCCATGTGACAAGTGGCGCTGAGTGCATGGGTGGGTTTGTTATCTTTTATTTCATAGAGTCGAATACGAAAAATGAAATATCTTGCGAACCGGCCGTCCAAATCGCGATCCACTTTCACGGTCGTGATAGTCGCATCAAGATTTTTAAAAATAGATCACATGCTGATATGTTTCGATGGATTTTTTCATTGCTTGCACTATTTTTAGGGGTGAAAACTCATATATTACTCAGCTTCCATCAAAGCAGCCTCTCCTATATTTACTTGCATTTCTCAATTAGTTAATTAGTAGTCAAGTAACAATCCAACCAATCAGCCTAATTTTCATTCTTTTTCACAATATCATTAAATCACTATAATCTACATTCTTTTCCACACTATCCTTAAATCACAACGAGGAGGTTCACATGTGTTAAATAAATTATCACCCATCACGGGTAATTACCTAGTCATTTCCAGTTGACCCAATAGTCAATGGTTTTGTTTCTACGAGCCTGCACTCCGCCCTTTTTATCTAGCCTTACACTTCACCGATTCGATCAATTAGTCAAGTCTATCTCTACTAATATTTAGGTAAGTTTTTTTTGCTTGTGTACAAAAAAGAATAAGTTGGTACATTGGCCAGAAAAGAAATATTACATGGAAGCAAATTTCACAGCAGGTCGAAGCAAATTGTAACCCTACTAGAAGCAAACGTTTTGCTGAATAGAGTTTCCTAGGAAACCAAATATGAAAATGGAAAACTAGAGAACAAATGGAATTACAATTTCATGGGATGCAACGCGTGATCCTTGCAAGTAATTATTAGGAAGCAAATAAAAGAAAACTAATTACTATCACTATAGGATGGCGCATGTTCTGTTGCTATCAATCGGACGCCGCATATAGTCTCCATCATACGGCAAAATAGTAGTCTGATGAAATTCTAAACATCGGTATCCGATCCCTAGTAGCGCCCTTTTGTTTTTCTGCCAGCCACCACTCCGCTGATTTTTTTTATCTAGCCCCTACAGTACACCGATTCAATCAATTAGTCAATTAGTAGCCAAATAAGGATTCAATCAATCAGCTTAATTCTCATCCTGTTTCACACTATCAGTAAATCACTATAATTCACATTCTTTTTCACACTATCATTGAATCACAGCGAGGAGGTTCACATGTGACAAATAAATCATCACCCACACCCAGCACGAGCAAATTACCTAGTCCTTTCCTGTTGACCGGCTGCTGAAATAAACCCGCCAAAAAATTCGATGCCCTATATCTAGAACCTTCTCGGGCCGCCCACCACCAAGATCAAAACAAACCGTGTGCACACAGCAATTTCCTCCCTAGTCCGTACGCGGCAGCGCACCGTAGCAACCAGCGACGTCGCCGCCGGCCGCCACCCGTAGCCCGCGTATGGGGAGCCCTCGCGCTCGCGGCTGCGCCCACGGAGAGGCCGACCTCTCGCCGTCGGCGAGGATGCTGCGGGAGATCATGGCGCTCCGGGAGGGAGAGGAGCTCGATCTGCCGGACGAGCAGCTGCGCTCCAACGACCAGCTCCAGCAAGACGAGGTATGTACCACGCCACACCACTGATACCTCGCTAGGGATTACTTAGCCCTTGGGCCGGTCTGCATTGCGAATCCCTCTCGTGACGGCGGCGGTTCTTGGTTTAGTGTCCTCCAAATCCCTCGCCTTTTGCGCGCCGAAAGAGCGAGCGCCCGACGCGGATCATGATTGATGTTTGTGGGGTGGTGTTTTGCCGTGCGTCCATGGCCGATCCGCAGTCCAGTTCTCTAGTCCCTTCGTGCCATGTGTAGATTGTAAGATCGAAATAGTTGGTACGCCGCGAATCAGCTGAAAGCTAAAGTTTGTAATTTTACCGTGCGTCCATGACCGACCGCTTTGGAACACAGTCACACAGCTCTGATCTCAGTATTTTAGAAAATATGATTGAAGAATTAAAAAGGGTCCGTGAATGTTGATAAGTTAATAAATACTGAATATTTTGTTCTCCGAGCCCAAAACTGAAGAATTCGTTACCCCAAAAACATCCGTCCAAAGAGAGACGGTGAACATTAGCCTTCTCGAAATTAGATGAATGGCCACTACCGTAAATTTACAAACTTTTCTGCCGATGTAATTTTTACTCTGATATGTGGTTGCACAGATGATGGCACTTGAGGCAATTTATGGAGACAATTTAGAGATTCTTGGTGAAAAGTCTGTGCCACGGTCTTTCCAGGTATATTTGTTTTCCTATATTTGTTTTCTTCAGGAAATTGTTGTTGTTTCAATTGATTCCAGACTTTCAAGACTCGGAAATTATCCAAAAAATCAACAAAATTGTGATGCTATTTTCCCTGTTTTGAATTTTTTGCAGATCCATGTGCACTGTGAAATTCAGATGGTATCAGTGTGTCCACAGAACTTCTCCAGGGTGTTGATGATTACCCAAACAACTGGCTCACATTCAATGTCAAGCACTTGGCTCCAATATCACTCACATGCGTTATGCCTCCATCGTACCCGAGCCATCACCCACCATACTTTACTCTCAGTGTACAATGGTTGGATCGTGCGAAGGTTTCCTCCCTTTGTCACATGCTTGACTCGATTTGGGCGCAGCAACCTGGACAGGAAGTTGTTTTTGAGTGGGTGCAATGGCTGCAGAGCTCTATGCTCTCTCATCTTGGTTTTGATGGAGGAATAATCATACGACGGTCTGATAGCACGATGGATCCTGTGGATGTTCGGGTTGTTGGAGCCTTTCTGTCTGCAGAGGAGATCGTTGAAGGTTTGATCAGCTACAGTGAAGAGCAATGCCAAGAATTGTTTCTTCATGGCCTTCATGTCTGCAAGATTTGTCTCCGTGAGTACGCAGGTAATTCGGATGCGTTATTTGATGCAGCAGTACTTTCCTGGTGCTCATTTTTGCACTGTGTTATGCGTTAGATTATCTTTCACTTTTTTGAGGTACACACCATACGTAATTCACAACTCCATATCATCGTACTAAAATCTATTGTTTTCAAACAGCAAGGAGAGCGCTACTGTATATTTTGGACACCAAACTGTGGCTCCATGGAGCCAGGGCACCATGTTTTCAATGCACAAATTTAACCCAAATTTTGGTTCGGATTTCCAAAATTTTAGTTCTGGGATATAATACTGATTACAGGAATACACATACTCTACAGTCTGTTCATTGCTGTATATAATCTATTTTAATACCATACCGCTTTTATATAAAATCAACACATAGTTGCAGTCAAACAATCATTAGAAAAGTACAATTTTGGGGCAATGGTGTTAACTACATATTGTGAGCAACACACGTAATTTACAGGTTTTGCAGAATCCAAGGTACAACCCACATGTCTAAAGAGCTTAATCCCTTATTCATTGATAAGCTTATTTCAAATAAAAATATTGCAAGCTTCGTTACAAAGTTTTTATAATTTTAAGATTAGCACAACTAATCATGTCCATGTGTCATTCTGCTGAGGTACCCTCATGAAAAATTCAGGTTCCATCATGTCTATAGTCTGGAATATTTATAAGTTAAATCTGAATCTGCTATTCTTGTGATTACCCTCAGGCATTGACTTCATAAAACTTCCATGCCGTCATTACTTCTGCTCGAGGTGCATGGAGACATACTCAAAGATGCATGTCAAGGAAGGATCAGTCCTGAAATTGGTGTGTCCTGATGACAAATGCGGAGGCTTTGTTCCTCCTAATCTATTGAAGAGTTTGCTAGGAGATGAAGATTTCAAAAGGTGGGAAAGGTTGATACTCCAAAGGACTCTAGACTCAATGACTGATGTTTCTTACTGTCCAAGATGTGAAACACCTTGCCTGGAAGATGAGGGCACTGCCCAGTGTTCAAAATGCCACTTCAACTTCTGCACCCGCTGCAGAGATCGCCGTCACATAGGGACGAAATGCATTACCCCAGAAGAAAAACTTCTTTCCTTACAGGTTGAAAATCTTCATCTAAACCCCACACTTTTTTTTTGTAATAATCATTAGCACTTGCCCATGATCTAATCAAAATCCATCTAAACAGTACATATTTTCTTCTGTTGTTTAGTATTGGCTGTTATATTCACTATGAGAGCTTTACTTCCAAACTATTGAGAACAAGATTATGGATGCCCAAATTGTTACTAAATTGTTTGTTTTTGTGCTAAACCAGCCAAACCTGGTCCAAAATTCGAAATTATTGCGGCCCCACTGGTGTGTTATGTAGTATGTACAACATTTGAATATACCTGGTCCAACATGCAACTAGCAACACAATTCCTGGTCAAAAGTGCAATTTTGTCAAGGAAAATACATTACAATATAACTACTTGCCACATCATGGCATTTCTAATACAAAGACGCACAGCCCTTCTGTGTATTCTATAAAAAGATAAAGCCCTACTTGTATCTAGTATGTATGTATTCTAGATACAGCAACTATTCATCAACTAATTCCGTTTTTAGAATACATTTTTCACTTAAGGTTACGGTAAAACATGGTGCTATTTCCAGTAAGATGGGCATGCCAATTCATCATTTGTTTAAGGGCTATTCATCATTTGTCTTAAGACTCTTAAGTGAAGTTTCATGCGATGAGATCATTGTTGAGATCAGAATGTTCAGTGTGCTATTTGTTTTATACAGGAGCGTGGAAAGGTACCCAACTTAAGCAAAGGCAATACTGGACGCAAAATCAACGTGGCAAATGAAATATTCAGCATCAAGGAGATACTTCGTTCTTGTGTTGCATGTCCGCATTGTGGCTCTGCCATCTCACGGGCGTCAGGCTGCGACCACATTCTTTGCAGGAACTGTGACAAGTCGTTCTGTTACAGCTGTGGCAAGGCACTAAATGAAGATCATACAAGGTATATTCTTGTGCTGTCCCCTGTTAAGCGTGATATGTCACGTGTCAAGTATTCTGTACTGTTGCTATTCTTGGGTACCAGTTCTGAACCAATGCTCCCTTTTTGAAAGTGAACAATGTAAGATTGATAGAGAGAAGCTGAGAGTGAAGTGGAGGTGAATGACGTCGTCAAACAGATGCAGAAAGACTGGATTGACACTATCCAGAGCACATCCATGCTCGAATTGCCACCAGCCAAATTTCAAGGTAAATTTTTGGTGGCCTTCATGCAGCGTATGGATGTGTAGTTTATTTTTTCACTTGATTCTGGTAAGTGAAGACATTCTCTGATTTGAGCAGGTTGGAAACAACAACCACATCTTCTGCGGAACGTGCCAAATCCATTACTGCGCTCTGTGCCAGAAGAGGGTGTACAAGAGCACGGAGCACTATGGCCCCCGAGGGTGCAAGCAGCACACCGCTGACCTCGACTTTGTTTAGACTGGACCCTAGGAAGAGTGATGGCTGTGAATCAGAATCCTTTTTGACATAGACGATCCAAGGGCGAGCACTGGTTTCGGCTATACGGTGGACAGGTTTAGTCCCGTGCCATTGCAGACTTGCAGCTATGTACGCAGTTTCAAATAGCATTAACAGTCACATATTTTTGGATATTGCTGAACCTCTGAG
The DNA here is from genome assembly GCA_947311845.1 of Poa pratensis. NCBI lineage: Eukaryota > Viridiplantae > Streptophyta > Magnoliopsida > Poales > Poaceae > Poa > Poa pratensis. The sequence goes on along the minus strand of CAMZMU010000050.1, from coordinate 20,261,026 downwards.
CCCGAGCCCTGGAGATCATTCGTAGCTTCTATGTCGAGGAACTACGGTTATGTGAAGGGCCTTTATATATAACTGCAAAGCTTGCCGGATTCAGTACAACATGATGTTTTCCAAGCATTAAGACTGCGACACTCTTTTTTATCGTGAAATTGGAAAACTATGCGTTGTTTCCTTCAGTTTGATGATCTTACGTACAGTATGTGTTAATCACTTGCGACTGGAATCGTTGGAGAGCAATGGTATTTCCTCTTGGTGTTTGCTGGTGTCAGTGGCCCTCCGTAGGCACAGGATCGTCCCTTTCCCGAACTCCCAGCACACCCTGGACCTCTGCCCAACGAAAACGTATTTACACATCAGTATGTACTACTCCGTGATACCGATCAATATAGGAATTGGTAGGAATTCTTACTTGATAATTTACGGGCCTGGTTGTTGGTGAGGAACGCGCTGAACGTCCCAGGTTCAGTCTCGAACGTGGCGCTCCGTGCCGCGTCGACGCTTCAGGTTCCAGCGTAGAACGAAAGAGAGAAGCGTCAGAAAAAATGAACTAGAAGCTATCGACCTGACGGAGCCGGCCTGGAGCTGTGGAAATTCAGAAGGAGCAGCCGAACCCACCTGCCGAGCACGGCGGCGAGCAGTCGGTAGTTGTACTCGTCGTCCATGTTGTCCGTCACGCGAACCGTGACCTCAAACAGGTGGATCTCCTGGCCTCTCCGTTTTGGCGGCGCGTCGGCGCCAGCAACGACGACGGCGAGCATCAGGATGGCGAGCGCTGCCACCAACTGGCATGTGGTCTTCGCCATGGTTGCGTTGCAAGCAGCTCAAGAGCCTGGTGTCGGTCTTGGTGGAGGAAGAGGGCGTGGACCGGGACGGTCTTATAGGATATACGGCGCTTCCAGTCTGAACTGTTATGCGAAATCTCATTTAAGATGGTTTTATTACGACTGACGTTTTCGGTGCCTGCTAATTACCCCTATTATTATTATTATTATTATAAAAGGAGCTGAAAATGCTGCCTCCAGATCGCTCCGGGTACTGTAGCGTCACGCGAAGCTACAGTACCCGGCGGGGGTACTGTTCATCCGAACAGTAAACATTTTTTTTTGCTATTTTTTTAGTTTTTTTTTAAATTTTTTTTTTCTCCCTAAGATTACATACACAAAATATATGCGCTCGATCCCCTTCTTGCACCGCCGTCTACGTCTCTCTCCCTCGATCCCCTTTCTGCGCCGTCCCTCCCACCCCTGCCTCGCTCGCTCCGGCACGTCGCCCTCCAAGGTTACCCCGCCATGGAACGCTTCGGTTCCGAGCTGCAACACGCCGTCCACCACGACGCCAGCAACGGAGGGGACCCAGCCTGGAGGAGATGACTCCCTCGCGCCGGTGGCCGGTTCCGGTGGCCGGTCGATCCGCCGACAACTTTCGTCGCGCCCTCCACCACGAGCCCGGAAGAAGTGCCCGCGCTCCGTTCATCACTTCCACCACGCCGGGGGCGACGTGAAGCTCTTCAACCGCTCGACGTCCAGGTAAACCCCACCGCTCCCTCTCCAGATACTGATTACGGCGGCCGCCGACTGACTAACCGTCGGTGTTTCTCTTCTATGCACAGGTGATAGGGATTCACTCATTACATTTTCCTTCATATTGTGTAGATTATACAACTAGGAGTTCTTTATGTACCTACCTACCTTCGAAGTGCCAAATAGTGTGTTTCCACCTTCAAATTCATGTAAAGAGTGAATGTTTTACTATGTATGAATTATCCACATTAGATAGGAGTAATTCATTTTAAGATGACATCCTCTTTCTTTACATATACTTAAGATTTGACAGCTTGCAGTAGTATAGTATTACCATACAATATTTAATATTTGGTTTTCATGCTCATTTTTTGCTAATTGTCATCATTAAGATAGTCACCTGATTGCTGATTCAATAGTTATTCCCACGTTCTGTATCAACTTCATGGGTAAAAATAGACTGAAGATTGTCGCACCAACCAAGTTTAAATTATGGATAATTAATATGTAGGTTTTGTTGTCTTAAACCAGGGGCGCGATGTGTCAAACTAAAACAAATTAGAGCTACCCCTCCTAATTACAAAAAATGTACAATGCGACTAAAACAAAAAGAAAAAAAATATTCACAAAAATTCTCATCAAGGGCGCGGCGTGCCGACGCGCCGAATTCCACTAGTATATATAAAGGCTGCAAACTTTCGCGGCCTGTGAGCACCCCGAGTACTGTTCACGTGAACAGTTATGAACAGTACTTGAGATACCGTGCTCTTTTTGTTTGTGAAATTTTGTTCCCAAATTTTTTTTTCTCATAAAAAAAATACAAAAATTACATACACGAAAAAACTATACACGAAACGTATGCGCGTCGACGGGTAGGCTTCATCCCCGTGATCGGTTTCGAGTTCTGTCGACTTCACCTCCTCAATTTTGGATCCAAACACGCACAAACATTTGACGCATTTTGTCCAATTTTTTGCAGAAAAGTCCCGCGTTTTCAACAAATTATATACACGAAATATATGCGTGTCGACGAGTAGGCTCCATCCCCGTGAACGGTTTCGAGTTCTGTCGACTCTAACTCCTCAATTTTGGATCCAAATTCGCACAAACATTTCGCGAATTTTGTCCAATTTTTTTCAGAAAAATCCCCGTGTTTCCAACAAATTATATACACGAAACATATGCGCGTCGACGGGTAGACTCCATCCAATTTTTTGCAGAAAAATCCCCGCGTTTCCAACAAATTATATACACGAAAGATACACGCGTCGGCGGGTAGGCTCCATCCCCGTAAACGGTTTCCAGTTCGGTCGACTCTAACTCCTCAATTTTGGATCCAAATTCGCACAAACATTCGACGAATTTTGTCCAATTTTTTTCAGGAAAGCCCCCGAGTTTCCCAAAAATTATATACACGAAACATATGCGCGTCGACGAGTAGATTCCATCCCCGTGATCGGTTTCGAGTTTGGTCGACTCTAACTCCTCAATTTTGGATCCAAATTCACGCAAACATTTCACGAATTTCGTCAAATTTGAATTTCCTTCAACATTTATTATGTCATTATAACAAAATATTTCATACATAAAATTTCTCTTAAAGGGTGCGGCGTGTCGCCGCGCCGAATTCAACTAGTGCAGGATTAAGGCGTGCAGAATTTTAACAATGAAATATTTTTACCATATATGATAATAAGTTAGTTGACACTCATATGCTGACATGCATATCTTAAATGTACCAACATAGTCACTTCTAACTAGTTAACCTTGCGTAGAATATATCGTCTTTAATCGACTCATCAGAAACTCAAGATACAACAAAGATAAAAAGTCCTAATATACAAACTGTAACCTAATCTGCAAAACTGTAAGAATGGGACCATCCATTTCGCGCTAGAACCTTATCCCCACGCACTGCGGTGAACCCCAGTGCTCGCTCCGAAACCCGCTAAACTGGACATCCTTTCTGCACAATGTGCAATAGCTGGCTTGGCACGCCCAGCAGTAGATATATTTCTCATCAGCCTGGATGCATGTGGCCATTGGTTAAATGCAATCGAGACAAATTGCAGACTGAAAAGATAGGGTTCATTACCTTGAAGATTTTTATGCGGCATTTAGGACATTCCTACCGGTTGACTTTGAGCTCTTCGGCGGTTTTTAGCTTCTAGTTGGTCCAATCTCTTCCGCCAATCCGTTGTGTCTTTTTCTTTATCCTCAAAGAGGTCACAGTCCCGGCTGCAGTTTGTCAAAACATAGATGCATAAAGATAAGTAATCCTAGATTCTTGACCCTTGTTTTCTTTTTAATAAAAAGACCATGTGGATAGCTCAGACTGCCATACTCGAAATGGTTATAGCCAGCGATGATAGTCTTGCCGCAGATGAAGCAGAATGCCTGACCACAGCTGACACACACCACTTTGTTGCATCCTTCACTTTTGCTGACGGTCATTCTGCATTTGGGACATGATCTAGCATCGCTGTAAAGCTCCTGTATGCTCAACATTTCCTCCACCATTTCCCTTGCGGCCATCTTGCCTGATGCCTGCAGACATAAAATTGAAGACAATAGACGGGACATATTCAGTAACATGAAATTATTCTCCAGCAGTCAATATGGCATTTAATGACGCAAAAAAGAGGTGCCGAAAGCATTTGAAACTCTCCAAAGATCTATGATAGAGTGCAGATTAAATTCATATTGTATGTTTGAAGGATTTACCAACATACAAAACGCAAGATGGCTACAAAATGAGAATAATTTCACAGTATAACTATAAATGCAAGTTCGGAACATAAATAGCCTCAAGAGTCCCAGGAGAGATTTAGATGCATTTCTACCTGATACCGCTGGAGCTTCTCTTCCAGAGTTAGACACGGCTTCCCTGGATGGCGTGGGTCCTTGCACACCGAGCAGAATACAAAGCAACATTTTGGGCATTGCGCATTGTTATCCTCATCTGCCAGGCAACTGACTGCACACCTTGGACAGTTGACCACGTCTGACATCAAGTCCAATGCTTTCTCAAGAGAAAGCTTATCCCAACGTTCAAATTCTTCGTCGCCGAGAAGCCTCTTCAACAAATACGGTGGAATAGAAACATTGCACTTGCTATCAGGGCATACCAATTGAAACAAAGTACCTTCCTTCACATGGATCCTGCATAAGGTCTCCATGCACTTGACACAGAATAAGTGCTGGCACGGAAGCTTGATGAAGTTTGAACCTAATTGTTTCAAAATTAAAGTAATTAAAGGAAGATCCAAGAAAAGTAATTAACAAGAGAGCATGATGTATTGGAACGATTTTGGTATGACTGCACAACAAAACAGAAGAAAAAGAAAAGAAGAAGGTTACCTTTACTCTGGTTGAGGCAAATCGTGCACATGTGGAGATCCTCAAGAAAAACTTGATAGCCCTTGTTACTACTGTAACTGAGCATTGCAGGGATTACAAACTCCAACGAGAGGCTTCTCGAGATCGCACGTTTATCTTTCTTATGTATAGAAGCATCTGGACCTAATGTTATTTTATTATCGAACCCGAGGTGTGGCAAGGAAGAACCACGTATCCACTCAACCCATTGATACACCACTTCTTGCCCCGGCAGCTCTGCCCAGATAGAGTCAAGCATTTCACAGATCTTAGAAACATTAGTCCCATCCATCCATTTAGCGGTGACCGTAAAATTCGGGGGGTCTTTGCTAGGATAGGACCACGGAAGCACACATGTCAATACCAAAGGGGGCAGGTGCGCAAAGTTGCGGGAGTTGAAGCCATCTTGTTCATCCTCCTCATGTTGTTCTGTACAATCATCAGGACATTCTCCATGTCTACTGGCTGAAGAAAACTTGGCGCACACTTGAGCGCCGTCGTGCAAATCGTACCGTATGTAAATCTGCAATTCGAGAAATAGAAAATGGAGAAACCATTAAACCGGGATTCATCACCATCCAGTGAGGAACGGAGTAGCAGTGAAGGGTAGCACAAATAACCTGGAAATAGCGGAGCCCTGTTTTGCTTTCGAATTGAACCAAGTCGTCTCCATATATTGCTTCCAATGCCAGCAGCTGCAGGGAACGATGAGATCGTGTGAGGAAACAAACACAGGTAATCGAACTAGCCACTGTCTAAAACTGAAAATCACTTCTGAACCAGTGAACAGTTTCTTATATTCATACAACTGATGAACTGAATAGAAACCTATCCCTTGTTGTATTTGTATAGATGCAGAACATAGAACTCCTCCCAAATCCAACCACACTCACACTACACAGGTTATGGGGCAATCGATAGTCATTACTCATTACTCATTAGGAGTAACACGCACATCACACGCTGTGGACGAGGCTAGTACCACTGCCATCTCGAGACGGGAGGGGAACATGCTCCCGTTCCGAGTCGAAGTTCATAGGCTTGGTCAGTGGTCACCCGCTGGAAGCCTGGAACCGAGTTGGCCGCGCTGCCGCAGACAGCGCGTTGGGCTGCGTGGCGTACTCGGGCTGCGCTCCTTCCGGCGCAGAGCGCGAAAGGCGGCCCGGCCGGCGGCGCCCCATCCGCCTCCAGTACCAGCTCCGCCGTGACCTGGATCTGTTTTTTTTGTGTGACAGTGTGGGTCTGGTGTTCATCGTGAGTGGTGTCTCGGTCAGAACGGAGTAGAGAGTTTTTTTTTTCGGAAAGTCATTTTTGGCCCCGACTCCCCGAGATCCAGTGATCCCACGATTTTATTTAAAAATTTCAAATTAATCTGAAAAAACAATTCCACATGTTGTCATGATGTATACTATAAACGTGCAAAATTTGTATTATGAGCTACATAAAAATGACAAAACATGGAGATTTAAAACTATACATTGTTCATGTATATTTGTTATTTTTGTGTAGCTCAAAATGCAAAGTATTTTGTATTGAGATTTTGCATGCTTGTACCATTGAGAATATGCATGTTTTTTTTCAGATTTTTTCATACATATAATTTTTATTTTTTTGAAAATAGTGCGATCATTAGACCTTGGGAGCACGAAATCTCTACTTGATTTTTTTAGATCAAGAGTAGAGAGAATTGGGGTGGGGCTGCACGAAGATAGGGTAATTTCGGGATTTTACAAAAAAAAAGGACAAAGTTTGAACGAGATACTTATCCGTCCTAGATATTTAATCAAGTTTCATGATTTTTTAGCCGGTTACAGATAATCAAATTTCTTTATTTGTCAGTGAAAACAAAAAATCGCAATTTGTCAGTTCTCAACCCACAAAACACGAACTCACTCCAAACCCTCCTGTCGCTGCAGGTTGTCTTGTATCTCCTCCTCCCCAGCCTCATCCTCAGCACGACGGCGAGCTTCCGCCGCCGAGACGGCCTCCTCCAGCCTCGCTTCCACCTCGGCCACCGCCGCCCACGGCGAGTCCAGGTCGACCACGTTCTCCTCGCCACCTCCATCACGCGAAACCGGCCTCGCTCCTCGGCACTCGACGAGGACGCCTCGGCAGAGAATCCTATGCCGTGTCCGCGGTGTGCCCACGTCGGCGAGGCGCCGGCGGACGCCCACGCTGCTGCCATGGCGGGAGCACACGATCGAGTACACCGTTTGATGGCTAGACCGGGTAGCTGGTCTCGCCGGAAAAACTCACACGTACATACTTGTCTACTGAACGATCACGGTATGGTCATTATATGAGAGGGAGGCCAGTACCTACTCCTACTCCGATACGAACTTTGGCTAGTATCAGGCACGAGCGCGGACACAAGCAATGACCTTGTCCGAACCTACAGATTGATTGTTGGTAATTATACGTTTCCGAGAGGAAGTTAACGGCTAGGGCATAACCGCTTAAGAGCAACCCAACCGCGGCCCCGGTAGATTCCACAAACGTCCGGGCGGTCCGGTTCCCCCTAAAGCCAACCCATATGTAGGGACACTAGTGGAGAACGGGCCTCTAGTCCCGGTTCTAGAGGGCCTCTAGTACCGGTTTGCCAACCGGGACTTACAAATCGAGACTAAAGCCCCCCCTCCTAGTCCCGGTTGGCCACGAACCGGGACAAAAGCCCCTCCCACGTGGCCGCGGCGGAGCACGCGGGTCTGGATACTTTTAGTCCCAGTTCGGAACACGAACCGGGACTAAAGGTATGCCCATTTTTTTTCTTTTCGATTATCTTTTAGGGTTTAGGGTTTAGGAGGGGTTTAGGGGTTTCGGATGGTTTCCATCGTATGGGATCACGTCGATGCAACAAAAACGCATTTTGGTATATATAAATTACTACATGAAGATCAAGTTGATGCATATATATATATAACACATACAATTACATCAAGATCACGTTAATGCATATATATAACACATACAAATTAAGTAGTACATGAAGATCACGTTTTCGTATAAAGTACTTAATTACATGAAGATCACTATTACATGGAGGCATACTATTTTTCATCATAGTGGTACTCTCCGAATTTAGGTATGACCTCCGCAAGGAAAAATCCCGCCAATTCCTCCGCAATTGTTTTGAAGCGGTCCTCTATTGAGAGCGCGTTCCGCTTTCTTGCCAAGTTTAAAAGAATGAGATCAAAATGAATACATGAGTTGTGTGTATATATATCAAATCATAATAAAACAATTATAAATGAAACTCAGCACAACTGATGGTAACAAAATAAAGTTGTGAATAATGTTTACGTACATCTTTATTTTTTTGGTTGTTGAATCTCTCGTTGGTCCTAATGTGAATGTACTCGCAAACGTAGTATCCACATAAATTATTCCCATGTGGATGTTTAAGGCAAGAATGTACAAGAATAGAATTCAATCAAATAATAATCAAGTATGATAATGGTGCGCGGACCTAGGTAGTATTACTTACGTTATTCAAACGCCATGTCAGTTTCGGTTTCCATTCACCAGGTTCTTCCTTGATGAACGATTTCCAAACGCTGTCCGACAAAGAAAATGAACAAATGAGTTATTAATTACTTGATATCAGGAAATGAACGAAAGAGGCGATAAGAATTGAAATTACTCTGTGAGCATATCAAAACATGTCTTGAATTGTTTAGGATCTCTCCTTAATGAGTCAAGGACTTCAACTTCTCCAGCGTGAATTTTAATGACGAGAAGAATAAAGTGGAACCTGCGCACGTTTATATACGCAGTCATGGATAACTCATCAGTTAAAACTTAACATCTGGTGAGCAAAATAGAAAGTGTACAAGACAGTAACACTCACTTAAAATTGTAAGGAAAAAATATTTCTTTTTTGTCACGTTGTCGCTTCAAAAAGCTTAGCAAAATCCCCGGTGTCTCCTCTTTATAAAGGGTATTTTCTATGGTGACTTCATGAACTTTATCCGGGTCAATGAACCCAATGTTCGTGATTTCATCCCTTTTGCATTCGAGAATCTTCATTCTGCATAATATAGCGCACAAAAGATTATAGTGAGGATAATTACAGACAATGAATGAGCTGAGCTAAAGACTTAAATTACAGAAATAAATCACTTACAGACAATAGCAACTGATGATAGATTTGTCGAGGGGCCGGAGATTGTATAACTGAAAAAGTTTGGTAAACTCAACGGACACAGCGTATTCTTGGAAGTAGTGCTCTTCCTTAACTCCCACCATGATACTGATTGTCCCTTTCTTTGCGACTTTCTTGTACCAGTTATGCAAATGACGCATTTTTGTTGTTAGGGACTTGACCTGCTCGACCAAATTTTCCCGGGCAACATATTTATATGCTAGCTGATCAGAGATGGGGTAATCAGTTGTTGAACCTATGTGTTGATGAGAACCTTGAGCGGCCTTGTCGTCAAACACCTTGAGCGGGGGGACCGATTGTGTGTCTTGTTCTCCGAGATGGGGAACTTGTTTCCCTTTTTTCGGCTGCTCCGACTTATTGTCATATGACCTTCCAATAGAACGCTCATAGTCTGATGGCGGCTTATATATAGCATCAATGCAACGCATAACGACTTCCGGAGGTAGACTCTGCCTTGGTGGCTCGGGCACTTTCGGTGCAAAATGGCGACCACCTCGGCCCTCGAGATGGCGGCAGTTTCCTCGGCAGTCCTTTCCCAAGGTAACTTCTCAAGAGGCGGCGGTGTTTTCTCCTTTCTAGGTTTCTTCCTAACCGGCGAACCTGTGTGGCACTTCCTCGAGAGCCACTTAACGGGCGCTTCCTCACGCGGCGGAGATCGAGATGGACTCGCGCTGGGGTCCCTCTCGGGTAGGGGTGGACTTTGCTGCTGAGGTGGACTGCTACCAGGAGGAGTCGGTGGCCTTGGCAAGGAGCCTGGAAACACGATGTATTTCTTGTTCCATAGGGCTAAACCACGCTTGACTTCTCCCAGTGTCTTCTCCTCGTCACCTCCAGGAATCTCAAGCTCCAGTGTGTCAAATCCCGGCACAATTTCATCCACCCCGACACGAGCATAACCAGCTGGAATGTCACCAGATGGTAGCTTGCTCCAAGTTGATTTGGTAAAGCATAGCCGACCGCCACCTTCAAGGATATGTTCCTCACTGACATATGTAGCTCACAATCTGTCTTCTCCGTGACATCATCCACGGGGTAGCGAGCCGCCGGCGGTTCGAATGCAGATGCTTCTAGCTGCGTGGAACCCACGCTGCTTCTATGCTGAGATGGGGCGGCATCGGCTTGAGGATCTTCTAGCTGCTGCTGAGGTGCCCTCTGACTAATTGACTCTATTTGCTCCTGTTGCCGCTGCACTATACGTTCCAATTCCGATAACCGGTCTAACTCCTTTTTCTTCCTTCTCCCACGGCTTCTATAACTGTCAGCATACTCCGGAAACCCTTGCTTCAAGGTGACACCGCCTCCATAGCCTCGTAATCGTCCAACGTGTTCAAGATTCCTGAGGGCGAGTGTCAGCTCGTCGTTCTATCTATCGGGATGGTACTCTCCCTTTCGAACTTTATCGATTGCGTCTACAAGCAGCGGAGTGATTGTTTCAATTTTTTCCTTCCATTTTCCCTTTGCAAGCAGTCCGCTGTCTGTGGAATGATCTCTTTAGCAAGCAGTCCTGCTTCAAAGGCTTCCCACTTAGGAATGGCAGTCTTGTAGCCACCTGTCCCCAACCTATGGCGATATTGCTTCTTCCCAGCATTTATCTTATTTATGGCCGATCGGGCCACAGCGGTAGACGACTTCTTATACGCCACAAATGAGGGCCTGTCATGTTCTATCTTCTCTAGTGCTCCAGTGAAATCTGGAGCTTCATTTTCATATTTTTTCCATAATATTTTCTTCCAGCTCTGAAATTGTGTGGCCATCTTCTTAAGAGTCCACTGCTTGACTTTCTCCTTCTTGCCTTCTGTGAGACTTTGCGGTAGGTTGAAATGTGTCATGAGCATCTCCCAAAGCAACTCTTTTGTAATTTGGTGGACATAACTAGCTCCATCATTGTCATCCTTCGGCTTAAGCCATTCTGCAATGGTGATCGGGATCATGTCCCTAACAATAACTCCAGCTTGATTTTAATTTACGGCGGTTCTCTATGGGTTCCAGTGGATCGCCATTATCACCAACTATGTTGATCGATAACCTTGGACCCTCGCCCGACATCCTTCTCGTCGGGCCTCGAGGACCTGCTTTCTAGCAGATTTGCTCGATCCGGAGGTCTAAAAGAAAAATGATTCGTTAGTAAGTGCAATAGAAATCAATTAATACATCTAGTGATCAACACAGCCTTAATATATATACCTCGCCAGAGTTTGTTAAGGGCACTTCGTCGTCTCTTCTTTCTTCAGACTCAAGTCCCTCACCGGAGTCGTTCAGAAATTGTGAGCAGAAATAATCATCTTCTCCATCCGAATCTTCTCCACCGGCATCTGTTTCACGGGCACTCGCATATATAATTTGTTGCATTCGGTCTTCATTCTCGTCGTCTCTGAAGGGGGCGTCCATAGCTCAATGTCCCCGCAATCAATTATATATGCTTTCAATTTTGTAACAAGAATATGCCATTCTCCAATGTTTCAATTAAAATTTCCTACATTTTCCTAAAATTAACATCTCCTAACATTTCCTAACTAAACACAATTGTTTGTAGTAAAAAAAACTAACACAATTGTCCTACCAGCCAGCCCAAATTTGGGCCAGCTTTGTAACTAACACAATTGTTTATGTTAAAAAAAACATCCGGGCTGACCCAATTTCAGCCCAAATTTGGGCCAGCATTGGGTCGACGCGTCCGCGTCTGACCGCCCCCTGGCCATGCGTGGTCAATGCTGGCCTACCTGCCAGCGACCCACCAACCCGTCGCCCCGTCTTCCCCACACAGCCGCGTCCGCGTGTGACCGTCCACACTGGCCACACGCGCGTAGTCAATGCTGGCCTACCTGCCAGCGACCCACGCCCCTCGTCTTCCCCACCCCTGGTCCTTTTAAATGGCCTCCGACGCCCGTGTGGATAGCGAACTCAGTCCACACCGCCGCCCCCACCAAATCTAGCAAACCCTATCCCTAGCCAGCCGGTGCACAGCGCGCGACCCTCGCCGGAGCCATGTCGCGGTGGTTCAAGAAGGCCATGAACGAGCACGAGGCCGACAGCTCCTCCAGCCAGAGAAGGTCTGGCCAGCGCACCGCGCTTCCTCCTCCACCGCGTGCCGCGCTTCCTCCTCCTCCTACCTGACGCTCCGTTCCACCGCCACCGCCGGAGGCGTTCGTCATCGCGCCGCAGGGCGTGCGGATGGTCGAGGGAGGGCGTTCACCACCACCTCCGGCGCGGCAGGGCGTGCGGATGTGGCGCTACGTGCCGGTGAAGGAGTGCTGGTGGCATTGGAACAATGCCACCCCCGTGTACTGGCCCGACATCCACCTGCCGGACGACTGGCACCTGAATCCATAGCGGATTCCGGTGCCGCCGATTCCGAGGAGCGGTCGGGCCAGGGCAGTGGAGATTGCGTGTCGCTGCCGTCTCCTCCCACCGGAGCTCTATGATGACCCCGCCTTCGCGCCGGTTTCACGCAACTGGGACCAGTGGTTCGCCGACGAGCACGATGACTGCCGCCGCGCTATTTAAGGCCCCAGCACCGCCGCCGATCCCCGAGGCCTACCCCGCACCGCCGCCTGGCCAGGAGCAGCGACTGTGGTTCGAGGAGGAGGTCTTCGACGACGACGACCCGAAGATGCAGGCCACCTACGAGGCCTCCCGGCGCTCCGTCATCGAGGACGAGATCAAGCGCTAGGAGCGCGTGCTGGCCGAGGCCCAGCCGCCGGTGCCTCCACTGCCGTGGTGGCAGCACCTGCAGCAGGAGTTGGAGGACGAGGAGCTGGAGCAGGAGCCTGCTCCGCCACTGCCTAGCGGCCTCCTTGGCCAGTCTTGGGCCTGGACCGGCGGCAGTTGGTGGCCGCCGTCACCGCGCCCGCAGGAGGATCAGCAGCCTACAACGCCTCCAGGGCGTGTGCCGCCGGCCCATCTGTGGGTCGCGCCGGACTACGTCTTCCTCTCCGACGACGACTAGGTCTCCGGTGCCGGCGAGCCCCTCTAATGTAACGGCCTTTAGGCCTCTAGTTTTTTTAATCTATATTGTAAGAAGGCCGTTTGTGGCCCGTCCCCTAATGTAACGGCCTTTAGGCCTCTTATGAAAAATTAGTAAGAAAAAAAATCCCGCCGCACCGCCGGCGCCGGCGCCCCTCTAATTAGGACGGAGGTCGGGGAGAGAGGAGATATATAGGAGCGAGATTGACCGTACCACGGTTGCGCGCGGGGACGGTGGCATGCGCGTGGGTGCTCGGGGACGGCCGCGCAGTCGGCGACGGCGGCGAGCAGCACGACAACGGTGGCGTGGCTCAGACGGCAGCACGACGACGAGGGCGCCAGAGCGGCGGCGGCGCCTGACTTGGGCAAGAAGTGGGTTGATTTCGGCCGATTCACGGCCGCCCAGCTCGTGAAACTCGACGTGGAGGAAGAGGGCGGTGGCGGTGACCGGAGCAGGAGAGGGCAGCGTTGGCGACGGCGGCACGGGAGCAGGGGAAAGATTCTGGCAGCCTGGTGGCGTCCTTCTTCTTCTCGGGCGTGGAGAGCAAACTGGCGCGTTGAATGGAAGGGGAGGGATCTAAAAAGCACTAAAACACCTTTATTCCCGGTTCCAGCCACGAACCGGGACTAAAGGTCCATTTTTGGGCCGCTGCGAAATTAGCGCGCCAAAACCCACCTTCAGTCCCGTTTGCAACCAACAACCGGGACTAAAGGGTCTTTTGTAAAAAAATTAATTTTCTTTTTCTGATTTATTTTATTCTATTGATTTAATTGTTCAAATTTGACAAACTTTATATCAAACGTAATCCCTGGACATGTAGAATCTTTTGGTACTGGTTATTTTCAAATTTGACTATGTTGAATGTATTGAAAATTCAAATGGATGATTTTAGTAAATTTGACATAGATTTAAATCCATATCATCAAAAAATTTAAACAAAATAATTTTAAAATGTTTTTAATAGAATTTAAATGCATGTTACATAAAATGTTTCATACATTTAAATCCTCTGTCTCATAGAACCCGGATCAAAAAGGTTACATAAAAGGTTTCATACATTATTACACATGACCACCAACATCCGTCTCTAGTATTGTGGTATAAACTTCTTCTTCGTGTGTGTCCCTTTCTTCTGATTGCGCCGTAACCATGGACAATCTTCATCATTTAACACGATGCTTGGGTCAGTTTTCACTGTGATGGACGGAATTTCATCAAACTTATTATAATCTTCTGACATGTCTGTCTTGTTCTCTACTCCCAGATAGGCTCATCATATGATGTATTCGCTTGCTTATCTTTTCTTTTTTTGGTTTGGTAGACTTGTCCTTTACATAGAAAACCTGAGCCACTTCACTGGTTAGGACGAATGGTTCGGTATCGTACCCAAGATTCTTGAAATCCACTGTAGTCATTTCGTACTGCGGGTCTACCTGTACCCCGCCTGTCAGGTTGAACCATTTGCACCAGAACAAAGGGACCTTAAAAGAAGGTCCATAGTCAAGTTCCCATATCTGCTCTATGTAACCATAATATGTGTTCTTTTGCCATTGTTGTTTGTTGCATCAAACGGACACCACTGTTTTGGTTGGTGCTCTTTTTATCTTGGTCGGCCGTGTAAAATGTATTCCCATTTATCTCCTATCCTTGAAAAGTCAATATAATCGAAGATGGTGATTTGGCCAACAAGTATAGCTGTTCTCCAACAGTGGTGTCATTAATGAGACGTGTTTGCAACCAACCACCAAAAATCTTCACGTGTTCTCCATCAATACAATCTTCAGGTTGCTCCGGGTATTTCGAGCGTAAAATATTCTTGTGTTTCTCGACATACGGAGTCACCAAGCTGGAATTATGTACAACTGTGTAGTGTGCTTGAGTGAAAGAATGTCCGTCCATACATATTATTGCTTTCTTTTCTAGCGTGCCCATCCACGCAATCTCCCCTCATGGCGCGATTGAGAACACCGATCGGCTTAAGGTCAGGAATAAAGTCAACACAAAACTCAATGACCTCCTCTGTTCCATAGCCCTTGGAGATGCTTCCTTCTGGCCTAGCACGGTTATGAACGTATTTCTTTGAGACTCTCATGAACCTCTCAAAGGGGAACATGTTGTGTAGAAATACAGGACCGAGAACGGAAATCTCTTCGACTAGATGAACTATGAGGTGCGTCATAATATTGAAGAAGGATGGTGGGAACACCAATCGAAGCTGACAAGACATTGGACCACATCCTTCTGCAAACTTGGTAGAGTTTCTGGATTGATCACCTTCTGAGAAATTGCATTGAGGAATGCACACAACTTCACAATGGGTACTCGAACATTTTCCGGCAGAAGCCCCCTTAATGCAACCGAAGTAATTGTGTCATAATCACGTGGCAGTCATGAGACTTTAGGTTTTGGAACTTTTTCTCTGTCATGTTTATTATTACCTTTATATTCGACGAGAAGCCAGACGGGACCTTGATACTGCTCAGGACTTCAAAAAGATCTCCTTCTCTTCTTTGGTAAGAGCGTAGCTGGCAGGATCTTGATACTTCTCTGGATTCAGGTTGTCTCGTTTGTGCATACGTTGCTGGTCCTGCCGTGATTTGGTGTATCTTTCGTCTTCCCATACACGCCCAAGAAGTTTAGCAGGTTCACGCAAAGATATTTCATCACGTGCATCACGTTGATTGCAGAGTGAACCTTTAGGATTTTCCAATAGGGTAGCTCCCAAAATATAGATTTCTTCTTCCACATGGGTATGTGTCCGTCAGCGTCATTCGGAACAGATTGTCCGCCAAGATCATTTCCAAAGATTACTTTTAAATCATTGACCATATCATATATAACAACCCCAGTAGGGCGGGTAGGCTTCGTCCGGTGAACTGCCTCACATTTGAAATACTTGCCTTTCTTTCTTAAGGGATGCTTGTTTGGAACAAATCGACGATGCCCCGGGTACACATTCTTGTTACCTAAATATATACTTTCAGTCTCACCTAAACAGTGCGTGCATGCATTGTATCACTTGTTTGACTGCCTGAAATGTTACTAAGAGCAGGCCAATCATTGATGGTTACAAACAACAACGCTCGTAGGTCAAATTCCTTTTGTTCGTGCTCATCCCACACAGGTACACCTTCTTTATGCCACAACTATAAAAGTTCATCAACCAATGGCCTCAGGTACACATCAATGTCGTTGCCGGGTTGCTTCGGGCCTTGGATGAGCACTGGCATCATAATGAACTTTCGCTTGAAGGTTATAGATACATAGAGTCACAGGCCAGGTGCTATGACTGGAGCTCTGCTCTCCGAAAGGATTAAAGCCATCTGTACTTAGACCAAATCTTAAGTTCCTTGCGTCATCTGAAAATGTTGGGAACTCTCTGTCGATTTTTCTCCACTGCGACCCATCAGCGGGGTGTCTCAGCATCACGTCTTTCTTACGGTCTTTTTTGTGCCATCGCAACAATTTGGCATGCTCTTTGTTTTGGAACAAACGTTTCAACCGTGATATTATAGGAGCAAACCACATCAACTTGGCAGGAACCCTCTTCCTGGGGCGCGGCTCGCCCTCAACATCACCAGGGTCATCTCGCCTGATCTTATACCGCAATGCACCGCATACCGGGCATGCATTCAAATTCTCGTACTCCTCGCCGCGGTAGAGGATGCAGTCATTGATGCATGCATGTATCTTCTGCACCTCTAATCCTAGAAGGCAGACAACCTTCTTTGCTTCGTACGTACTGGGGGGCAATACGTTATCCCTTGGAATCATCTTCTTTAATATTTTTAGCAACTTTTCAAATCCCTTGTTAGATAGACCATTCTCTACCTTCCATTGCAGCAATTCCAGTGTGGTACCTAGCTTTTTCTGGCCATCTTCGCAATTTGGGTACAACAATTTGTTGTGATCCTCTAACATTCTCTCCAACTTCAACCTCTCGTTTTCACTTCCGCAGTTTATCTTCGCATCAAGAATGGCTCGACGAAGATCATCATCGGGCTCATCAACAATGGGCTCTTCTTCAGCTTCGTCTTCCCCCATTGTAGTACCACCGTGTTCACTGAACATAGGATAGTTGTCATTATCCTCTTCTTCTTCATTGTCTTCCATTATAACCCTCTTTCTCCGCGCTTGGTCCAACAATTATAGCCGGGCATGAAACCGGACTACAACAGGTGGACGTGAAGGGTTTTTGAGGTAGAGTAATCCCTCGTATTCTTACAGGCACTACATGGACAACAAATAAAACCATTCGACCACTTGTTTGCCTCAGCCACATGGAGAAAATTATGCATGCCACTAATGAACTCAGGACTGCGTCGGTCACTGTACATCCATTGCCGGTTCATCTGCATTATATAAGTATATCAAAAACCATTACACTACATCATGAATAGAAAAGTGACCAAATTAATTAATACAAGTTCATCACATCAAAAGCAAAGTAGAGTAGTGACCAAATGTAATATATAGTTCTCATAAAACATACATTGAAACTAATATACAACTATCTAAAGAATTTAAATCCAACAACAAATGCGATCAAAATAGCAAATAAGTTAATTACTGAACCAACAACATAATGATACCAAGCCTCTTGATTAATGGCATATTTTCTAATCTTTTTAATCTTCAAGCGCATTGCATCCATCTTGATCTGGTGATCATCGACGACGTCGTCAAGCTTGAAGTCCAATTTCCTCTTCTCTTCTAGGCATTGGAGACGAAGATCTTCACTTCTTTTCAATTTTGCTTTCAAATCATTGTTTTCTTTTTCAAATAAATTTAGCATCTCGACAAGAGGGTCGGTTGGAATTTTCGGTTCAACTACCTCCTGGATAAAAATATCTATGTCAAGTTGGTCGGCATAATTGTCATAAAACGAAATGAAACTAAAAGTTATAAAAGTATACCACATCAGAATCATAGACCGGACGAGGGCCGACGGAGACGGATATCAAAACCATGGCAGTATACATATAAAAAACAATCATACAAGTAAGAAAATTATACAAGTAATAACTATGCATCTAAATCATAAAACTAAGTTTTTTTAAATAAAAGATAAAAACAAGAGGCTCACTGAGGTGGTGCCGGTGACGGGACGACGCGGGCGATCGTCGGCGGTGAGAACGGGGACGAGACGACACTAAAACCCACAAATCATAATTTAGTTTGAGCTCAAATTGCATATAAAACAAATAAAATCCTGATGGCACTTCACGTAGTTACCTGCGTGAAAAGTAAATGGGTTAGGTTGAGACTCCAAGTGCAGAGTGTGTAGTAAGTGGAAGACGTGTTTTCCCCACGAGGGGTGACTCGAGGGTTTAATATCGAACTCTCGGGGAATCAGTAGTGAAGATTTATCTTTCCTATCCTTCTTTTGGTTACCTACAAAACAAAGTAAATGTTTTGGTCCTCAACCTCACCTAGTGGTTGTCAAGCACAAGGTGTGAGAATGATATCAAGATAATATGCAATGCAAACAAGAAATAAATATGCAATGGTGGTAAATAAATATGCAAGGATGGTGGTAGCAATGATAAATGATATTTTTGGGTTTTATATGATGAATGCAAGATGTAAAAGTGTTTTTGTATTTTCGGATTTTTAAATGGCAGAAAATGGAAAAGTGGTTGGAAAGGTGTTTCTTATGATTAAAAATGGACCGGGGTTCATGGTTTCACAAATGCACTCTCTCTTTAATAAAGTGGTAGACAATGGAACACTAGAGTTGACATATGAGATTGCAACACAACAGTTTAATGACAAGTTATAATTATATGGGCATCACGTCCTAACATAGAGACCTTTTGGTTATTAGTCTCTCTTATACTCCACCAAGATGCGAACTAAATCATAACACCTCAGTAATTAAGATAACTCAGAGTATAGCAATAAGTATCATGACATGAAGTTAAAATAAGAACATGCTAGATCTAGTCATGGAGGAAGTGGCAATGGTCACACCCACATCTCCGGTAGCATGGTATTTCTTTTTATCCCTAGTGAGGCAACAAAGTAAGGTAAAACACCCAAGTGGATCGCAGAACTTTCTCTCACGTTCACTGCACTAGCCACCCCCCGTTACTCCAACTAATGCACACGTTCCCCCTCACACGCTCTCATAAACATGCTTGATCATGACAAGTAAATAAGAACGGGGTACATAATATGCATCTACTTTCATAACTGAAACAAAACCATTGCAATCTCAAACATATATTAACTCATAAAAAGATCCACCACAAAGGTATTACATAGATGACCGTAATCATGTTCAGCAGCTCATACGGTACTAATTAGTGAAGCTCAAGAGAGAGAGATACATAAGTTACTTCCACAAACCCATAGTCCAGAGGTGGACTACTCCCTCTTCATCATGGAGACGGTGGAGAAGTCGTTGGAGAAGATGGAGACCACGCCGGCAGCGCCCCGCCGGAGTTTTCCCCCTCCAATCTGCAGCTCCAGGTCTCTGTTTCGGTGTTTCTGTGTTTCTGCGGCGCTCCTTCCAGAGAACGTCGGGGGACTATTTTTATAGGCGGTTTTAGGTCAAAACGGAGTCGGTGGAGGAAAGATCGACGGCAACGGAGCTCCGAGGCCAAAAGGGGGGTCCCACGCCCAGGTACTGGCCGCGTGGGCCCACTCATCTGGCCCTCGGGCCTCCGCTTGTTTGCTTCCTTCGCTCCCACGCTTTGTTCCTTCCAAAAACTGATGCTCGTAAATTTCCAGGTCATTTGGACGTCGTTTGGGTCCCTGAAACATTAAAATATAGAAATAGGGTTTTCTGCCTGCGCAGGGTTAATTCCATAAAAAATAGGAAACATATCAAATATTCCCAAAATCATTATAAAACAGTGATATAACCCTTATATGATGCAAATATGACTGGAATATAAGTAAAATAATGCAAAGTTCATGTATGCATTTTACATGCATCAACATCCCCAAGCTTAACCTATACTCGTCCTCGAGTATGAAGGTGATAAAACTAACATGGACTTTGCAATTTAATACTATCAATGGATATCAAAGATGATTACTATTGCTACATAGAGTCAAATGTTCATTCTTAAAAGGAGTAGCAATATGCAAGATAGTTTATGAAGTGATATCAAGTATTCAATGCAAGGATGTTCAATGATAATTCACAAAGTGTAACATAAGAGAAGTACTATGGACCACATGTATGCATAATGATAAGTAAGAACATCCTACAATGGTCATAGAGTATTGATGAAAATCTGAATATAAAAGGTGGACACTTTGGAAAGATATATATGAGTAGAGGTAAAGCATGAATAAATTTCATCTAACTTCTGAACTTCTCTACTTAAGTTAATGATTGTAATGTGGTAATCCTTGGTGTCAAGCTCTCATTCCCCTATCATAGCATCTTGAATGATTAAGTTTAAAGTGAAAGCAAATACGAGTAGTGTGCTTGACAAAGTACAGGTTGAAAGTCTCATGCCCCTTGAATACAAGTACCTACTCCATGTGTTACTCAACTTGGAAAACAAAGCAAGTTCAAGTTAAATATCATTGTAAGTAATAATAGTATCATTAAGAGCGTCAACTGGGGTACCTCTTGTCCCAGGATATGGAACAAGCCCATATCAAAATGACAAGACAAACAAACACAATGAACAATCTCAACACCCTTTTTATTTACCATTAGATAGCTTTTTATTGTAAGGTGTATCACAGAAGGTTCACCATAGCATGTAAGTAAATTTCCACCATGAATGATGCATGGCTTAGATTAGCGGCCCAGGCGTCTCTCTAACCATTTATACAAACTCATTTAAACTCACTTCATTTCCACATTTATTTCACCCATGGTAAGCATCCATAAACAAAAGTACATGATATCAACTAAATGATGAAGTGCATGTTGAAAGCTTGCCATGTGACAGCACATATGAGCTAACTCTCAACCAAAGACATTTGTCAAGCCCACAACATCATAATTTTAATCACAATGGGTCATTTTATTTATGCAATGAAAGTAAAGTGTGCATCAAGTTCGAGAGAGCTATATAACCAACTTTTCCCATAACAATCAACAACATAAGCATTTTCATTCAGAGGTATAGATAACACAAATATCATGATAAACATACTCGGAATAGCATAAAGCTAATAGGTAGATATGGTGGACTCACTGGAAAAACTTTGGTTGAAGGTGTTGGAAACAAGTTTTTGCTTGTTGGAATTTTTGGGCTAGCAAGAGGGAGAAAGTTGACCATCTAAATGCATGCATGAGTGTCCATAGAACTAACTAATCCATGTTAAACAAGGTAAATAACATTCAGCATCAAAACATGAATAAAAGATAGCTCTTGATAAAATACTTGCAAATTAACTCATTAACAAGCTCATGAATCATGCAACTATATGTATCTTTTAAAATAACTCAACATCCCTTTTCCCAATCTTATAATAGCATCCAACATAATTCAACCCAAATTTCCAGTAGCTCTCTCATATATAAATGATAGTGTGGTGGTCTCACAAAATAAAAATCAAACCTAAACAAACAAAAAGACGCTCCAAGTTTATGCGATAAAGTGTTTCGATCGAAAAACAGAAGTTAGACGTGTGCAAACCGAGAGTGTGTAGGTCCAGTGGGGTTGTCTTCACATCCCCAAGCTTATGGTCTTCACCATCCTTGGATAGCTCTTGGTGCATCTCCTCTAATCCCTGTGAAAAAACTTCAAAACACCGTTTCTCCCATTTCTTTTTCTGTGGGGTGCATTAGTAGTGATAAACAAATAGATTTCTTGCTGCATATAATCCTTGAACAAAAATTCATATGAATGTCCAGAAAGTGTATAATGTTGTATGCCTACTCATAAACTCAATTGGATCAAAAAGATTCAAGTTAAAAGTTCTAAGCATGCATCAAACAAAATGGGACAGAATCTGTCCAGAAAAACAGCAGCAGCAAAACGTATTTTTCTACCCTACTTAACTTTGTCGGAAAATTCCGAAAAATTCATGCATACAGAGGATGAAAAGTTGCAATACAGTTCAAATATGAGCTCATTCGGAGTTACAGAATAAGAATTAAAAATCATACCGTGCACAGATTCGTGCAGGAATAAAATCTCCGAACGCTATAAGCAACTTTTTCAAACCAAAATGAGTAAAACTTGGCACTTTATTAAAAATTCCAGAAACTAAACTAAACACTAAGTCTCTTGTTACAGCAAGAGGACACAAAGAAAATCACAAATAAAAACAACCGGGTTGCCTCCCGTAAAGCGCTTTCTTTATAGCCATATAGCTAGGCTTCTTACTTGATGTTTATGGACGAAGCTCATGAGGGAGCTTGAATGATGTGCCCTCTTCCTTGGGAAGTGTTCATGCATAATACCAGGATCCCATGGTGTTCTCAAACCAATCAAAATAATAGTCAAGTTGAACCCTAGTTGAGAGAAAAACAAAACACAAAAGTAATAACAACGAAGTCTAACTTTCTTTCTATGCATTGGCATTTTGTATATGAATGAATCACCATAAATAGAAGTTTCCAATGCATATTAACAATATTTACTTGCAGCATATAATTATTAGTAACATAAAGAGGGTTCTTATCACCTCCTCTTTCATAATAGTTGCAAGTAGTAGAAATAAATTCAACCATATAACCACAAGAATCATTCAACTTAGATAATTTAGGCACATAAAGAGGATTATTAAATTTTTATGGAATTCATTAGCATGCTTCCCTCTTTCAAAATAGTTAATAAGATCAATATCAAGTTTACTATCATGATTGCAACAAAGATTTGGAACTAAAGATAGTTGCAAATCACATAAGTATTTCTCAACATAAGCAAATTTCTCCTCTATGGTGTAAGTAGGAGAGTTCAAGAACAAAGTAGGACTCTCATGAGTAAGAGTACCATCACAAACAGCAAGTATATCATTTTTATCCTCACATAAATTAGTAACAACTAAACATGGAGGATTATCAATAAGCATAGGACCATCATCTAAAGCATTATCATATAGCATATTTAAGCAATACTCCTCATTATCATCAATAAGTTCACTAGTAGCATTAATAAAAGTAAAGGAGCATTTTAGTTTCATCATAATAGCATGGGTTATCATATAGGACCATAGCATTTTCAGTTTCACACTCATCATAACATGGATTCTCATAAATAACAAAAGATTTTTGAGTTTGAGTGTTACTATCATTTGTTGATGGTGAAGTTGGGAGATCCAACTCTTCCCCAAGCTTAGGTTGGAAATATCCTTTCAATCTCCTCTTCACATTCTTCCTCTTCCAAGCTTATGTTTTCATCATCCTCTTGGGGTTGCACGGGCATCCCCAAGCTTAGGTTCTTATCCTCCTCTTCCTGCAAAATGTTAGTGCTTTCCGTGGCAGCAAGAATTCTTTCTTTAACATAAACATTATCACTAAATTCTTTTTTGCAAATTTGGAGAATAATAGAAACTTGCCCTTTCATTTCACGAGCTACATGACTGGTTGCAAGAAATTTATCAAGAAGAGAGTCTATCTCATGGGCTCCAACATAAGCAATATATTTCTCAACTTGTTCTATATCAGGGCATAAACATTCATCTTCACGATAACAAGCAATTATAGGATCACTATTATATTTGCATTGATAGTGGGAATGTTTAACAACTCTTCTATTGCAACAAGTTATACCATGTAACTCACAAAACTGATTAGCTATTTTGTGAAGAGCTTTAAGCAATTTACCCACTCTATTTCCCTCTTTGGTTGATTGATATTCAGAGTAGGCGTCATACTTTTTAAAATAATCATTACCCATAGACATTCCAGAAAGTTTCTCCATAGCTTATCATACATATTAAAAACAACACTAGTTTTTATGGGTTTTTAATTTTTTATGAAAACTGAAAATAAAATGCAAACCGAAATATAAAATGATATGCAAGACAATGACAAAACAAGATAAATTGCTTTGAAGGTAAAGATGGATAAGATGATGCTCACGTAGGTGCAACCTCCCCAAGCTTAGGTGTTAGCACAAGTTGGTGATGAAGTTGACTTGGTGAGATATCCTTGGATAAACCTTTCAGCAATGATTCCCCGGCAACGGCGCTAGAAAACAGTCTTGATGGCCCTTCACGAGTTACCTGCGTGAAAAGTAAATGGGTTAGGTTGAGACTCCAAGTGCAGAGTGTGTAGTAAGTGGAAGACGTGTTTTCCCCACGAGGGGTGACTCGAGGGTTTAATATCGAACTCTCGGGGAATCAGTAGTGAAGATTTATCTTTCCTATCCTTCTTTTGGTTACCTACAAAACAAAGTAAATGTTTTGGTCCTCAACCTCACCTAGTGGTTGTCAAGCACAAGGTGTGAGAATGATATCAAGATAATATGCAATGCAAACAAGAAATAAATATGCAATGGTGGTAAATAAATATGCAAGGATGGTGGTAGCAATGATAAATGATATTTTTGGGTTTTATATGATGAATGCAAGATGTAAAAGTGTTTTTGTATTTTCGGATTTTTAAATGGCAGAAAATGGAAAAGTGGTTGGAAAGGTGTTTCTTATGATTAAAAATGGACCGGGGTTCATGGTTTCACAAATGCACTCTCTCTTTAATAAAGTGGTAGAAATGGAACACTAGAGTTGACATATGAGATTGCAACACAACAGTTTAATGACAAGTTATAATTATATGGGCATCACGTCCTAACATAGAGACCTTTTGGTTATTAGTCTCTCTTATACTCCACCAAGATGCGAACTAAATCATAACACCTCAGTAATTAAGATAACTCAGAGTATAGCAATAAGTATCATGACATGAAGTTAAAATAAGAACATGCTAGATCTAGTCATGGAGGTAGTGGCAATGGTCACACCATATCTCCGGTAGCATGGTATTTCTTTTTATCCCTAGTGAGGCAACAAAGTAAGGTAAAACACCAAGTGGATCGCAGAACTTTCTCTCACGTTCACTGCACTAGCCACCCCCGTTACTCCAACTAATGCACACGTTCCCCCTCACACGCTCTCATAAACATGCTTGATCATGACAAGTAAATAAGAACGAGGTACATAATATGCATCTACTTTCATAACTGAAACAAAACCATTGCAATCTCAAACATATATTAACTCATAAAAAGATCCACCACAAAGGTATTACATAGATGACCGTAATCATGTTCAGCAGCTCATACGGTACTAATTAGTGAAGCTCAAGAGAGAGATACATAAGTTACTTCCACAAACCCATAGTCCAGAGGTGGACTACTCCCTCTTCATCATGGAGACGGTGGAGAAGTCGTTGGAGAAGATGGAGACCACGCCGGCAGCGCCCCGCCGGAGTTTCCCCCTCCAATCTGCAGCTCCAGGTCTCTGTTTCGGTGTTTCTGTGTTTCTGCGGCGCTCCTTCCAGAGAACGTCGGGGGACTATTTTTATAGGCGGTTTTAGGTCAAAACCGAGTCGGTGGAGGAAACATCGACGGCAACGGAGCTCCGAGGGCCAAAACGGGGCCCCACGCGGCCTATGTACCTGGCCGTGTGGGCCCACTCATCTGGGCCCTCGGGCCCCGCTTGTTTGTTTCCTTCGCTCCCACGCTTTGTTCCTTCCAAAAACTGATGCTCGTAAATTTTGAGGTCATTTGGGTCCCTGAAACATTAAAATATAGAAATAGGGTTTTCTGCCTGCGTAGGGTTAATTCCATAAAAAATAGGAAACATATCAAATATTCCCAAAATCATTATAAAACAGTGATATAACCCTTATATGATGCAAATATGACTGGAATATAAGTGCAAATAATGCAAAGTTCATGTATGCATTTTACATGCATCAAATCCCTAACTTAGACATTTCATCAAACACCTAGCTAGCACTAGAAAAATGAAATGAGCTAAACTTGCAACGAAATGAGCTAAAGTAGCAATGCTGGAAGAAAAGATGAAGTTGCTAACCCTTGGATAGATGGGGCGCCGTCAATCTTGACAAATGGTGGAAAAAAATGGGGACGAACTCGAACTCGAGAGAGGAAATAGATGAGAAAATGTTGATGAACTCAAGCTCAAAAATGACCATGGCCGGCTCGTGGGTGGAAGATGATATAGAGAAAACTATAGTCCCGGTTCGTCCATCTTTAGTACCGGTTCGTGATACGAACCGGTACTAAAGGGTCGCGGCAGGCGACCGCAGAGCACCCTTTAGTACCGGTTCGTATCACGAACCGAGACTAAAGGTCCAGTTCGAACCGGGACTAGTGCTGGCCGGCGCCCTGGACGTATGAACCGGGACAAGTGCCCCCATTAGTACCGGTCCGTAAGGGAACCGGGACGAAAGGGCCAAACCGATGGCCCTGTTTCCACTAGTGGGAGAGTTTGGGGTGGCCCGGACGCTTCAGGACGTGTCCGCCACGTCGACTCTGGCAAGGCAGCTCCACCAAATTTGAAACCCAAATTTGGGTGCCGACGACTTTCATTTATCCCCTCCTCTGCCTCCACTCACGCCGGTTTAATTTCATTCCTCCCGCCTCGTCCACCTGCAAATCCGGATGGAGACGGAAGGAGCCATGGATTTCGCGGAGAAGGGTGCATCCTCTGAGTCCGTTGAGCAGAGGCCGGACTCGGCGCTGAAGCCGGAGACCGTGACGCGGAGGACGCGGCGCCGCAAGGAACGCGAATGCGAGCTAGCGAACAAGGAGAAGAAGGAGAAGGCGGCGACGGCGGCGGCAGAGGCCGATAGGATTGCAAACGCGGAGACGCAGGAGGAGGAGCTGGTGCCTGTGGGTATGAGCACTCCCGCACCCATGGCGAGGCGCCCTACGCCGACGCCGCCTCCGCCTCCCGCCGTGGCGGCAAGAAGGTCGACGTCCTCGAACATGAACCGGGAGGAGCCGTGCCTCCTCGCGAATGAGTACCCTTCGCAGGTGCCGCCGACGCAGGAGGACGAGGTGGTGGAGGACTCTCCGCCGCTCCAGCGGACGCGTGCTTCTTCCGGGCTCACCTACAGCCACCACGCCCACAACCTGTTCGACGGAAGTCAAGAGGACATTGGGGTATGAATTTCTATCCGAATTGCATAGTTCCGAGTCAATTTTAGGTCCGTAGTGTAATTGTAAGTATGCTTAGGATGAAACCATGATGGAATTGATCCGAAATGGGGTCAATCCGCCATCACAGGAGCCGTCGGCATCCACACTTCCCCCCTTTTACACTTTGGGTGAGGACGAGCCGGCGGACGCTGCAACGACGAAGAAGGTGAAGGCGAAGAAGGTGTACACGCCAAGAGGCCAATCGTACACAACTTTCGAGGACGTGTTGCTTTGCCGAGCTTGGTTAGCCACAAGCATGGATGCTATATGTGGAACCGAGCAAAAGGGCACCCGGTTGTGGGAGAAGATACATGCCCACTTCCATCATCAAAAGTGCTATGTGCAACCCCACCCAATTGTGTCCGATCGCAACGCCGGCTCTCTCCAACATAGGTGGGCTTCGATCCAAGAAAGCGTGAACAAGTATTGTGGTTTCCATGCACAAGTGGTGAATAGGAATCAAAGTGGTGTCAACGTGACTTCCCATGTAAGCAATTGATTCAACTTATTTCATTGAAAAATCTTGATTTTATCACATTTCATTGGTTTAATTGCTTCTACTTGTTTTCTTTGTAGAGTGGTTTGGCCTCCACTTTGTACCATCAAACAGAGGGCAAACCCTTCACCATGGCACATTGTTGGCTAGAGTTGGCCGGGAAGCCCAAGTGGATCTCCCAATATGATGATCACAAGAATCCGGCTATCAAATGGAAGACCAATGATGGATCAAGCTCTTCTCTCCCAATTGGACTTGAAGAAGAAGATGGGCCATCCGAAGCCGGAAGCGGCCGGAAGAGGATGATGATGGGGAGGAGGTGGGAGAAGGATCGGGTGGCTCGTGAAGGCGCCGCCACAAAGATGTCCGCCACATGGACGTGCATCTTCTCAAACAAGGATGAAACCATGAAGAAGTTGGAGAAAGATAGAGAGGAGAAGAAGGCCGAGAGGTATGACGCCTTCTTGGCTTTGCAAAGGGAAATAATGGAGTTTGATCGCCTCCGGCTCAAGGAGAGGATGGACATTGAGAGGGCGAGGTTGGAATTGGTGAAGGAGGAGGCTTGGATGAAGGTCCAATTGGAGCAAAAGAAGATGTCGGATGCCTTTGCGGTCGAGCAAGAGAAAACCAATCTTGCAAGAATCACAGAGGAACAAAGGATCATGTTCCAAGACGCTAGCCTCTTGGATGAGCCTAGCGCAAAGTGGGTCCTCATGATGAAGAAGAGGATCTCCGACCGTGACCTCGGCCTAGATGGCTCCGGTGGAACCGCCGCCCCTTGAAGAAGAAGATCACTTCTCATTCTTGTATCGGACAACTTGTTAAACTTTGTTAATTTCATTTGAATTTGGACCACTATGTTTTGTAATTTGGATCCGGTATGTATCGGATCGACGTTGCATGGCTTGCATGAGTTTGGGGAGAATCTTTTGGGGTTTGTGGTTGTAGGAGCCCAACTTTGGGGGTCGTCCGGTCACTGTCCGCAGACAGTTTGGGGGCCGAATTTGGGGGCTCCGGTTGGAGATGCTCTAAGCCCCTTACGATTTTGCTGGTCATGCCAAAGCTTCATTGACGGCTGGCCTTCCTTTGAGGAGTACCACTAGGAGTCTAGGACCAATTGCCGGCGGGTCGGCGACAACGGCGAGCATCAATATGTAGAGCGGTGCCACCAAATGGCCTGTGGTGTTCAGGGGAGAGACGTGGACTCGCATGGTTACACTTATATAGGATGCGCGCGGAACATTCAGTTATACAGATTCAGTTGGGGCTCGTTTGGTAGCCTGGGGGAGTTTCAGCCGATCGACGGGCCTGGCCCCACGGAGGTAGGTCTGCGCGATGCAGTCTCTGGGGCTGGTTGCGTAGCCCGTTTGGTGGGCTGCATCGCACTGCAGGCAACAAAAATGCAGCCCGTTTGGTTGCCTGCGTTTTCCATTTCTGTCTCTCCACATGCAAACACACGCTGTTTGGTTGACAGCGAAGTTTCCATGTGTGACACGGAATTGAGATCCCCTCACCACATTCAAATTTGGTGAGGTTACCAGCACACAGAATCAAATAATAGCACAGCAACATCACACACAAACACACATAAGAGGAACTTAATTAACAACTACTTAGATAGAGTACGAGCTAATGCATAAGACTTAGGCTAATTAGGTTTGTATCAGGTGCATCCCATGCCACCTGATTAGTTAACAACAGCCAGGGTACACAGCCCTAGCCCAAAATATGAGGGTTCCAACAACTTCCCTACAAACTACATCTTCTACTTCAACTGAACTGATGGAGATCAAGCCCTAGGATGGTACTCACACTCGAACAGCTTCTCAGTGGAGGTGGCGTGCTGGAAGAGCTTCATGTCGAAGCCCCCATCGTGGTACTTGAACACCACGACGTCACCAATGTCCATGCCCTTCTCCCTGGCAAACTCCCTTCAGCCCTTGAAGATGATGAGGTCCTCATTGAACCACTGAACCTGCACGAAGTACTCACAACACTTGGACCAATGAATTGGCACGGAGGCCTTGGGGTGAGGCTGACTCTTGGACGACTTGAGGTTGAGCTTCTTCACCAGCAGGGGCTTCAGTTCAGGAGGAAGGACTATGGCCCTCATGTCGTAGTAGCTGAGCTCGACATAGAAGCGCCTGGGCATCACCTCCGCTGGATAATTTCCCAGGCATGGAGGACGGCCTATAGTCTTCTCCCCTTCGTAGTTCTTGCGCTCCATCTCCCTGACAGCTTCCTCCAACCCTTCCACAACTGCCTTTCGAACAGCTGTGTTGTGGTAGATGACGTCTGGAATTTCCTCTGGTGGAGGAGGCGTCATGTCACACAACGCCTCCCAGCTCTGCGAATAAAGAACCATGGCGGTTAGTCATACCCAGAACGACCAATGCAAGGGTTGGAGGAAGCTTGCAAGGAACAATGGCATTGTCCATTGCAAGCTAGCAAGGAACAATGGCATTGTCCATTGCAAGCTAGCAAGGATCAAACACAGCATCAAGTACAACAGAAACTGCAAGTGCCATGATACTACAACTGCAAGGATCTACTCGAGTAAGCATAGTACGCAAGTGCCAGGAAACTCCTACATGTAAGGACAATCATCTCGAGCAACATCTACTACAACAGAAACAAGTAAGTACTACTAGATCTACTCAACCATGAGAAAACCCTAAGCTAGGATTGGGGAACGAATACGTACCATCGTAGACGGCACAGGGTCCTTGCCCTTCCTCTTCCTCGAGTTGGGCGTTGCCGAGCTCGATGGCACCGTTGGCGAAGGCGGTGTGGCCGTGGCCAGAGATACAGACGCCGGAGTTGGAGAAGATGAAGGTGAAGAGGGCGGCGGAGCGAAGATGGCGGCCGCAACCGTCGAAGATCCGGGCCCAACGGGAGACGGCGGGGCAGGGGAGTAACACGGCCTTGGTGGGAATCCAGGAGGCGGGTCACGAGGCTGGTTGCTTGCGGCCGGCTGCGCCGCTAGCATCGCCCTCCTCCTCACGAGGTAGGTCCCCTCCTGCAAGATTCTGGCCCCTGCGGTGGAGCTTGATGGTGCTGCCGCCCGAGCGGCGGCGCTCGTGTGCTGTGCCACCGGGAGGGGCGATTGAGAGAAGGCAGACGTGCGGGGTCAATGGGCGCCGCCGCGCTGCGACCCGTCCCCGCCTTGAACTCTTGGATAGCGCGGGCGACCATCGCCGATGGTCGAGGATGGGCGACGACGGCGGGATCCATGGCGGGCGGAGGCGGCGGAGGAGGAGCACCGGCCATCCGTCTCCTCGGTCTCGTCGGTCAGAGTGATGGGACGTGAGAGGGGGAGTTGGGCGGTGACACGAACTGAGTGAGAGGAGAGAGAGAGAGTGGTGCGGATATTGATACGGCGTCTCCCGCCCTTCTCCACGCGTGCAACTGCTGGGCAGTTTCGATGCATGTTGCGCTCGCCAGAGCCTGGTTCCAGAGGCACGCTCGATTGCCCAGCCGGCCTGGCCCGACGCTGCCTTGCAGTTCGCGCTAGCCTGGCCCAACCGCGGAAGCATGCCACCAAACGCCGCGCCCTCGCAGCTGGCGGGCCTGGTTTTGGCGTCCCCAGGCTACCAAACGCGCCCTTGGTAATTTCAGCGGGTGCAGTGATTCAGTATGGTTCTGAACTTCTGAATATAAGACATTGCACTTTGTACAAACGAGTAGGAATTTCGTGAGCTGGCATCCCCATCTGCTAAAAACCTCAGCAACCTACAAAAGGACTGCAAAGTTTGTGAACATAGCGTAGATAAACACGCACAATTTCAGTATCAAATTCGCCCTCAGTATAAGAAGAAAAAAGGGGACATGATATTGACATCGTGCGTGTTTACATAACTTTGTGTGTGTGCTGCATCTATGAATTTCGTTAGTACTCCCTCCGTTCCTAAATATAAAACGTTTTGGGAGTTAAATTTGAATTCCCTGACCGTCTTCCATTTAGAAACAGAGGTAGTACACTTCAAGCATCGTGTCATGCAATTTCCGCCACCAAGGACTCTGGCTCCCTTGGACAGCCAGACAATCTTCCATGTACCAACTGTATGCACAAAATGCTCAGCGGCAGATAAATAAGACTTCTCCAAAAGATGAAAGAAGTTAAAATGCATGAACGATAAGTGAGTTGACACTTCATATGCATAGCTTATATGTACCAACCTAGCAACTTCTAACTAAATTATCCTTGCTTGTGATATATTGTTTTTAGTCGACTTGTCGGAATACAGCAAAGTTAAAAGTCCTAATCCTCAAAACTGCAACCTAATGTCAGCAGAAATGTAACAACGGGGACACCTTGTTGTATCCGATGCTAGAACTTTATCCCCATGCATTCCGATGAACCCCAGTGCTCGCCCTGCTGCCCGTTAAACTGGACCGGCTTTTTGCACATTGTGCAATAGCTAGCTTGGCACGCCCAGCAGAAAATATATTTTTCATCATCCTGAATGCATGTGGCAATTTATTAGATGCAACGGAGGCAAACTAGTGATCTGCAAGATGGATCAAAATGCTACAGCATTCACACCATGCTGCAGATTGAAAAATAGGGGTCATTACCTTGTAAATTTTTTGACGGCACTTTGGACATTTTACAGTACTGCCTACCGGTTGACTTTGAGCTTGTCGGCGTAGCTGTTCCATTAGCTTCCGATAATCAGTTGTGTCCTTTTCTTCCCCAAACAGGCCGCCACATTTCCCACTATAGTTTGTCAAAACATGCATGCATAAAGATAAGTAAGTGCAGATTATGGACCCTTGTTTTTTTATTTAAAAGACCCTGGATAGCTCAGGCTTGCATACCCATGGACATAGCCAGTGATGATAGCCTCGCCACAGAGGAAGCAGAATGCCTGACCACAGCTGATACACACCATATGGTTGCATCCTTTAGTTTTGCTGATGGTCATTCTGCATTTTGGACATGATTTCACATCGCTGTAAAGCGCTTTTATGCTCAGCATTTCCACCATCCCCCTTGTGGCACCCCTGCCTGATGCCTGCAGACATAAAACTGAAGTCAACAGATGGGAGAATATACATTAAAATTAAACTCTCCATTGGTTAATACGGCATGTAATGACGCAACAAGGAGGTTCCAAAAGCGTCTTACACTCTCCAAAGATCCATGATAGACTGCAGTCAAATGCATATTGTATGTTTGAGGGATTTATGAACAAAACGGAAGATGTTTTGTAGAGATACTCCGGCTCTCAACGGCCCTCAACCGCCGTAACGAAGGAATGAATCTATTAAGGGGAAAGAGCCTCGTGGCAGCTATTTTCCCCGATTACTAAAATGAGTATCAATTGCACAGTATAACTATAAATAAAGACCGAGACATAAATATCCTAGAGTCTCAGTATCTGTCAAGTCATTTAACATAAGAGAATTTAGATGCATTACTACCTGCTGTAGCTGGAATTTTTTTTCCAGAGTTAGACACGACTTCCCTGGATGGCGCGGGTCCTTGCACACCGAGCAGAATACAAAGCAACATTTTGGACATTGCGCATTGTTATCCTCATCTTCCAAGCAACCGATTGCACACCTTGGACAGTGGACCACATCTGACATCGAGTCCAATGCTTTCTTGAGAGTAAGCTTATCCCAACGTTCAAATTCTTCCTTGCCAAGAAGCCTCTTCAACAGATATGGTGGAATAGAAGCACTGCACTTAGTATCAGGGCATACCAACTGAAACAAAGTACCTTCCTTCACATGCATCCTGCATAAGGTTTCCATGCACTCGAAACAAAACATGTGCTGGCACGGAAGCTTGATGAAGTTTGAACCTAATAGTTTAAAATTAATGTAAGCATACGAAAGGATGAACATCAATGAGACTAATTCAATTTCCTAAGTAGTTTAATAAGAATCCCAGCCAGTCCTTGTAATATCTACTATAAGCTATGGAAATTTAACCATAGACTGCTATGCTACTACTGTGGTCTGTGGGACAGTTAACTATAGTACAGTCTTGAATGGATGCTGCAGAATAGGTTGTATTCTTGCAAGGAAGATGCAAGAAAAGTACTCTCTTCCATAATTCTTGTCGTGGTTTAGTTCAAAGGTAGTAAATAACAACATGGCATGCTCTATTGGTACAACTACACAACAAGAAAGGCTTACCTTTACTCTGATTAAGGCAAATCATGCACATATGGAGATCCGCAAGAAAAACTTGATAGGCCTTCTTACTACTGTAACTGAGCATAGAAGGGATTACGGACTCCAAAGAGATACTTCTCGAGATTGCCCGATCATCTTCTTTGTGCGTAGGAATATCGGGACCTAATGTTATTTTGTTATCGAACCCGAGGTGTGGCAAAGAAGAACTGCGTATCCACTCAATCCATCGGTATACCACTTCTTCCCCCGGCAGCTCTGCCCAAATGGTGTCAAGCATCTCACAGAGCTGAGAAACATTAGGCCCATCCATCCATTTAGTGGTCACTGTAAAATATGGGGGCTCTTTGCTAGGATAGGTCAGCGGAAGCAAGCATGTCAATATCAGAGGGGGTAGGTGCTCAAAGTTAAAAGAGTAGGAGAAGTCATCTGGTTCATCCTCCTGATGTTGTTTTGTACAATCATCAGGATATCCTCCATCTTCATTTTTATTGACTGAAGAAAACCTAGCGCACACTTCAGCGCCATCGTGTAACTCGTAACGTACGTAAACCTGGAATTATAGAAATAAATAAGCATATAAACAAAGTTTTTATCTTCCGAAAACACTGATGGGCAAATATTAGACACCTGAAAATAGCGGAGCCCTCGTTTGTTTTCTAGTACATCAAGATCATCCCCATATATTGCTTCCAATGCCATCAGCTGCAGTGAAGATCAAATGAGGAGGCAAATGAGCCATGATAAAATCGTAAAGCATCAACAGTACAATAAATCAAGGCAATTCGCAAACTTAAAAGCAACACCAACACAATCTCACAGTCACAAGTCATTTAATTATATACCGGAACAAAGCTTTGTTTCTCCTCTTATCTACAAATCGTTTCTTAGCCTTAAAATATAAGAATATTGCAAAGCCTCTTTTACCCTGAAATCAAGGAAGTACAGTACTACTAGTACATTCGAGAGAAAATTAATCGCATTGCTCTGTAGTTTTCAACAGAGCCCTCACCAAAACTCCCCTAATATTCAGACGCTAGCCTGACGACCGTACGAATTGAGAAAGGAATTGCAACTTTTCGCCACAGCTCAGATCAAGGATCATAGATAGATAAGATAAAGAAAACTTTCCAATTTGATTTTCAGTAGACGGACCTCGTCGTCCTGTCGCTGCTGGTTATCGCGTATCTCATCCACTTCTGCCTCGTTCTCGGCGCAAAGGCTGAGTCCCGCGGCAGCCGCGGCCATGGCGGCCTCCTCCAGCCTCGCCTCCGCGTCAGCCGCCGCGGCCCACGGGGAGTCCAGGTCAAGCACGTCCTCCTCGCCGCCGCCATCACTCGACACCGGCCTCGCCTCTGCCTCTGCGGTGCGCGACGAGGAGGATGCTTCGGATGAGGATTCCGGGAAGTGGTGGCGGTGGGGTTCGACTGCTGGCGAGGCTGTGGCGCCGGCGGAAGCTGCTGCCATGACGGGAGCTCGGAGCTGTCGTTGAGTCCTGATTCGGGTGCTGCTCGCCTTTTCCGCCCGATAGTTCCCCGTTGGGTTTGTGTTCTGTACTTCTGTTGGTTATGTAGGGGAGTCAGGACTGTACAGAAATTCCCCAATGTTGGGCTGCAAAATAGGGGGCAAAGCATATACAATGATTTCTTGTGTTGACATTCTACAACGACCTAATGCATTAGGCATTAGTATACCTACTAGTACGTATGTACGTGCAACGCACGTCTATACAATTGATTAAAAACACGTCGCGACGACCCATATAAAATAAACAGAAAGAAATTTGGTACCAATAATAGAAAATAATAATAATAAATCAAATGTCGCGAAAACCATATCAGACGACTTTGTGCTTCATACGCCATTGCCGCCATATTTTTTTCCTTCCAAAGAGTATCACTGCTAAACATGGGCAGCCATTTAATTATGCTATTCAGATAACACCGATTCAACCTAAAGATGATTTTGTGGGAGGTGCACTGAATAGTATGATACGAATTACTCACAGCGGTGAAAAGATCAACCATTTAGCATAAAGGATAAGGTAATATTTTTGTACCTCAAGCAAACACATGTCACTAGTACAGACTTGACTGTGCTAGACGGAAACTAGAGACAGCTAAATCGAAAATAATATCCGCTGTCTGGGAACAGCCACCTCAAACGGTCGTTATTTTGTCTCCGTCTCTAATTTCAGCTGCGACGGTTATTATATACGCCCGTCTCTAATTATATACGCATCCTAGACGGCCAGGAAAAGTACCCGGCGCAGAACTATTGCAGACGGCCATGAAAGCTACACGTCGCTGCTAATAAAAGGTTTGAGGCGGGTAATAAAATTAACTGGCACTAACTTATAGATGCAAAAGTAAAATACGTACAGAAAGAGAGTAGCAGAACCTAGCTAACACAAATTCACTGGCACACACACATACATTGTTCGAAGCAAATCAAGCTATAGCTAGATAATCCTTCTAAGTTAATTACTAGAATTAACCGGCCGGCCGGGAGATCATGATCTTGTGGGTGCAGGGAGAGGCGTGTGCCGCGCGGATCACCAGCTGTCAATCACGTCGGGCTTGTCGACGATCCAGCCACTCCTACTCGGCGCACCCGAGCCAGCAGCGCCGTCGTCACCATCCGAGGCACCAGCGCCTGCAGCACCACCCGAGCCACCTGCACCATCGCCGTCGTCGTCCTTCGTGCAGCCCGAGCCACCAGCGTCGTCGTTCCCGGCATCCCACCCAGAGCGCTTGGCGCCGCTCGAGCTTCCCTTCTCTAAGCAACCGGGACAGTACATTGCTATAGCGGGCTGTGGTGCTGGTGGTGCAGGCGGTGGTGCAATTGCTGGGACGAGGTGCGCTCGGCCCCTCTCGATACAGTTCGAAGGAGACATCGCCATCCACAGCTGCATATTTCAGGTTGATTTCAGCAAGTGGGGACTCCTCCCAGAATCCGTGTCGTTCCTCTGGGAATTCTGTCTTCATGCGCAGGTAGAAATTGGAGATCAATGCATTTGCCAGGGCGGCCATGCCAGACCTCACAACTCCGTCCACCCGGAAATAGTCCTGAATATTCACATGAAACGCTGGTGGAATGAAGAAGAATGGCAGCCCCGGCCAGGTATTGTACATGACAGCAGTGTCACGCCTTGTGTCGACGGAAGTGAATAAAATTCTTTTCAAACGAAGGAAAT
Source organism: Poa pratensis (assembly GCA_947311845.1). Classification (NCBI taxonomy): domain Eukaryota; kingdom Viridiplantae; phylum Streptophyta; class Magnoliopsida; order Poales; family Poaceae; genus Poa; species Poa pratensis. Next base: position 20,224,070 of record CAMZMU010000050.1, on the reverse strand, counting down.
CAGACAACACCTGAGGGCAGTGATGTTCATCCACCAGAGCACAACTGCAGTTTCATATATGTGAAGAAATTAAATAGTAAGTAATTAACAAAGAGATCTTCATAAGCTATTTAATCCAAAACAATTTAATCTAGTCTAATCCAAAACAAAGTAATTACCAACAGATCTTCATAAGCAGTTTATATATTCTGTGAACACACGTACTGTGTCTGACATCAAAATTCAGTAATCCGGAGGCTCCGGGTACGCTCTGCATATTTTCAAATTTAGCAAAACCAAATACTGCTACATTTTTTCGCTATTATTGGCAAAATCTAATTATTATATATACATATACGTATCAAAATTATATTTTTGAATGTAGCAAAACCAAATACTTCATTAACAGTTCAAGACAATTAATTTTTCGGATGGTCCGGGCACGCTCCGAGTTTTTACTAACACAATATTCCTTTAATAAAAGTTCTTAAAAGTTTTATATTCATTTATGTAATGAATATTATCACAAAATATTTGTACTGCAAGATATATTCTCTTCAATATATGAAATTCCGATAAATTGCACTGAAGTTGCATCGTGAAGAGAACAACCTCGCAAGAACATCCAGAACCTTTTGATGTAAGCGCCCAAGTTTGTACGTACCGCAGAATATATTCTCTTCAATGTGTGCACTTATGTTTTCCCCTATAGTTTTATTTACCGCTAACAAATATATACACACCTTCATCTATTTTTTGTTTTGGAAATTTTTTATTATATTGAATTTCTTCAATACAAAATAAATTCCGGAGGGCATGAACATAGTCGGACATCCCGAGTATTCAGCGTTTGGCGGCGTCAAAAAATTTGGGACCAAATTTTGGTTCTCTGGAGTGTTTTTCCCCAATTGCTGCCCCACTTTTCCCCATTCGCCGCCACTGCAAATCCCTAGCCTCTCGCCGACTTCCTCCATTCCTTCGCCGCCGATACAGATCTGTAGTCTCGCCGCCGACGCTGCAGATCCATAGCCTCGCCGACGCTGCACATCTGTAGCTTCGCCGTCTTCCTCCATTCCTTCGCCGCCCCTGCAAATCCCTAGCCTCTCGCCGCCTTCCTCCATTCCTTCGCCGCCGAAACAGATTTGTAGCCTCGCCGCTGCTGCTACAGATCCGTAGCCTCGCTGCCTTCCTCCATTCCTTCGCCGCCGCTGTAAATCTCTAGATTCGCCGCCCTCCTCCACTACATCGCCGCCCCTGCAAATCTATAGTCACTGCAGCCTTCTTCCATTCCATTGCCGCCCCCTGCAAGTCCGTGGCCTCGCCGCCGCTACAAATCCCTAGTATGGTGGCCCGTCCCCGTTGCCCTCTCCACCAGGTCCATGAGGTAAGATTTGGTCATCCTCCTTCATCCATTTTTTACTTTGTAGCTACTTAACTATGGAGTTATCTCTCTGAAATTGATCTTTTTAAACTTAAGATTGATGCATCTATAAATAGTTAATCAATGACTACCCTATAATGCTGCCCGGTTGCCCTCTCCACCAGGTCCGTGAGGTAAGATTTGGTGCTCCTCCTTCATTCAGAGATTAGGCACAGTATATTCTATATATGCACATTTTCTAACTTATGCTTCTTCTTAACTTAATGAAAAGGAAATGCCATGCCATGTATGCAAGAATAACTGTGCACGCAGGAACTATACTGGTTCCTCATTCAGTATTCGTGTGCAAGAGTGTCACCACAAGTGTGTGGTAAGAAAACAAGGCTTCCGATCGACTGCACATATATTTTGTGTTTTCTGTTTTTATTTTAACATATGATTTATGTGTTTCTTTCTGTTTTTGTTGAACAAAGATTGTACCATGCACAGCTCGGCTAGCGGTCAACGAGTTAGTGGGCGAGCGTGTGTTGTTTCGTGCCATTGGGAGCACGTACAACATTCATGTACGAAAAGGTTGGAACAAGACCCACTTGCACGATGAACAATGGGAACAGTTCATCACCAAGAACAAGATCTTCGAGGGAGACATGCTGCTGTTTACCTTGACACCTCATCCCATTATATCCCATGTCATCATAGACAAGGGCAACGACGAAGAGGACAGTGACAAGATTTCTGACAACACCGATGAAGATTCTGACAGTTCTGAAGATCACATTGACAACGAAGACATAATCATAGTTGCCCAAAGAGTTTGTCTGAACAAGCATGAGAAGAAACGGCTCGTTGTACTTCTTCCCGTAGGAGACTATGTTGGGGTTCTATTTGTGACTCGCTTCACGGGCACTAATTTGAACACACATGATATGTACCCACAACACAGCCTCTTCCATGCCTCTTTAATTTCCTAATTCCGTATATAGCTATGTATTTATCGAAAAATGACATAGTTATGTTATCTTTCATGCACAGAAACTAACTAAGGTGATAGCAGAAGAGGTCAGCATACCAGCTGAGGGCTATGCTGGACTGCGACTTGGAGCAGCAGAGGCAGCCGTCAGCATCACGTACAAACAGAGAACCGATGGCCGCATTGACCTCGACAAGCTGGGGTGGGAGAACTTCATGGAAGGCAAGAATTTTGTGATTGATCAACCTGTTTTGATCATTCTTAGAAAGACCTATGAACTCAGCTTGGAGGTCATGATTGAGTTCCAGCTCATATAGAACTCATTCTAGCTTGTTAAGGTTGGGGATATATGGTGAACACTTATCTGATTAGGGCTACTTTGTTAATTGGCACAAATTGCGGTTGGAGGCATGTTATATAATATATATGCATTTGCTAGCTGTTGGCATTTCTTAGTTATATGTATTTTCGCCCGGTTGAGGTTTTGTTAATGCAATGGGAGAAAAAAGAATTCTGTAGCACTGTTGGCCAGTACCACAAACTCGGAACCCTGGAAAAAATCCTGGAGCACACGCATATTGCCCAAATAGCAGCTGTTACGGCCGAAGAGAAAACTCAGACCGTCCGCATCCTAACGACGGCCACCATTTGTAGCCGGCTCCAATGTATATGCATTACATACGTCTGATAATCACAGCCGTCTCGAAAGGTTTTGTTATTGGAGACGGTTGTTATTCATGGCCGTCGGAGATGCTGAGGTCATTACAACCGGACTGAGCCAACCGGCTCTAATTAAGCGTATATTAGAGACCCCAACGTAGAGACGGACATTAAAACCGTCGGAGATGACTCCCTGAGGCCGGCTCTAATGCGAGGTTCTGTACTAGTGTGTGTTGGCTGCTATGGCTACAGAAATCATCTTTTCAAGGTTCGCTAGCCAACAGAGAACATGGTGTAAATCAAACTGTACGGGCATGCCAGTTAAACTAATTAGCATCTAAACACTTACCTCAACATGTATTGTTTTATGAACCAATAATATTGGTAAACAGACAAGGACAAAGTGTAGGCCCTTGATCAAAACATCTGGGATTTAAATTTGCTTCTCAAGTTATCTAAACATTAAATTAGAATGTAACAAAAATACGATGGAACAAGCTAAATCAAATGAAAACATGCAGATGAGTACAATACTCACTCAGCTTCTATAGTAAGGAACCCACTATAATATATTAGATCTGCATTGGTCTGAACTCTCCAAATTGCAATGGAGAATCAATGCAGTATATGAGAACAGCTGCTTGGTAGAAAAGGAGACGAAAAAGTGCGACTCGAAATCACCGAGGACAAGTACATACATGATCCAGGACTTAAAACGCAGGTTAAGAAAGGGCCATGACTTAAAACGCAGGTTAAAGAAAGGGCCCATGAGCAAGAAACGTAGGCATCAGAGGCTCCACATAATTCTTTATCAAAACATAGGCGAACAATTAGCACATATAGAAAAAGTCATGTGTACGTGGTTCAGTCTACCGCCTGACGTGTTTCAGATGCTCCGGATACATGATCTTGACACTAAGGCTAGGCTATTTTGATATACCTGCTTTCTCACCTACATCGGAAGAGAGATGATACCAGGCATCTAACAAGCGTCAAGCGGAGCCGGTGCAGATTGCGAAGTACTGAAGGGCCAGCCCGTCAGCAGCTATGCGTTGCACAGCCTCAAGGGCGAGCAGCTGCGCACTCGTACGGCCGCGGGATCGATGAGGGAGACGCTTTGGGGAGGGGCGCGACTGTGTAGCACACCAGCAGTAGCGGACACCCGACCACCGCTTCATATGTTGTCTGTGGGTCGTTGTCGTCGTCGGGTCTCGGGAGGACCGGCCGCAGGTCCGTGCTGGCCGTAGGTCATCGTGCGCCGTCGTTTGGGAGAACGGGCCTCAGCACTGAGCTGGCCCTGGGTCGCCGCCGTCGGGAGGACGGGACGCAGCTCTGCGTACGCTGGCCGTGGGTCGCCGCCGTCGCCGGGGGACCGGCCGTGTTGAGCATGATCCTCAGCGCCGCCGCCTCGCTCACCGCCACGCTGTGGGGGGGCGTGCACGTACGCCATGTACCGAGGCACCTCTCGTTCTCCTTGAACGTTGTACACCCTTCACTCCACCCCGCCTCGACCCCCACCACCGAGGCCATGTTGCCGACGTCTCACGGCCGGCGGCACGAAGACGTCCACGATCAAGTCCATGATGACATCGACGACCATGGAGCAGACCGGCGAAGTCATGAGATCACCTCTGAATTCCTTATTCTTTCCTGGGGGCAGAGTTCGACACTGATCGGTTCTGTTTTGTTTCTTTCTCTCTTCTGTCATGGAGACGAAACAAACTCTAGGAACACCGTACCCTGCCCGTAGGCTGAACACAAGGCGTCGAGGAGGAGCACTTCGCGGAGGCACCTGAATCAACGGTTCTGGCTAAGACCTAGAGACTGGCGAGCGGCAACCAGATCGGACGAACGTGGCACAGGATGATGGCTTGGAGGGGCGGATGCGTGCTTCTTTGCGGCGGACAATGACGAGGACGATTGGCTTTGGGCGATCATGGCTTCTGGGTCGATCCTGGCCGATCGGAACGATCGGAAACAATTCCGATCAGGACACTTGATTCCTCACGACACTTTTTCCCATCGGGACACTTGTATTTTTCCTTTCCTCTCTGTACCATAGGAATCGAACCATGGTTCTCGTTTCTTTTTTTTTCAACTTTAGGATAAAAAACTGTTTGACCCGGTCAAAGTTGTTTGGTGCTCGACATGGGAACAATCTGGATAGTTGATCAAAAATTGAACGGGCAAGATTTAAAGTATCCCACCATGTTAACCCTTTTAATAGTAGTATGAACGAAAATAATTTTTGAACGATTTTAAATGTGAACAGAAAAGGCCGGTGAACGAAAACTAATTTTGAACGATTTTAAAAAATGAACAGAAAATAGCGTTGAACGGAACCTATTTTTGAACGATTTTGAAAAGTGAACAGAAAAGGCCGATGAACGAAATCTTTTTTGAACGATTTCAAAAAGTGAACAGAAAAAGTCTACGAACGAAAATTATGTTTGAACAATTTTTTTAAAAGTGAACTGAAAAAAATTTATGAACGAAAATTATTTTTAAACAATTTTTATACATGAACAATTTTCAAATATGATTTTTTTTAATTTGAACATTTTCAAAAAATGAAAATTCAAAATAAAGAAAGAATATCTAATAATAAAACCGAAAAGAAGAAATAAAAAAGAAACATCCAGGAAAAGAAAAACGAAAAAGAAATAGGAAAAAAGAAAAAGAAGAAAGAAAAAAGAAACAACCAAAAAAAAAGCAGGTACACTTACTGGGCCGGCCCATAAGACGAAGGGGTGTGCGGAGGGCGTGCACGTACGCCATGTACCGAGGCACCTCTCGTTCTCCTTGAACACTGTATACCCTTCACTCCACCCCGCCTCGACCCCCACCACCGAGGCCATGTTGCCGACGTCTCACGGCCGGCGGCACGAAGACGTCCATGATCAAGTCCATGATGACATCGACGACCATGGAGTAGACCGGCGAAGTCATGAGATCACCTCTGAATTTCTTATTCTTTCCTGGGGACAGAGTTCGACACTGATCGGTTCTGTTTTGTTTCTTTCTCTCTTCCGTCATGGAGACGAAACAAACTCTAGGAACACCGTAGCCTGCCCGTAGGCTGAACACAAGGCGTCGAGGTGGTGCACTTCGCGGAGGCACCTGAATCGACGGTTCCGGCTGAGACCTAGAGGCCAGCGAGCGGCAACCAGGTCGGACGAATGTGGCTATAGGATGATGGCTTGGAGGGGCGGATGCGTGCTTCTTTGCGGCGGACAATGACGAGGACGATTGGCTTTGGGCGATCATGGCTTCTGGGTCGATCCTGGCCGATCGGAAACAATTCCGATCAGGACACTTGATTCCTCACGACACTTTTTCCCATCGGGACACTTGTATTTTTCCTTGCCTCTCTGTATCATAGGAATCGAACGATGGTTCTCGTTTCTTTTTTTTCAACTTTAGGATAAAAAACTGTTTGACCCGGTCAAAGTTGTTTGGTGCTCGACATGGGAACAATCTGGATCGTTGATCAAAAATTGAACAGGCAAGATTTAAAGTATCCCACCATGTTTTCCCTTTTAATAGTAGTATGAACGAAAATTATTTTTGAACGATTTTAAATGTGAACAGAAAAGGCCGGTGAACGAAAAGTAATTTTGAACGATTTTGAAAAATGAACAGAAAATAGCGTTGAACGGAACCGGTTTTTGAACGATTTTGAAAAGTGAACAGAAAAGGCCGGTGAACGAAATCTTTTTTGAACGATTTCAAAAAGTGACCAGAAAAAGTCTACTAACGGAAATTATGTTTGAACAATTTTTAAAAAAGTGAACTTAAAAAAATTTATGAACGAAAATTATTTTTGAACGATTTTTATACATGAACAATTTTCAAATATGATTTTTTTTAATTTGAAAATTTTCAAAAAATGAAAATTCAAAATAAAGAAAGAATATCTAATAAAAACTGAAAATAAGAAATAAAAAGAAACATCCAGGAAAAGAAAAACGAAAAAGAAACAGGAAAAAAGAAAAAGAAGAAAGAAAAAGAAAAAGAAACAGCCAAAAAAAAGCAGGTACACTTACTGGGCCGGCCAATAAGGCGAAGGGGTGTGCGGAGGGCGTGCACGTACGCCATGTACCGAGGCACCTCTCGTTCTCCTTGAACGCTGTACACCCTTCACTCCACCCCGCCTCGACCCCACCACCGAGGCCATGTTGCCGACGTCTCACGGCCGGCGGCACGAAGATGTCCATGATCAAGTCCATGATGACATCGACGACCATGGAGCAGACCGGCGAAGTCATGAGATCACCTCTGAATTCCTTATTCTTTCCTGGGGACAGAGTTCGACACTGATCGGTTCTGTTTTGTTTCTTTCTCTCTTCTGTCATGGAGACGAAGCAAACTCTAGGAACACCATAGCCTGCCCGTAGGCTGAACACAAGGCGTCGAGGTGGAGCACTTCGCGGAGGCACCTGAATCGACGGTTCCGGCTGAGACCTAGAGGCCAGCGAGCGGCAACCAGATCGGACGAACGTGGCTACATGATGATGGCTTGGAGGGGCGGATGCGTGCTTCTTTGCGGCCGACAATGACGAGGACGATTTGCTTTGGGCGATCATGGCTTCTGGGTCGATCCTGGCCGATCGGAACGATCGGAAACAATTTCGATCAGGACACTTGATTCCTCACGACACTTTTTCCCATTGGGACACTTGTATTTTTCCTTTCCTCTCTGTACCATAGGAATCGAACGATGGTTCTCGTTTATTTTTTTTCAACTTTAGGATAAAAAATTGTTTGACCCGGTCAAAATTGTTTGGTGCTCGACATGAGAACAGTCTGGATCGTTGATCAAAAATTGAACGGGCAAGATTTAAAGTATCCCACCATGTTTGCCCTTTTAATAGTAGTATAGATAAAGGTGCTACGTGCTAGTGCACCCTATGTGTTCTCGGAAACTAGTGAGGCCAATATGAGTCGGCATAACATCTAAGGTGGTCAATGCATTTTGGAATCTACTTACTGTTCAGTACTAACATCCATATCGTTGTATCATTGTATGTGATTTCTTTTTCCAGTTACCCTGAGTCTTATACAGACCGGATTTTTTCTGTTCAAGATTCTTTTCGCAAGGCGGTAACGAAAAAATATCGACTGCCTCGCTGGGATTAAACACAACTTTTCTAAGTAAATGGCATTTTTTTAGCTTCTTACCGAGAATGGGGTCCGGCAGACTCTCCTAAAAAGGAAAAATATAGACGCAAATATGTCTTCACTGGTTTATTGGAAACCAGTTGATTCTCACTTTTGGACGAGTCTTATGGCGATGAAGAAATATTTCTTTTGCTTGGAATGTTTTTCCATTAAGGATGGCTGAGATTATATTCTGCGAGGATAAGTTGTTCATAAATACCACACTTCGGGAACAATATCCAACACTATAATATTATCCATCACAAGAGAGATACTACTGCTACGGTGTTGGAGACATCACCACCTAATGCAACGTTCAGACATGATTTAATGGGCCGCTTTACTTGGGGCATGAAATGCTTTGTTAGGGTGACTAGCTATGGTCCAGTTATCCAAAGGGTATGATTGTGATCATGTCTCATTGTTCAATAGTATTGATAGCATACTTCTATCAACAAGTTGCAACTTTTTTTTCGAAAGCTCGTCTGGAAAGAATTCCAAGGTTAAGCATGTTTGGCCTGGAGCGATTTGAGAATGGGGACCGTCCGGTGCGCATGAGCGAGGACAAAGTGTGCAGAAAAAACCAATGTTGATATGTGGGGACAGTCTAGAGGTTTTAGAGAGCTGTCAGGGATGACATGCCGGTCTTGGGGTGGGCAGGGGTGTTACATTTGGTATCAGAGCCGACCCTCGCGATAACTCAGGCGTGTGCGGGTCAGGAGCGCGGACATGTGGGACATGTGCCGGCACTGGGCGCACAGATTGGGTGCCAAGAAGGGAAGTTCCTAGATTGGGGTTGACCGACAAGGGCGTCGGTCTTCTAAGAGGGGTAGGATGTGTGATCTTGGTTCAGAACTTAATAGGATTGATAGAATAATCATATCAACAAGTTGCAACTTCTTTTCTAGAAGCTGATCACCTGAAAAGGACTCTGAACGTCGCGGCCGGAAAGTCCTTCCCGGATGCGCATGAGTGATAACAAAGTGCGCAGAAAAGATCAATGTTGATCTGTGGGATTAGTCTAGAGATTTTAGAGAGTTGCCAGACGTGAAAGGCCTGGTCCGGGGTGGGCCAGAGTGTTACTATTATTCGCTGAAATTGACATGAGAATGGGAAATTCTCGGTAGATTCTATGTATAGAACACTTGTTCTTCAAGACATTCCCATCGATAATTATAAGAAAATTGGCAAATGAAGATTCACTTAAAACTAAAATCTTTGATTGTACCTTCGCAACGGGATAATCCTTACTAGAGACAACCTTATAAAGTGTAAACGAAAGTAGAAATTGTGTTTTTTTGTCATCCCGATAAAAGAAATGAAATACTTGTTGTTTCAGTATTCGTTTGCCCGTTCTATATGCTCAGTCATCTAAATAGTTTCAAAATTGTACCTGTCACGTAGTTATTGAGCTTCAAAATCAGTTGCCCGTCTCTATAACGCGGGGTTTCCGACCTGTTTATTGAGGTGTATGCCCAGTCAAAGATAGGACGAGGGATATTTTTATCCCACATGAGTGAGTGGCATCATAATCTTCGGATTCGTTCCACGTCTCCATACGCGATTTGCATGCTCTCTGATTGATTCATGTACTTTGCATTGGTCATTTTATTTATGTTTGGATTGTTTTGGTTGTGTAGGCAGAGGCCAAGAGCAGTACTTTGTATCCCTTTGATATCATGAGTACTAAAGTGCCCTTTATCTGAGCCCACCAATGTTGGTACTAGTCAAATATTGGCACATCTACCCGAGCTATGTTCTAACGCAGAATATTTGATTATTTCACTTGGACGGTAGTTCTCAAATTGTGGGATGGAACCAAGATAATTGTAGCTCAAATTAAACGTGGAGCGGAGAAGGAGATAGAGACTCACCGACAAATTTGAGTTAACTCCATGGTGAACTGGAGGGCGCAAGAGTCGATCGTGTATCTCTGCTACTCCCTCCGTTCCATTAAGGAAGGCGTGAATTGTTTTTCGATTTATCCCAAAAAATATAACTGGCCAAACGAGCCGGCCCGAAGCACGACTTTTTTGGCCTGACACAGACATGACACGGCACGAACTAAATGGGCCGCAGCACGATACGGGCTCGTTAGTGCCTGGGCCGCTCCTCGATTTGGAGCCCGTGGGCTAGCACGACATGGCACGATTAGCTATTTTTTATTCTTTTTATAAATATTATAGCTATTTTTACCTATTTTTTTGAATTTTATAGCTATTTTTACTTATTTTCTCGTGCCGTAATCAGGACTAACCCGGCCCGTTGGGCCGTATTAGTGCTGGTGAGCCATGCCGAGGTTGAATTCGTAGCCCGTGGACCGGCACGGCACGACATGATTAGTAATCGTGCGTAACGGGCCGTGCCTTAACTGTGACGTGCCGTGCGCCCGTTTGACCAGCTATGTCAAAACAAGGCGTGGATGTAAGTTAGCCCCTCGCAAATTTGCAAATTTGCTCGCAGTCCCTCGTTCGCTTCTTTCCCTCCAACGAACCATAAAAATCTCCGTCGCTGGCGACCACATCCTCCCCTGTGCGCCTCCATGGCTCCCTACCCCGCGACCCACGGCAGCGCGCAACACGGGCGACCCACCCCAGAGCACCGCCCCCGGAGACCCACCACTAGCGCGCCGCCGCGACAACCTAACCCAGGGAACCGCCCCTGACTCGGCCGACCACTGTCACGCGCCGCCAGCTGATCCCCGGATCTCCACACCAGCCAGACTGGATCCAGTGCTAGCCGAGCTTCCGGACGCCGTCTCGCTGAGTACCCCCGACCCGCGGGCCTAGATCAACGCCGCCGGCTTCCCGCCCCGCCTGCAGCTTCCCCACGAGAGACACCTACGCCACCCCACCACCAGCTTCCCCACGCGACGTGGCTACCTGACATGCGAACAGATACCACCAAAGGCTAGGGACCAAGACCGTCACGCTCGAGTTCCATGAAGTTGTGTGGAGCTCGAACCATGATGGTGACGCTGCACACGTCCATGGATCCGTATTGCCATGAGTGTGAAGTTCTCTGCTCCAATGTCCGTTGTGAATCCAGAATTTTGAATTCTGCATTGGCTTCTTCAATGTAGTAATAGCTATCTGTGTGTTCTGGATCGGTCACCTACTTTTTTTTTTTGTGAATTTGGCTGCACAAATGGTTGTTCATCTTGTGTCTATTTTGATCTCTTCATTTCTTTTCTTTATCTGAAATTATGGTTGCACAAGGGTTGTGAAACAAAGGCTTGGTTCAAGCAGTGGCTCTTACTTTTTGTTGCTGGTTTCTTGTGAGATTCATGTAATATTCACGGAGGAAATTTTTGTTGGTACTTGGTACACACGGTTTTCTGTTCATTAACAAAGTATATGAACATACCAGATTGTTTATTGGTATGAAGGATTGTGGTACAATTTCAAATCGGTTTTCTTAGTGCTAGCTTCAGTCCATGGACGCATGTTCTTTTCTGGTTCATTGATATATTTTGCATTGGTATATTTGTTAGATTATGAAATGGTTAGCGACAGAATTGATCATGTTGTCAAGGACAACTAGGATAAATGAAGTGCTCCAGATCATGTAAGGATGATACAAGAGATATAAATCGTTTTTCAGAAATCTAAAATTAAAGTATAATGTGAACTATATGTCTGTCGATGTCTTCTGCTAAAATTTGCTTTCAAATTCTTGCACTCTAATGATTTGCCATGGAAACAATGGATACTTCACCACTCGCCATACCCCCTACACCAAAGCTCCAACTCTACCTTCCTCACCTCCATTATTAAGAAAAACATACATGTCCTACGACAGATCACACAATGCCAAGTCCGAGACGGACGATCCACCTATTTTTGGCTCGATAGATGGCTGCTTTCCGAACCTCTAGCCACAGCCTTTCCAGCTATTTTCTCCCACCACCTCAAACAGTTCGACTTTGTTAGTACAGTGATGCAGGATGGACTCGAAACTAACCTGCGAAATAGGCTAACCTCGGCTGCCAGCCGGGAACTTCTCTCTCTCTCTGTCTGTTGTTGCAGGACGTGCAGCTCTCCACTTCCCCGGACGTCAGGACTCTGCTCAATGGAGCATCGTTCTCCTCTCGTGGTGCCTATGCAGCTCTCGCCGCTCAGCTAGCTGATGACCACCTTTCTGTCATCTGGGACTCCTTCACCCCTCAGAAGATCAAGATTTTCGGTTGGCTACTTCACTTTGACAGGCTCAACACTCGGGCTAACCTGTTCCATAAGAACATCCTCGACACTACTGCTTGTCCGCGTTGTAACCTCCCAGTAGAAGATCGTGATCACCTCTTCTTCACTTGCATGGAAGCCTCAGCCGTTTGGAGCAGATTGGACATCACTCCATCCTTCGCCACCTTCACCGACATCTGGACCACTACTCCCCCACATGGACTGCCTGCAGACGTCTGGCCTTCCATTGCTCTTACCATTCTTTGGAAAATTTGGGATTCTAGGAACGCTAAATTTTTCAGAGCTACGACTCACACCTCTGCTGTAACGGTTTCAAATATTGTATCGGACTTAACACTATGGGCTAACCGGTGTAGGAAACCGGTCCAAAAGGAAAACACCGACCTGTGGTGTCAATTCCTCGCCTCACGCCGCGCGTGATTCTGTAATTTGCTGCTGCCTCAATATATATTCAGGTGGGGAACCTCCCCCCCCCCCCCCCCCCCCCGGTGACCTTTCAAAAAAAATAATATGTCTATCGAGTGTATATAATGTGAATCTAAAATGAAAGTATTAGATGCCCCCAAGATGAGAAATGCCAATTCGTTTAAAGTGGAATGTGTTTGCTAGAAAGTTTGATGTACCTCTTTATAAATGCTAGAAAGTTTGCTAGAAAGTTTTTGGACTTTTTATAAATGCTAGCACCAATCTTGAAGCAACCAAACATAATAAAAGGTGTATGACCGTAGTTGTAAGACTTGCTTTTCTGACACTTCTTCTCTGGCTACAATGCTCGCTGTTGTTTTATGTTGATCCAAATTCGTATATACTGATAAAGTCCAACTTGTGACGAGGAGAGCTGACCTAGGATTTTACCACCATATATACATCTTGTAAGCCGCCGGTTGGGATAAGTCGCATGTTGTAAATCCCCGACGTTTGTAACCTCACCCGATATAGTGAAGTATTGCTGGCTGGCGCCCGTGGTTTTTTCTCCTCCATTGTTGGAGGGGGTTTCCACGTTAAATCTCGTGTCCCCATTTGGTTTTGATCGTTCTGCTCTTTATCGTTATCTTTGCTATCGTTTATAACACTCGCTGCACCGACAACCGTCCCCATAACTTGGCCGCGTGAAGTCGAAGCGACTATCATCGTCATTCGCCAAAAAAGTCCAGCGTAGTCTCACAACATGCGAGAGGCAAAGATGAGGTCCTCGTCCCCTAATGAGCCCTCACTTATTTTTTTGCATCTCTTCCAGCATGAGAATCGACGACAGCGGCCAACGGACTTAGGCGAGTGACATTGGGGACAAGTGGTATATTTTATCTAAGATTAGTATCAAGGCAGCATACAAGAGTAAAGAGACGGCGCGTTACAAAATGACCAAGTCCTCGGAGATGTTTTGAATCCGCTGCAACGCCCGGGATTTTATGCTGAGATGAACTGCATTTGTCCTTTGTAGAAGTCTAATCCAGACCACAACAGAATCGGGTGGAATATATTTTATATCAATTTATATCCTCTAGACCAAATTACTTAGTTAATTTAATCACGAATGGATGTTAGGTGACAAAAAATCTTATGGTATACTTTTGCAATCCTGTAGCAACGCACGGGCATTTTGCTAGTATATATATACTCAATAAACGACTAAACATATGCGTTGGATAATGTAAAATTCTATTTCAAAAAAAAAGTGTAGAAGTCATAATCTGGAAAATTGTGACAATAGTAGCCGGTGCTACATATTTTCGAGCCTTGCACATTCTGGCGATCCCCAGTGCCCCCTCTTGTGTATCTTACCCTCGACAGCTCGTTTGCAGTGTGCAGTAGCTTGCTCGGCACACCCAGCAGAAAACATATTTCTCATCATCCTGGATGACATCAGTAAATTAGTTAGATGCAAATAGAGGAAAATCTGTGATGTGTGAAGTGAAAACAAATTCTGCTCTACCTGATACAAGAAGATTCAGAAGATAGGTGTTGTTACCTTGAAAGTTTTTTCACGACATTTCGGACACCTTATGCTGTCGCCCAATGCTTGCTTTTGAGCTCTCTCGTGGAATCCATTCTGCATTTTGATCATTTGCGTGTCCCACTCCGTGGTATCTCTAGCCTCGTACAGCCCACAATTCCTGCAATGAACAGATTTGAAGCTACATAATTTCAAACTCCTTCGCAGAGAGAGGGAGGGAGGTTTGATAATGTAGAATAGCCTACTTGAAGTGACTGTAGCCAGTGATTGCCTTTGAGCAACGAAAGCAAAATAACTGACCACAGCTAGTGCATATCATTTTGTTGCAGCCCTCGCTTTTGTTGATGGCCGTTCCACATTTGGGACATAACCGAACATCCTTGTACAGTTCTCTGATGTTCAGCATTTCCTGCCCCATCTCCGTCTCCGTCAACTTGCCTGTCGCCTGAAAGTAAATGCTCAGTAAAACTATGGCATTCACGGTCTGCTTGCAATACTAACACGCAAAATATTTTGGTTGCATTTAACCTTCTGGCGCTGGAGCTTTTGTTCTGGAGTTAGACATTGCTTTCCTGGATGCCATAGTTCCTTGCAAACGCCGCAAAAGGTAAATGAACATTTTGCACACTGTGCATTGTTATCGTCATCTTGCACGCAACCGATGTCACACTTTGGGCAGTAAACCACGTCTCCCATAGAGTTCAATGCTTTCTCAAGAGCAAGCCTATCCCAACGTTCAAATTCTTCCATGCTGAGAAGCATCTTTAACAAATTGTGTGGAATGGAAGCGTTGCACTTTGTGTCAGGGCATACTAACTGAAACAAACTGCCTTCCTTCACATGCATCTTGCATAAGGTTTCCATGCACTTCACACAGAACAAGTGCTGGCATGGAAGCTTGAGAAAATTTGAGCCTACTTGATTCACAATTAGAGTTAATTTACGAGAGAACTGCGTTCAGAAAACAGGTAAGCATGGAACAAAGTACAATTGGTCAAACAGGTAGCACAAGAAAACACGATTGACATGTTTTTTCCCCTTGAAATGCTAATTATATTGTATTAAAAGAATAACATGTTCACCGGTTTTTTTTGGCATAAAAGAAACTAAGTTCGCCCATTTCATACTTATACTTTACCGTAAAGCATGAAAACTTCAACCGGGCAGTAGTTACAAAACCATAAGTTATTTTTTTTGACAGATCAACGGTAGTACAAGGTGGATGAGCACAGTTGAATATATGGAATCTTTGCAGGAATGCATCTAAAATGCATGTGCAACAAAAGATCTTGGTTTCTTGCTATATATTACTGCTAAATAAAGAAGGCAAAAAGGAAATGGCATTACCTTTGCTCTGGTTAAGGCATATCGAGCACATATGGACCTCTTGAAGAAAAGATTGGTGACGTTTATTACTATTGTAGCTGAGCATCGAAGGGATCACAGACTCAAATGGGAGACTTCTTGAGATTGCACGGATATCTCCTCTGTATGTTGAAATATCGTCCCCTAAGATTATTTTTCCATCAAACCAGAGATGCGACAAAGAAGAACTGCGTATCCACTCGACCCATTGATAAACCACTTCCTGCCCCGGAAGGTCTGACCAAATGGTATCAAGCATCTCACAGAGTCGAGAAACATTATGCCCATCCATCCATTTGGTAGTGACCGTGAAATATGGTGGGTCTTTGCTAGGATATGATTTTGGAAGTAAACATGTTAATATCAATGGTGGCAGGTACTCAAAGTTACAGTTGTAAAAGAATTCATCCTCTCCATTGTCATGTTCTTCTGTATCATCATTAGGACATCTTCCATCTTCTTGATTCCCATTGCCTGAAGAAATCTTAGCGCACACTTCAGCGCCATCATGCAATTCGTAACGTATGTATATCTGGAAGTAGAGAGAGAAAAAACACAATCAAAACTACGAATTTACCATCAAGAACACTGATGGACAATATAAGAAACCTGAAAATAGCGGAGCCCTCCTTTGTTTGCTAGTACATCAAGATCATTCCCATATATTGCTTCCAGTGCCATCAGCTGCAGTGAAGATCAAATGAGGAAGCAAATGAGCCATGCCAAAATCATAAAGCATCAACAGTACATTGAGGCAATGCAATTCGCGAGCTTAAAAGCAACACCAACACAATCTCACGAAATCATCTAATTGTATACCAGAACAAAAATTGTTTTCCCCTCGTATCTACAAATTGGTTTTTCAGAATTTAAATACGTGAATATCGCAAGCCTCTTTTACCCTGAATCAAAAGTAAGTATGTGCAAGAGAAAATTAATTGCATTGTTCTGCAGTTTTCAGCATAACCCTGACGAAAACCCCCTACCGATCAGACGCTAGCCTCACGACCGTACGAACTGAGAAAATGAATTGCAACTTTTTTCCACGGCTCAGATCAAGATCAGAGATAATATAAGTGAAAATTTCCAATTTGATATTCAGTAGACCTACCTCGTCGTCCTGTCTCTGCTGGTTGTCTGGTATTTCATCCGCATCTGCCTCGTTCTCGGCGCGAAGGTGGAGTGCTGCCGCAGCCGCGGCCATGGCGGCCTCCTCCAGCCTTGATTCCGCCTCGGCCGCCGCGACCCACGGGGAGTCCAGGTCGAGCACAGCCTCCTCGGCGC
This sequence comes from Poa pratensis, assembly GCA_947311845.1. NCBI lineage: Eukaryota > Viridiplantae > Streptophyta > Magnoliopsida > Poales > Poaceae > Poa > Poa pratensis. The sequence goes on along the minus strand of CAMZMU010000050.1, from coordinate 20,207,115 downwards.
CGCCATCACACGGCACCGGACTCGCCTCTGCCTCGGTAGCGCGCGCTGAGGACGAGGAGGATGCCTCGAATGAGGATTCGGGGGATTTGTCGCGGTGGGATTCCAGCGCTCGCGATAACGTGGCGCCGACGGAAGCTGCTGCCATGGCGGGAGCTCAGAGTTGGTCGTTGAACACCGATTCGGGGGACGAGTTGGTCGTTGAACAGTTAGAACACCGATTCGTGGGCCGGGTCGCGTGCTGTTTTCTCTATCTTCTCTTCTCTGCTAAAGGTAGGATTCGTTTCTTCGTCAAGCCTTAGACTTTCGTCAACATGGTTTTCCCGCATTGGTTTTTTCTCGCCCTGGTTTTTCCCATCACATCAATGTCAAATCAAATCTCGATACGATAATCCATCAATTAGCATTAAAACACCAATTATTTCAAGATTAACAAAGCGTATCTTCTCTTCTGCTATCTAAAAGGTATGATTCGTTCCTTCGTCAAGTCTTAGACTTTCGTCAACACGGTTTTTCCCGCATCGGTTTTTCCCGCCTTGGTTTTTCCCACCACATCAATGTCAAATCAAATCTCGGTACGGTAATCCATCAATTAGCATTAAAACACCAATTATTCCATGATTAACAAAGCGTATAGGTCAAACAAACGATTGCATGGAGCAAAACCTACCAAAACTGTCCCAAATTATTAAATGACACTAATTAAAGGCTGGATCACATGCCACTAATTATTTATACGCCGGTTTTTTTCCGAGGTACAGTTCAATCGACGGACGTGGACAAGGTGAATCGCATCGAGTGCGCCATGGACATCAAGGAGACCGTCTACTTCAGCGAGGAGGACGCCTTGGCGCGTGACACAACCGACGACGCCCCTCGGCGTCTTTCACCCTCTTCTCGCTTGGGTCCCGCCCGTCGACGCCGACACCCTCGGCCAGTCCGCCGTGGGAGCTTGATGGAAGGGAGGGGAGGCACCAGGGAGAGGTGGAGGACTGGGCGGCTATTGGAGAGGTTGGACAGGAAGGAGAATGCCTGCCGACGAGCCTACTCCCGCGCCCCACCAGCTCACCTCACCCGTCTATGCGACAACATGCTTAATGAGGAACTATAGCGGGGCTATAGCCGTCTATTTGAAACATTAGAGTGTAGTCTACATAAACATTACTCATGTTTGGGTTGAGAAAATAGGGGCGTACGAAGTTGCCAACACTATGATCTACTCGAGAATATTTGACTATGTTGTTGCATGTACGCGTGAGGTAGGTACCACGTCATGAGGTGGAGTCGAGATCGCATGACTCGGATCCCAACATGGAGCGGAGAATGAGGTGGAGTGAACGTCGAGTGTGGGTTAAAGTTTCAATGTATGGATGGCCGGAAAGATCTCCCTTACCACCTTTGCCTTGAAAGGATGGATGCAACAAAATTAATGTGGCCGATTGATGCGGCTACAACCGCCCGTTAGAAACCCCAAGAGGAAGGTGTGAAGCAGCACAGTAGCGAATTTCCCTTAATTGCAAAACCAAGTTTATCGAACCAGTAGGAGTTGGAAAAGCTGCAGCACAGTGTCAACAACAGCGCCGTTGAGATGCTGTTAACGTGGGCCCACGCACACACAATCAAAATACTTTGTCTCAACGTAACAGGAAGGTTATCAATCTCCCTACCTTGCTGAATACAAAGGGTTAAACATATGGTGTGGAGAACAATAATAAATGCAAAAATGAACAACGAGGAAATGAGTGCAGAACGTGGTGGAAACGGTGTTTGTATCTGTGTAAAATAAAGGACCGGGGTCCACAGTTCACTAGAGTTATCTCTCCATAAAACGGATAAACATATGTTGGGTAAACAAATTACAGCTGGGTAATTGACAAAGTGCAATGGAATGACAATGCATATTATGACAAGAACATGTTCACTGTGAGATCTATTGGGCATTACAACAAGGTACATAGACCGTTTGCTAGCTGCATCTATGACTAATAATCCACCTGTGACATAACTTCCGTGTCTCCCACAGGTATTAAGTTGTAAGCAACAGATTATTGCAATAATCAAAGTGTGTAATGTAAACAAAGCAAATGACACGTAGACATAGCAAAGTTGTTTTCTCCCTAGTAGCAATAGCACATCCTCGGTCTTAATCGTTTCTGTCATCTCAAGCCCTGACACACAGGAGGCATGAACCCACTATCTAGCATAAATGCCCCTCTTGGAGTCACTAGCATCTACTTGGCCAAAGCACCTACTAACAACGAAGAGCATGCAGGAACATAGATAACACATACGTATAAATAGATGAACAAATTTGATCATAACTTCACAATTCATCGTATCCCAATAAACACAACATGTAGCATTACATAAAGATGATCTTGATCATGATAGGCAGCTCACAAGATCTAAACATGATAGCACAAAGTGGAGAGACTACCATCTAGCTACTGCTATGGACCCGTAGTCATGTGGAGATCTACTCACGCATCACTCCGGAGGTAGGCATGGTGGTGTAGAGCCCTCCGGTGATGATCTCCCCTCCGGCAGGGTGCCGGGAAGAGCTTCAGAACCCTCCCGAATTAGGGTTGACGACGATGGCGGCGACGGAAATTTTCGTGGATTTCTGATCTGGTATTTAGGGTTTTTGGGGACGAAGTAATTTATCGGCGAAAGGGCGACGTCGGTGGAGCATCAGGTGGGCCAGGCGCCCCTATGGCGTGGCCCCACCCCAGGCCGCGTCGGGGGGTTGCCTCCCCGCCTGGTGGGTCCCTGGGCCTCTTCTTCGGGCAGTGGCTTCATTCCCGTGCAAAAATAAATCACGTAAATTTTGGTCCAATTCCGAGAATTTTCCCGACTAGCTTTTCTGAAACAAAAGGACAACAGAAAACATGAACTGGCACTGTGGCATCTTGTTAATAGGTTAGTTTCAGAAAATGCATAAAAATGATATTAAGTGTAAATAAAACATGTAGCATTTGGTATAAAACAAACATGGAACATCAAAAATTATAGATACGTTTGAGACGTATCACCGATCATCTTCCAGGAGCGAGGAGTATATCTATTTTTGTAGCTAGTCAAGAGTTCTTTGCGAAAAGTAGCAAGTATTTATGTAGACATAAACAGTGATCGCGAATCTTGGAGCAAGTGCATGGTAAGGTCTTGTGGTTATGCTAGTTGGCTGATACAACATTGGTATCCACCAGAAAAGGAACAAGGGGTATAGGCGATGGTAGTGGGACATGATTGTCATGGTGAGGATAAAAAAAAAGTAAGAGGACAATGATATATATCATCACCAAGTAGGAGGATGTGGTGCAAGAAATATGAGGATGCACAATGTTAGGGTGAGTTTACTGAAAATGGTTTGTGTGAGTTTGTAAATGCTAAACTTACTTTAAGATATGTTAAGCTCTAATGTTTTAAAGATGGTTAGACATATGATAATAAATCAAGAAATAGGTGAGACAAATTGGATAACCATTACCACCTCAATAGTTAATTGAAATGTAGTAAGGCATGTCAGTGTACCTTGATCTACCACACCCAAAGGGTTCTTCGCTCAAACATGTGAATCTAACATGTTCCCACTAGGGAGTTTGAACTTGAACCGGTGAGTTTCACTAGTTGATGGAGATGCCTTGGCATATATGGGCTTAATGAGTAGAAACATTTGACTGTAGGTGGGAAGCCAGTAGCTATAAGTAGAAGTGAAAGTGCATCTAATACCCTCCTACGTATGTTTTGGGTGATAAACAACACCATAATTATGGGACTAATAAGTTTATCTATTATAAAAATGAATTTAGTCCCAACAGTTGGTTTGGTCCAACCAATGTCATCTTGATCCATTGCTTTGATGCAATATCCACTCATAAGGATCAAGAAAAGTTCGAAGAAGATTCTGGTCTCGGTCATTGCTTCTATCTTGAATATGGATTGGCGAAAGGAGGCTGCAACGGCTTCTAGTGCATGCTTGTGGTGCGTGGTGAGGGTTGATGACGTGGAACGCACGTTCATTGGGACCCCAAGAGGAAGGTATGAAGTAGTGCAGCAGCAAATTTCCCTTGAAACAATACCAAGGTTTAATCGAACCAGTAGGAATTGGAAGAGCTTCAACACGGTGTCAACCAGGCGCCAGCAAAGTTGACTTGGACCTGCACACAATACAATCAAACTACTTTGTCCCAACAAAACAGGAAGGTTGTCAATCTCCCTGGCTTGCGGAATACAAAGGATTAAACGTATCGTGTGCAAAATAAATATAAATGCAAAAATGGACTGCGAGCAAATGAGTGTAGAACGTGGTGGAAACGGTGTTTTTATCAGTGTAAAAGAAAGGACCGGGTCGTCCACAGTTCACTAGTGGTATCTCTCCATAAACAAACAAACACATGCTGGGTAAGCAAATTACAGCTGGGCAATTGACAAATAGCAAAGGCATAACAATGCAAATTATGACAAGATAAAGTTCACTGTAGTATTTATTGGGCATTACAACAAAATACATAGACCGCTTGCTAGCTGGATCTATGACTAATAATCCACCTGCGAAATAACTTCCGTGTCTCCCATAGGTATTAAGTTGCAAGCAACAGATTATCGCAATAAGCAAAGTATGTAAAGTAAATGCAAATGACATATAGACATAGCATAGTTGTTTTCTCCCTAGTGGCAACAACATATCCAGAGACTTAGTCGTTTATGTCATCTCGAGCCCAGGCTACCGGAGAAATGAACCCACTATCTAGCATAAGTACTCCCTCTTGGAGACACTAGCATCTACTTGGCCAAAGTATCTACAAGCATCAGAGAGCATGCAAGAACATAAATAAAACATACAGATAGATGTATGAACAAACTTGATCATAACTTCAAAATTCATCGGATTCTAGTAAACACAACATGTAGCATTACATAAAGATGATCTTGCTCATGTTAGGCAGTGACGTGGGGTTACCACGACAAATCCCAAGTTGAGATACCTAGGGTTTTGTATAGGGAGAGAAGATGGTGCGTTGGTAGTATCGGACGGCTGACAAATAAGGATTTACCCAGGTTCAGCCCCTCATTGTGAGATAAAGACCTACTCCTGTTTGTCTGATCTGTATAGATGTATGATTACATGGTGGCTTCAATGGTGATGGTGGTGGTGAGATGCGATCTCGCTAGGGCTATGCCTATCTTTTGTGTGTTGTCCCCTCTAAAGGGTGCCTCTGCCTGGCTTTATAAAGGGAGCCAGGTAGGGTTTACAAGAGTCCTAGTAGACTACGTCTTGGAGTCCTTATCTTGTACTTCAAGTAATTGTTGGGCCGCTAGGTGGGCCTTCGGCTGGAATGCACCAGGTATACCAATAGTGGGGGACCCGAAGGGTACGCCCACGTCAGTAGCCTCTGAGTGTCTGGTCGATTTGAAGAATCGGTCAGAGACTGATACGTCGGGTACGTTGATGACCATGAGATGACTGTATTAATCATGACTTGAGAGTTGAATCATTTATGAGAAATCCAGTGCAGGTGTAAGAAACCTGATAGTAATAAATCCGGTGCGGGTTAAAGAGAACATGACTTTAATAAATCCTGTGCGGGCTATAGAGAAACCCGACTTTGAGAAATTTGGTGCGGCCTATAAAGAAACCGACTTTGAGAAATCCTGTGCGGGCTATAGAGAACCCGACTTTGATAAATCCTGTGTGGGCTATAGAGAACCCGATTTTGAAAAATCCGGTGCGGCATATAAAGAAACCGACTTTAAGAAATCCGTTGCGGGCTATAGAGAACCCGACTTTGAGAATTATGTTGCGGGCTATAGAGAACCCGACTTTGAGAATTGCGTAGCACTTGAGCCGGTGGCGAGTGCACTCCCGATGGGAGTAGTCGATGAAATTTGAGCTGTCCAAGGAGGTGCTCAACTTGGGCTAGATCTTTTGACTCGGTAGTTCATCGGGTGCGCGCCCAGCGCTCCCGATGGGAGTAGCCCCCGAGTGTCCGGTCGATTCGAAGAATCGGACAGAGACTCATAGTCGAGGTTTTATCGGGTGCAATTTGCTGGAGGAGGATGTTAGTCGGAAGTGCGTCGACTGATATTTTGCTTATGTTTTGCGTGAATCTTCCAGGCCGATAATGCATCGTCTTGTTTTTGTTCACTTTGCTATGTATTTTTGAGTCGGGATTGTCTCGATTGTGCTTGCCGAGTCGGTAATACGTCGACTGATGTTTTGCATGAATTTTGCTATGTATTTTTGAGTCGAGATTGTCTCGAATGGGCATGCTGAGTCGGTAATACATCGACTGATGCTTTGCATATTTTTGCCTAGGGATGATGACATAGTAGGCCTGGTACACTTGACGGATCGGGACCAGTTAACTGCACTTCTGGCCAAAACCTTACTAGCCTACCTCAAGTTCGAGTCCCCGGACTCGAACCTGGAACAAGCTGGTCAGGTTCGACTCAGGCCGCGGAGGTCTTACTGAGCCGACCTGCAGCACTTTGCGGGTACCTAACGTGTTCGTCAGGATTTTTTTCATGTCTGTTGACATGGAAATTTTGGGACAAACGCCGTAAGAGCGAGACCTGGCCCAGCTCGACGGATCGGCGGGTCTTACCTTTGCACCATGTGTGCAGCATCCGAATTATATGCGCCGGACGCAACTCGGGAAATTATGATCGATATTTGCATAGGTCTAAGTAGCCAAGTCGAGTAAGCTTCGATCTGAGTCGAGTAAACTTCGACTATTTGTTTTGGGGAGACTTAATGTCTTTGACTGTAGTTTTATCGGGTGCGCGTCAGGGCTCCCGATGAGAGTAGCCCCCGAGGTTCTGTGCAACTATTTGTAGTTGGGCATAGGCTCAATTTGCCTTCATTTTGTTGTTGTCGAGTATCTTTGCGAGTGCTCCAGTCTTCGCGTCTGCTGGTGTAGATATTTTTCGGGTGCGCAACACTCGAGCCGGCGGCGAGTGCGCTGTCATGCGGTGGAGAAAGTCGACGCGGCGGACCGGAGTCGACGCGTTGGACGCAGTCGACGCCGTGGATGGAGCCGATGCAGCGCGGGTGCGGCCAAGGTATATTGTGTAGCATGAATGGTGCAACCCCCGAGTGTCGGATGCGGAATCACGCGGCGGACCGGAGTCGACGCGACGGAGTTGTGCGGTGGAGGGGTCGACGCGGCGGAGTTGTGCCGCGACAGAGGGAGTCGATGCGGCAGAGTTGGGCCACGGCGGAGGGAGTGGACGCGACGGTGGGAGTCGACACATCGGAGTCGAAAAGCGCCAGCCCCTGAGTGTTGGATGTAACCAAAGCAGGTTAGAATTGAAGAAATAAAATATGAAACTGACTTAGCTGTTCATGAGCGACGGAAATCTAGACTGTCGAGGTCGACTCGTCAAAGTGGTTGTAGAAGTTGTCGAGTCATGGATGTCGATCTTGTCGAGTGGTGGACGTCGTAGCGGACAGAGTCGACGTCGCGGAGTTGTGCCACGACGGAGTTGTTGAAGGCGCCGGAGTCGCCTTATCGGGTGGAACGACGAAGTTCATATTGTTGATGTCGAAGCGCCGGCCCCCGAGGGTACATGGTGTCCTTCTAGGGAGCGGGCTTTCTGTGTTGGTAACGCCGATGCTGACCACTGTCGAAGATCTCGACCCATGGAGCTGATGAGTCGAGGATTGTCGGGTCGCCGGACTCGAATGTGATGGTGTGCCGAGGTAGGAGATGATTGCCGCAGTTGATCTTGACGAGGGCGAGGTTGGTGTCGAAGCGCCAGCCCCCGAGCGTCGGGCGCGCCGAAGTAGTTTTGAGGCGCAGCCCCCGAGTATTAGGAGCACTCTGCGTCGGTGTAGAGGTTGACGAGCGGCCGATGAAGATACGCAGCACCGCCGCCGCCCCGAGTCGTGCGCATTGGCGTCAACGAGTTGTCGTAGAGGTTGCCATAGCCGCGGGTGTTGACGCCAGCGAGTCGTAGTAGAGCCTCCCGATTGCACTTCCGGTTTGCCGGCCCCCGTCGGGTAGGCACGGCGGAAGCCAATGCGTCGTGCCGTCGATGCTGATGATTTTTTTCTTGCTTCACGTGATGTTTTGCCTTGATTGCATGCCTTGCTTTAGGGACCAGCAGATTGTTGCCGCGACTTGAATTTTTGGTTAGGCTCTCGCCATGTACGCCGAGTCGAAGATGACCGGCCGGCGTATGTACAAACTAGCCTTGACTTGCATGCACGTACAAGGAAAAGTAAACTGGATTTTTTTTCTTCAACTTCGATCCATGTGAGCTACTGCACGTTTCTCCTCTGCTGATGCATCACCTTCTCTTTCTTTCTTGAACTGCTAGCTGCTCGTACGAATCCAAGGTACGGAGCATCTTCTCGCATTGTTGGAGACAGCATCACGTAGACAGGCCGCGCGCGCTGCCGTGCGTTTCTCGGGACTTTATCTTTCAGCGGTGAGTCGACAGCTTCCAGAAACTTTTCCGCCGGACTCGGCGAATTAGGCTAGATGGACAGCCGCTTTGCAAATCGCGGTTTCAGTTGAGTACGCCTCCGAAGAGAGCCTCGGTCTCGTCGATCCGATCTCATGAAAAATTGTTTTGTCTGGTAGCGCAGCACTCGGAAAATCGAGCGCCTGATGCATCAGAGCGATCTGATCTGCCTCAGAATCTTGTATCGATCCAGGGCTTCTGTGATTCCTTTGGCGGCGGTTGAACAGATTGGATCGTCCAAGCCTACGACGGAACGTCGCTGCTGTTGCTGATGAAGTCGCCAGCCATGACGCGTTTGGATCGCGCGTGGCTACGCACGCCGGTGTTGTCGATGAATTTGCTGGCCCAAGATTGGAGCCGTCGAAACCGTGATCCAGCGCGCGTTCTTCCCACAGACGGCGTCAATTGACGTGGGGTTATCACGACAAATCTCAAGGTGAGATACCTAGAGTTTCGTATAGGGAGAGAAGATGACGCGCTGTTAGTATCGGACGGCTGACAAACAAGGATTTACGCAGGTTCGGTCCCTCATTGTGAGGAAAAGACCTACTCCTGCTTGTCTGATCTGTATAGATGTATGATTATATGGTGGCCGCAATGGCGATGGTGGTGGTGAGATGCGATCTCGCTAGGGCTATGCCTATCTGTTGTGTGTTGTCCCCTCTAAAGTGTGCCCCTGCCTGGCTTTATAAAGGGAGTCAGGTGGGGTTTACAAGAGTGCTAGTAGACTACGTCTTGGAATCCTTATCTTGTACTTCAAGTAATTGTTGGGCCGCCAGGTGGGCCTTCGGCTGCAATGCACCAGGTATACCAATAGTGGGGGATCCGAAGGGTATGCCCACGTCAGGCAGCTCACAAGATCTAAACATGATAGCACAAAGTGGAGATACTATCATCTAGCTACTGCTATGGACCTGTACTCCAATGAAGAACTACTCATGCATCAGTCCGGAGGTGGGCATGGTGGTGTAGAGCCCTCCGGTGATGATCTCCCCCTCCGGCAAAGTGCCGGAAAGAGCTTCCGAACCCTCCCGAATTAGGGTTGACGACAATGGCGGCGACAGAACTTTTCGTGAAATTATGTGCGGGTGTTTAGGGTTTTTTCGACGGGGGAATATATAGGCGAAGAGGCGGCGTGAGGGGTCATGCGAGGGCGCCAGACGACCCCCGGCGCGGGCCCATCTTCTGCCACGCCGGGGTGGCGTCTGGGCCCCTGGGTCGCCACCTCGGCTGCCCTTTGGACTCCGTCTTCGTGTTGATGTAAAACTGGGCTACGTCAATTTTCGTCCAGTTCCGAGAATATTTGCCGACTAGCTAGCTTTTCTGAAACAAAAAGACATCAGAAAATAGGAACTGACACTGTGGCATATTGTTAATAGGTTAGTCCCAGAAAATAAATAAAAAGATATATAATGTAAATAAAACATGTAGCATTTGTTATAAAACAAACATGGAAAATGATACATTTGAGACGTATGAAGGGTCTGGTGAAACGGTATGTTCTCCTGCCTCACCATTGGGCAGCTTGGCTGAGGCTTTCGGATTTATATGTGGTGTGTAGGTGTGTGAAGTCAGGGCACATGGCAACGATTAAGTCCACTCTCTTCATCAAGCTTGTAGGTGTTTGGACAATTGTCGCTAGAAAGGTGGCTTTCGGTTGATCGATGTATTTCTTTGTAAGCTTTGTGGTTTATTAGAACTTTAAAAAAGAAGGCTATGTGTTCATTTTGATGAAGAGGCTAGAGGTTTCAACCTCCATTTCAAAAAAAATACAGTGCACAATCACCTTTATCCAACAGATATAGCCCCTAGCGTCTATAAATAACACACGAGCCCTAGTGGGTAGGGTTGGCGAATTGGAGGACATACACAGAATTGCATATTCATTTCCTCCCAAGTTGCCCTCGCTCTTTCTATCTTCTATGATTATCCATCGATAGAGTGAGTGAGTATGATCGAAAACCTAAGAAGAACACAATTGTCCAACAAGGTTTTCCTTGCTACTCTTGGAGATTTGGCATCTCCTAAATGGTTAGTTGTCGACTGTCGATCATCCAAGGTGTGGACTAGCCGAGGTGTAATCGTCGAGCATCCAAGGTGTGGATTGGCCGAGGCAAGGTTTAGATATCACCTATCGAAAATCTGCCACGAGTAATCGGGCCAAGTGGGTGAAGCTTGGTGAACGGAGAATAAGGTTTAGATCACGAGTGGGTGATGCTCGTACAAAAGTTGTGATGTTTGTTGGTCAAAGGGTAATATAAACTAATATGTAGAGTTGGTCCCAACAAGTCGAACTCCGAGAAATAAATCAGGTGTCTTCGTTCCAACTCATACTCATATATGCACATGTTTCCCTAATCAGTCTGAGTTCTATACTGCGAATCATCATGGTTGAGGATATATCTTCATGATCTTAGTTGGTATTGTTGTCCTCCTAAAACTTCTCTTGCTCGGTTGATTTGCACTCTGCCATAATTGCTTCATGGCACTTATCTTCATTTATTTTTTTCAGCATGATCCTATGTGTGTCCTATATATGTTGATTATTTTTGTGTTTGTAGGTAGTTGGTCGAAACATTTTTTCGTTCTCATGATCTTAAGATCATCTTAGTCTTCTTCAATCAAGTCTTCATGCGTGCATACTCTAAACTGCGAGCGCCTCTCAAGCATACTACTTTATTTATACATGTTATTTGATTGAACCATGCATTCATCAGTTGTAGGTATAGTACTCATCAATATATTGAAACATGTTATCATCTCTGCGGACTCATGTCCATCATATCTATTTCAATCTACTTGCTCTCAGTCGCAGCGCTTAATTTTGTGTAGTTCGTCATGTCGTGCATCTCTTTCAAGTGACAGGTGTCAAGCTTAAATCTCCAGCACACGGTTAGGTACCAAGGGCCGCGAAATAGGATAATGTAGTGGAAGGTGATTATGTTTTGTACAGTTTGTCTGTTTGTAAGGTTGAACCTCCAATTTTCTTTCGCCACCGTATAGACGTCTGGACATTAGGTTTTTTATGGTCCTTATTTCTGCCTCAGTTGGCTGGTGAAGCCTAACCATATTTCATTTGCAATATGACTTGAAGCATGCCGTTTAAAAATCCCAGCGGCCACCCTTAGACCCAATCTACTCTCCCCTCCGGCTCTGGCCACCAATACAGAGTCGTTGGACAATGGGAAAGGATTTTATGTCTCCCATTCGGTGTAAGAAGATTTCTTTCCTTTAGTTTTGATGTTGCGGCAGCGTCGCTCAGACGGTGACGGTGGTGTTATCTTGAATTAAAGTTTACTGGCTCCAATCCCATCTCGGTGCCGCTTGGTTTGGCGTTGACAAATAGCTTGAAAGTTTTTGTCCCTGCCGGTCTGCATGGACGTTGGGTTTGTTCTTGTTGATGTTCGTTGGCGTGCCCCCCCTGGCACCATCGGCGACAATGACGTTTTCGATAACCCCTTCTAGGATACTGCACACCGAGGTAATTGGGAACACAAATATCTAGGATGCCTCCCCTTGTTTTTTGAAGGAACAAAAAGAACGTGAATGGTCTACCTGAAATGATCGTAGCCAGCAATTGCCTTGCCGCAACGGAAGCAAAAGAACTGACCACAGCTACCACACACCATTTTGTTGCAGCCCTCACTCTTGGAGATGGCCATTCTGCAATTTGGACATAACCGAACATCCTTATACAACTCTTTGATGTTCAACAGTTCTTGTGCCATCTCCCTTTCGGTCATCCTACCGGACGCCTGCGATCGGAGAAAAAAATAAACGACATATTCTTAGTAAACAATTTACATCCAATGCTTACACGGAAGATATTTTAGTCGTATTTTTACCTTGCGGCGCTGTAGTTTTTGTTCTGGAGTTAGACACTGCTTCCCTGGATGCCATAGTTCCTTGCAAAATCCACAGAAGATAAATGAACATTTTGGACATTGTGCGGTGTTATCCTCGTCTTCCACGCAGCCGATCACACACTTTGGGCAATAAACCACGTCTGCCATCGAGTCCAATGCTTTCTCAAGAGCAAGCCTATCCCAACGTTCGAATTCTTCTTCGGTAAGAAGCCTCTTTAACAAATAGTGTGGAATAGAAGCGTTGCACTTGGTTTGTGGGCATACTAGCTGAAGCAAAGTGCCTTCCTTCACATGCAGCCTGCATAACGTCTCCATGCACTTGACACAAAACAAGTGGTGGCATGGTAGCTTGATGAAGTTAGAACCTAAATGATTCAAAAAAGTTAGCTTATAGAGGACTGAACTTTGATTAGGGAAATTCGGTATATCCCAAGAAACTTTATTGGAAAGAAATGCCAGAGGAATTACATATGAAACATATATATGTATAGCAGATATTGGTTCTTTACTATTGCTGCTGAATAAAGAGGGAGGCTAAAAGGAAACCGTTTTACCTTTGGTCTGGTTAAGGCACATCATGCACATATGGAGATCATCAAGAAAAACTTGGTAGCGTTTCTTGCTACTGTAACCGAGCATCGAAGGGATCGTAGACTCCAACGGGAGACTTCTTGAGATTGCACGGCTATCTCCTCTATGTCTTGGGACGTCTTGACCTAACATTATCTTGCCATCAAACCAGAGATGTAACAAAGAAGAATTGTGTATCCAATCGACCCATTGATATACCACTTCCTGCCCTGGCAGCTCTGCCGAGATGGTGTCAAGCATCTCACAAAGTTGAGAAACATTAGACCCATCCATCCATTTAGCGGTGACCACAAAATACGGGGGCTCTTTGCTAGGATATGATTTTGGAAGTAGGCATGTCAATATCAAGGGAGGAAGGTACTCAAAGTTGCAAGTGTAAGCAAATTCATCTGGTCCAGCATCATGGTCTTCTGTATCATCAGCAGCACATCCTCCATGTTTTGTTTTTTCATTAGCTGAAGAAAGCTTAGCGCACACTTCAGCGCCATCATGAAGATCGTAACGTATGCAAACCTGTAATTGAAGTGGTATAAAAATGCACTAGAAATAAACATAGATTTTCCACCATCCAAGAAGAGATGAAATAGCACTGATGGAACTCAAGAAACCTGGAAATAACGGAGCCCTCCTTTGCTTTCAAATCCAACAAGGTCTGTTCTAGACGTAGAATAATATCGCTAGGCTAGCCTCCCGGGTTTTGGCGGAAACATTCATTAAAACCTTAAAAGGTAACTCTGCGTCACGATCCAGTGGACAGGAAATTAAACTGCATCGAAAAGTTCGCAACCTTATACTCGTCACAGCAAAGATCAAGAATTCAGGATATTGTTATTATTGGATTGACAGTATACCTCGTCGTCCTGTCGCTCCCGGTTGTTTTGTATCTCGTCTTCGTCCATCTCGCCCTCGGCATGAAGCCAAAGTCCTGACACTGCCGCGGCCATTGCGGCTTCCTCCAGCGTCGACTCCGCCTCGGCCGCCGCGGCCCATGGAGTGTCCAGGTCGAGCACGTCCTCATCGGGGCCGCCACCACACGGCACCTGACTCGCCTCTGCCTCTGCGGCGCGTGATGAGGAAGATGAGGAGGAAAAAGATGCCTCGGATGAGAATTCCAGCGAGGGGTGGCTGTGTGGTTCGAGCGGTCGGGATGTCGTGGCGCCGACGGAAGATGCTGCCATGGCACGGGAGCTCGGAGCTGTTGTTGGGTCCGGATTTTAGGCGTTGCTCTCTTTTGTCACCCCCTTGTGGCCTTGTGGGCTTTTTAGTACGTGGAAAAAATCCACGATATGTGGGGCTCTTTTGTCATGGGCTCATCGATTGAGCCCGAGCATGCATCGGTCCAATTCGAAAATTTACATCGAAATACATGAGTTAATTTGTGATTTTTTTTTTTTTTTGCAATTTTCCACGTATATTCACCGAAACACCACATACACAGTACATAGTAGAAATACAAAGCGAAAGGAACAATACGTAGAAGGGCCAGAGCTGACACCGAGATCCGCAGCTCCGCCGGCGATGAAGACGAAGACCAGCATCCATCCGCACCTTGCCCCTGCCTGGGAAGATTTAATCCCTTGAGAGACGCCGCCTAGACTGTCCGCCGCGCCGCGACGGAGCTTCAGTCGATGAACACCCGGGGCAGACGCCCCACCGGCACCACCACGCCACTTTGCCTCCGCCGTCTTCGTGTCCGCCGCAGGAAGGAGCAGAAGAGCTCGCCCAGCCCTGGGATCCGGCCGCCAGATCTGCCGCCACCGCAGATCTGACGGGGAACAGAGGGGCTCGAGCGCCACGCCGGGCCTCGAGCTCCAGCAAGTCGCGCGCGCAGACGGCGAGCCCCGAGGAGCATCGCCGCCGGAGAAGAGCTCGCCGACACCAAACCACCCACCACCCGCACCACCTCCTCCAGGGCGCCGCCGGCAGGAAACTTCCCCAACCCTACCATATGTACAAGCCGGCACCGGGGATCCCCCACCCTCCCGCCGCCGAAGCGGCCGGCGGAGGAGAGGAATCCCGCGGCGCGGCGGCGAGCACGCGGCGGGACGGCGAAGGGCTTCCAAAAATCGCTTTTCTCCTCTCTCTCAAACAGTGACGGGGAGAGGTTCCGCTAGGTTTCAGTCTGAGTTAATTTGTGATTGAGGTGTTCATCAACAACTCCAAAAAAATCTACTTGAACAAATGAGCACATGTGGATTCACAAAAAAAATCAAGTAACTTTCACATTAATGTGTTGTGGCGAACAACTTATCCATTTTTAGGATTCTTAATCTGGATTTTAACTTGAATTATTGTGTGAGAATTGTGTTATTTGAATGGTTAAATTTTTGTATGATATTTTTGTTTGTGAAAAATTATCTAGAAATTGATTTGTACGTCACATAGAACATAAAATCGAAGTGAAGTGAACAAGTAAGGTCAAAACTAACTATAGCCAGCAATATTACAAGTTTGCACTCTCTCGTTCCCCTCCCTATCTGCTACAGTAGATCGAGGCGGAGAAAAAGCGACCCGAGCCCTCGCCGGCGAATCCGCCGCTTCCCTCCGTCTCCGACGCCGTTCTGGCGGCGCGAGGCTGGGGGAAGCTCCGGATCTCGTCCGTGCGTGTGTATAGGGGTAGGTTTTTAGGTAGTAGGGTCCCTGGTGGCGCCGCCGTGAGGGGTGAGGCGGCGCGGCTGTGGGGTTGTGTTGCCGGAGCTCGATCCCCTTCCCGGCGTTGCCTTGGGCGGCGTCGGCGGGCTGCGGCTGCTAGGTGCTCTCGGATCCCTCGATCCGGTGAGTGGTGGTGCTCAGGCGTTGGTCGTCGACGTGAAGACGGCGGCCGGCGAGTGGAGCTTTTGTCCCCTGCTCCTTTCTTCGCCGCAGCGGGGTGGGCTCTGGCCCTGCTGTGCAGGACCTGGGGTGGTGCGGCCTTCCTGGCCGCGTGTACAGGAGCCCCAAATCGTGGATCGTGGAGGTGCTCGCCGTCTTTTTGAGCACTGTTCAGCCTTCTCCGGCCGGCCGAGGTGGCGAGGGGAGGAGTGGTTGGTGCAGTTCGCTCTGCTTCAGTTGGCTTTGCTTCGTTGTGCTCTGCCCTGCCGTGGTGGTGTGGGAGGTTGCTCTTGGCGTGCTTGGCTTCCCGGCGACGGTTCCGACAGAGAGGACTTCGTGCTCAGGACAGGGTTGCTGGAAGATGGGTGGTTGCGGGGAGGAAGCGCCATGGCCGTGCGTGTTCATCGTGCTCGGTTTCGTCGCCTGCGGCGGACGGCTCATGCGGCTTCTACAAGAGTGGGGTGCTCTCTCTCCGGGGTGTGGCGGCGGCCTGGTTGCTTCTTCTCCGGCGACGAAGAGGGTGCTCTCAGGTGTTGCGGCGGTGCAGCGTTCAGGGTCCCAGGTTCTTTGTGTTCTTGGCCTTGGTGCTGTTGTTTTGGGTGTGTCCTCTCTGTTCTTCGGCGTGCGTTTTGTTCTTCTTCTTGTAATTCTCTGATGTTCGCTCGCTGAGGATGATCCAATTCAAAAAAAAAAAAATCGAAGTGAACAAATTGGACCACACATACATATCCAGTGCTGTTTAGGGGGGGAAACTGAAGCATCATGTGAGGTATCCACGGACACATGTACGTCTCACGAGCCCACAAATAGACACATTGTGTCTATTTCTAGACACTCTTTGGGGCTCCTTTGGAGTTGCACAGACCTTTTTTTATCCTCTTTAGACCGGCGCTTCAAAATGCAACTCACCCTTACGACAGGCCGTACCTTCTCTGGATTTCATGTTAGGTAACCTACCTCCGTGTCATGATCTATGACGATGTCAGGCCCCAGTCGTGTTCAAAAAAAAAAGGCCCCAGTCAATCAATCATTCAACTTGCTCATTCCATGACACGGCAAGAAATATACACTACACAAAAGGGAATCGGAGAAGTAGAAAACATGAGCAGGGAATGAGAAAAGGAGAAGGAGACAGGCACACATCAAATTGTCAAAAGCACAAAAGTGGTTGCATGTACCCACATAGTCTCAAAGCTAAGATCCAGCCGATTGGGCGTGCTAAAGTGCTTGCGTCACGTGATAGTAGGAATTCGGTGATAAAGCGCTTGCGTCACGGTGACGGCCGGCCCACATACGCATGGGTGTACTTAGTCTTTGTAGTGTTCAAATCGGGAACTGAAATTTAGGTTACATTCCGGGTTAACTTAGTACCGGAAATCTTGACTCCTTTGTGGTGTGCATATTCTGCCCAACCACACGGTGACACAACCCTCCCCAAGAATTATTCTGCTGTATATGTGCTGTGCATCCTAGCCTAACTATCTCCTTTTTGCAGTCTTCGTATACTGGGTTTTGTACTCTTCTTGCAGGCGTACAATCGTACAATGACAGTTATACGTGTGTATTTGTACTAGCATCAGTCGTAGCCGTTCGATCACGTTGCTTGTTTCGATACTAAGGATCGAACGGAAAGCAGTGATCTCATAAGTCCATCTGCATGTCTGTGAGAGCTGCAGAGGGTTCAGGTTCGTGGGACGACGTGCAGCCAACGGCGCCAGCTTCAAAGTAGCTCGACTGGCCCTGTGGGTCCGGTTGGTACTGGTAGTCCTCGATGGGCGCCCACAGGCCCAGCTCCCTTTCCAGGTCCTCCAACCACCACTCCTTTCCGTCGTCGGTCGTGCCGGCGCTTGCCTCTGTCCCGTTGCCATTGCTCCATGGGGCCTGCTCTGCTCCCATGCACGCGCCTTCGCCGTCGATGATGCTCCATAGGTCCGGCACGATGTCGATCTCCGGTAGGTCGAGAAGCTCGTTGTCATCCACCACGCAAGGCGGGGACGCGGACGAGCAGGGTGAGATCGGCGCCGACACGGCCGGGTAGCACGTGTCGGGCACCGCGTCCAGGAGCATGTCGAAGTCGAAGCCCAGGTCGAGCATGGGGATCTCGATCTTGTCTTCAAGCTCTGTTTCTTCCTTGCTCGTGTTGCTCTGCTCGCCGGAGTCGGCACTAGAGCAGTTCGTCGTCGCCGTGGTAGTTGAGGAGGACAGCGACGCTGACGGCACCGGGGCGTCGCAGCAGGTAGTTTTCTTCTTGCTCTTGGCCCCGTCCTTCTTCTTCTGCTCGCCGGCGCTGGCCGCCACCCGCTTCTTCAGGTGGGTGTTCCAGACGTTCTTGATCTCGTTGTCCGTCCTGCCCGGCAGGCACGCCGCGATCTTGGACCACCTGCACAAGATTTCAAATGGAATTGTTAGTCTACTTCTAAGAGTACGGCCGCTTGATGCAGGGTGTTGCAATTGCGATGAACGTACTTGTTGCCCATCATGTCGTGCAGCTTGATGAGGGTCTCCTCTTCCTCGGGGGTGAAGTTGCCGCGCTTGAGGTCCGGTCGGAGGTAGTTGATCCACCGGAGCCGGCAGCTCTTCCCGCACCGGAGCAAACCTATTCAAAGCATATTCACGTCAGGGCATGAACGGAAGATGAACATGTTATCATGGACCGGCGGCGGCCAGGGCGCCATTACGTACCTGCTTGCTTGGGCAGGGCTCGCCAGTTTGCGTGGCCGTACTTCTGAATGTAGACGATGAGGCGCATGTCTTCCTCCGGCGTCCAGGAGCCCTTGTTGAGTCCCACCTTGGCGCAGCACGGTGCCCGGCCTTTCCCCATCGATCGACCTCTGCTGATCAACAGCTATAGCTCGATGGTCTCTGGGCTCTGGCTGTGTTGTTGTTGCTGTGGACAGACAGACACAATGCCCTCGCTCTCTTGTACCGGACGTGTGCAATCTACAACCGGGGCACATTCAGAACCGGGCGTATATATAGTACTCCACGCGAGCGCGGGGCCGCGGTGAAAACTAGGCTGGTAGGGATCGTCTCCCCTGACACCGACGGCCGCGACGCCGACCGGGTGACACCCAAGCCCAATGCCACAGCGCGCTCTGTCTGTGCGTCCCCACCGCTCACCTAACCGTGATCGCCCTCTCTCTATACCTTGTCACGGTTCACGTGCCCAGTCTCGCCTCGATCTCGCCGGTGGTCTTTCGTGCCCAGTCGGGTGTCCAAGTACGATGTCCGGGATCGCGTGGTATCCCCCACGACTGGACGTGTGTCCTTCCTTGCCGGCGGCGACCTGTGCCTCGGCGACAAGGCTGATGCAGCAAACATGCCGTGAATCGTGTCCCGGACTAATGGTCATGGCCCCAAAGGCCCAAACACACACACGATTGAAGAAGTAGGTTAAACGGGACAGGGATAGCTGGCTAGTGAGAACTCTTCTTCTTGCTTCGTCCAAATCAACTTCAATGGTGGGCAAATAAAGCGCTTTGCTTCGAACCAAATTTATTTGTAAGGTCCGAATAGTCCGCACTGTTTGGGGAGCTCTGATAGGTGAAACAATAGTGCTCGCACCCTACGATTAATTAGACTGGCTGTCTAACTCACCAGCCATTTTTTCTGTAATTTAACCAGGGGAACAGGACGCGGTACTAGATCGCAACCTCATAACTAACTGTTAATCGATGCGCTTAATTGATACATATTATATTGGTTATTTGATTCAGAGAGAGAGAGAGAGAAAAGTCCCATGGTACGGAGATGATATGATGAAAATCAATATCCACCACAGTGTACATGGATTAGATCCATCTATCAATGTGCGGCAAGGCAAACGTGCGGATTTTTTCTCGCGCTATGCTGTCCTTTCTAGATAGTCCATTTGCAGCGGACGCATTACAAGATGGAAGAACAATATGGTCTAATCCGCAGTTGAGATGTTTACTTACTAGTTTTATGTGTTCTCAAAGCATACATATGGAAATTGCAAGATTGCTCTCAACATTTATTTTCTCTAGAAGATGTTGATCAACATTTTCACATGTTAATGCAGATATCCGCTGAAGTTTTCAGTATCCACCACAGTACATGTGGATTAGATGGGCCAATGGGCGGAAATGTGTGCAGTTACCCGCGGTAGCTATGCGGTCCTTTCTAGATACTATTCCATTTGCAGCGGACACATTAACAGATGGAAGAAGAATACTCAGAATTATGTGTTCTCAAAGCATACATATGGAAATTGCAAGATGGCGGCAATTGGATGCGTACAACTCAGAATTTATTTTTTCAGAAAGATGTTGATCAACATTTCCACATGTTAATGCATATATATTTGCTATTGATGATTTTCCTCATATGCTTTTCTCGAGCAACTAGCAAGATGCAGAGTAATGTCTTCCAATTAAAAAGTGTAGTATAGTACTCCCTCTCCTTTCGTTTTGCGCCGCATATTAGATTTCTCTTATATCAAACATTTTAAACTTTAACCAAGTTTACAGAAAAAAATTGTGCTGAAACTTACCCACATAAATTTTCTTGTTATGTTGTTTCCTAAGTTTTTCGATGAAGTTTTCAACATCCTCCAACGCACATGGATTAGATTGATCAAGTCGGCAAAATGTGTGGAATTTCCATCATGCATGGGCACTAAATACCATACTACTTTCCTTTCAAACTTTCACTATATAAAGCGTATAAATTTAGTCACAAGTGAAACCTTATTAAGTTTGACCAACAATATAAAAAGATCAACTCTAAAATTAAACGTATTCACTTATTAAGAATTGAGGAAATGGTCTTTTTTCTCCTGCTTATTTCTACCACATCACCCATATGTTAGCTAGTTTCAAGTTTCCAACTAATGCACAACTGATAATCTAAGTGCCTTTTTCCGGGATGATATTAGTGGAGGCTGGATCACGTGAGCTGTTGTATTTCTTTCTACTGCATCACACGATCTGCTGCATTTTTGCATGCATCTTAGAGGATGTGCACCAATAAACGTTTACTGGGAAGTTGAGCACTAAATAAATTGGAATTGAACTTAAGCGCTGAACAACGCAATCACCCACTATGTGTCGCTGCTTTTAGTTTCCAACTAATCCACAACTGATAATTCTACGTGCTGCCTTTTGCTTGGATGATGCTAGTGGAGGCAGGGTTGTATTTCAACTTTCTTCATTATCCATCCAACCAAATTTGACTGAAGAAATAGTAGCCATGTGTCCAACAAACAATGCTTGGCGGCAACAAGAAGAGATTGTCACCTCAAATTTGCAGACGTTTTCGTGATAGCTCGCAATTTCGTGTGTAGACTAATTGTGATACCCAATTTAGCAAGAGAGTCCTTTGACCATCCATCTGCATGCCTTGCAATCTTCCATGCACATAGACTACAGACTACACACACAACACCGGTCGTCTTTCTTATTCGGTCCGAACGGTAATAAGGAAGCAAAGAACATTATCTTGCTCATAACTGGCATGTGACCGGCAAGCCTCGCATTCACAAATGGAAAGGAGCTGCATACATGCATGCTTCGTTCGGTTCGGAAAACAAATCGTGCGCGCTCGTGTCTCTAAATTGTTATTTTCTCCCAAGAGCAAGACGGATCACGTTTCTGTTGAAAGATTGATCCTGTACGATGTCCGACAAGGAGACCTCTTTTTTACTTGAATAAGAGGCCTGCTAACAGACATGCAAACATTGGAAAATAATGTCGTGGGACTGCTATTTGCTTAGCAGGATCTCAAAGTCTGACACACGTACCCCTCCCGACCCCCGCGTCGCTCTGTACGGGGCGACTCGGGGAACCCTAAACTCGCCGCCGCCGGCCCCTCCCGCCTCCGCTCCCCATCGCCGCCGCTGCCGCGGGCCGTCGCCGTGGCGGCGGTGGGCGCCCTCGCCACCAAAAAGGTGCAGGAGGGGAAGCTCGCCGTGAAGGCGTTCGGCGCCCAGGCGCATCTTCGCCGCCATGGTTGCTAGGAACAGCAGCGCAGAGCTCCGGTCGGCGGCGCTCGGCGGTCTCTCTCGGTGTTGGTGGCGCCGGGAGGCGGCTGCCCGCCAGTGCGGAGGCAGGCCAGAGCCGATCTGCGGCGAGCTGCAGGCGTGCGTGCGGGCCCGATCTGGGCCGCGTGGGCCTCGCCTGTTTGGCTGCAAGGTTAGCTTCGGCTGGTTGCTGCCATGGTGGTGGTGGAGTGGACCGCAATGCTTCAACGATGACGACAAGGTACTGCTGCGGCGAGGTAGACCATTGCTTGGGTTGTGTGCTATCCGCGGTTGGGTGTTTGGGTGTGTGGAAATTCGGACGAAAGTCCTGCCCGACCTTTGTCAGTGCCGGTGACGATTGGGAGGAGCTAGCATGTATTGATTGGTGTCAAATGACACCAATGGTTTTTTACTATTACCCTTTTTTAAATGAAGCAATGCTCTTAGAAATAAAAAAAGGACATCGGTAAATTTAGAGGAATGACACCAACGAAGTTTTTTTTGCTTGGCCCCTCCTCCACTCTTTCCGCAGGCAGAGAGGCCATCATGCTCAACGACGTCACCGTGCTCCCTCCGCCGCCGTCACCACGGTCGGGGCCTCGCCGTCGCCTAAATCACCCAAAATGATTTGTCTAACTCGCGGGTGGTGTCGGGGATGAGATAATCGTAAGGTGAATAGGTCTAAGGGTTGGTTCCGTCAGGGCACAGTACGCCACACATCAGCAATTTCCGTCGGATTTGGACGGCCACCGTCACGGAGTGACCAATGTGCCCACTTGTAACAAGTTGGTGAACCAGTTTTCAAAAATGCAACTTCATGACCAATGTGGACATGTCCGGCAAGTTGGTAGACCACAGATGCGTTTTTCTCTCAAACAA
The DNA here is from genome assembly GCA_947311845.1 of Poa pratensis. Lineage (NCBI taxonomy): Eukaryota > Viridiplantae > Streptophyta > Magnoliopsida > Poales > Poaceae > Poa > Poa pratensis. The sequence continues at coordinate 20,184,522 of CAMZMU010000050.1, read as the reverse complement.
ATATATGATACGGAGACATCACCAAGCATCTACGCTAGAGACACATCTCCTATACTGAAACCATGCAAGCATCTCTTAATTTGTATATGCTTTACACACACGGTTAATTACATGATCGATGCTAATGGTAACCCCAAAAGAAGATGAATTAGTTAGCATCAATGGTAGCTAAAGGATGATGATCTAGTAGCAAAAGCACAAGAATGACCGGCGATCGGCGGATGGGCACATTCTTTTTTCAGTTGAACCTTGGTCCTTGGTGTACGTTGTGCGCCACCGCGCTCATACATGGAGGATCGATGGGAGATGGCGTCACCGTCAGTGGTGGAGCCGCCATGCATGTAGTGGTTGGGTTCAAATGAATTCAATAGATTTTTAATAATTAGGCTAAACTAGTATTTAGCACCTTATGTCATTTAGTTTGACCCTATAGTTTTATGTGGATGAACCCAATGATTATTTCTCCTAGCTTCGCCCCTGGTGACGATGGCGCCTTCGGGTGTCGTTTCCCTCCATGGAGGCGTCGCCGTGAAGCTCCGGCATCTCCCCAACCGTCATGGTGTTGTCCCCGGGTGAAAACCTTAATTTGGCATACCTGATTGGCGATGGCGGCGTCTCCGACGTCTGACACACACTAAAATATAAAACTAAAAAAAATACATCAATAAGATTCACAGCAGTTGAGAGCTGAAGCCATTCTTTTCCAGCTGCAAGTTGGGTAGTACTACTCTCTACCACTAGCCGGCCGGCCGGTAGTTCCACATCCTGCCACCAGCCCACTATGCATGCACACACCTATGCATGATGATTGCACAAAATGTAAAATAGAAACGAAAATGGTGTTGGTGATGACTAAACAGGTGCCCTTTAACTACCACAGTCGCTTTCTATCCGGAGACTGCAGCAGATTCCCAATGTGTGCCTCAGCGCGCGCGGCTCAAGTCTTTGAGTTAGGGTAACCAACATCAGTCGCCGTTTTACCTTCTCTGCACCTAACCCTTGACACATGCTCTTGCTATCTCTCTTTCTGATCGTGGAAATTGCATCATGCGTCAAATTTTGGACTCCTATTGTGTCCCCGTGGGCGGCTCCATGGGTAGACCCTGGAGAAAGAAATATAAAAAAGAAGGGACTCGCCCTGTGCACCTGCCGTCTGTGATACCCTACCTAGATCTGAATGACATTTTAGCTAACCTCGGTGACAAGTTTGGAGGACACGATGGATAGCCAATTGCATGGAAGAAGATGAGGGGGACATCACGCTATCTATCTCCGGATTTCCACGTGCCTTTTCTTTGAGGATTCAATTGAATGTGTACGGTGAGATAACTAATAGTACTCCATTAGCTCATAAAAAGGTGATATTCTCAACATGAACATAGTCTTTAAGACTTCGAAACTTTCGCAGTTTGACTGTTAATTTTCGTAGGAAATGTTAACACAAGATTTTGAACTTAATTATGATATGATTCAAGCACTCCATTGGCTATTTTAGATTGTACCTTACGAAAGTTATTGAATTAGTCGTTTGTGTTAAACATGCAAACAAAATGTCCTATTCTCTTATTTTTCTCAAATAACCTGATTGCAACATTTTATTTTTCGCCTTTTGTACTACAGTTCATCTTTATTAAAGTGAAACTAGTTAGTTTAGCATAATAAATACTCCCTCCTATCTATCTGGATTATTGGGCTACTAATGAAATTAGGAAAGTTCCAAGAATTGGGTCAGATTTGCTAATTAATACATGATTTAATTGTCTGCTGATAGTTCACCATCCCTCCTTAATTACCGCAATTATCGGGAGAAAGACGTTTTTCTCACCCAATCAGAGAGTACCTTGGTCGCAACGCTGCTCCTAGTAAGCCCAGTAAACAGATGTACACAAAAATATGATACTCCCTCTGAGACTGGTCATATTGGCGAGTAACTTAGACATGTAACATGCATATGTTACTAGTCTATGTTACTACCTCTTCAGTGGTAGTTGTCATATGTGTGGTAACATAGAGTTGTTTATTTATTACTTAGTAGATTCATTTTACATTTGGAAGTGTTATGCTACGGTAGCTAGTTATGTTACTATATTTGCCTCTCTCTTCATTAATTGCATGTCACATCATCTTTTTTTACCTATGTGGAATCTATGTTACTACCTATATTACTCCCACTATGGATAGTCTGATTCCGTTTGTGGCATCGTTGTACTACCTATATTACTCCCACTATGGATAGTCTGATTCCGTTTGTGGCATCGTTGGTTTGTGGGAGCTCTTTTCGCCGTTATATATAATCTATTTGCCCCTCATCTTGTTAAATGCAGTTTGACCAATGGTGTGTTGGTGGCTTAACAAACCTGGAAATCTAATCAACACAATAAAATCCAGAGGAGCCATAAAACCTTTCAAAATAATATGTGCATATATGAAAGTAAGTTGCGTATTTCTTGAAAGTGTAACATTTTCTCTATTTTGAAAACCTGCTCTTTTGTGAAAACAAAGCTATTTAAAACTTACAATAATAAAATGGAAAACATAGTATTATTCCACATTAGGAAGAAAATAGGGACACTATAGATGGGAAATTAAAAAAATAGAACATTGAGAAAAGATTTCTATTTTTTTTCAAGAAAGCGCACAAACTATGAACACTAGAAAAATCACCATATTACCTTTTCATTAATGTCATAAACTTCCTTTTGTTCTATCTATATCTTTCCCATTACGAATATTGGATTTATCGAGTACTTTTACTTTTTGAATGACAACCCAGTACTTTTACTAGTTTCTATTATTTTATTGTTTACCAAATTCTTCAAAAATAAATCCTTTCAACTTATTTTTCATTCCCATTGCGTTGAGTAGGCTGTAAATTTGTGTGAAACCATTACCACGTTATGTGTCAAACTACTTTGAGAAGTGTTCATATTTTGGTATTTTATGGTCATGCTTGTCAGATTTTAGAACTTAACTAAGACTGAACTTGGATTCAGCTAATAATTTTTGTTGACCAAAAAGGGCCCCTTTTTAATAATTACAATTCATTGCTGTTGCATGTGTGCCATTAATTTGCTTTTGCACGTACGCCCAGCGCGCTGAGAGAGAAAGAAACAAAGACCATACACACGCTTTGCTTTTGCAGATAAGCACACCCGAAACACTGTTTCCGCTTTAAATTCGAGGCGTTATTTTCCTCGTTTCAGAAAACAATATTATTTCATTTTCATCAGTTATGTACGTGATGAATAGTCTACTATGCTGTAGACCAAATAAATAAAGATAAAGACTAGACGATTAGACATTAAGCACGTTTGTTTTCGTGTTCCAGTACTATATGACCAAGGCAGGGTACCAACCTGTGTGGCCGTACAGTAGGACGTTTCTCCGTGACCACTTTCTTCTTCTTCTTCTATATGTTATCTATTTCCGAACGGAGGGAGTAGAAAACGGGGAACGGGGTGAAAAGGATCGAAACGGAATCTACGTACAGAGGTCAGCGTCGCAGTGCAGGTAGGTGACGAGTGTCCAGTCCACAGTCCAGGGCAAGCGATCACACGTTCACACTGCATATAGTGGAGTAGTAGTAGAGCAGAAACGCCGGAGTCTAGCTTTAAGCTGCCGTGCATGCGCGCAAGCAGATTAACTATTAAACCGACCGATTAGCAGACGACACCAAAAGAGAGGCTTCTTCATTCTTCAACGACGCCCCTTTCGCGAGCTAGCCTTTTTGGATAGCAATGGTAAAGTGCTGTTTTCTTTTCTTTTTTTCAACAAGATTATGTAGACTTGGAGCGGGTGATGATCTGACTTTCTGATGCGTGCAAAACTCGCCGGAGACGCCCGGAGAAACGGTGCGCCTTGTGTGAACGGCCGATACGCCCGCCGTGGGTTTTCGCCGTCTTGCTTCACCGTGGATCCGCGGCTGGTCTCCACATCATCATTCCTTTGACCCAACCGGCTGTGGCTAGCGCCGTGGGTTTTCGCCGTCTTGCTTCACCGTGGATCCGCGGCGGGTCTCCACATCATCATTCCTTTGACCCAACCGGCTGTGGCTAGCGGACGGAGCCAGGATCCAAACACAAGGGGGTCAATTGCATATGAAACAGCTTGGAGGGGGTTAAATGGATAATTGTAACTAAATTTGGGATCAAATCTGCAAATTTATAGAGGGCTTTTTCGAAAAATTTCCACCATGGGGGGGCATGCCCTCAGCGCAATGGCCCCCCCGGCTCCGTCCGTCGCGGAGGAGAGAATGTACGAGCTGATCAGAAGGCACAGCCGACACGTGTGCCACCCTCTGCTCCGGGCTGTTTCTGGGCCGTCGGAGTTATGTGTGGGCGACGACGTCCGTCGTGTCGAGGACTCGAGGTGCCGCGCGCGAGATGGATACATGCTTCCGGGTTACGGCCCGCAAGGTCTCGCAGGCGGCACACCGTCGCGTCCTGTCTATATCTCTGACTCACTAACCAGCTAGGGGATAGGCTGGGTGTACATGCAAAGTCTACCGTGTGCGTTGCACCATACAGATCACCGATCGGGATGCCAAACTTGACGCACGGGACGACCAGCGTCAGCGTCACTCGCCATTCCTTCTGTCCTTATCTTGTGCACTGTAGCATACAACCCGCGGCCGTCGTCGTGAACGTTCAAATGTCAGGCTACGAGGTTGATATATATATGCCGTCCTTTTTTATGTATATATGAAAAACTCTGTTGGATGTCGGTATATATATGGTACGCATGGCTTTGATGATCCGGCCAATCGGTCCACGCAATCGAGCACTCTTTAAACCTCGAAATAGTCTTTCGCCCCGCTTTATCGATAAAGCACCACCATACAGCCACGCAAACAAACGCAACACTAGCAAACACAAAGCCCAAGAAAAAGAAAAGAAACAAAGGACATGTCGAATCAACGAAGAAAATGACCCACAAGCGCTTCACCCTCCGATTTTTTCCCACCACGCTCCAAGCGCCCCGATGCGTCCAGTACCAAGCAACACCTCGAAGAGGATCACCGTCGACACGGCGCCGCTGCCCGGACCAGCGCACTGGTCCCAGTGTTTCCCCCAGTACTCGGAGTAAATTGAAATGAGTCTACCCGACGCCCTCCAACAAGGAATGTCGCCACTCGAAGGCCGCACCGCGACGGTGTCGGGCGAGACAACAAAGATTTCTCCCGAGCCCCACCCACAGACACACTGGTCGCAACGGAGCACCACCACCATCTTCGCCGCCCACCAACATACGTCACCACGATCGTGCAGTCATCATCGTCGTCTCTTCGTGAACACTGACTTGTGGCCTGCAAGACGGGGCACACGACATCGCCAGAACTAGGGACAGCAGCATCGCAGCCACGCAGGAGGGAACAACCTCCACCACTGAGCGGCGGTAGTCGACTGGACAGAATAACAGGAGCAAACAAGGCCCGCACTGGCCCGACGGGGCCTAAAAAAGGCCCGTAAAGGTCTCGTCGCCCCGCTGCAACAGGCAGGCCGCAGCGCCGCCGTCCCCTGCACCTGCATCATCGCGGTCGCCATCTCCAAGAGGCGTCGCAGGCGCAGGCACGCCGGTGAAAGGACAAGGTTGTCGCCTAGAGGGGGAGGGGTGAACAGGCGATTTAAAACTTTTCCGTTTTAGGCTTGATAATTGCGGAATAAAACTAGGTGTTTAAATTAACAAGCCAACAATCTAAATATACTAGGCTCACCTATATGCACCAACAACTTATGCTAAGCAAGACAAGCAACAATGTGATAGCAATATAGAATACTTCAAGCACGAAGGCTATCACAATGTAAAGTGCATAATAAAGAGCTCGGGTATAGAAATAACCGAGGCACGCGGAGACGATGATGTATTTTCGAGTTTCTCCTTTTTAGGTGAGTACGTCTCGTTGGAGGGGTGTGAGTTTCAAACTCAAACACCACAAATGGCCTCACCCTATTATCCGATGAACCTTGCCCAAAAGCTCGGTTCACCTTCCACTATCGGAATCTTTCAAGGCGGAATCTGGAGCCTTTATAACAATCTTGAGGCACAACACACAAAAGGATTGGGAGCTCCCAAGTGACCACAAAAGATCTCAATCACCACAATGGCGTCTAGGGTCCAATGACTCAAGAGTAACAAGCTCACAAACTTTCAACTTCCATGAATTCTCGTGGAGAGCAAAAACCGATGCACAAAAGCAATGGCAAGAACACAAGAAGTGCTCAAATGCTTCACTCCCAAATCCCACCAAAAGCAACTAATGTCCATGGAGGGAGAAGAGAGGAAGAACAAGGAAGAACAACAAATCCCTCCAAGATCTAGATGCAAAAGCTTTCCCTCACTTAGAGGAGAGATTGATTGGTAGAATAGTGGATCTAGATCTCCTCTCTCTTTTCCCTCTAATTGGAGGCAAGAATCATGGAGCAATAGAGAGATAGCAAGCTTGTGGAGGTCAACAATGGAGGTCAAAACTTGCTCAAAAGGTTGGGGAAGCATTGGGAAAGAAGTCCCTTTAAATAGGTCACCCAAAGATCCAACCGTTGAGTGCAGATTCGCGCCGGGGCGGTAGTACCGCTAGCCCCAGCGGTACTACCGCCCCCTGGGAAGTTAGAACACTAAAACAGGCTGAAAACAGGCTCCAGGTAGCGGTACTACCGCTACCGGTACCACTGAAAACGGCCCTCGGGTGGCACCGGCGGTACCCCGGGTGGTACCGGTAGTACCGCCCCTTTTAAAACAGCAGGAATATCAAACACCAAAACGGCAATAACTTTTGCATCCGGACTCCGTTTTCAATGATCTTTGGCTCGTTGGAATCACAACGAAGAGCTTTACAAGGTTATGTAGAGAAACATCATAGTCCAACAAGGGAGTATAAAACCAAATGGGGAAAGGTTAGACCTCTCGATAAAAGGACAACCGATCAAATCTCCAACATAAAAAATGCAATAAGTTTTTATACGAAATCTGTTTTAGATGAACTAGAGCTTGGTATGGAGATAAACACAAGCTCTAAATTCACACATGGATAAAATCCAAATAAGAACCAAGAAAGATGATATGCCAAGTATGCAAAGGTTTGAGAGCCCCTCTTGATAGTACGTCGTCTATCCTATAACCCGGTCTCCCACTAACAGCATGAGACCGGTAAAATAGAAACCCTATCAAGAACATACCTTTGCCTTGCGCATTCCACTTGAGCTAGATGATGACGATCTCGACTCTCTCAAGTTGGAACACATTTCTTGATTGCACTTGCTAGCACATGCTTGATGAAGACTTCTCCAAATTCTCCCCCATACTCCATTATGGGAGAGACTCGCTTAGCTCCGTCTTCATGTATCCATTGCAAGCTTCAATCAAATGATATCTTCCAAGATAGATCATATTGAACTTGCACTACATCTTCTTCTCTTAATCTTTCAACGCATGGTGTTCAAGCATTGCCAATGGACAAGCCCTACAAGGATAGCTCAATGCAACCATTAGTCCATAGTAGAGATTGTCATTAATTACCAAAACCACACATGAGGGCACATGCACTTTCAAACTCCCTCATTTTGGTAATTGATGACAATCTCTTTTGAGATTGTTTATAATATGGAAATTAACGAGCAAGAACCAATTTTACCAACATCAAATACTACAAAAGTATGTGATGTTAGTCCAACAACATATATAGAGCAAACTCCCCCACAATCTATGCACGTGTGTATGAACATGAATTCATTGCATATATTGTCAACCATTACCGGTGGTGGAGTTTCCACTGTATACAAAACCAAGCAACGAATGCAAAGGCAAGAAAGGCAAATACTTAAAAACCAATCAAAGTACAAAGCCGAATTCCATAAACCCTCCAAAACTTCTCCCCCATTGGCAACAATTGCCGAAATGGGCAAAAGCATCGGAAGACCAACATAGTGAGAGTTTCTCCACGAGTTTAGCTTTTCTCGTAAAAATGAGCATAATCAAGTGGACATTTCCACCGATCAATAATAGGAGGAAATCAAACTATATAGAGAATCCAAAGATTGCAACAAAATAGCAAAGGGAAAGATACCTCAACAAAAGAGGCACGCAATCAAAAGATCTGAGAAAGCAATTAGACACAAGAAGATATTATGATAAGATCAACCAAGTGTTTTAAAAATCAAGAGAGAGCTCCCCAAGGTACATGCACAATGTAGGATTTGCATTTCAGTATGGTCTGCACAACATGGAATCCTCACTCCCTACTAGATAATTTTGAACACAAATAAGTGCAAGAGAGCATAGATGAAAAGAAGTAAAACAACTTGCAACAAAACAATGTTGATCAGCATTGAGAACAAGAGGAGACAAATAAAGACTTGCTCAACCGAAAAATATGGGTGTGCCATGGAGAGACTTTTTAGGAGACTAATGCAAAGATGAGCGTAGCATCGACATAGTCTTTCAATATAAGTGGCACATAGTGCATATCAAGTCTTTCCCATAAACACAACCCAAAGGAGATGTAGCAAATATATCCACAAGCTTATTAAGATACAAAAGGGATACCAAATGAAGAGCGAAGCTTGTGCCTTTTAGAAACCACCAAAGAATCAAAAGCAATGAAAGGTGGTCACTAAAGAATTAGAATACCAATTAAAAATGTAACTATTCTCATGTGTATAAGTTTCTAAGTAGACACCAATCGCGAAGATATAAGTCGACAAAAAAACATGCACACACAAAATAGATACTAAGGTAAGGAACATGATATCCAAGAGGAAGTCATAAATACACCAATAAGATCTTTGCTTAAAAGCATAACACAAAGCTTAATTTTATCTTAAATGGATATAGATGAACTTCCAACACAACCTCATCATAGCATCAAGAAAATCCACAAGGGAAAAAGTGATGGAAGGGATGCTCCGAGAAAGATAACAAGTATCACAAAGGGCAAATGATTTTGTAAATTCATCAATATTTCACATGAGAGACTTTGAGTAGAAATGCTAGATTAACATATTAGGGATCGGTGAATCATGAAAATGACTATATATATTCCCTTGATATGTAACCATCCCGGCTTGCTCACATTTGCAATAAAGATGTTTTGATAAGAACTTTGCGAGAACCACATCAATTGCACCTAAAGAGATTCATGTCAAGAAACAATCTACACAAGGTAGAAAGCTAGAAATATATGCATGAGATGGAAACTTGTTACCGAGAAAGCATTGGTGATGTGAAAGATAAGATTTCACGATCATCCGAGCTTGGCTCCAATAAGCACATGGTGATAATACCTTCCTTGTAAATGAGACAAGCTTCCAATGCATCTCCAATGTACCTAAAACACATTCAAATACAAAATGGTACCCAAACTCATTGGGTCCAAAGTAGTTAGAGCAACTACAATACATAGGACAAACTCCACATAAATATGTGCATATTGATATGAAATTGAATTTCATGCACATCTTAGACATTTAGAATTTGATGGAGTTTATCCTATATATTGGATCAACGAAAGTAAGCATGCCATAAGATATACATATAGTAAGTATGCATGCACAAGTCTTTTAAAAACCAAACGAGATACAATTTGGACAAAACACCACTTAAACCAAGAAAGCACACACAAGTGTGACAAGAAAGAGAATTGTCCAAATTATATCAAAAACCCAAATCAACACATGATTGAAGATACCACTTTGAAAAGATACCAAATGAAAGTAAGATATCAATTGATGAAAATACCATCAAGGAATAAACCAAACCCTCTACACTTTTCATGCTGGCACAAAGTACTAAGGCGAAAAATGTTTGCCTTTCAAAGAGACACGTCATCGGGATTAAATACCAATTGAAGACAAATAATGTTCAAAAACATATAGGATTGCTCCCCCAAGATTTGTGCATTGTTTATGATCTTGCATTTGAATACAAAATGCACACAAATGGGATCATCAGTCACCATACATATTATTCAAACACTTCAAGAAAAGCAATAAGATACAAAACCAATTTAAATAAAGATTTTCTACTCAATAGGATAGCTTCCCCAACAATTGTGCATTATTTAGATAAGACTTTGAAAGCAAATGCACAAAAATGGGATCATTGCTTTTCCTAACTCAAGAAAGCACACAACAAAATTTGAGTAGAGAAAGAGGATCCAAAAGAGTGATTAAACAAAATCATTTAGCAAATATGGAACTTGTTTGAGCAACATGCCACATAGGATTAAGATTATTAACAAAATCACTTCTAGGTGGCAATAACTCACATGTTCACATTTTCTAGGCTTGTAACAGGGATGGACCCACAGTGGTCCCAGGTGGTGCGGCCCGCACAGGGCCCATGATTTTTAGGGGCCCCAAATTTTTTATGCCTTTGTATATTCGTATAGCAGGAATTGGCTAATTGAGCCATGCATGAAGCAGCCGAGTAGGTCCGCTGGCGCCTGGGGGCTGTCATGCGATCGTGTGGGCTGTGGCTGTCTCCAAATCTTTTTATCCGTCTCGCTCGTTCGTGTGGGCTGTTGTGCGATCGATTCGTTTTGTGTAATACGGAACGGCGGTCGGCGGAGGACAGAACGACTCGGTGCGATCGATTCGTTTTGCCCTGCTCGTATCGACTCGGTACGTCGATTCCAGGGCGGCCAGGCTGCACGATCGCGAATATGGACGGCGGAGGACAGAACGCCGACGCGGAGGGATTCTCGCTCACCAACGGCGTCTGCAGCCAGTCCTGCCGATGCAGTGACGCACGCAGGGTCACGCACCGAGCCACCGACGCAGTCAGGTTTGTTGATTCCCCAATTTTTGCTTGCATGATCACATCCTCACTTAAATTTTATTTTATTTTATTTCTTGTATCTTTATTTAATAATACAGGTTTGATTCATCATGGGAAACATGAGTCCGGTTTGCAGAAGCGGAAGAGAAAAGAAAAGGAACAATAATTAATTAAACCTCAGAAAGGTGCTATGGACATGTTTGTTAGAAAAGAATCATCACATGTATCATCCGGTAATCAACCTATTGATCCTTCCACCCTTGCACTTGCAATTGTTTCTTACAATCATTTTAGAGATGACCAGACAGAGACATATAATATTGAGGTAGAGGAAGATCATATTAATGTTAACTTGAATAATTCACCTGATGCGGGATGATTCTTTTCGGTCTGATATATTTGATCCAAGAAACTGGGATGCTCTTGATTCTAAACAGATTGATTCTAAACAGATTCGGTCTGATATATTTGATCCAAGAAACTGGGTTTAGGATTCTCAATATATATTCAATTGTCACCTAAATTTTCTGTCATATACATTACAATTATTTATTAGTACAAATTTTTGTGTAAGATAGGGGCCCGTTTTAGATTTTCGCACAGGGCCCCGGATTTAGCCGGCCCGGCCCTGGCTTGTAATATGCACATAGATTATTATTCCCCCATAATGTGATAATCCAATTTTCTTAACAAGAGGCAAACAAAACCAACTAGAGATGATTAATGGACATTATAGAATTTGAATTTCTCATGAGAGTGACATACCACATAGAGAGTAGATAATATTGATATATCAACACTAAGTGGTATTCCTCATGTACACATTTTTAGGAGTGTGAAGTGCACGAAGCATATCACTCCCCCAAAATGGGATAGTCCATTAATCTCTCAAAAAGGAGAGCCAACAAGGTAAGATGTCAAATAAAAGAAACTAGACTCAACACAAGTAAGTGGTGTGCAAACCAATATACACATACTTGATTACTCAAGATAAGTAAGTAGAGAGCACAACACATACAAACACTAGCAAGGTACAAAACCTAACACATGCAAGGGTGCAATCAACTATCAATGTATATATAATTCAAATAAAAGTTACCGCAAGGAGGAACATTGGATATGAGATAGACCAATAAAATCCAAATGACTTGGCTTGAGAGAATATGATTGATGAAGATCCCTTAATTCTTCATGATGTAGCCAAGTCTCCAATGCACTCCAATCAACACATATTTATCAAGTTTTAGCTTGTTGGTCCCCAACCAAGTTGGGCCCAAAGAGGTTAGTCACAATAGGCTTGGCAACCCAAATGGTTCTTTTCTTGACACCACTTTGAGTATCAACATATTTGACAAACACATTGTCAATCTTATCCTTCCTAAGAGAATAAACATTATCAATTATGATAGGGTTGGATAAGGTACCACTAGTGCATGAAGAAGCAAAGTGACCCTTCTTTTTTTTGAAACTTTTATGACAGTAGGAAAGGCTCCTACTGCCTCTATATTAAAACACCCCTCAGGAGGGCCAGAGTAATTACATGGGCAGAATATGAATTTACACAAGGAGGATCTCTAGCTACTTATAAATCAGCAGAAAAAGAGTGTATAAAGGAATGCTTGTTCTCCTTAGTCCTATGAACCAAAAGGGAGAAGTCAGTTTTGAATCTTGCTTTCCAGGAGCAAATGTCAGGGGTGATCCCATTGAAGTAAAAGTCATTCCTCTCCTTCCATAGGCTCCAAGTAGCCACTGCAAAAATGTCCATGAACATGGCCCTGTTCCAGTGGTCTCTGGCAGAAGCAATTAGTTGTAGTCTGTCCAGAGTATCATCAGCAGGGATCGTGAAGCCCAAAGCCTCCCAGCAATCTGCAGCAAAAGCACATTTGAAGAAGAGATGTTCCACAGTCTCTTCTACATTAGCGTTGCACATGGAGCAGTCAAAATTATTCCCAATGTTGTAGTGCCTCCTTCTCAGCATATTCCTGGTATTCAATCTGTCAGAGAGCAAGAGCCAGCAGAAGAATTTTATTTTTGGTATACACTTTGTTTTCCATAACCAGTTGAAGGAGATATGTGGAACAATATCTCTAAAGCAGAATTTGTAGTATTTATTTGCTGAGTAAGTATCAGAGCCCCAAACATAAGTCCATTGGTCACGCTCCCCTGATGTTAGAGATATCTGATTGGTGGCTATCTGAGCCTGTCTGAGTTCCATCAGAGCTTGGGGAGAGATAGGCAGGGCAAAGTTTTCTGACAGAGAGGTGGCTGTGAGGAATGCTTTAGCAGAAACATCCTCATCAGGGCAAATGAAAAGGCTCTCGGGTATTTTCAGAGGCAATGCCCTCTCCCCAGGGGTCCTTCCAAAACAGAATGGAATCCCCTGTTCCAATAGTGCAATGGGAAATACCTCTATAGATAGGTGATAATTTACAGACATCCTTCCACCAGAATGAGCCACAGCTATCAGTTGCATGTGGAACAGAGTTGGTATAGTATGCTTGCCAGATCAGTGTAACCCAAGGAGTGTCCACCTTATTATAGAACTTGTGTAAATATTTTAAAAGCAGTGCCTCATTCTGTACCTTTAAGTTGAGGATGCCCATTCCTCCTTTATCTTTAGGTCTACACACTTTCTCCCAGGCAATTAAAGAATTGCAGTGCTCACCATCTTCTGTCTTTTTATTCCACAGGCAATGTCTTCTGATTTTATCCACATGCTCAAGAATTTTAGGATGCATTTTAAGGGCACACATGGAAAAGGTAGCAATAGAAGTGAGCAGAGTATTGATAACAGACACTCTCCCACTGTAGGACATCATCATAAAATTAGCAGTCATTGCTCTCTCAATTCTGTCCACAAGAGGCATTAGATCCTGCACAGTAGGTTTGGTAGTGCCAAGTGGAAGTCCAAGATAAGTGAATGGCATAGCACCAATGTCACATCCAAGCATACCTGCAATTCCAGCAGCTCTCTGAGCATTCACATTAATTGGGATCATCACTGACTTGTGGTAATTAATTTGCAGACCAGTTGAGTTTGCATATGTATCAAGAATTTCTTTCATTTTGGCCACTTGAGTCAGGCAAGCTGGCATGATTATGAGGGTGTCATCAGCATATTGCACCACTGGGTAATCCATCCCAAAATCAGGTGAGAAGGGTGCTTGGAGAAGCCCATCTCTGAAAGCTTTGTTTATTGCTGATTGCAGCAAATCTGCAGCTAGGACAAATATGAGAGGTGATAGGGGATCACCCTGTCTGACACCTCGTTTACAATGAAACTGTCTTCCTGGGACTCCATTCAGAAGGACAGAAGACATTCCTGAGCTGAATATCATTTCAATCCACTGCAGCCATTTGGCATCAAAACCCATCTGTCTCATGATATTAATCATAGCTTTATGGTCAATGGTATCAAAGGCTTTTGCAAAATCTAATTTTAGCAATATAATTTCCTGTTTAGAAGCCTGGCATTGATGAATGAACTCAAAAGCCCAGGCAATGCAGTCCTGAATTGTCCTCCCCTTTAAGAAGCCATATTGATTTTTGTGTACAGTTTTCAGCACCACTTTTTGCAGTCTGTTGGCTAGAATTTTTGTAATTAGCTTTAGACAACAGTTCAGCAAGGTGATTGGTCTGTAATCATTGACTGTTTCTGGGGAACCAATTTTGGGGACAAGGGTGATGAACCCAGTATTAATGCTTTCCATATTGAGATTACCAGCATGGAACTCATCACAAAGAGCATAAATATCTCCCTTAATAATGTGCCAGCAAGTTTTCAGAAATTGTCCATTAAATCCATCAGGTCCTGGAGCTTTATCATTTGGCATTGTTTAACTACATCATCAATTTCCTCATGAGTGAAGGGAGTTGAGAGGCAGGCAAGATCATCTCGAGGTGTGATGAGAGAGCAAGATCAAATCCCATAGGTGGATGGCTAGCTGTTCCAAGCCGACATTTATAAGTGTCAAAAATTAATTTTTCCTTATCCACATGAGAAGTAACCTGAGAGCCATCTGGCAGAGTGAGCTGAGCAATAGAATTCCTTCTGTATCTTTCAGTGGCAATAGAGTGGAAGAATTTGGTGTTTTCATCCCCAAATTTAGTCCATCTGATAGTACATCGTTTCTTCCAGTATTGCCTCTGATAATCCAGTAATTTGAGTAAATGAGCTCTAATAATTTTTCTGAAATTTGCCTCTGGAACAGAAAGTCCCCTTTTATCCTCCAGATTATCTAATTCCAATAAAGCTCTGTTACAGTTATCAATGCATATGGATAATTTTGAGATTCCTTTGCTCCAGAATTTAAGATCATATCTGAGACGTTTCAGTTTGGCATTCAGATTGGCAGCACTGTTTTTCTTATGAGTTGGTTTAGCCCAGCTTTCAGCTACTGTCTGAAAAACCCACTGTGTGCTGTCCAGAAATTTTCAAAACGAAACAGTTTGCTGCCTGGGATGTTTGTCTGAATCGACACCACACAAGGCGTGTGATCAGATGTCGGTTTCCCTTGTGGATTAACAACCGTAGCAGGATAGGATTGTGTCCAATGCAGGGAGGTAAAGAACCAGTCTAGCTGTTCGAGGAGGGGATCTTGTTGCATATTACTCCATGTAAAGCTTCTGCCTTTAATGGGTAATTCTGTAAGATTCTGGGATCGAATTATATCATTGAATAATAACATATCATCAATATTTCCTCCTGGTTTGTTTCTGTTAGAAGGGGATCTAATGAAATTAAAATCACCCACAATGAGCCAATCTTCACCATCAGGAATATTTAGCTCATACAACCAATCAACAAAGGCATCTCTTAAATCACCATCACAAGGCCCATAGATGTTCATTAATGTCCAGGAAAAAGAATCCAGTTTAGAGGTGAAATGAATTGACAACGCAAAGGGCTGGCAGTGCATGACTAACCAGTGAACACACAGCTTTTCCAAATAATAATTAGACCCCCTGAAGCACCATTGGATGGAACGTAAACAAATTCATCAAAGGAGCTAGGGCAACAGGATTTAATAAAGCTCATATCAAAATGCGATTTCTTGGTCTCTTGCAAACAAACCACATCACAACCACTTAGTTTGATAGCATTGAGTAGAGCCAACTGTTTCGATTTGGCATTAAGCCCCCTAATGTTCCAGCACAAAATAAACCACTTCCTTAAGTAATTCATTACAATAATAATAAAAAAGGCCTAGGCCTTCTGGATATCTTCCTCCTGTGGGCTAGCCAACAGCTTCTGGGTAGACATCTCTTCAGGTGGAACACCACACATCTGGACACCAATTTGCTGCAGGAGAGGGATTGGTGTAGGAGGAGGGATCTGATCAGAAGTATCTGCACTGAGCCGGGTCCTGTTCATCAGAGTTGGAGGTAACATCCACAATCCTGGGAGTAACTCTGTTTTTCACCTTGGATTTCTTGACTTTAGCATCAGAAATTAGATGCACCCTAAATCCAGCATATTTATTTGCCCTTGGACTCCTTCTGACCTGGGAGGTGACAATGGGAACAGCAGGGGCATCAGTGTTCAGTAGAGCTTGGTCAGCTTCCAGCAGAGCTAAATCCAGTCCAGACCATGTTGCAGTGATCCCTCATCAGTGAGTTCTAACAGACGAGCAGTTTTTTTGGTGGCAGTGCAGAAAATTCAGAGAACCATGAGCTCGTTTCCCAGTCCCAACTGAAACAAAAGAGAAGTTCTGAACATGGGCCATCTTCAACAGTAGTGGGCTAGGACAGAAGGCCTTTTTAACCCATTTGTCTATCAGTGACAACTGGGTGACAGTGTCTTGTTCGAAGGGAATCAGGCCCATTGCCAAAGATTGAGCAAAGTGCAGGCTATCAACTTGAGCAGCGACAGAGACTTATTGAACAGCTTTAGTGTGGCAAAATCTGACAGGGCCATGGTGTTAGCATGGGCCAGAGCCCCTTCACTCACAACCACAGTCTGGATAACAATCTCCTCTGCTTCTTCAGTTTCTGGGCTGCTAATGGATTCAGTCCATGCCTGCATGGGGCTGTCGACCAGATTGGAGGCAGGTGGAAAGCCAACATGAAGAGCCACAGCTTGCTCCCCTAAGATGGCCTGGAAATTGACCAAAGGTGGATCCATCAGCATTAGTTCAGCACTGGCTCCTCGAAGTGTTGTTCCTGTATGTTCATGTTCTGTACTGGAGCATGGACCACTGCATGCTGCATTGGGATATTCTGAATGTGCTGGTGACCATGTCCATGGTTATTGAACTGTGCATGTGTGCTTGGTTCAGTTGCAGCCAGTTGGCCAGCTGGTTCTGGTAAATCTGCTCAGCAGTGAGATCAACCCCATATTGGGGATGTGGGTTCCCATCTCTGGCTCTGGATCCTCAGGAGGTGGTGGTACATCATGCAAGTGAGCATTCCAGTCAGCACTCCTGAGCATGTAAACAGGAACAGTCCAGCTGTTTCTAGCACCTCCCAACTGTGTAACAACAATGCTCCTCGGCACAAATTTCGGATGAACAAGCCAAACTTTAGCAAGCACATATTTGAGGTTTCCCCTGGGGTGGTGCCATAGGAGAGCAGGCCAAAATCCTCCACAGCACGGTTCACATAAAAAGTAGTCTGATAATCCAATGGAAACCCAAGAAAAAGAATCCAAGTCTCTCTACCAAACGCAGCTAGGCGTCTGTTCTTGGCCTGGTCGTGCCTAACAAAAGTGACAGTAGTGATTTCATCTACCTCGAACGTCAGCCCAATGACAGTATCCGCACAGAGAATCAATAAGCTTGAACACCCCTAGCCCAAACGGATGGTCATCCCAATCGAAAGAATCATACCAGCCTCATCAAGAAGACCCTTAACAGCCTGCCTCATCGACTCGCGCAACTGGATTGGAATAAAGCGATTGGTTTCGACAATTACCACACGGTCATGGTGCAGGGGCGGCAATGGGGGAACCACCATCATCGTGCGCACCTTCCTATCAGCCGGGCCATGGTCGATGGTCATGCCGTCGGGGATGAACGCCAGGGGATTCACCGGAAAGTTCGCCATTGGCTCCGCCGATGTCTCCGCCTCCTCTGCTTCCGCCACCGAGGGTTTCACTGTAGCTTGGGGAATAGACGTGGAAGACGAGGGAGATGAATCGGCAAGTATAGGATCGCTAAAAACAAGGGGTAAATCCGCATTTTCCTTTTCTGTTGTAGCTTTCCGTTTAGGAATCCAGATTTTTCTGCTAGGAGAGGATTTGGCCGGCGGCGGCTCTGCCTGCTTGGGCCTCCATTGTTTCCTCGCAGTGCAGTTAGCCCATTTATGGCCCAGCCCATTACAGGTCCAGCAGCGTGAGGCTCGCAACTTAATTGTTTTTTTTTGAGAGCAGTCAGAACAACTTGGCCCAAAGTAACACATTCTCTACAACCCCTTTGCAGTTGGGCCTAAGGTGATCAGTAAGCCCACAACGAGAGCAACGACCCAGTAATTCAAACAGCAAATTTGTGGGCGGGATAAAAGACAGGTTCAAAACATCCATGATTTCCGGATCAGAATATTTGGCACACGTAAATCATTGATATGCTCAAGTGTTACCTTTGGTAGAGCAGCAGAAAACGGCCGAATAATATTATCTTCAATAAAACAATTTGACCCGGAAATCCCTCGATCCAAAGAAATCGGATCAAGAAAACTGCCAAAGAAACCTTGTTGTCTTGAGTTGGAGCGATCATCTTTGGGGCCGGAGGAGCCACCGGCGGCGGCGGCGGCGGCGTGAAGGAGCCAAACTTGATGGGAAGCACATCAGCATTATCATGAATAGATGAATCAACAAGACCAAACTTAGACAATTCAGCCGATGAAGAAGAATGATCCAGAGATGCACTTTTAGCTAGGAAGTTCAAGTTAGGCCGAATCAGTGTCGGACTTCTCTGAGCAACATGTAAATCTTGTTCAGTAGAAAACCAGGATCCACCAGAACCAAAGGGGCTGAATCAACAGAAGGTTTTTCGCCTCTATACAGATGAAAGTGACAAATAAAATCCGGCCAAACTCGATCTTTAAGCCCATAAATGAAATGTCCAACTTTACTCGAGGCCAGGGAAAACCGAAATCTTCTATCGCTGAGTTTGAAAACCCTGAGAGCCTCATGATCCCCACCAATGCAAGATTGCAGGGCCAAACCAACAGATTCTCAGAGAGATGAAAGGAGGCGGAGGAGAAGGACACCACCAGAAAGAACTCCGATGCGCCCCGAGAGGGGGAGAAATGAACCGAAGAGCCAAACCTCTTACGAACCTGATCCGCCACGGCCAAGCCTGGCGAGAAATCCCAATGAAGGAGAGCGTCCATGGTCTTCGGATCCTAGGCGTCATAGGCAGCGGCGGTGGAAAGGAGGGATGCAGTGGAGAGGAGGGTGGCGGCGGCGGGGGTGGGAGAGGGGAGGGTGCGGGAGAGAGCCATCCTTACAAAGTGACCCTTCTCACGGCATAAGTAGCAACATTGGCTTTTTCCCTTCTTCTTAGTTGAAATCTCAACTTGACGAGGAATAGCTTGATTCATCTTGGGAAGTGACCGTTCTTCAACTTGAGGAACTTGAGTTTGAGATTGAGCCCTCTTTCCTTGTTGCTTATCACTAAGGGACTTCTTCTTCAAAGTGCAAGATCTAACATGGTGCCCTTCAACTTTGCACTTGAAGCAAACAATTTTGGTCAAATCTTTAACTTATTCTTGACCCTTTTTCTTCTTGTTATTCTTGGACTTGTTCTTGTTATTGGAGTTAAATCCAAGTCCACTCTTGTCATTGAGTCGTCTTTGCACACTCAACATATTGTCAAGTGTAGACTTCCCAACGTGACGTTTTTCCAGTGGCGGCGCCAGTGTGTATGCCCTGTATTCACTGGAATACCCATGATTTTGAGAAGTTAAAAAATCCTACATATCAGTCCAGCCCACATACGCATGGCCAGAGCCCACATGACACAGCGCACATGATTCTTTCGCTCGCACCCTCGCTGTCTCGCATACGCACGCCTCTCCTCTGTCTTTCCCTCGCTTACGCACGCCTCTCCTCTAGTCCTTTGTCTTTCCCTCGCACACGTAGTCACGGACACACAGCGACGGCGGCAGAGTCAGCCCTAGCCCTAGGGAGCAGGGATTCGACCAGGGAGCAGGCGCCCGCGACGGCGCAGCACCCCCTCTTCACCCCGTGGCGGCGCGCCCCCGCCCCCATCTTCACGATTCACTCCGGTGCAGCGGCGCAGTGGAGGCGCGCAGGTACAGCCTCGCCCTAGATTTCTTGGAGTTCTCGATTTGCTCCACTCTGCCACACTAGAGTACTAGTAGGGTATTGGTAGTAGATCTAATTTCCTAGATGCACATTTTTACTTTTCTGAATTTTCCCTTACTTTCTTGCATTTTTTGTTCATATATTGTATTTAGAGCCAAAAAAAATCTACCGCCGTACTGTTTTGTTCATATATTTCATTTAGTGCACAATTTTTTTTACAATGAATACCCAGCTTTAAGATCCTGGCGCCGCCACTGCGTTTTTCCAAGTCTTTCTTCAAATAAGTGACTTGGGCCTTGAGCTCTTTTAATTCCTCTACATGGTTAGTATCCACACAAACACTAGAGAAAGTAGAAGCTTCATTGGTAGAGCAACAAGGCAAGGAAAGTAATTCATCACAAGATTTAGCAATAGTATGAGAGGATGAATCACTAGGACTAGCACTTGGCAATAAAGCATTTAGAGTAGAGGTTGTGCCATTGTCCACATGAGGCTCACATGACGCTACCTTTGTAGTGATAGCCTCATGAGCTAACTTTAGCTTCGCATGGGATGCAAGAAGATCCTCATTAGAGCTAGAGAGCTTTTCATGACTTTCTCCCAATTTCCCATACTTGCTAGTTAGCAACTCAAATTGAGCCCTTAGCTCAACATTCGTCTTCAAAAGAGATGTTTCACGAGAAGTGGAGTTAGTAGCACAAACATCATTAATATTAGAAATGGAAGAAGACAACTTGGCAAGCTCATCATTCAACCTAGCATTTTCCTCAATAATATTAGTATGATCACATGAGGTTGTAGAGGAACTAGGCACATCATTTTTAGATAGTTGAGTTTGGAGTTGATCATGAGACTTGATAAGGAGAGAGTGTTCACTTTCCAAAGCCTTATGAGATTTGTCAAGTTTCTCTATATCCTTAATTAGTCTAGCATTGCCAACACCAAATTCAACCTTTTCCTTTTTAATCACTTTATATTTAGCATGAGCATGATCTCTTTCATTAATGATTTTAGCAATAATTAGATCATTTGTTTCATCAAGAGATTCAAGTTTCTCCTCAAGAGACACTCGAAGCACATGCTCTTCCTCAAGAGCATTTTCTAAGGATGCTTTTTCCATAGCATCCTCTCTTTCAATCCTTCCCTTTTCTTCAATGATATCCTTGCACTTAATAGCAAAAGTCAAAATTTCACATAGGTAAGTGCAAGCTTTACTACCTTTAGGGAGAGCACTAAAAACCATCTCACTCTTCTCCTCTAAGGAGTCAATATCATTCTCTTTTAATCCATAATAGTCCTCATCCTCATCATCACAAGATGTAGAAGGTTCCAAAGGTGAAGAAACCTTTGAATCCCTAGCCATAAGGCAAAAGTGAGAAATGGATGATAATGATGAAGATTTACTTGAAGCACCATTGAGGTCCATGTCTTGTTCCAACAAATGTTGGGTGTCCTCTGCATTGTTAGTCACATAAGTAATAGAGGATATGGAAGCATTGGTTTCATGACAACAAGATATAGGAAGCATATCATCATGATATTTAGTTAAGCAACTATTACATGATATGCGAGGACTAGCAACACTAGCATGTAAGACATTTCGAGTGCTAGAAGTGTTTAAGTCCAAAGATAGAACATTGCAATGAGATAGACATGAAGTATAGTCAATAGAGGATTCACTATCAACAATGCAATTTATATCACCACTCGCCATATCACCCGCTCGCAAAGGGCTCAAGACGGCGATCATCCTAATCACTTGGGAGATATGGAAAGAACGGAATGCGAGGGTCTTTAACAATATTTTCACGATGCCCTCCATTCTCCTCCAACGAATCAAAAACGACAGTAGGAATTGGATCCTTACTGGGCCCAAGAAGCTGGCCAAGATTTGCGAGTGATTGCCTTTTGGGCATGTTGTAATACATGTTTTTATTTTTTCCGGCTTCGGCCGTGCCTGTCTTTGCTTCTCTTATATCAATATAAAAGACAAAGATTTTGTCTTGTTTCTAGAAAAAACGACAGTGTTTGTACAAACACTTCCTCATTTTCTATATCGGAAATCTTCTAATTAAGTGGTACTCAAAAGTTGGACGCAACCTTTAACTAGTTGGAGTTGGCACCAGTGATAAAGTCGCACTCTAGTTTAGTTTCTGCATTTGGTCGACATGCATGCTGTGGACTTTTCTTCACTGCACATAACTAAAGAACAATGCATTTCGGGCAGTTGAATTGTACTACAAACATTGTCGGTGTTAACAGAAAAACTGGAAACTGACACTGTACATTGAAAAAAAACGACAGTGTTTGTACAAACACTTCCTCATTTTCTATATCGGAAATCTTCTAAGTGGTACTCAAAAGTAAAACCGTACGTAAACAAAATAAATGCAGCAACTGCTTCTGAGATCGATCGCTCATTTTTCTTTTGACGAAATAATAGTCTTTCCCATTATCCTTTTATAACCAAGCGTCCGACGTCACGTCGGGCAGTGACCAAAGCAGTTTACTTACCTGCTTAATATTTCTTCAGAAACACTTTGATTTATTCATCCATCCACGAGCCACTAATGCCTGTAAAAATGCAGGCATCGAGAATTCAAAGGAAGATTGCAGGACCATCAATTGAGCCGAAGTGATCGATCGATAACTCGAACTATAATGTGAAAAAACCTTTTAAAAAAACTATAATGTGAAAATTCCCGGTGTCCACCCATCTCCATCGGTGCTCGTACGTAGAGGCGCTCGCCTCGCCGTCGCCTCCGACGTCACATGAGATCCACTACTTTGCGAGTTGGCGAACGTCTCGCTAGCTATCAGCCGGCCGGTGTGATCGCCGTCAGCCTGGGTCATCTGTTTCGCCCATGCATGGCAGGAAAAGGAATGGAGAACATTGTGGTGCAAGATTCTCGCCGACTACGGCGGTTATCGGTGAGGTCTGAACATTGTGGTACCTGAACGTAGATGTTATGATCGTCCAATCAAGTGAGTGGGTAGGGCAAGATGCTGTTCAAGTGAGAAACACCTTGTCACATCACATTCCTTTCAGGTGATAAAAAAGGCAGTATCTTCGAGTTCGGTAGATTACTCAATCACGCAACGCCTAGCTAGCTAGTTCGTGCCGACGCCGCCCGGCCTCCAACCGACAGTACGAACCAAGGATGATCCAGTAGAAAGTTTCAGACCACACTCCCAATCAAGACAGCTAGTTGTGGTTCAGAAAGCGCCCCGGTCACTAACAGTCGTGTGGTTTCATCACAGGAAAAAACAACACGGTAATTATTTACTCTAAAAAAAAGTAATATTCCAGTGCCAAAGAGGAGCTACCTATGATTAGGTGACAGGCTCCTGGAAATTTCAACCTAGGCAGCGCAAACTGATGTGCTCAGCAAATGATGATCGGTGAACCGCGGAGCAAACTGGCTTGACAAACGGGGATAGTTTTCAACTGGGTACCGCTAGTGTTACCGGTAGCACAGTGCGTTTCAGGCTTTCAGCTGAGACTGGGTAGGGAGAACCTTGGACTCTCTCGGTTCACAAATAAACTAGTTGTATATGTCTTTCGTTGTCATGCAATTTGGTGAGATTTTCTGTCCTTGCCTCTCCCATCTATTGACCGGAGGATCGAGTTTGTTGGGGGTGAGGTTGGATGCGTGCGTCAAATGACTTGAGTGACATACTGCTGGTGTAAGCCGAGCGTAAACTTGGTGTCACGGTTTCAGGCTTGAGAGTTGAGACAGAGTACCCATCACCAGGCCACTGGGCACACTGATGGACACCTTATTTGTTTCTGTCTGTGACATTGTCTAAATAGCTTAAGTTATTTTTAGGAAGACTGTCCCTTTGCCTTGCTGTGATGGCATTACCTTTGCCCTTCTTGGACTGCTCCTGCTGCCGCTCAAGTTCAGACACCCCTAATGGGAATAGTTCAGAGCCTTAAGCAAGCTATTGGCCAGCCATTTTCATTGGAGATTATTATCCTTGTTTGTTGGGCGATTTGGCGAACCAGAAACAACTTTAATTTCCAGGGAGAGCCTCCTAGTATTTATGGTTGCCGTAAGATCTTGAAACTGGAGCTAGCTCTGTTGATATATAAAGCTACTCGCAAGGCCTATGCTGGGCTTCCTGCTTGGGTGCAAGCTTTTTCTTAAGCTTCCTATTCGAGTGTCTTTGTATTTGTTTCCCTGGAGATAATATCTAGGTTCTTTTGTACATTATTAGTCCTGTAGCTCTACCTTTATTTAATAAAAATGAAAAAATATGCAGTGGGGAAACCTACTATACAGCTTCAAAAAAAAATAGGAAGACTTTAGAAGCGAAAAGGATGGCTAATTTTGGTTGAAGATGATCGCGCCACATGGATAGATGGGTGCTCTTTTGCTGTTGCTGTTGCGAGAGATCGATGGGTGGAAATGGAAGCCTCAAACAATTTTGCCTTTTTTGAGGCAATGAAGTCTCAACTTGTGAAGCAGCACGTTTTGGTTTTCGTTGCGTAGCAGTTTGGGCCGATTTATATGGAAGATGGGCTAGTGTGAGGACGCAAGTAGGGCCCAAACTCGTAATGCCATTATAGAGTAAAGATCAAGTTATAAGTCATGTAAACACCAACCTGACAAAACTAAAAAGATATGAGAACCCTAACTTTTGCATAAAGGATACTCACCAAAGAAATAAAATAACAATCCAGACTGAAGAACCCTTAGACAGGATACCAACGCATGTCACTTGCCCCCGACATCACCGTAGCGGCCAGTAAAGGGAAAGTGGAGATATCACCTCTTCACAAAAGCTCGATGCGGCTACATTGCTGATCTACAGCTTTACGGAACTTCAAAGTAGTTTGCCAATGGCAAAACCATTGAGGTTGAAAGAATCTAGCCGGGGCGGCACCCCGACACGCCATCGAACTCCTATTTGGCAACCCCGCATGACGACGTCGGAGAGGGAAACCATATCTGCCCGCCTTCAACCACGAACCCAGAACAAGATTCACCATCTTCCAACTATCACCAACGCAGACTACCGACTGCACGAACTACTAGAAGACCTCCCGAGTTCCGCTCCGACGCTGGATTGTGTGTCGTCTCAACGGAGAAGCCCGAGGACACAAGTCCACACAAGGATGCCGCCGCCATGCCATCCCTGATTGAGGGAAATACTATCCAGATCCATCGCAGACCATAGAACAGAATGTCGCATCAAAGAAGGATCTGGAACAGTTTTGTTCATCACCGATGTTGCCCTCGCCGGAGCCAACACGTCGAGCAACCGAAAAACCTAACCTATAAAGGCCCTAACCCTCAAACTCCAGAGGTTTGCACGTGTGATTCGGCGACTCCCCTCACCACCGACGACCAAGAGGTCGTCAGCGAAGGGGAGCCACCGAAGGCCGGCGTCGGAAGGCTGTTGGCGCTAGATCGCTTTCCCTCTCGGGCCGGCGGTTGAGGAGAAGAAAACGATACATAGATCGCACATTGGACTTCATTTAGGTATATGTGGGCATTTGTTTATACATATTTCTCTAGAAAATGTACTGTTGTTAAAAATAGAGCTTATAGTGCATTCTTAATTGAGAAAAATAAATCACTAAAAAACATAGTATTATTTATATTTTTCGGGCCAGGTTTGGGGTTTAAAGTTTCAGGTCAGCCTTTTAAAGCCAGGCCTGAGAAATGCCCGGGTCGACCTGTTGAGCACTGAAACTGATTCAAAGGAACACGTGACCAAATAGATAGATCCCCACCCCCAAGTCCGGTCGCGGCGACCAGAAGACTAGCGGCCAACCTGCCATCAGGACAATTTGTAGGTTGGCGAGGCGCCTTTATGAACTCGCGACTTCTGACGGCTAGTTGCCAACAGTAGCACGTATTCCCTCCGTTCCAAAATAGATGACTTTCATTTGTCTACATACGGATGTATGTAGACATCTTTTAGTGTGTACATACATCATATGTGGATATATGAAAGTCAAGTAATTTGGAACGGAGGGAGTACGTGCAGAGAAATCCAGGATCACACGGTCACACTATTCTTTCACCCGCTTCGGTTCAGGCTCAAGACACACTGATTGCACGTCGCTGTAATTCGCGGGCACTTGGGCACCGGTGCACAACAGCTTCTGCACGCCGCAACTGTACTTGCTGGAGTGCACCAGGGAGTGTTCAGAACAAGTTAACCTCGAGTTTCTTTCATGGCCTTTGCTTCAGAAGCTGAAAAGGGCAAACCAGTTCGTAGAAGAAGCCCCTCCTACACTCAAAGCACCAAACTGTTGTTAGTGTTAAGCAACGCATGCAGAATCGAGACGCGTGAGATTCAGAGAAGCGTAAAATAGAGTTGAATAGTACCATTTGGTAACCATAAGAACCGTGGAAAGTCACCAGTATCAGCGTAGACACGCTTGTACATCACCCACTTGTAGATCACCCGTGCGTATATACATTGCCTCGCGTAGTGAGACTGAGGAGAATGCAGCGGCAGCTCAGCTCACTGGAGATGCCCATTTTCCCGAGAGAGGAGCAGGAGGCCGACCTGGAGGCGAAGCCGGAGAAGGCCGGCCGCCATGGACCGGTCCATCCACCTCATACCGCTGATCACCGTGCTGTGCTTCGTCATCCTCTTCCTCTGCTCCCACGCCCCATCTGCTTCTGGTACGCGCGCGTGTGTGAATGCATGCAGCAACCGTCCTGAAGATAGTGGGGCTTTTGGTTTCTAAAGTCTGCATTTTGCTCTGCAGAT
The DNA here is from genome assembly GCA_947311845.1 of Poa pratensis. Lineage (NCBI taxonomy): Eukaryota > Viridiplantae > Streptophyta > Magnoliopsida > Poales > Poaceae > Poa > Poa pratensis. The sequence continues at coordinate 20,157,749 of CAMZMU010000050.1, read as the reverse complement.
ATGGTGGGCTTCGGATGGAAGGCTGCGGGGAGCGGCAACCCCAAGTCGCTCTGACGTGGACCGGGGAGGAGGAGTCGATCGTGAGATGAACTGGAGTAGTGTTCTGCCAAACAAATACTGTGAACATTTTCTTTTTTCTTTCTTGATCTCGATTGTGAAGCACAGACTACTTGCAGCCACAAAGAAAGCGCAACTGTAACTGTCTGATGATCAGATCACTCCTGTTTAGTGCCACCTTAATTGGGCATCCATGATTATGTAGTGAACATAACCTCTGATCGTTTCTTTGTTTAAGGGTGTACAAATCGGTGGAATAATTGAGGCGTACAATCATCCTTGGGAAATGTCGCCATGTCGGTATCTGATGCTGCACGGAAGTGCCTGGCTGAGCTTCCACAGTCTCGTCCTGTGTGCAAAGCAGCACTCAACAAGTCCACATACATCACAAGAAAAAGAATCAGCATAAGAATGAAGAAAACAGTTACGCCCAAGCAAGAGAACTACAAAAATATAAGCATGTTAGTAGTACAGTACCAGAGCATTAGGCACAGAAACAGATTATCAGGTTTCAGAGAATCAAGAACCCTAGGGTTTTCATGCAGGAAGCAGGGAAACAAACATGGTATTCGAGTTTCCCCACTTCATCTATACGATTATGTCTAGATTAATATGCACCATTAAAGTCCTCATATTTCCAGCGATATAATCAGAATTTTGGCCATAAGAAAATTTCTCCATCTGTTAAACCAAATATGCGTCAAAGATACAGATAACATGGTACATCCTCTGGACAGAAAAAAGAAGGCGTCGCAGAGAAGCCAAAAATCATACACGTACATTATATTTGAGTCATTAATTTGACACTGCAAGTGCAAGATAATAGTGTTTCGTCAATTAAAACAGCTGCTACAAATTGAAAAATCTTTAGGTCCCAATAAATTTCAACCTTCAAACAGGTGAATTAGAATATGGCAACCGCAACACTGCAGCCCAAATTCAACAACAATTTCATGTCTATTTACATCCATGTATCAACCAGATCATAGGATCAAGCCCTGGGCAGGTTCAGGCTTCTTAGGAGCAGCAGCAGCTGGTGGTGGTGGTGGAGACGCGTTGCTGGAATCTTCAACCATAATGGGGACAGTTGCAGCTGTAGATATGGGAAAATCTTCAGGGGTTTCAAGGGCATGCATCTTTGTAAATTCATGGTCCATATCACTGTGCATCACATGGCCTTCTGATATGTTAGCTTGCGCAGACTCGCCCGCAACAGTCCTGCCTTCCTGTTCAGCGGCTATTTTCTCCTTCGCCTTTGCCCCGACATCATTTGCGGTATTCGCAACCTTACTGAAGGCACCAGCTACCCATGCTGCTCCGGTAAGAACATACCTGTTCTTCATGATGGCAGATCCAGCAGTTGAGACACCCTGTTCAGCAGCTGCAAGTGCTGACTTTGTCTTCTCAGAGACTAGATATTTCTGATCCAAATCCTTCACTTTGTCATTTACAACTGAAGTACCAACACTGATCTTCTCACTCAAACCGATTCTCTTGTCAAAGGAAGATACTCTGGCAGTTGCAGTTGATGTGAGCTGATGCTTCTCATCCAAAGCTTTTGCTTTCTCCAGTGCATCCCTGCCAAGAATGAATCCCTTGGCCAGCATGGTTCCAACAATGTCCTCTGCTTTCTCAAGAGCAGAAGGCTCCTTGGGCTGAGGATGCAAAACAATGCAGCAATTTCCATTACCACCGGAAAAATGCCACGCTACACTAAAGATATAAGCTGGTAGCTCATGATAGTACCTCTAGATCAGCTAAAACATAAGCTGGTAGCTCATAATCAGTAGCTGGTATCACGATGACAGCCATATCAACTATTGTGGCACCCTGCACAGTAATCAAACCATGTGTCACATATTCATCATAAGGGCAGTTTCAGCAAGTATAATGTAATTTGGCAATTTAAGCAGCAAACCAAGAAACAATTCTGTAACTAGCTATGTATGTGCAAATAAAAGTTCTTCTCTATCCAAAGATATTGGGTGTGTGTTGAAACATCAGTTGGGGAATGGATTACGCAAACTTCCAGCATTAGGAAATATTCAATGGGACCAACTAATATTTTTTCTAATCATTTACACCTGGCAGCTGAGATAGCTGAGATCATGACAACAATTTACAGAACATGGTTACAGATCAGTGATATTTAGGTTTCCTAATACTTAATACATTAGGAAATACAGGACTTATTTTGTCTTACCATATATCCAAGAAAAATGTAAGTGACTAAAGCAACGTTACTTATTATGTCTAAAGTGCAGGATGCACTGCATGCATGCAGGGAATACATAGTAAAACTGGATATTTATTAGGGATATAGAAAGAATAATACACTTCTTTGACATTGGACTAATACACTTTGACAGATGGAGTATATAGGTGTATGCAATTAAATGATCCAGAGTTGCATACCATTGCATGACGCAACCATCTACTTTTGGGGAAAATAGAACACTGTTTCAGATATGGGAGAAAAGAAGGTACCGTAAGAAGCATAGCTGTCTCAGCCCCTTGCTTGTCTTTAAAAGTAATGTATGCTACTTGAGACAGCTCGTCATCACTGCAAAGCATTTAAATAGGTTGATGCAATTCATAGTACATGGTGTATAACAAACATAATGAAGATGATAATATTAACCTTCGCATTTCAACATGGACAAGGTCACCAGAAAAGGAGAAGAATTCCTTTACATCTCTTTGTGCTGCTTTCAGTGACAAATTGCTCACCATGACTGTGTGAAGCGTGGTTGTCTTCAAACAACAAATGGTATAAAACGAATAATTAATAGACCATCCGATAGACAATACGTCCTTCTAGGCTAAATGAGAATAAGGAATGCAATAAGCTTTGCAATACACAGCTGTACAGTATCTAAGAAAGAAAAGAAAAAGAAACATGATATCTCAAGTTCACTCATAAAACCATTATTGGAGACTTCTATGTACTTACAATATGAAGTGCGAACGTGGTTTGCCAACCTTCCTACTCAATATTAGGAAAACCCAGCTTACAAACAGGACATTAACACCCCGCAGTTCTGCCCCATGACAGAAAATGGGGACCTTGTTCCCAATCTTTTTGGATTTCAAATAGAAATAGTTTTTTTTCCGATAACCGTTAATGTTCCCTATCGAACCGCTGGAAAGAGATGCAGCCATTTTCATCCATCAGGCTTAATCTTTTAAATTGCATGTTAATAAAGCCATTACGTCTGGTTATGTTAGCTTTTATACAAAATGAGAACTATTCAATTTATATGCAGAATCAGTATGTGATATTCAAAATGAAGACATATGCACCGCTTAGACCTTTTTGTATGGCGTGCATTGCATGTACGAATTATATCTTACTAACAAATCAGATTAAATAGAAGAGTTAAACTGTAAACTGGTGTCATCGCTGCTCATTTGTGAACTTTGCTTACACAACTGTTAACGATTTTACGAAACAGAGTGGAGAACAAGAAGGCTCACTAGTCACCAGATACTGATTGTTACATAACATTCTTATAGTGTTTAGATTGCAAGGAAGAGAGGTAACAAGATCTTTTTCCCCAACTGTTTCAGCACAAGCAAGTTAACATAAACAGAGAATAGGGCCATGGTATCAGACAGGGAGTATACAGACGGGTTAAATCAGAGGCTGGGCACCCTGAGACCACTCTACAATGCCTGGACAGCATTAGCTCCCCTGGCCATCGCACATCCATCTCAGAGGTACAATGCCGACCCAAACGGGACGAGATTTGGCAACAGATTGCTGCCCGGCAGCCTAAAGATACACCATTGCACATTTCATCTCTACCGAATAACGGTTGCTGGTGCCCCAAGTCTGTAGCTTTCCCATCTTTGTCAGAACAGCTCGACTACAGAAAAATCTATGCAAGGCAGAGTATTCCCCCAAAATTTCGAATCTAGAAACCCCAGACCTAAACCCCCGTTTCTAGTTTCTGAATCGCAAACCAAATCAAGAGAATACATATACTCGGATCGGAAATCGCAAACCAAATCGCATGTTAATAAAGCCATTACGTGTGGTTATGTTAGCTTTTATACAAAATGAGAACTATTCAATTTATATGCAGAATGAGTATGTGATATTCAAAATGAACGTGCATTGCATGTACTAATTATATCTTACTAGCAAATCAGATTAAATAGCAGAGTTAAACTGTAAACTGGTGTCATTGCCGCTCATTTGTGAACTTTGCTTACACAACTGTACCTACTTTACGAAATACAGTGGAGAACAAAAAGGCTCACTAGTTACCAGATACTGATTGTTACTCCCATAATATTCTTAGTGTTTACAATGCAAGGAAGAGAGGTAATAAGATCTTTTTCCCACAAGCAAGTTAACATAAACAGAGGATAGGGCCATGGTATCAGACAGGGAGTATACAGACGGGTTAAATCAGAGACTGAGGCATACCGAGACCACTCTACAATGGCTGGACAGCATTAGCTCCCCTGGCCATTGCACATCCATCTTAGAGGTACAATGCCGACCCAGATGGGACGAGATTTCACTAGAACAAATTAGCAACAAATTGCTGCCCGGCTGCCTAAAGATACACCATTGCACATTTCCTTTGTACCGAATAACGGTTGCTGGCGCCCCAAGTCTCTAGCTTTCGACATCTTTGTCAGAACAGCTCGACTACAGAAAAACCTATGCAAGACAGAGTATTCCCCCAAAAATCTCGAATCTAGAAACCCCAGACCTAAACCCCTGTTTCCTGGTTCTAAATCGCGAACGAAATCAAGAGAACACATATACTCGGATCGGAAATGGCACAGCCTATCGGCCCAGAATCGATGTGCGAAACAAGTAGGAGGGAAAGGGGGCAAACGTGAGCTCACCGCCATGGCCGCGATGCGAGGACGAGATCTCAGAACCCTAAGCGCTGACTTGAATCGGGAAACGGGAAGAAGAGCTGGAGAAAAATAGTGGAGAAATGGATCCGCCGGCGGGCGGGATTTATAGTGGGGCGGCGACGGAGTGAGGCACGCGGCGGTTTCTGCCGTCCGACTACAACAGTAGACGTGGTAGCGGTGACGTGGCGACGTGTGGGGCGCGACTGCTGGGACCCACTTGCTTTGGGCTTTTACATTTAGGTCCGGCTGGATCCAGTGGTCCAGTCCAGGGGCTCCGATCTGGCCCGACGCGGCCTTGTAAGGAAGATGAGCAGGGTGAAAGTGATCACTACCGGAAATCCATTCTTTGCCATGGCAAAGGCTTTGGTTCCGCAAAGCCTTTACCGTGCGAAACAGCACGGCAAAGCCACACGGCACAACTCACGTCGGCAAAGGCTCTTTGCCGTGTGTTTTTCGGAAAATACACGGCAAAGCATTCGCCGTGTGTTTTTTCCACCACGGCACCGTTGCTGTCAGTTTACCGTGTGTTTTTCACCGGTACACAGCAACCATCTTTGCCGTGTGCTTTTTGCTCCACCGGCAAACAGGTAAAATAGGATTAAAAAAAATCCCCCGTCCGCCGTGGGTCCACCTCGCCGCCGACGCGAGCAGCATGACGTCCATGTCGGTGGAGCAGGCCCTAGAGCGTCGTGCTGGCGGAGGTGAAGCATCCTCGCCGTGGCCGTAGAGGTCCCCGTCGTGGCCGCATCCTCGCCGTGGCTGGTCGTTGGAGACGGCGGAGAGGAAGAAGAGGAGGCATGTGCGGCCGAAGAACTCGGCGACGAAGACGGTGGCGTCGCCCTGCGCGTCGGTGGCATCGATGCACTGCAGGCACGGGCGCAGCAGGCAGCCGTCGCTCCACCGGCAGTGGCGTGCTCCTGGCGGCGTCAGTGTGGGGGACGACGCGGATGACGCGGGCCACCACCGGGGTCTCCTTGCTGCCGCCGGAGGAGGGCTGGGGCTGCTGCCCGCCATTGTTGTTGTTGTTCCCGGCCGAAGACGTGGGGATAAGCGGCGGTGGCACGGTGGCAGCGCCCCTCACCTCGCCTTGCCGGTCGAAGGGGCTGCTGGCGGCGCTGCTCCCCTGCAGCTCGCTGTCCCGGGCGGCGGACGAGTGGAACTGCCAGACGCCGCCTGACACAGCCTCGTTCCTCATGTTGCACGAGGTCCTCGAGAGGTGCTCGGCGGTAGGCCGTGCCGAAGCTACACGGCTCGCTTGTTCCACTGCAGAGGACGAGACCACCGGGTTCATCACCGGGTGAGGAGGAAAAGGAAAGGATAAGAAGAGGAAAAAAGAGGATTGGTTAGACATGTTGTAATTATTCTCGGACTCTGACTGTATTTATTTTTTTGTAAATGAGAAAATGACGCAGTGGGGGTCTTCCCCACTGTCATGCGCGTCAAAAAAAAGGAGGAAAAGGAAAGGATAAGAAGAGGAAAAAAGAAAAAAGAAAGTAGGGTATGCTGTGGCACGGATTGTGTGCTTTCTTGGAGATGCTGGGAGCCGTTGGATCGTGCAGGCAATCATCCAACGGCTCAGATGCGTGATCCGCGTCAAATTCTCCTGACCAATCAGCACACATAGTTTTTTTGCCGTGTGTCGGCACACGGCAAAGATTTTTTTGATTTATCTTTTTTCTTTTCTTATTTGCTTTGATTATGTTGCAGTGACTATTGCATATAATATTCAAATTTATTATTTTTTCAATCAACTACTACACATAAAATGACTCCATGTCAAAGGATTTCTTTTTTTGGATATTTTTTCACTTTCTTTTATTTTTTCGAAAAAACGGTCAAAATGACCGCCGTGTCTATTTATTTACAGGGGTCGAATTTTTCAAAACTATCGACGGATCTTGTGATATAACCACTAATTGTGTACCTTAAAATGATTTTTGTAAAAAAATTAGAGCAAACTATCACACACTTGTAGTTCAAATTTGAATTAGTTTCGAAAAATCGGCATAAAGTTATTTAAATAGGCGAAATTAGATAGAAACCGAGAAAATTCCTAATATTTCTGGATTATCCATCAAATATGGTCTAATTTGTATGGGAATTGGATGGGTGTCATTTTTCACCATATTTTATGTACTTGCTTCACAAAAAATGTCATTTTTGACACTTAAAAAATAAGTAATGATATTTATAAACATAATTTGAAAAAACTCAGTTCTGCAACATTGTTTGCATACAAAGAGTCACCTATGTGTCAAATATGGGCACATTATCACAAACTATGCCACGAGAATGATCATATATAGGTCATTTGACTCGAAACTTAAACATGTTTGTATATGATTGATCTTTTTGTGAATAAATTTATTCGAAACTTTGTCAAAACTCAAGTTTATTATTTTTTCAATCATCGACTACACATAAAAGGTCTCCATGCCATAGGATTTCTTTTTTTGGGTATTTTTTCACTTTCTTTTATTTTTTCGAAAAAAGGTCAAAATGGACGCCGTGTCTATTCATTTACAGGGGTCGAATTTCTCAAAACTATCGACGGTTCTGTGATATAACCACTAATTGTGTACCTTAAAATGATTTTTGTAAAATTTTCAGAGCAAACTATCACACACTTGTAGTTCAAATTTGAATTACTTTCGGAAAATCGGCATAAATTAGGTAGAAAGCGAAAAAAATTCCTAATATTTCTGGATTATCCAACAAATATGGTATACTTTGTGTGAAATCTAGATGGGTGCCATTTTGCACCATATTGTTTGTACTTACTTGACAAAAAATGTCATTTTTGACACTTAAAAAATAAAAAATGATATTTATAAACATAATTTGAAAAAACTCAGTTCTGCAATATTGTTTGCCTTACCAAGATACATATATGTGTCAAATATGGGCACATTATAACAAACTATGTCACGAGAATGATCATATCTAGTCATTTGACTCGAAACTTAAACATGTTTGTAGATGATTGATCTTTTTGTGAATAAGTTTATTGGAAATTTTGTCAAAACTCAAGTTTATTATTTTTGCAATCAACTACTACACATAAAAGCACTCCATGCCAAAGGATTTATTTTTTTGGTTATTTTTTCACTTTATTTGATTTTTTCGAAAAAATGGTCAAAATGGCCACCTCGATTTTTTCAAAACCATCGACGGTTTTGTGATATAACCACTACTTGTGTACCTTAGAATGATTTTTTTAAAATTTTCAGAGCAAACTATCACACACGTGTAGTTCAAATTTGAATTACTTCCGAAAAATTGGCATAAAGTCATTTAAATAGGCGAAATTAGGTAGAAAGCGAGAAAATTCCTAATATTTCTAGATTATCCAACAAATATGGTATAATTTGTGTGAAATCTAGATGGGTGTCATTTTGCACCATATTTTTTGTACTTGCTTCACAAAAAATGTCATTTTTGACACTTAAAAAATAAAAAATGATATTTATAAAAATAATTTGAAAAAACTCAGTTCTACAATATTGTTTGCCATACCAAGACACACTCATGTGTAAAATATGGACAATTTATCACAAACTATGTGACGACAATGGTCATACCGTTGTTACAAGTAGATAAACTAAAGTTGAAAAAAAATGAAAATTGGTCTTTGCCGTGTGTTGGTTGTCTTTGCCGTGTGTTTTCCTGTGACTTTGCTGTGTGGTTGTCTTTGCCGTGTATTTTCTGGTGACTTTGCCGTGTGTGTTCCCGTGCCTTTGCCGTGTGTTTTTTCTTTGCCGAGTGTTTTGCCTTTGCCGTGTGTTTGTTCTTTGCCGCCACTCGGCAAAGTCTTTCTTTGCCGTGTTCCGCAACTTTTGACGCACGGCAAACACCTGAAAGACAGATTTTCTGGTAGTGGATTAGGATGATTTTTTTCGAGACCTGAAATATTTCTAAAACTGCAGGCATTTCCATAGGAAGCCAAAATGTGTATAGTTTAGTGATGGCTGTGATAAGTAGTTTGCGCGTTCCAATACTTGTTTTCTATGTTCCTTCTGTACGCATAGCCTGATGCTTAGCTATGGCCTTCCATATAACGTGCGAGTGCTTGTATTTGGGGAAAACATGCTGAACATAATTTCAGGGAGCAGAATCAACACATTTTCAGGGAGTAGCATTAACTTCCGAACTCGAATTCAACAAGGTAACGATGAAATAAAAGTACTGAGTAGGAAAAGATTCCTTCTTCTTTTATTCTGGAAGCGTAGAGCAACGCAGTGGCTGCTAATATAGACCGAAGCTGTGGTGATGCAGCTTCTTCATATTATTGGGAGGCAGAAGCACAGCGCTGAGAGCTTTGCGAGTCACCAAGGCAGCCCTCAGTAGCTCCATAACCTGTTACAAAAATCAGCAAAACTTATGTAGTTAGCCGATCAGAGTGGCTGCCGATCGAGTTTTATGATATGTGTGTGTGTCTGTCTGGGGGGGGGGGGGGGGGGGGGGGGGGCGGTGGGGGGAATGCATATATCGATAGAAAATAATAACCTGGTTTTTTGTGATAGTGAGTTCTTTCTCCACGAGGTCCTTTCTCTGAATCTTGGCTTCACTAATAACTTGTAGAGTGCTTGCTAAGGACAGTGGAAGAACACATAGATCGTCAGTAACCATGAAGTTCTGAGCCCCTTGCTTGACATATGATTCTCCATTGCCACTTTCTTCTCCCTTGGGTGATTTTGGGTCCCACCCAGAAAGGCTTGATTTTTTTACATTAAGGCAATTTTTGTATTTCAGCTTATAGGTAGGAGTACCAGTATTGGGATCAATATTCTGATAATCATAACACTGCTCATTACAATGGGCAAGATTCATGAAACCTCCGATCTTGAAGCACATGAAGCAGGCATTGATTTCTTGATTATATGGAGATGCTTCTTCAACTTGAAGCATCTTACTAGTGCCGCAACCAAAAAAGGATGCCAGGTTTGGGGACAGTAGCAAGTTCTGGACATCTGGTCTCAAGAATCCTTCAGCAGGTTCGTTAACGCAACTGTAAAGATTGTCAACACATCCTTTTGATGCGCATTTCCCGTACCTTTTCACTATAGATCCTAGCGGTATGCTCAGTAATCCAAAGAGAAGATCCACAAAATCGCCACCAACTTCAGCATACAACACCGATGAATTGTTCTTAGTTTGAAGAACCTTAATCTTGAAACTGTTTAGCGTGTGCTCAGAATCGTTTCCTTGTTCAGGATGCAAGTTCTCACGGAGCATATCTATGCCCGAATCTTCAGGCGTGATAGCAACATCAAAATAGTGACCAGTTAAAGGGTTCTTCGACGTTAATGATCTCTTGAGCGGTCTAATTATCTGCAATAGATGACCAAATCTATGCTAAATACTACAAGTGGTTTTAAGAAAATGCACTAAATTGCATCTTTTCAGAGAATTGCTCAAGAACAGAGTTGAGATAGACAGACCTTGTCTGAACTTAGTTGGAGAGTCCTCTGCTCGAGACTGGATGGATCCTGCACTTCAAACTTGTCCAAAAGGGAAAGCATGAGAGACGTCGAGGCCGGTGCAACTTGTAAGTCGTCACTGACGATGAACTTCACGTCTTCTTTCACGAAAACACCGACATCAGAACCAACACCACCACCATCACTCTCCGGCCTCTCCCCGGCCAGCTGCAGCACTTTGCCGCATTTACAGATAGTGCCAGGGACCGAGCTATACGCGCGGTCAGCATGGGCGCAACAGCCGATGTCTTTGCAAACATAAACCTCCCTGTGCCTGGTGTCGTCGATTCTGACCTTGAGTTGACAGCACTGCCTCGCCGCGGCATTTATGGGCTTGAGGAGCATCGTCTTGCAGGCCTCGGTTCTGAAGAAGCTCGTGGGGAGCCCCTCGACGCTGCTGTAAAGCTCGTCAAGGCATCCGATCTGGGACTGCTTGCCGATGAGGCGAACGACGGTGCCGAGAGGCAGCGTGAGAAAGCCGAAGAGCACGTCGACGAACTCCTTGCCGGACTCCGCGAAGAGCACCCTGCTCTTCTCATTGTCCACGAAAACCTTCAACTCCACCGTCGGTTCTTCTCTCGTCTCCATGGTGGAGGTGATCCGGTGAGGTGGGTGTGTTGCAGAACGTCGATCGTCTTGGGGTTGTGCAGCACAAACGGTAGGCGTTGCCAGCCTGGGAGGTTCAGTGTTCTTGGAATCTGAAACGGCAGATAAATCGCTCGGAGTTCATGCGAACAGTCGGTCTAGCTCTTCCTTTTCCGCGTGAACTTGGGTGTTCGGAGCAAGTGCATATCGGAAATAGCACTTTATGACTTTGCTGTGACTTGTTGATTCAATTATTTCTCATGGTATTTCCTCAAAAAGGAAAACATATTTCTCACGGTGTTGAAGTGGAAAGGGCTCATCGATCGATCTACGATCAAATTCCTTGCCCTCTAGTTTATAAAAGTGACGTTTAGAGCATAAATTAGTTAAATTTGAATATTTAGATTGGAAGGTTGAAATGTTTTTGTTTTTAGAATGGGAAGCTTGAAAATCATATAGATTTATCTCAAAAAACATTCAATGTGTTATTATCTAATTGATTATGTACATGTAATGACAACCGCACGGCAGGCCATATTGGGGACTGTTGGATGTATCCCGCCTTATTTGTCCCTTCCCGTCCTCTCCATCGCATATGTGCGGCCCCATAGGAGGGAGCACGATTACATGTCGTTATGTTGTATGATTTGTTGTTATAAAAAGATAACATATAAATCCCCGTTTGGGACAAAAGAAAAGTACATAAGGCCCCGGTTGGCAGTTCCGTATTTTTGAAGTATTCAAGATAACTTCAGTTTCCAGAAATACTGAAATATTAAATACTTTGACTCGTTTGGATTTAGCCATAACTGTAGGTTTAAATACTTCAATATTTAGAAAACTGCACTAGTTTTTTTTAACGATAACTCCAGTTTTGAAGTTGTTGTTTTATTGTGTTCCGAATCCTACCATATATGGAGTCCTACCGGAAAGGCATGTGTACAACTCTGTTTCGTGTCCGCTAAGAAAGAGAGTTGTTTGTTCCCCATATATAGTTCCATGTAGTCATAGATTAGATCGTGAGATTGAGAGAGAGATCCACCAAATCTATGGCACGTAAAGGGTTTGTCCTCTCGTGTATGTAATACTCCTCCCGATTATAGTTATACGCCTTCGTGCGTCCGTGGTTTTCTCCCGCAAGGGTTTCCACGTTAAATCTGTGTTCTTGTTCTTTGTGTTTAATCTACTTTTGCTGCGCAGTTTTACAACAAGTGGTATCAGAGCTGAAGGTTTCAACTTCATCCGCTGCCCCGGGAGACTCTCCGCTACGCTCCTGGGGCAGCACCGTCGCAGCGCATCACGCAGCTTCAGCCATGTCCGTGAGATCCAATCTTCGAGATCAGATCTGAGTCACAGCTTCCGTCGGCGTTCCATGCACCGTCTTTTGACGATTCACCGAATCGTCGTGTTCCGCTGTGTTCAATCCGGAAGAAGGTATTTTTCTTGCGGCTGCAGCAATCAGTCGCGATCCTATCGCCGAGTAATCTATTTGGCCTGTCCGTTCCCTGTCCGTTCCGATCGGTTTCGAAGGTAGCAGCGCACACACATGAAATCCTAGATCGTGTGCATCAGAAGCAGCAACACACCAATCAGCTCAAGGGATCAAGGCCCGGTCGCGTGCAGCAGTAGCAAGGAAATCAATTTGAAGCACATCAAGTTCCAAGGAGATAAAGGCAGCTGCATGCATTGCTGCTGGATCACGTGAAGACTAATCAATTCCTTTGATCTTAAATTGCTACATCCACCCACTCCGAACTACCAGGTGCTATCAATTCAATTCGTTGCTCCGTATAAATAATTTCTTTTGGGAAATTTTCTGTTGCTTGGCTTGTACTACTTGTGCATGGATTTATCTGCTCATGTTATGAAGTATGATCTTCCGTTGTTGGGCCGTGACACAAGGTTTATCTTATGGCAAGTCGAGATGTGATCGTTGTTGGCGCAAGCCGATTATGCAGATTATTTTAGCACAGATGGACAAAAGTGAACAATTTATTTCAGCTCGAGCATTGACCCGTGCTCTATCCTGGTCCCAATACCGGTTCTACCCGCGCCACCTATGTTCGATGATTTGCCGCTGAGATGATCATCGTTTTTTGATAGTTTTCAGTTCAAGGTGGAGTTTGTTGAGTTGTACTCAGTTTAGGCTCAACGTTAAGGCGGTTTATCCGCGGCGTTCTACGACGACAAGTTCGTTTATTGGGTTATCATATTTGAAGGCCGGAAGTTCAAGTAAGTTTTATGATTGTTCATATTTAGTGGAATTTACATGGGAGATTTTATGGATGCAAATTCGAGATATTATATTGCTGAAATTACATGAACACAATTCAGTTATCAAAAAAATGTTATGGAGGAGGTGATTATTAAGCCTGTTGGTAGCCAGCATATACTCTTTGCTCTCCAGAGTTTTGCTATTATGCATGTGAAGGTTTTGTTTTGATATTCATGTTCGTGATGAGGATCAATTGAGTTGCAAGGAGATTTGTTTTTGCTAGATACTACAACATTTAGCACTGTTGAGATTTCAGTACAATTCAGTTGTCTTTGCTCTTTCATGAGGGGTCTATTGCAGAGTTGATGCTCCGTTGCATGTTGAGGAGGTTCCTTCATCGGACAGTTGTTCTATAGGGACAGTTTTTTACCATGTCATGGATTTTTTTTATTAACCATTACAAGTCGGCAGTTTTTGGTGTACGTGATGCTATCCGTACCAGATGCTCTTGCATGAGTATTGTTTGCCGAGGTTTGTGCTTTTCAGATTTTGTAGCACGTTCAGATTCAATGAGATGAGTTCTTCACAATGTTTATGTGCACCAAGATGTTGCACTATGAGCTATGCGCTCGTTCAGGCACCACAGGAGTTATGATGACTTATGTCATTTGATTTGATGATTGAGCAGTTTCAGTTTTGGAGGTCAGTGACACAGACTCAAACTTTTATTGGGTTTTATGGGAGATCCAAGTTTCGTTTGTCTGCTTTGTTGACAGCTGTGTTGTTTTTTGGACGACCTACCATTGATTTGCTCAATATGACTTCATGAGAAGTTTATTAGTCCTATGGACGTTTGAATATACAAGGTTTACTTGTGCTGACTTTAATCAAGGAGTTGATGCTATCTATGACTGTTATAGAGGATTCGTCTCAAGGTGGAGTGTTGTTTTATTGTGTTCCGAATCCTACCATATATGGAGTCCTACCGGAAAGGCATGTGTACAACTCTGTTTCGTGTCCGCCAAGAAAGAGAGTTGTTTGTTCCCCATATATAGTTCCATGTAGTCATAGATTAGATCGTGAGATTGAGAGAGAGATCCACCAGATCTATAGCACGTAGAGGGTTTGTCCTCTCGTGTATGTAATACTCCTCCCGATTATAGTTATACGCCTTCGTGCGTCCGTGGTTTTCTCCCGCAAGGGTTTCCACGTTAAATCTATGTTCTTGTTCTTTGTGTTTGATCTACTTTTGCTGCGCAGTTTTACAACAGAAGTATATGAAAAAGAGAGTTGGACTTATTTTTCCAAAATTGAAGTATTGATTCGCTAGCCATATAAATAATGTGGTTTTCGATTACTTTGGTTTTAAACATACTTCGCTGCCAAACTAATCCCAATTTTTGAAGGATCAAATAGCTATAGAAAACATTATACTGTACAGTTTGGGATAAAGGAATATTTATCCATGTGTTCCGTTGAAATTCCTATGTAATGAGCTAGTATTCCACACAGGGGTTTTGGAGGAAACCAAACATCATGTTATAAGTCATGATTTTTTCTCTTTGTGACTACGATTCATGCGTGTCTTCCTACGTGTTGTCGTTCATACAGCAGTTGTTCAAAGTTGACCAAAAATTTCGGCTATTAACTCTTTTTCTTGCCTCTAATCAAAAATCGTTTATTTCACGAAATAGTATTCATAACCAGATTTATCATTTTTATAGTTCATTACAAAACAGTAAACCGGCCGTAGAAATGCAATACCTCTTTTATCTAGTATTCGTAACCAGATCGTATGTCGATTCTATTTAGTATCCGGAGTATCCGGAGTGCTCTATCATATCAGATTGATCGAGCGAGTTTTATTTGTTGGCGATCCAGTTAACCGAGGCAAACTCTTCGTACCTCTCTCATATATTTTTGTAGAGTATGCTTTGACTGAATATGCGTGATACCCGAGCGGTACGAGCTTTGTGTTGATATACGGGGCTACTGCGCTGGTGTCGTTACGGTGATGGATTCTTAGGAGCCACCGGTACGAGCCGGGCTTAGCACGTATTTTTGACATGCAAATGAACTCAATGATTATAAAGAAAACTTGGTGTTACGAAGGTGATCGTATTGTACCGGTCACAGTACAGGGTATGGGACTGTCTGAGTTCTCCGCGAGGGGCGGCCCTTGGATGGAAAGTGTCGGTGATGGATCCGTAGGCGCGATCGACATGAGTAGCTCAGGGTGTCCGGTGTCTGAGCGGGTAAAAGGGCTCTGCTCGTTCTGGAGCCTGTGTGGGTCTGGTCGAGGCTGTCGACGTCGGAGTACCCCTCTTAAGAGTGTAAAAGTGTGAAATTTCACCCCTGTGATTTCCGGGTAGGGAAACTCACTTTCATGTGTGGCACCATGTGTTTTAATATGCTTAAGATCTTAACCACACAATGACTTACTGTTATTTCGAAAACCTAGTGTATTTTACAAAGTATATGAAAGTGTATGAATTGTTTGCTGAGTATAACTCCTATTGTACTCACCCTTGTTTTACTTTGTTTTTGAGTTGCAGTTATCAGAGTTCGCAGCGGAAGCCGACGTTATCCGAAGAGTAGGCTGGACCAGTGGGTGGGAAGCGACAAGAGAATCATTTATTCTTTTAATTGTAATAATCTTGTAAAATGAATAGATGAGCTATTGAAATCCACTGTGCTGGTTAAAGCCTGCTTTTCTACGCCTTGCGCGTGTATATATAGGCTTTCGGATCTATAGGCGCGCGGCGGCTATCATTCTACCGGGCCGGGTTTCGGGGCGTGACATTTTTTTAGTCGGCGCACTAGTACATATCAACGGTGGTCTTTTCGACTACAAGGACACATACTCACAACATGATACCCATGCCCAATAAAGCACACATTAGAACTAGAGAGGAAGATGCTAAGATAAAACTACAATCTATTACTGTTGCTAAGAGCTCCAGCCTCCCTGGTCTAGATTCAGAGTAAACAAACCCAACATATCCCTGCAGTTGTGTCAATCACAATTTATTAAAGTTTGGGCGTTGAATGCGGGTGTTTTACTGGGTTTGGCTCCGCCCTGCGTGGTGGAAGCTACTCTAAAAGACTGTAATGGCGTTTGTAACCTTCATAACACTTTTTCTGTTTTGAATTATAAAATGTTCTATTTTTTCCGAAATTGTATGTATATAGAAGGTTTCAGTGTGTATGTTCACTTATTTCAGTCCCTATGTCGTCCATATTAAAATATGCAAAACATTTTATAGTTCGGAATGACTTAAACGTCTTAACCAATATACACCCAACTTCAGAAATAAAAAATAGTTGCTAAGATCTAGACACAAGGTTTATCACTGAAACCTCACGTGTGACAATGCACAGTCCAAAGATTGAACCCCGGAGGACAGAACAAGTTTTAATTGCCACCCCTTCGCTTCCTTCACACACTCATCACGCTCCCGTCCATCGCCGATCCATTACCTGGTTTGATCTATGTCTGATTTTTCGTGACCAAAGTGTCGCGCCTTACGACATGATAACTGTTAGAAATATATTTGATTGGTCCATGTGGAATTTCATAATAAATTTCTAAGATCCAAAGTGTATCAAGAGATGGAGTTGAAAAGTTTTAATCCCACATTGCTAGTGGGAGGAGAGTCAGACCACTGATAGTGGAGTATCCTTCCTCCACGAAATGATCGGGATAAAAGAGAAAGAAAACATCATACTCGCTTGGTACGGGCATGCAACATGCGTATGAATGGAAATCGATATGTTATCTTGCAGCGCGCGATCTCCTTCTACCGTTTAATTATTTTGTTTTTTGGCTGTTAAGTTTGTGAGCTGGAAAGCTAGTCGGTTTATATCAAGATTGTAACACGATACCTTTCGGTTATTGTCTGATCATATGACCTATCTACGACAACCAAACATACATCAAACCGAGCTAGGTCGTCTCCTCTCTTTTTTTGTGCCGAGTCTACTTCATCTGGAGCACCGACAATAGCAGAGCAAGTCTCCAGAACCTCTTACCCTAGTATATGGGAGATGGCGAATCAGGTTTTGAAAAGCTCTTCGCGCGGTTGCTCGCTTTTTTCATTCACAATTTGTCGACTGTTCAAAGTCGGGTCTTCAGCACCGTATTTTTTGACAAGTCTTCGCTATCATTAACAATGTTACCGTTGCACCGACGACTAATTATCATATCTACCATCGATCAATGGTGACGTATTCCCATCCAATCTGTAATTACTACTGTTGCTGCGTATGTACATCTACTGTAATATATCTACTAGTATGTTCGAACTATAGTAGTTGATTTAATGATGATTTGTATTATGAAATTAATCATGAACGTACTTGACTAATTATCCTACAACATGGTTCGTATGCATTCAGTATATGTACGCCAAGCTATCGTAGTAACATATTCTCAGCATTAAAAAAGGGAGCGGAAATAGGTATTTCAAGCAACAGAAACAGATCAAACTTGAACTGCAGGTAAGTGGTTCAAATCATCGAAACGTGATACAGTACTAATAGGGCATGCGGGGTACGAAAATAATTCAACATGCATGGACGGAACAAGGTGAACTGCAGGTAATAGGAGTATCTTTGTTGCATCTTCTTTATTCAGATCAGGGTACGCCAGAGATCCCGCCGCAGTACAAGTGATGCTGCTACTTCTCAGTAGGCAGGAGCACGCTGCTGAGTGCACCACGAGTCAGCATTGCAGCCCTCAGAAGCTTCAGAACCTGTTTACCAGCAAAACCACGACAGTAAGTGAGAAGAAAGAATCTGAAACAGTAAGAAGATTGGGCCACATTTTACGAGTCAAGGCGGTCAACTTTATTTCAAGCATGATTTGTTTAACAGTTGTGGGGATCTACCTGGGATCTGTCAAGAGTTAGCTCTTTCTCCACAAGCTTCCCCTTTGGAATCTTGGCTGCACGTATGGCTTGGAGACTATTGGCCAAGGAGAAATGGAAGATTTGCAGACCGTCGGTCACCATAAAGTTTGTGGAACCTTCCTTAATATAAGCTCTACAAGTACCTCCTTTGACTGGTTCTTTTGGATTCACCTCGTGATTGTAACCCGAGACTTTTCTTGGAGGTAATTCTTCCACTTGAAGTACATTGCTGCTGCACCCAAAGAAAGGGGCCAGCTTCGGAGACAGAAGCAAGCTCCTGCGTTCTTGCCTTGTGCAAACTTCCTCATTTACACTCTTGTACAGATTGTCAATGCTTCCGTTTGGTGACCATTCACCAAATGCTTTTATTATGGATCCAAGTGGAATGCAAAGGAGGCCAAAGAAAAGATCAACGAACTCGTGCCCAACTTCAGCATACAGAACTGAGGTATCATCATTTGTGTGAATAAGCCTCATCTTTATTGCTTTGAACATGGTCTCAGCCTCATCGGCTGGTTCTGCCAAAAGAATCTCGGGAAGTTGAGAAACATTATTCGTAGCATCGGGTGTGATACCAACATCAAAATAAAGGCCAGATAAAGGTTGCTTTGACAGCAGGGATCTCCCAAGCAAGTTAATTATCTGGATGAAATATAACATGAAAATATGAACAAATGATCTAATTTGCACTGATAATTTTTTAAGGTAGAGACACGTACCTTATTGGAGTTGAGCTCTAGGACCACTTCCTCGATATTCGCTTGTTCCTGAAGCCCAAGCTTGTCCATCAGGGAGAACATAAGAGCAGTGGAAGATGGAGCAACCTGAAGATCATCCGTGATGATGAACTTCGTGCGACTTTTGGTAAAAATCTCGTCCGAAGTGTTCTCCTCTGAATATTCTCTGAGACTTTTATCCATGGTACTACAAAACGGGCAACTGACATCAGGGACTGAGCTGAAGTACCCCATATGGCGGCCACAGGCAAAAAACTGTGTTATGTCGTCAACGTCGACTTTAAGCCGATCCAAGTGGACTCCAGCAGCACTGCGGGGATAAAGAAGCATGGTCCTGCATGGCTTCGTTTGGAAGTGATCTTCGCTCAGATTCTCCACGTTCTTGTACAGCTCGTCAAGGCAACCTACTTGAGACTGCTTGCCGAGAAGACGAACGATGGTGCCGAGGGGCAGCGTGAGGAAACTGAAGAGGACGTCGACGAACTCCCGGTCAGATTCTGCAAACAGCACCCTCTTCTTCTCATTGTCGACGAACAGCTTGACAGCGACGGTTGATTCGCCATCGCTCGACATGGTGGCTGAAAGTATGTTGATGGGTGTTCTAACTTCTTTCCGGTGAGGAAGGATATTACTAGAGATACGCGATCCTTTAAATATCATCCGATGCACACATGATGGCTGCTTTGCGTGGCATTGGTAGTAGTAACACAAGAATTAAATGGTTGAGTAGAATGTGAAGGGTGCGCAAGGCTCCATGCGAAGAGTCTCCTCCTGAAAGGCTAATCTGCAATTCTTGATGCTGTTCTTTACACTTCCCTACAGGAAGACGTTGAGCTCCGTTGAATTATTTCTTCACGGAAACTGCTGCGAGCCACGATCGATGGAAGGCGTATGGTCTAATTTTCTCCCTATATCTTACTATATATCAAAGCCAACCGTTTCAACCTCCCACCGAAGTGGCCACGTCGCCCGCATTCTTCTCGGCCGTCCGATCGGCTGGCAACGGCCCACGTTCGCAGATAATCGCACTTCTACAGTGCTCGGTGGGAGGACCAATTTGTAATTCGCGAAAAGATCGGGGGTTTCCGTGCAAAAACGTCACTGCAGCGCAACATCTTGCAAAAAAGACCCCTCAAAGGACTAATTCGTCAATTCAACAAATCTCAGGGACCTTTGTATAAAAACGCCGCGGAGCCCGGCCACCGATGACGTCACCGCTGACGTCACCGCGTGTCTAGGCTGGGCCGACTGCTGGGCTGGGCCGCGTACTGTGCGTCTGTCTCGGCCTTTTTTCTTTTTTTTTCTCTCTTTTTTTTTCTTTTCCCAAACCTTTAACAGTTTTTAAAATATATCTCAAAATCAATAAAATTTCTCCAAATCAAAAGTTTATGTAGAAACACTAGATTCTTTTCTAAAATATTCCAACATTTTCAAAAACAATAGATTTTTTTTAAACAAATTTTGAAAAATCCAAATCAATGAATTTTGAAACAAATCTCCAAACCGATTCAAACCACTTTCTAAAAAATTTGGGAAAAATAAAAAATAAAAAAATATCCACTCCAAAACAATATCTTTAAACTATAGATTTTTTTAACAGATTTTGAAAAATCCAAATCAATAAATTTTGAAACAAATCTCCAAATCAACTCAAATCACTTTCTAAATATTTGAATAGTTTTTTGAAAAATAACCACTCCAACTACTTTGTGATCTTTTCCAAACTTTTCGATTTATTTAAACAATTTCCAAAAAAAATATTAAAAAAACGCAAAACAATATCTCTGAATATATCCATCAGAAAAAATATGAATAATATATCAAAACGTTCATACAAAATACATGCTGACTACTTATGCTAAACTTACGTCATACAATCACAACTCAAATACGAATATTCAAAAAAACTTCAAAAAATGCTAACTCTTCGTATTTCAACATCTCTCAAAACATCCACAAATTTTAAATAACGATATTTTCAAATTTGCATTTTTTACAACACGGGTGCGGCATGAATTAACACTACAAACAAATTTGAATATTCTAAAATATCATTTGCCTTCAAAATCTAACCATTTTACAAACGTCAAAATAATTAGAATAAAAAAAAACTTTTCAATTCGACTAATTTTCACAATCTAAATAATTTTCCAAACACAGACTCCCTTTGCATTCAAACAATTCTCAAAATATACGTAACTTTTAAACGTCGCTGATTTCAAAATCAAATCTTTACCGCACAGGTGCGGCGGTGCCGCCGCACCAATTTACCTAGTATAACTTAAAAGCGAGTTCTTACAATTCCGGACACGGTGTTTTGGCTCATGGGTCTAGATACACCCGTTATGTAAATGTTTTTTAACTATATTTTAAAATGTCAAAAAATTCAAAATAAAAAATTCGGGTATACATCCAGACAATTTATGTTCGTACAAAAAGTTTCGCTAAAAAAAAGATATTTTTTGTGGGCTGTGCTAAAAAACAAAAAAATGTCTCGTACAAAGTCTCATTTTGGAGCACTGTGATTTGTCTTTTTTACACAGACCACAAAAAATATCATTTTTCCATGAAACTTCGTGTGTCAACATACAATATTCGGATGTACACCCGGGATTTTGTTTTGGATTTTTTTGACATTTTGAAATATGGTTTTTATTTAATGGGATCATCTGATCCTACTACCCAAAACTGATTACCGGTTCTTACAAGTGTAGAATGGGAACGGAAATTTTGCGTAATAACTGTGTTTGCTCTGACTCGATCGAAATCAAATCATATGCCGTTTCTAATTGATTCAGCCATCCAGTCCCACTTAGGAAATACCTTGTGTCTGTCTTTTGAAATTTCCTGACTTTGGCAGGATAAAAATATTTTAAGATGGTGGTGGGCAAATGGGGGGCTATATCCGCCGGTGTTGCATAGTCGGAAGATGGCAAAATAAGATTAGACATTTTAGGAGCTTTATTAAGAGATGAAAAAAAATGAAAACATGAGTAGTATATAAAAAGGAAAAAAGAAAAGCTTATGGCTATCATTGATGAGTTTGATCAAGAAGCTGAAAAGGACCCTCTTAGTGCAGCCGAGCGGGCAGCATTGAGAATGCAAATGATAAACTTTCACACTTAGGCATGATGAGGAGTATAAGTGGCTCAGAGGGCCAAGGATGAGGAACAAAAAATGTCATTTTTCCATGAAACTTCGTGTGTCAACATACAATGTTCGGATGTACACCCGGGATTTTGTTTTGGATTTTTTTGACATTTTGAAATATGGTTTTTATTTAATGGGATCATCTGATCCTACTACCCAAAACTGATTACCGGTTCTTACAAGTGTAGAATGGGAACGGAAATTTTGCGTAATAACTGTGTTTGCTCTGACTCGATCGAAATCAAATCATATGCCGTTTCTAATTGATTCAGCCATCCAGCCCCACTTAGGAAATACCTTGTGTCTGTCTTTTGAAATTTCCTGACTTTGGCAGGATAAAAATATTTTAAGATGGTGGTGGGCAAATGGGGGGCTATATCCGCCGGTGTTGCATAGTCGGAAGATGGCAAAATAAGATTAGACATTTTAGGAGATTTATTAAGAGATGAAAAAAATGAAAACATGAGTAGTAAATATAAAAAGGAAAAAAGACAAGCTTATGGCTATCATTGATGAGTTTGATCAAGAAGCTGAAAAGGACCCTCTTAGTGCAGCGAGCGGGCAGCATTGAGAATGCAAATGATAAACTTTCACACTTAGGCATGATGAGGAGTATAAGTGGATCAGAGGGCCAAGGATGAGGATGCTTTTGGAAGTAACACGAAGTACTTTCACCTTGTGGCGAATGGTAAGCATAGAAAAAAGATGTTCAATTGGAGCATGATTCCTTATTTTACATGTTATCCAGAGAGCTATGCTCATAGCTCTAGATCCACATGTGGTGTCTCCTCTTGTCGGATGCGCGACAACAACTTTGGACTCTGGATGCACTCGATTGATGGCGATCGTTCGGGCTATCTTCAACCTGCCTGGCTGACGACAAACTAGCAAAATTTGTGATGCGTAGTCGCCATTGTGTTTTTTTCTGTTCCGCTCGCTGATTTTTGTAATGACTTTAAATGACCCGTTAGCTTTGATGTCTTGTACAAATATTTTTTTACTTATTGATTTTTGAAAAGATGTGTGCATCATCTTGATGCAAACCGTGGTGATATTCCCTTTTCAAATAAAAGGAGCATGATGGAGGAACCATAGTGGGATTAAAAATTGTATTACCCAACATTATAAGAGATTATTTGGATCACTGGATCCTTCCATTTCTCTTTTATAGAGGAGGTTAATGACAATATGCCAAAAAAAAATCCCTGAGCAGAATGTCATCCTTATAGCTAAGTTCAAAGAAGAGGAGGTGTACGATGCCATTTTCTAAATGGAACATAACAAAGCTCAAAGCTCAAGTACCTTATGGGTTTCCGGGTAAGTTTTACCAAGTTTTTTGGAACACAACAGAGCACAATAATGACTTGAGGGTTATGTTTGTTCAGTCACAAAATGGAGAGTTTCCTTTTTTAAATTTAAACTTTGGAGCGATTACTTTAATCTCAAAAAAAGAAAATGTGGTACAAATCAAAAAGGATCTACCAATATGGCTTCTCAACGTACTTTTAATATATTTTTTACCAAAGTTGGCATAAATTGGATTACTAAAATTACGTATAAGTTGATTAGACATACATAGACGGCTTTCCTGTCAGGAACAAATATCCTAGAGGGGTTGTCATCCTGCACGAAACCGTCAATGATGATCTTCATAGGAAGAAAATGGATGGTTTGCTTTTGAAGATTGATTTTGAAAATGTGTATGAGAAAGTGAATGACCCATCTTGTTGTTTGCGGATGAAAGAATTCCATCAAAGCGGTGCAAATGGGCCGGGAAGTTTGTTTAGGGGGGAGCGTGGGAATAAAATTCAATGATGACATTGGATATTATTTTCAAACTAAAGAAAGGCTTGATCCATGGGGATCCGTTGTGTCCTATGCTATTCAACACAGTGGTCGATATGCGGCAATCCTTATTACTTTTTTTTAACTGGGTATTCCTCATTACTCGTGCAAATGAGGATGGTGACTTGGTGAGGTAGGTGTCCTCATCCTACACCTAGTGGAGGGCAGAGCTTGCATTTTACAGTACATGTACGACACTATATTATTCATGGAACGTGATTTACAAAAGACTTTAATATGAAATTAATAATGTGTTGTTTGAACAATTACCTGAATTGAAAATAGATTTCAACAAAAGTTAGTTGTACTGCTTTGGAAAGGCAATGGACGAGGAATAACAGTATAATCAAATATTCGGTTGTGAGTCGGGCTCTTTTCCTTTTTAGCTACCTTGGTGTTCATATACATTAGAGGAAGTTACATAATTCTGAGCGACACCCGGTTGAAAGCCTCTTCGAAGGAATGATTGGATGTTAGAAGGGAAAGTTGTTCTCATATGGCGATATAATTGTTCTCATCAACTCCGTTCGAACAATTCTACTAATGTTTGTGTATCACTAGTACAAAACCTCACTTTGCAGACGGGACCTAAAGCCGGTCAAACCAAAAAAAAATTACATCCGTCTGGGACATATCTCCTCAAGCGGTTCTTATTTCTGGCCGTCTCTAATATAACATGCGACGGCTGAAACTCTCCGCCGTCTCCCATACAAATCGATTCGAGACGGTTAGTAAACGTCGCCGTCTGAGATGGATTTCTCGCGCGCTGAATGAAAGGAACAGAACTGAAGACACAAGTGCGCGTGGAAACGTGTACAAAATCATGAAGAAGACAAATGCGCGTGAAAACGTGTACAAAATCATGAACTGAGAACTGGGAATTAAACATATCGATCAGAGTTCATAACTTATATTACTAATATAATTAGTAGCAAAATACAATGATTTTCGTACCAAATCATCACCGCACCGGCGGCCGGCCGGCCTAATCCTCGATTAGATCGATCTTTCTCTAGCTACGATCGATCTCCCCGGCCGGCCTAGCTATCCTAGCAAAATATGTACCGTGCGCCCCTGCAGAACTCGCAAGCGAATATGTTATCGATCAATGGATGATCGATCGATTGGTCCTAGCCCCCGGCCGGATCGATCAAAGCTAGCTATCCTAGCAAAATATGTAAGCCTGATCTCGAGCTCTAATATACGTACTAGCTAGATCGAGCTGTACATACTACTAGATCGACCGCGCGCACGATCGATCGGTCGATCTAAACGATGAAATCGTCGTCATCCTCGATGGAGGAGCCCCAGCCGCCGTGGTCGGGCATGTCCTCATCAGATTCGGAGTAGTAGAAGGCCGCCGGCATGCCCTCGTCGTCGTCGTCGCCGCCTTGCCACCATCGGCGCCGGCATGTCCTCGTCGGAGTCTTCGTCCTCACTGTCCACCGCCACGGCCTCCAGTATTTCGCGGGTCTCCGCGACAAGGCCGGCGTCTGCCTTCATCTGCCCGATGAGTGCGGCGTCCACGCGCTCGCCCTGGATTTGCTGCTAGGCCGCGCGGTGCTCTTCCTCGACGGCCTCCAGACGGGCGAGTCCCTGGGCGCCGGCGCGTAGCCTCCATCGGCTGCCGCGACGGCCTGGCCCTCACCCTCAACGTCATTGCCCGCCGCCGAGGCCTGGCTCGACTCCACCACAACCTCGCCGCCAGCAGCCGCCGCCAAAGCCTGGCTCTCCACGCCCTCGCCGCCATCTGCCGCCGCCGCCACCACGCCCTCGCCGCCATCTGCTGCCGCCGAGGCCACCACGCTCGGCCGCTGCCGCGGCCAGGCGCGCCGGCACGCTTTGCGGCCAGCGCAGCCCGCTAGGAGCTCCACCACGGCCTCCGCCACGACCTTCGCAATGGCGAAGAAGATTGCCATCGCCCCGACATTGGCTGGCGGGCACATCTTCGACTGGGTCGTGGGCAGGTGGCGAGGCATGATGCGTGCGGCGGCGGGGCTTGGATTCACCGGTGAGAGGTGGATGCGCGCGGCGGCGGCTAGGGTTAGCTCTAGATGGAGGGAATCTCGGAGGGGATGGATTTCTACCGTCCGGCGGCGTAGTTAATAAAGCTCTCACAAGTCCGGAGGGGAATCTCGGGCGCTGCGCCGGCCGGCCGCGGGTCCCGGTGGGACCGGAGGTCATGTCCATTAATCCGGAGGTTTGGACAATGCGCCGTTCACACTGGAAAAAAATGGGGTCAAAGCCTGCTCATGCAGCCATGCGTGTGATCTGGTCATACATGTTAAAAAGTCCGGAGGGTACGGATGTTTAAAAATATGGAAAAGATCAAGTTTTCATATATTTTGGTATATTTTCTATATACGTGATAAATTATGAGCTATATGTATGCATCCATATTGTCTTGTTGTCTTTATATTGGGAAAATACTGCGATATAATTAGGTCAATAATATCCGGAGGGTCCGGCTATGATCCAATTTTTTGCTAATTTAATATACCAAACAAATATTTCTTCAAAATTTATACAATATTTTTTTTAATGCAACGTACGAGTAAATCTATATAAATGTATTTTTTTATAAATATATAGGGTTTACTTTCTGTATTTCACGAGTTAATGTAACATATATAGTCAATTTCATATTAAAATGAAATATGAGCAAAGGGCACACGTAAAAATTGATGTACATGGATGAATAATTCGTAGTATGGTACATCTATGAGCCCATTGTGTGAGACCGTAGAAATTACTCATATTTTGTGACAAGTTCTTTCATATGTCTGAAGTACAGCTGTAAAGAAGATATCGTTCTAAACACACCAGGCCTGTATGATACAAGTTTTTTACTACCTAATAAATTATCTTCGGTGTATGAACATATATTTCCTTCTACAACTCAATGTAATACTAATTAACACGCATAAATCATTTATATTCCCTTTTGTTCGAATATTTTGTAATTATTTGGATTATGGTAAATCTCGGACGGAACGAACATATCCGGACGGTGCGGAATGTGATTAACTGGCGGCAAAGTGAAAATTTCGGGCCCCAAATCGATAACGGGAAAGGGGAAATTTTCCCCTTTTGCCGCCACGCCACAAATCGAAATCTCGCCCACCTCCCCCTACCCCACCAAACCCTCGCCCGCCTCCCTCACTGGCCGCCTCCCCGCCGCCGCCCCCTCAGTACCCGCATCCCCGCCGCCGTTCCCTGTTGCTGCGCCGGTCCGCCGCCGTTCCCCGCGGCTGCGCCTCCCCACGGCCGGTCCCGCGCGTTTGCGCCTCCCCGTCGCCGTTCCCCGTCGCCGCGCCGGTCCGCCCCCGTCCCTGTGCCACCCCGTCGTCGTACGTGCCTCTTTCGGCCGCCCTCCGCACCGGCCCGTCCCCACAGCACACCTTGGCCTCTCCTTGGTTTGCTGCATGTTCTAACCCCTAGCTAGTTCTCATTTCCTTATAGAAATTGTGTTGCCCATTTTTAGGAATTTATGGTGCATGCTGATGCACCACCTTACGTGGATCTGTAGTTTTAATTTGTGATGCCCATTTCTACCACTTAAACTCCGTATATTTGTTTTAAAACTAGCTTGAATTACTATGATATAGGATACGTGATGCACATGTTAACTTGATTAATTAACAGGAAATGACGTGCCCATTATGCAAGAACGAGTGCTTTAGGCTCCTCAGTGGATCCAATTTTAGTGTTCCTCTGCAAGAGAGTCGTCACAGCAAGACATTCGTAAGTAGACTACAACTTCTAATTTTATAACGAGTTTCTGTTGCACATATTGAAGGAGATATGCCCTAGAGGCAATTAATAAAGTGATTTTATTTGTCATATCTCAATTGTTCATAATACGTTTTAATACCATGCTATAACTATATTACACGGAAACATTAATACACATGTGGTATGAAAACAACCAGGTCCCTAGTAGCCTCTATTTAACTAGTTCGTTGGGTAACAGATGATCAAGGTTTCCTGATCATGGACAATGGTGTCGGTTAACAATGGAGTCATATCATTAGGTGAATGATTTGATGGACATACCCAAAATATAGAAACGTAGTATTCATACCTTCGACTGTGAAATCATATCAAATCTCTGCTTCTGAAAGATACGGCTGATCGCATCAAACGGCATGACTTATATAGCGTGACAATAAATGTGAAACTTTTGGGTATCGGAAGGAAGCAGTAGAAGCGAGTGATCAAGAGCGGGAATTGCCAATCCACATAGCAGGATAGATACTCTGGGCCCACTCGGTGAGATTACATCAATGAGCTTGCAAGCATGTGACTAGGTCACGGGGATGTAATATCACAGACGAGTAAAGATAGATTTGTCAATGGCGAGGTCATGCTCGGTAATCGTGATACCGGAGAACGACGCTCAGACAATCTAAGTATCGCTAGGCAAGAGGATGAGACTGGACGTCTAAAGGTTCAAACGATAAGAAAGATATTCGTGGACACACAGAGGCTATCATGGATATCCAGATCCCGCTGTTAGTCATTGATCGGAGAGGATGTCTCGATCATGTCTGGAGTGATCCCGAACCGTGGGGTAACACACTTAAGGGTGGGTGACGATTAGATTGGATTTAGAGAGAAAAGAAACCGAAGACTCCGGAAGTGTTCCGGACATGTCCGATGGAGATCGGAGGGTAACGAAAGATGTTTCAGGGTCCGAATGAATTAAATAATATATATTTAATATTAATAAGTGTTATTAGTGATTAAATATATTTTTTATTTAATTAATTTCGAATTTAAAAAGGCATTAAACCTAAATGGGCCTTAGAGGCCCATTAGGGGAAAAACCCCAAAGGGAAAAGAGAATAAAAGGGGGAGGGCCGGCCGGCCTAGGTGGGCCACATGGGGCCCACCTAGGGCCGGCGCACCAAGCCATGGCCGGCTGGTCATGTGGGAATAGTCCCACATGGCCAGGCCAGCAAGGTTGGCTGCCCTCCTCCGCCTTTATATAGGGGTGCCCCCTTGCCTAGAAATTCACCCCAATTCTCCTTCTCCTTCTCTCCTACCTTGAGCGTGGTTCTGTTTCTGGAGCTGCGTAAGAGGAGAGATGTTTCTCCACCACACGCACACCGCCGTGCTGCTGGGTCCAAGTCTTCGCTTCCGCTGCTCTGCTGGATCTGGAGCCCGGAGGTCGTCATCTACACCGTACGTGTGTGGAACTGCGAGGTGCCATTGCTTGGCACTGGAAGTCGTCTTCTTCCTCTACTCGACCTTGAGGTCGGCTACGTCGGCTTCATCATCACGCGTCGTCATCGAAACAGATCTTTTGATCGTCGACGCTTATGGTCTACAAGGGTATGTATTCCGTTCTCCTCCGTATAGTATATCTGCATAGTATAGATCTTGGCTAGTTTATGGTTATCGTCGGTAGGAAATTTTTTGTTTTCTGTCTACGATACCCTTCAGTGGTATCAGAGCCGATCTATGCGTAGATATATCTATACGGTTAGAACACATGTTGAATGTGGGCATCGATTCTACATTTGTTACCCTCTCGCGTGTACTTGTTTATATCGCTGTATTGTCGGATGAAGCGGCCCGGACCGACTTTATGCGTACTCTTACGCGAGACTGGTTCCACACTTGACATACGGCTTGCACCGTATATGTGGCTGGCGGGTGTCTGTATCTCCTACAATAGTTGATATTGCACTTACAATGGAGGGCCCCAAAAGGGGTGTAATAGATACAATTGTCTTATCGATGTTGTGGTGGTTTTCATAGGTAAGAAACGGTTCTTGTGCGGAAGCCCTAGTGATGGCCCTTCACGTAGTTACCTGCGTGAAAAGTAAATGGGTTAGGTTGAGACTCC
Source organism: Poa pratensis (assembly GCA_947311845.1). Lineage (NCBI taxonomy): Eukaryota > Viridiplantae > Streptophyta > Magnoliopsida > Poales > Poaceae > Poa > Poa pratensis. The sequence goes on along the minus strand of CAMZMU010000050.1, from coordinate 20,128,035 downwards.
AAGTGCAGAGTGTGTAGTAAGTGGAAGACGTGTTTTCCCCACGAGGGGTGACTCGAGGGTTTAATGTCGAACTCTCGGGGAATCAGTAGTGAAGATTTATCTTTCCTATCCTTCTTTTGGTTACCTACAAAACAAAGTAAATGTTTTGGTCCTCAACCTCACCTAGTGGTTGTCAAGCACAAGGTGTGAGAATGATATCAAGATAATATGCAATGCAAACAAGAAATAAATATGCAATGGTGGTAAATAAATATGCAAGGATGGTGGTAGCAATGATAAATGATATTTTTGGGTTTTATATGATGAATGCAAGATGTAAAAGTGTTTTTGTATTTTCGGATTTTTAAATGGCAGAAAATGGTAAAGTGGTAAAAGTGGTTGGAAAGGTGTTTCTTATGATTAAAAATGGACCGGGTTCATGGTTTCACAAATGCACTCTCTCTTTAATAAAGTGGTAGATAATGGAACACTAGAATTGACATATGAGATTGCAACACAACAGTTTAATGACAAGTTATAATTATATGGGCATCACGTCCTAACATAGAGACCTTTTGGTTATTAGTCTCTCTTATACTGCACCAAGATGCGAACTAAATCATAACACCTCAGTAATTAAGATAACTCAGAGTATAGCAATAAGTATCATGACATGAAGTTAAAATAAGAACATGCTAGATCTAGTCATGGAGGAAGTGGCAATGGTCACACCCACACCTCCGGTAGCATGGTATTTCTTTTTATCCCTAGTGAGGCAACAACGTAAGGTAGAGATACCCAAGTGGATCGCAGAACTTTCTCTCACGTTCACTGCACTAGCCACCCCCCGTTACTCCAACTAATGCACACGTTCCCCCTCACACGCTCTCATAAATATGCTTGATCATCACAAGTAAATAAGAACGGTGTACATAATATGCATCTAGTTTCATAACTGAAACAAAACCATTGCAATCTCAAACATATATTAACTCATAAAAAGATCCACCACAAAGGTATTACATAGATGACCGTAATCATGTTCAGCAGCTCATACGGTACTAATTAGTGAAGCTCGAGAGAGAGAGAGATACATAAGTTACTTCCACAAACCCATAGTCCAGAGGTGGACTACTCCCTCTTCATCATGGAGACGGTGGAGAAGTCGTTGGAGAAGATGGAGACCACGCCGGCAGCGCCCCGCCGGAGTTTTCCCCCTCCAATCTGCAGCTCCAGGTCTCTGTTTCGGTGCTTCTGTGTTTCTGCGGCGCTCCTTCCAGAGAACGTCGGGGGGTATTTTTATAGTTGGTTTTAGGTCAAAACCGAGTCGGTGGAGGAAAGATCTACGGCAGCGGAGCTCCGAGGCCCAAAAGGGGGGTCCCACGCGGCCCAGGTACCTGGCCGCGTGGGCCCACTCAACTTTTGCCTCCGGCTTCCTTTCGTGCGCTTCCTTGGCTCCTACGCTTTGTTCCTTCCAAAAACTGATGCCCGTAAAATATTAGGTCATTTGGACGTCGTTTGGGTCCCTGAAACATTAAAATATAGAAAACAGGGTTTTATGACTGTGCAGGGTTAATTCCATAAAAATAGGAAATATACCAAATATTCCCAAAATCATTATAAAACAGTGATATAACCCTTATATGATGCAAATATGACTGAAATATAAGTAAAATAATGCAAAGTTCATGTATGCATTTTACATGCATCAACATCCCCAAGCTTAACCTATACTCGTCCTCGAGTATGAAGGTGATAAAACTAACATGGACTTTGCATTTTAATACTATCAATGGATATCAAAGATGATTACTATTGCTACATAGAGTAAAATGATTCATTCTTAAAAGGAGTAGCAATATGCAAGATAGTTTATGAAGTGATATCAAGTATTCAATGCAAGGATGTTCAATGATAATTCACAAAGTGTAACATAAAAGAAAGTACTATGGACCACATGTATGCATAATGAAAAGAAAGAACATCCTATAATGGCCATGGAGTATTGATGAAAATCTGAATATAAAAGGTGGACACTTTGGAAAGATATATATGAGTAGAGGTAAAGCATGAATAAGTTTCATCTAAATTCTAAACTTCTCTACTTAAGTTAATGATTGTAATGTGGTAATCCTTGGTGTCAAGCTCTCATTCCCCTATCATAGCATCTTGAATGATTAAGTTTAAAGTGAAAGCAAATATGAGTAGTGTGCTTGACAAAGTACAGGTTGAAAGTCTCATGTCCTTGAATACAAGTACCTACTCCATGTGTTACTCAACTTGGGAAACAAAGCAAGTTCAAGTTAAATATCATTGTAACTAATAATAGTATCATTAAGAGCGTCAACTGGGGTACCTCTTGTCCCAGGATATGGAACAAGCCCATATCAAAATGATAAGACAAACAAACACAATGAACAATCTCAACACCCTTTTTATTTACCATTAGATAGCTTTTTATTGTAAGGTGTATCACAGAAGGTTCACCATAGCATGTGATGCATGTAAAATGCATACATGAACTTTGCACTTTAATTGCTTATATTCCAATCATATTTGCATCATATAAGGGTTATATCAATGTTTTATCATGATTTTTGGGAATATTCATTTATTCCCTATTTTTATGGAATTAACCCTGCACAGGCAGAAAACCCCGTTTTCTTATTTTAATGTTTCAGGGACCCAAACGTCAACGAAATCACCTGGAAATTTACGGGCGTCAATATTTGGAAGGAAGAAGACCTGTGGGCGAAGGAAGCGAACAAGCGGAGGCCCGAGGCCCGAACGGGGGTGGCCCACGCGGCCAGGTACTGTGGCCGCGTGGGGCCCACCCGTTTGGCCCTCGTGGCTCCGTTGCCGTCGATCTTCGCTCCACCGACATAGTCTTGACCTAAAAACGCCTATAAAAAAGGTCCCCCGACGTTATCTGGAAGGAGCGCCGCACAAACACAGAAACACCGAAACGGAGATCAGGAGCTGCAGATTGGAGGGGGAAAACTCCGGCGGGGCGCTGCCGGCGTGGTCTCCATCGACTTCTCCACCGTCTCCATGATGAAGAGGGAGTAGTCCACCTCTGGACTATGGGTTTGTGGAAGTAACTTATGTATCTCTCCTCTCTTGAGCTTCACTAATTAGCACCGTATGAGCTGCTGAACATGATTACGGTCACCGTTGTAATACCTTTGTGGTGGATCTTTATGAGTTAATATATGTTTGAGATTGCAATGTTTGTTTCAGTTATGAGTATAGATGCATATTATGTACCCCGTTCTTGTCTACTTGTTTTGATCAAGCATGTTTATGAGAGCGTGTGTGGGGGAACGTGTGCATTAGTTGGAGTAACGGGGGGTGGCTAGTGCAGTGAACGTGAGAGAAAGTTCTGCGATCCACTTTGGTATCTTTACCTTACTTTGTTACCTCACTAGGGATAAACTAAAATACCATGCTACCGGGGATGTGGGCGTGACCATTGCCACTACTCCATGACTAGATCTAGCATGTTCTTATTTTCACTTCATGTCATGATACTTAATGCTATACTCTGAGTTATCTTAATTACTGAGGTGTTATGATTTAGTTCGCATCTTGGTGGAGTATAAGAGAGGTTAATAACCAAAAGATCTCTATGTTAGGACGTGATGCCCATATATCTAAGTAACTTGTTATCAAACCCTGTGTTGCAATCTCATATGTTAACTTTGTGTGTTCCATTGTCTACCACTTTATAAAGAGAGAGTGCATTTGTAAAACCATGAACCCCAGTCCATTTTTAATCATGAGAAACACCTTTCCAACACCATATACCACTTTTCTATTTTCAGCCATCATTAAATCCGAAAATACAAAAATACTTTTCATCTTGCATACATCATTCAAAACCCAAAAAATATCATTTATCATTGCATCCACCATCATTGCATATTTATTTCTTGTTTGCATTGCATAACTATCCTGATATCATTCTTACACCTTGTGCTTGACAACCACAGGTGAGGTTGAGGACCAAAACATCTAACCTTGTTTTGTAGGTAACCAAAAGAAGGATAAGAAGATAAATCTACCACTTCAGATTCCCCGAGAGTTCGATATTAAACCCTCGAGTCACCCCTCGTGGGGAAAACTGTCTTCCACTTACTATACACTCTGCACTTGGAGTCTCAACCTAATCCCGTTTACTTTTGCAGGTATCAAAGCCTTGCTCTTCGGGACCATCAAGACGTTTTCTGGCGCCGTTGCCGGGGAATCGTAGCTGAGAGATTTATCCAAGGGTGATCACAATTACAATAATGTGCTCTAGTAGTAATTATAATCACTAAGTTTAAATATGGGGTTTATTCCAAATAATGCCATAAATATAATGGGGACCCCATTTAACTTGTTGATCATGTTCAATGCTTCTAGGGTGCATTTAAAATGTCATATCATCATTTTTGTATGCATTGCACAATGGCCATGTGTGATTGTTGTTTTTGCTTTCCGGTGTTGTTTGCTCTCCGGTAGATCACGAGTTGGGAGTTGAGCATCATTACTCCGACGAGCAGTTTGACTACTTCGCTCAACAAGGCAAGCGTAATCCCCCCTCTGAGCATATCTTATCCTGTGTTTCCGCAAATATTTTCTCCACTATAATATTGCATGCGGTTCCAAATGTCAATTTGCTTGGATTAGAGTATCCTATAGTTGCATTAAGATTCCGATGCCATTACCTGTTTCCCTCCTATTAACCATAGGTTTGTATTGTTGGCCTGAGCTACTTAACTATGCTATGTTGATGCTTAGCCATGCTTAGTAAATGTTTAGCTGTACTATGGATGGTTGATGTTGGAAACAGGTGTTGAGATGTGCGGTTGATGGTGGAGAATTGTGGAGACAGGTAATAAAATGCTTAAAGGTGGGGATGAGAGGCCACTGTGGTTGTGGTGCTTTGTCTCGTTCCCGTCGCCTAGGTGCGAGTTCTTTACCTCTTGAACCAAGACTGAGCGTGCAACCATGCGTGAGGCCTATGCATTCACAGTGCAGGAACCCTCATAGACTAAATAACTCGGGCGGGGCTAGCCAGGGTCCTCTAGTTCGGGATTCCATTTGCGCGTGTGGTGGCTCTAGGTTGACGAGGGAATATCTCCCCGGCAATAGTGCCAGAAACAATGCTTGTACGTCACACGTCAGTTGGGAACCCCAAGAGGAAGCTATGATGAGTGCAGCAGTAAGTTTTCCCTCAGTATGAAACCAAGGTTTAATCGAACCAGTAGGAAAATGAGGTTTGCTTCGAAGGTGTTGGTGAAGGAGTGTAGTGCGGCGCAACACCAGGGATTCCGGTGCCAACGTGGAACCTGCACAACACAACCAAATTACTTTGCCCCAACTTAACAGTGAGGTTGTCAATCTCACCGGCTTGCTGAAAACAAAGGGTTAAACGTATCGAATGGAAAATGATGTTTGTTTGCATAAAACAGTAGAGAACAATGATTGCAGTAGATTGTATTTCAGATGTAAAAGTATGGACCGGGGTCCACAGTTCACTAGTGGTGTCTACTATGAGATTCATTTGGGCATTACGACAAAGTACATAGACCGCTATCCAGCATGCATCTATGCCTAAATAGTCCACTTTCCGGTTAACATCCGTACCCCTTCCAGTATTAAGTTGCAAGCAACAGACAATTGCATTAAGTAATGTGCGTAATGTAAACAATACATTTATCCGTGAATAAAGCATTGCTGTTTTACCCCTAGTGGCAACAACACATCTACAACCTTAGAACTTGCTGTCACTATCCCAGGTTAAATAGAGGTTGAACCCAACTATCATGCATAAATACCCCATCTTGGAGTTACAAGTATTCACTTGGCCAAGGCTTCAACAAGTAACGGAGAGCATGCAAGATCACAAATGACATAGACATGATAATATAATATTCAGCTCCACATAGGTATCAATATAAGTCAGATCCCAGCAAACACAACATGTAGCATTACAATAAGATGATCTTGATCATGATAGGCAGCTCACAAGATCTAAACATGATGGCACAAGTGGAGAAGACAACCATCTAGCTACTGCTATGGACCCATAGTCCAAGGATGAACTACTCACGCATCACTCCGGAGGCGGGCATGGCGATGTAGAGCCCTCCGGTGATGATTCCCCTCTCCGGCAGGGTGCCGGGAAGAGCTTCAGAAACCCCCCGAGTTAGGGTTGACGACGGTGGCGGCAGCGAATATGTTCTGGATGAAAGGCTCGGTGTTTTAGGGTTTTCGCGTCTCGGGGAATAAATAGGCGATGGGGCGATGTCGGCGGACCCCCGAGGGGCCCAAACCACCAGGTGGCGCGGCTGGGCCCACTGCCGCGCCTGGGTGTGGTTTGGCCACCTCGTGGCTCTCCTTCGTCTCTCCTTCGGACTCCGTGTACGTGCTGGAAAAATAGGGACCTGGCCTTTTGTTTCGTGCAATTCCGAGAATATTTCCAGAAGTAACTTTCTGAAACCAAAAACAGCAGAAAACAGGGAACTGGCACTGTGGCATCTTGTTAATAGGTTAGTCCCAGAAAATGCATAAAAGTGATACGAAGTGTATATAAAACATGTAGCAAATGGTATAATATAAGCATGGAACAGCAGAAATTATGGATACGTTGGAGACGTATCAGCGTGCGTGATGATGGTGGGATGAACTGAGATGAGGATGGTGGTGTTAGGAAAATGTGTGGCCGTGGGGCGGGTGTTGCAGGCACTGGCTGCCCTGCCGCCACTGATGATCCTGGAAAGTCCTTAACGAGGGAGAAGTCGACACCGCTCCCACCCAGCCGGCTTTCCAAGGAAGAGAGCTAATTGTACAGGTAATGGGCCGGACGGTACGCGTGGCAAACATTGTACACCCCTGCAGGGTAAATCTTTTTGAAAAGCCGTGTCCACGGTTACGGACGACTTGGGAAAGGACGATAAGATCATAGAATAACTTGAACGGAATGATTAAAAACTGGGTACTAGAGGTACCACTCAAGAATGTAAGGTTGACTTCCTCGAGGGTGATTCGGGGAGGTGCCTTTGATGAACAGGTACAGTGGTTGATGATGGTAGATGTTGAGAAAGGTTATCAAAGAAAAGAGTACTTCTTACCTCTTTTTGAAAATACTCTGATTAGTCGATGCCATTGAGTTATGTTTTTCATAAATAAAATCAGTTTTATGCAAAACAGCCAAATAACTTTGAAAGCCTCATCGAGCTAAAGCTCTATATATATAATCTTGCGAGTTCGTCGAAGTCAACGTCATTTACTTTGTTTCAGAGGAGGACTTCACCGACCTCGAAGGTGGGTTCTTTGTGGACGTCGACGAGTAGTCTGGGGTTCCCAGGTGGCAGCTTGGGACATCCCGGAACAGCTGGCGCTGGAGGTTTATCTGCAGGCCTCTTAGGCCATAATTTGGTTCTTGTTGTTTAGAACAACCTAATTTGCATCCGCTTGTTGTAATGTTGGGTCTGTGACCTCTGGTTGTCATTTGCTATCTTTCTCTATTATAAGAGTTGAACTATAATGATTTGTGTCGTAGAGTCTGTGATGTGCCAGTTGCTCCACAAGTCTTGATCTCTCTATTATGCTTTGATAGTTGAGCCTGTGTTAAGGCATCAATCGGGGTGTTGCGTTGCCGGTTATTCCGAGCAACGCCTGCCAAAGGTTTTGGCCGGGATTGGTAAACCCGTAACCTCCGGTTGTATCGCTTAACCGGTGACACTCAGCATCACAGTATAGCAGTCGGGTCAGGGCGCCACAGGTGAAAAGTTGCCATTACAGTTTAAATATGAGCTCATTCGGAGTTACAGAATAAGAATTAAAAATCATACCGTGCACAGATTCGTGCAGGAATAATATCTCTGAACGCTATAAGCAACTTCTTCATACCAAAATGAGTAAAACTTGGCACTTTATTAAAAATTCCAGAAACTAAACTAAACACTAAGTTTCTTGTTACAGCAAGAGGACACAAAGAAAATCACAAATAAAAACAACCGGGTTGCCTCCCGTAAAGCGCTTTCTTTATAGCCATATAGCTAGGCTTCTTACTTGATGTTTATTGTGGACGAAGCTCATGAGGGAGCTTGAATGATGTGCCCCTCTTCCTTGGGAAGTGTTCCTTGCATAATATCAGGGTCCCATGGTGCTCTCAAACCAATCAAAATAATAGTCAAGTTGAACCCTAGTTGAGAGAGAAACAAAACACAAAAGTAATAACAACGAAGTCTAACTTTTTTCTATGCATTGGCATTTTGTATATGAATGAATCACCATAAATAGAAGTTTCCCAATGCATATTAACAATATTTACTTGCAGCATATAATTATTAGTAACATAAAGAGGGTTCTTATTACCTCCTCTTTCATAATAGTTGCAAGTAGTAGAAATAAATTCAACCATATAACCACAAGAATCATTCAACTTAGATAATATAGACACATAAAGAGGATTATTAAATTTATTTTGGAATCCATTAGCATGCTTCCCTCTTTCAAAATAATTATTAAGATCAATATCAAGTTTAATATCATGGTTGCAACAAATATTTGGAACTAAAGATAATTGCAAACCACATAAGTATTTCTCAACATAAGCAAATTTCTCCTCCATGGTGTAACTAGGAGAATTTAAGAACAAAGTAGGACTCTCATGAGTAAGGGTACCATCACAAACAGCAAGTATATCATTTTTATCCTCATATAAATTTGTAACAACTTCTAAACATTGAGGATTATCAATAAGCATAGGACCATCATCTAAAGCATTATCATATAGCATATTTAAGCAACACTCCTCATTATTATCCATAACTTCACTAGTAGTATTACTAGAAAGTAAAGGAGCATTATTAGTTTCATCATAATAGCATGGGTTATCATAAACTTCTTTAGGAGTAAAATACTTAAGAAAGAAAACCTCCCTCAAAATACTCCATTCAATAGTTACTTCTTGATAACCCACAAGTATAGGGGATCGCGTGTAGCCTTTTCGATAAGTAAGAGTGTCGAACCCAACGAGGAGCTAAAGGTAGAATAAGTAATCTTTCAAGTTCTATCAACCACTGATACAACTCTACGCACACTAAACGTTTGCATTATCTAGAAAATAAAACTACGGTAGCAATACGGGTATGAGAGTAGTTTTGCAAGATAATAAATACAAGAAAGTAAATGTTAGTGCTGCAGCAATAAAATACACTAAGTAACCATATACTAACAGTACCATGAGTGTGGAAAAGTGGTGGTAATTGTGGTGGCTTTGTCCAAGATTAATTAGTGAAGACATCTAGTTCATTGTCTTTGATGCAGTTTTCAATGTGGGAGAGGCTAAATATACATGCACTCCACTACTTGGGATTTACAAGTACTATATGATTGGATTGTTAGCAAACATCCGTAAATACTAACAATGCATTAAGGTTTCCCCAACCATAGCCTTAAGTTTATGGTCCTCTTACTCCCATACATGCAACTAACCGGTTTGAGCCCTCAGGTTTCTGTCACTCCGGCAGGACTACCCCCTTTCCTTTGCACATACTACTAACCCTATGGTGTTGATCCATGCGCGCACAAGTATAATGGACACCAAAGGACAGTACCATATCAACATACAACTCTAATGAACCATAGACATTCAACAAAGCAATCAAAAGACAAATATACTACATAAACATGACATAGATCATAGGATAAATATTATAGCATCAAACACCATGTTTACATAGGACGGTACAGAGGTTTGTGGGAGGATGAACCACTGAATACAAGGAGGAGATGGTGATGGAGATGGCGGTGAAGACGGCGGAGAGGGCAGCGGCGCAGGGCGGCGGCGGCGCCGGTGGTGCGGGGGCTCCTCCCGCCGCCGGCATGGGGAGCACCGCCCCTTAGCCCCCTCCTTCATGGCTTCTTGGGAGCCCTCCCCCATGGAGATGGGATCCATGGGGGAGGCAAAAACGTGGCTTTTGGTGGCTGAAATTCGTGGGTGGAGGAGTCCTCCACGAATTAGGTTTCCTCCCTTTATATATCTTCTCGGATTTCCGTCACCCCCTTTTAGGGTTCCACCAAAACGGGCCTCCAGGCCGCGTCCGAACTCCGATTGGGCTGATCTCGGGCTTAAAATCTTCGTATGGAAAATTGTGACAACTTTGTTTTCGGCCAGGTCTCCATTGACGTCATCTTCGAGGGTCAAACTGGCAAACTTCGTAAAAAGTTCTCAGACAGATTTCAGGAAAGTCCCAATTCGACTCCAACAAGGTTTCCTCTTGTATTCTTGATAATTTCTACACATCAAAGAGTAAAACAAGAACATTGTGCACTTTTGCAACTATTAGTAGGTTAGTCCAAATAAATAATAAACTTAATATAAAAAAATGCTAAAAGCATAAAAATGGCATGAAACAATCAAAAATTATAGATACGTTTTGGACGTATCAACATCCCCAAGCTTAATTCCTGCTCGTCCTCGAGTAGGTAAATGATAACAAAATAATTTTTGATTGTAAATGCTATGATCAGGTCTTTAACAATTGCATGATGTATGGATAATAAAACTTAGCAATCATGTTACCTAATGAAAAGTATCAACGAACTAAGAGCTTATAACATGAAATTTATAAACATCAACAAGATTGTAATGACCATAATAAAGCATGATAGAGTGGTATCTCGCTTGCCCTTTTTGTACAGCAAAACATAAATGCCAGGCACCTCTGAAGTTCAAGTGAAGACTAGAATAAGATATCAAAGATAAAAGCATCAAAGTTATACCTCAATTAACGTATTCTGGGACAAGCACATTACACTAAGAATGACAACTATGCTCTCGAGAAGTGCTCAAAGAAAGGATGGTGACTCAACATGAAAATAAAAGATTGGCCCTTCGCAGAGGGAAGCAGGGATTATCATGTGCTAGAGCTTTTTTTTTAAAACAGAGCAAAATTGTTTTGGGAAGTGTTTGTTGTTGTCAACGAATGGTAGGGTGACTCTAACCCCCTTGTCAAAGACTTTCAAGAGCGGCTCCCATGAAGGACGTTATTTCTACCAGCAAGGTAGATCATCCCTCTTCTCTTTTGTTTACACATGTATTTTAGTTTCATTATGTGACACTCCTCCCAACCTTTGCTTACACAAGCCATGGCTAACCGAATCCTCGGGTGCCTTCCAACATTCACATACCATGGAGGAGTGTCTATTTGCAAATTAAGTTGCTTACTGATAAATCAGGGCAAAACATGTGAAGAGAATTATTAATGAAAGTTGTAATTAATTGGGGCTGGGCACCCCGTTGCCAGCTCTTTTTGCAAATTATTGGATAAGCGGATGTATATGCCACTAGTCCATTGGTGAAAGTCCATGACAAATGAAAAGAATAACCACATACTTCCTCATGAGCTATAAAACATTGACACAAAAGAGAAGTACTTTGAAGGTTTTAAAGGTAGCACATGAAAATTTACTTGAATGGTTGAAATGCCATGCATAGGATTTTGGTGGACACTTTGGATAACTTGGTTTTATGGATTTGGAAGCACGAGCAGCATTCCCGCTCAGTACAAGTGAAGGCTAGCAATAGACTGGGAAGCGACAATCGAGAGCAATAACCGTCATAATCATGCTTGCGACAAAATAAAATTAACGAGGCATAAAAGATACAAAACTCTGAGGCAAAATAAATCATCAAGGCTTAATTGACTTTTTTTTTCAGTCATACATGTGTGAGCATGTGCCAAGTCAATTCAATGAATTATTCAGAGGAGGATACCACAATACCATACCATCTTATGAACAGGACAATGCATGTTGATATCAAAATAACATAATATGCACTATTAGCTAGTTGAGACTAACCATAAGAAAACATAAACTACTAAACAGTATTATTCACACATCATTTTTAAGTTTCAACAAGTAATCCATTAACCAAGTAAAACATTGAAAACAGAGGATAAATAAAATATGTGACGATCCACTTATTAATGTAACTGGTGTTTGATGCTAAGATAAATAGATAATAAAATACAGCCGCTTCAAGTTTAGTTAAGTTCCTATGTTGCTCAAAAAACAAAGTTTAAAGGTTTGCAAACCGTGGGGTTATTGATGAAGAGGGATGCGGGGACATCCCCAAGCTTATGACTTTGGTTTCTTCAATATTCCATAGTTTGGTGTTCCTTCATTCTCTGTGAAAAAACTTCAACACAAAAACTTTCCCATTCTTTTCTGCGGTTAGACATTAGTACAATAGATAATATTTCCCAAGTGCTGCTATTAAACCAAATAAAATTTTGTTTTTAAGTTACAGAAAGGTTGCTTAAATGGCCAACTTATAAATGAAAGGTAAGAACCATTAAAAATCAAATGAAAACGAAAAGAGGCCACTCTTGCAACAAAAGTCAGAATCTGTCCAGAAAAACAGCAGCTGGAAAACGCAATTTTTAGGTGCACTTAAACATGCCCGAAATTTTAGCCAATTTTTGTACATGCAGAGGATTAGGTGCTACAACATCAGTAATTTTTTCGTGATTTTTAGAGCTTCCAGTAAAATATGAAAAATCGCGCAATAAGCAGTAGATACCGAAAACAGAAAATCACTTTTTACATATGTATCAACTAAGCTAAATGGATAAAACTTGGTACTTTATTTTTGATAAACTAAGAAACCAGAGGCTAAGCAAGACCTAAACATGCTAGCTACAGCAAGGAAAACTCTAAATAAAAATCAAAAGTAAAACCCAAATAAAATTAAAATAAAGAACCAAACAAAGAAGCAAAACAAAAGAAAATATTTTTGTTATTTTGAATTTATAAGTGAAAGTAAAGAAGCAATCGAAACCAAATAAGGAGCCTAATAAAACTAAAGAAGGTAAAACCAAGACATATAAAAGCAATTATAATACAAGTTAAGACAATACATATCATGTGGACGGGTAATATAGAGTATGAACGAGACAACCTCATGTTAGTTGATGAATAGGGGGATGACTCGGGCATCCCCAAGCTTAGATGATTGTATCTTCTTGAATATGTTCTTGGGATGCACCTACACATCCCCAAGCTTGAGCTCTTGCGTCTTCTTATTCATCTCATATCACCATATTGATTAGATCTTATAAGCTACATCCACATAAAACTTCACAAAACTCATTAGTAGGGTTAGTACTCATTAAATAAAATCCACTCATGTTCAAGCATTGACAAGTTTTATAATTTTTACTCAACATTAGCCACTGTATATACTAAGGTGTTCATGATTTCCGTTGTCCGTCGAAAAACTAATGAAACTAACAACACCAAGTACAATATTGAATAAACAAAGAAATCTGTCAAAACTGAACAGTCCGTAAAGATGGCATTCAACGAGATAGTTAAGTAGCTCAAATCGAAAAACTTTAGTCTAATGAAAGAAAGATAATAATCTCAGGTTTATGCACAAAAATTTTCAAGTCAAAATACTATTCTGAGATTTATCACGATTTTATTTACAGAGAAGCACAAAATCTGTCTAAACAGAACAGTCAGTAAAGATCGAATTTTTCGACCTATCTACGTACCTTAAATCAGAAAAAGTTAGTCTAATGAAAGAAAGCTAATAAGCATCACTTTGCACTCAAGAAATTTCAGATCAAGATCACGTTCTGGTGATTTTAAACATTTAATACGGTGGAGCACAGAAAATCTGTTTCTGGACAGCAAAGTAAAACTATCAACTTTCAATTAACTAAAGACTATAATTAGCATTTTATTTTTATGTACAGAGGTATATACACAATATTTACAATATTTACATGTTTTTAATGAAAAGCTTCCATGGAAAGATTTGTTTTGGTTTCATAGGCATGAACACAAGTGTTCAAGGTCGACCCCCATTTAACCATTACTCATCTTTCCAATCACTTTTCTTTTTGAAAACGTTTTTAGATAACAACTACAACTAATTTTTTTTGTAATTCGCATTCCCTATCCATACTAAGATAAGAACAACTTAAACTGAAAATAAAAACTACTTAGAGATAAAGCAAACAAGTGCACACAAGAACATTAACCTACGCTATGGCTCCCCGGCAACGGCGCCAGAAAAGGTCTTGATAACCCACAAGTATAGGGGATCGCGTGTAGCCTTTTCGATAAGTAAGAGTGTCGAACCCAACGAGGAGCTAAAGGTAGGATAAGTATTCTCTCAAGTTCTATCAACCACTGATACAACTCTACGCACACTAAACGTTTGCATTATCTAGAAAATAAAACTACGGTAGCAATACGGGTATGAGAGGTAGTTTTGCAAGATAATAAATACAAGAAAGTAAATGTTTTTTGAAACTTTCTACTGCAGGGGAAACCCCCACAGCCTCATTTTCTCCCTTTATTAAAAAAAGAAAAGTAGCATATTTACAACAAAGTTAGCAGTAAGACTAATACTAAAGCTAGTACTACTGAATGTTGTCAAGCCATGAAGACAGTAAGGGAATATCTACACTCTTTGCACGATATTTAAGCAAAGTAACTTCATGTACAAAACACGATTTCCATCCTCGAAATGTTGGCCTGATGTTATTGAAGATCCAACCGTTTCGTTGCTTCCAAATCGCCCAACATGCCAGGATCACTATCTCAATAAAGCATGGACCAGAGAAATTTCTCTTGGTTGTGAGAAGAACCTGAGAAGCAGTATCACCCTGTCCCCAGTTAATCTGAATATAGTTCCACACTCGTGTGCTGAATTGACAATTGAAGAATAAGTGTCGCCAATCCTCTAGTTGATGAGAAACACATAGAACACAGTCAGATGAATTTGAAACCGACCAGTGTCTTCTAATTAGCATGTCTTGAGTATTTATTCTGTCATGTAAAATTAACCAAGCAAAAAATTTATGCTTGGACTGGCATTTACTCCTCCATATCCAGCAGGAAGGAGCATCGGTCGGCATGTGATTGAAACTGAGCTTGTACACTTTGCTTGGTTTGAACACCCCATTTCCCAGCGTGTAGACCCACTCATCTTTCTTGTTCTCATCCAGGCTGCAGTTCCGTAACAAGATCTGCAGTTGTGCATATTCCCCATGAGCTTCCAACGACAGAGGAAGGTGAAACCATTGCAAGGTATTATCTGTTCGCATGAATTCAGCAACTGATTGCAGTTTATCAATGACATAAGAAAACAGCCGAGGGAACCTATCCTCCAATTTGCCT
Organism: Poa pratensis; assembly: GCA_947311845.1. Lineage (NCBI taxonomy): Eukaryota > Viridiplantae > Streptophyta > Magnoliopsida > Poales > Poaceae > Poa > Poa pratensis. The sequence goes on along the minus strand of CAMZMU010000050.1, from coordinate 20,112,861 downwards.
CGCATTCAGTTATCAGACCAGAATAGTACTGAGACCCCATTGCCTACAACACACCTTGTTATTGCTCTATAAGCGTCAGAAAGAGCAAAAACTGTCCTCCACCAATGAGAGCCTGATGTTACAATAGCATGAGGGACGGTATTGAAATAATAAGCATCCTTCACCAACTGGACCCATGGGGTAGTATCATCATTATAAAATTTGTGAAGATGCTTTAACAACAGAGCAGCGTTCTGAGTTTTCAGATTGATGATCCCAAGACCACCTTTATTCTTGGGTAAGCACACCATATCCCAAGCAGCTAGGGAATTGACTCTGTCTTTGTCTTTCTTCCTCCACAAGCAATGTCTTCTACCTCTGTCAATTACTTGTACAACTCCCACTGACAACTGCAGGCTAAGCATGTAGAAGGTGGGCAAAGAAGAAAGAACTGAGTTAACCAGAACCAGTCTATCTCCATAGGATAAAAAACAGGTAGTTGCACTCATTCTTCTCTCGATTCTATCTGTCAAGGGTGACATATCCCTTATAGTTGGTCTGGTCGTACCCATTGGTAGGCCCAAATAGGTGAAAGGCATTGTGCCAGGTTTGCATTCAAAGTAACCTGCCAGATCAACTAATTCTTCTTGTGTAACATTAATGGGCATCATTGAAGACTTGTGGAAGTTTACTCTTAAACCAGTGAAAGCAGCATAAAGGTTCAAGATTTCCTTAAATACCTTCAGGTCATCTTTGTTCGCAGGCAAGACAACTATAGTGTCGTCAGCATATTGTATTATGGGGAAATCTCTTCTTACCGGAATTGGAGCTGACAGTTTACCATCTCTGTATGCTTTGTTGACCAAACTCTGAAGCAAATCTGCCCCCTCCACAAAAAGAAGTGGTGATAAGGGATCGCCTTGACGAACTCCTCTCTTGCAAACAAATGGTTTCCCGGGTACTCCATTTAACAAAACTGAGGATGTACCAGATGACAAAATCTCTCTAATCCATACTAGGAAAAGTTCAGGGAAGCCCTTTGCCTTTAGGACCAAAATTATAGCCTCATGATCCAGAGTGTCAAAGGCTTTTTCAAAATCTATTTTTAGAATTAGCACTTTTCTCTTTGGCTGTTTGCATTGAAAGATAAATTCAAAGGCCCATGCCAGGCAGTCCTGTATCGTTCTCCCTTTTATAAACCCATATTGATTATCATGAATGGTTCTGGTGATTACTGTCTGCAACCTGTTAGCAAGGAGCTTTGTGACAAATTTCGTCAGGGAGATTGGTCGGAAATCACTAACGGTCTCGGGGCTCTGACTCTTGGGAATTAAGGTAATGAAAGACCCATTGATGCTTTCCAAGTTTAGCTTCCCAGAATAGAACTCATTGCATAGTTTTGTGAAATCATCTTTGATAATATGCCAGCACTTTTTCAAGAATAGTCCATTAAACCCATCAGGCCCGGGTGCTTTATCAGTTTTCATGTGTTTCACTATGCCGTCAATCTCCTCAGCTGTGAATGGTTCAACCAATGTGCCTAGATCATCAATGACAGGCAAAAGATTTCCCAAATCAAAGGGTCGAGCAGTTGGAATTGTGACCCCCATCCTTCCTTTGAAACTCAGCCAAAAGGCAGCCGCCTTCTGTTGATGATCAGTGAGAGTGACACCGTCATCGTTTTTTATCTCTGCAATGGTATTATGCCTATAGCGTTCCGTAGCTTTGGCGTGAAAGAACTTTGTATTTTCGCCCCCTAATTGAACCCATCTTATCGTGCACCTTTTCTTCCAGTATTCAGACTGCACATATAGGAGTTGCTTCAAATGAGTTTTGACAATGTTCCAGAAGTTGAATTCCGGCCTACTGAGCAATCTTTCATCCTCTAGCTGGTCCAGAATCAGGATAACTTTATTGCATTTTCCAATTAGTAGCTTTATCTGAGACAGTGTTCTTCCCCATCGTTTTAGTTCATATCTGAGATTTTTAAGCTTTGCAGTGATGATTCCTGCAATATTTGCAGCACGAACAGGCCATGCCCACACTTTCTGAACTAAATCAGTAAACCCAGGCTGAAGAACCCAATGATTTTCAAATCTAAATATTTGTGCTTTTGGTATTGCAGTTGAGATGCTGACCACACATGGAACATGATCTGATGTAGACTTGGCTAGGGGGTGAACCATTGTGTTGGGATATTTCAATGTCCACTGACAACTAGTGAAGAACCAATCAAGCTGCTCCAGGAGCGGTTGGTCCTGCATATTTGACCACGTAAATGCCCTGCCTTTCAGAGGCAATTCAATCAGTCCCAGATAACTGATTATTTCGTTGAAAATGAATATATCGTTCATGTCTGCCCCTTCCCTGTTTCTGTTTTTAACAGATCTGATGAAATTAAAATCCCCAAGTAACAACCAGTTTTCCTGAAAGGGGATAATTAGATCATGTAGCCATTGGACAAATTCATCTCTTTCTTGTCCCCTACAAGGTCCATAGACCGTGACCAGGGTCCATTTTTCCTGATTATGCTTGGAAGTGAAACTGATCCGTATGGCAGACCTATGAATTTCCTCTAAGACTCCTTCGAATATAGAACTGTTCCAGAGAACAATGATTCCTCCAGAAGCACCCACAGAAGGCGAGAACACAAACCGATCAAATCTTTTCGGGCAGAAAGTTCGGATAAATGAATGATCAAAACTCTCACATTTGGTCTCCTGTAGGCATATTATTGCACATTGACTCTCATCAATCTTGTTATATACTATCAGCCTTTTGTCTTTGTCATTGAGCCCTCTAACATTCCAATCTAGAACCTTCCAATCTAACCACTACAAGAAATATGCTAACCTATGACCTTTTGATAGTGACCCTGAAAATATTGGTCATAGATCTATGACCATTTTGTATCATTTGGTCACTCGCTGTTTTGAAGGGTCTAAACCCGAAAATATAACGACCAAATCTGTCTGAAAGGTCATAATCGTCTTACATCAATTGGTCATAATTTAAATAACATTAATTTAATATATTTTTCTACCTGATTACGACCAATTTAAATGGTCATTCGTATTAGTTGACAGCCAACTCAGCAGTCTCGCCTACGTGTCACTGCTTAGGTGTCATTTTTGCTTATGTGTCATTGCTTATGTGTCATTTTCGCTTACGTGTCAATACTCAGCCATCTCACTGACATGTGGGAGCCGTTAACAGGAGGAGCACATATTGACTTGTTGACTTGTCATGTGGGACCCATCATGCTGCCATGTGGGACCAGTGGGACCCGCCATGTGACTTGTCATGTGGGACCCACCGTGTGACCTGTGGGACCCGCCATGTGGGACCCACCCCGCTGCCATGTGGGACCCGCCTGGTCGGACCCACCGTGTGACCTGTCATGTGGGACCCATCCTGCTGCCATGTGGGACCAGTGGGACCCGCCATGTGACTTGTCATGTGGGACCCACCGTGAGACCTGTGGGACCCGCCATGTGGGACCCACCCTGCTGCCATGTGGGACCCACCCGTGTGATCTGTGGGACCCACCGTGTGGGACCCACCCGCTGACATGTGGGACCCGCCTGGGTGACATGGGCCCACGTCCGCTGCTGACCAGTGGGACACACCATGTGGGACCAACCCAGCTGACATGTGGGACCCACGTCACAGGAACAGGAGAGCACATAAATAATAATGAAAAAATGGCTCAGATGTATACTCGAACCCGCGACATCACGATTCTCCCCAACGCCCCTAACCATTAGTACACCACAGCTATCATGTTACATTCCCGCACTGGATGTTTTTGTAAGAGAAAAGGGTCTGCGTCCCTGGGCTTGGGCCTCGGTGCACAAGGGCACTTCCATTTTTTTTCTGCTTTTCCTTCTGCCGAGCGCGCCGGCCAGCCTGGTTCGCCTGCTGGGCTGGGCCGGCTCGACTCGGCCGATTCTCTTTTTTTTCGTTCGTTTCATTTATTCTTTTGTACTTTCTTTTATAATAACTTTTGATTTTGAACCTCAATCTCAACCAAAAAATCTCGAAATTTTTATAAATATTTTGTGTATCATTATATAGTATTGGGGACTGTTTTAGTCAAAAATAAATACAAAATACCCCTAAGATTATATATTGCTTTATATCAGGTTTTCAAGATTTTGAAATAAAATTGTGAGCTTATTCTTTTAAATTTAAATGCAACATAAAACAAATGAATTGTTTTAAAATTTGGCAAGGATGAAATGCAACCATACAATTCGAAATTTGGGTTTTAAAATTTTATGCCATGATTTTTTTGAATTTTTATGCTCTTGGCCCACACGTGAGCTTATTTGAAAATCTAGTCGAATTCGTGGCCGTGACCGTTCGTGTCTAGTGTTTGAATCATGTGGATATTTTGATGTATCTATGATGAAATGGATACTTGTGAATCTAAAAATGAAATTTAGGAAAAAATAACGGGCAAGCTGTGTGGCAGCTGCAGTTCAAAATCTAGCCGTTTCCAGCTGAATCGGCAGGAAGCCGTTTAAATGGCCGGAAATAGGCAGAGAGCTCTGAAATGCATGCCTTTTGGTGATTGTACATGAAATGATGTCTACTATGTGTAGAAAATGTATCGGTGCCATTTTGGACGACTTTCTCGGTAGGCGCTTCACAAAAAACGCTATTTTAAGCACTTGAAAAATAGAAAGTGGTTTTTTTTGTGAAACATGTCGAAATCTTTGTTCGGCAACATTGCTTGCCATCCCACAATGAACACATGTGCCAAGTTTGGGCACATTTCGACAAACTATGTCATGAATGTGTCCAAAACATTGCTCCTTCATCTTGAAAGCTATGAATGTTCATTCGTGATAGCAAGTTTCTGTGAACATTTTTCCAGTAAAACTTCCGCAAAGCAAGTTTATATTTTTTTCTGATAACTAGGTCACATATCATGACGCTATGCGAAGGTTTTCCATTTTTTTGATTTTTTTTGAATTTCGTGTGCTCATTTGAAAATCTAGTCGAAATCGCCGCGGTGACCGTTCATGTCTAGTGTTTGAATCATGTGGATATTTTGATGTATCTCTGATGAAATGGATACTTGTGAAGCTAAAAATGAAATTTCGGAAAAATAACGGGCAAGCTATTTGGCGGCTGCAGTTCAAAATCTAGCCGTTTCCTGCTGAATCGGCAGGAAGCCGTATAAATGGCCGGAAATAGGCAGAGAGCTCTGAAATGCATGCCTTTTGGTGATTGTACATGAAATGATGTCTACTATGTGAAGAAAATGTATCGGTGCCATTTTGGACGACTTTCTCGGTAGGCGCTTCACAAAAAACGCTATTTTAAGCACTTGAAAAATAGAAAGTGGTTTTTTTTGTGAAACATGTCGAAATCTTTGTTCGGCAACATTGCTTGCCATCCCACAATGAACACATGTGCCAAGTTTGGGCACATTTCGACAAACTATGTCATGAATGTGTCCAAAACATTGCTCCTTCATCTTGAAAGCTATGAATGTTCGTTCGTGATAGCAAGTTTCTGTAAACATTTTTCCAGTAAAACTTCCGCAAAGCAAGTTTATATTTTTTTCTGATAACTAGGTCACATATCATGACGCTATGCGAAGGTTTTCCATTTTTTTGATTTTTTTTGAATTTCGTGTGCTCATTTGAAAATCTAGTCGAAATCGCCGCGGTGACCGTTCATGTCTAGTGTTTGAATCATGTGGATATTTTGATGTATCTCTGATGAAATGGATACTTGTGAAGCTAAAAATGAAATTTCGGAAAAATAACGGGCAAGCTATTTGGCAGCTGCAGTTCAAAATCTAGCCGTTTCCTGCTGAATCGGCAGGAAGCCGTATAAATGGCCGGAAATAGGCAGAGAGCTCTGAAATGCATGCCTTTTGGTGATTGTACATGAAATGATGTCTATTATGTGAAGAATATGTATCGGTGCCATTTTGGACGATTTTCTCGGTAGCCGCTTCACAAAAAATGCTATTTTGAGCACTTGAAAAATGAAAAGTGGGTTTTTTTGTGAAACATGTCGAAATCATTGTTCGGCAACATTGCTTGCCATGCCACAATGAACACATGTGCCAAATTTGGGCACATTTCGACAAACTATGTCATGAATGTGGCCAAAACATTGCTCGTTTGTCTTGAAAGCTATGAATGTTCGTTCGTGATAGCAAGTTTCTGAGAACACTTTTCCAGTAAAATTTCCGCAACGCAAGTTTATAATTTTTTGTGGTAACTAGGTCACATATGATGACGCTACGCGAAGGTTTTCCATTATTTTGATTTTTTTTGAATTTTGTATGCTCGTTTGAAAATCTAGTCGAAGTCTCGGCCGTGACCGTTCGTGTGTAGTGATTGAATCATGCAAAGATTTTTGTGTATCTCTGATGAAATGGCTAGTTGTGAACCTAGAAATGAAATTCCTAAAAAATAACGGCCAAGATATATAGCATCTGTAGTTCAAATTTGACCCGCTTCCAGCTGACTCGACAGAAATTTGTCTTTTTGACGAGAGGTGGATGAAAACCTTTTGAGACACAACATTTTGATATTTGTAGATACAATGCGGTCTAGTATTTTCAGAAAATGCATTGCTCCAATTTTGTAACATATATTTGGTAGGTGCTTTACAAAACAACCCATTTTTTGCATTCGGAAAATGAAAAATGATTTTTTTGTGAAAAAAAATAAAAACTTTCTTCGCCAACATTGTTCATGGTTCCAAAACAATTGCCGTATTTGTGTTTAAATTGTGGTCTAATATTTTTAACAAATGGTGTCATAGAATTTTGTCAAAATGTAAGACTCAAAACTTACTTATTTCAGCCAAAAAAGGATATTTTTTAGTATAATGATTCTGCCGAACTGGGCCTTAACTGGCCAGCCTCTGATCCCCTACTAGGCTTTAGGCCCGTTGGACAGGTGCTGGGGCGCCGGACGTCGTCCGATGCCGATCGAACGGCCGGGATCACGCGCGCCCGGTATATAACCAGGGCGTCGCCTCCGCTCCGTGGCAAACCCTAGCCGCTATCCCCCCCACCCAGCGCATCGCGTTCGCTCTACCTCTCCCTCGCGCCGCCACCACCAAACAACCGCATCCTCTCCTTCGCCACCGATCCGAGAAAGTCTGATCCCTTCTTCCTTCTCTCTCGCGACGGCGCCAGACACCACGCTCCACATCCCGCCGCCCAGGCAACGTCCCTACCCTTTTCCCCACCACCTCCCCTTGCCTCACGCTGCCCAGATCCTCTCGCTGCAGCACGCCCTCGTTGATCCCCCACCTCCCATCGGACTACGCACTGCCGCGGTGGTCGTTTACGACGACGCAAGGCCTCACGGACCGTCCTGCCTCCAACAACCCTCTCTCCCGACTATTCCTTATTTTCCTCGCAGCAGATCGGATTGGATCTGACCAGCTCGTTGTGTTTGGTTGCGCGCTGGGGAAGTACTCGGGCGAGGTGGCCGTCATGGAGGTCGACGGCGCGCTGCTAGGCGTCCGCACGCGCTCCCGCACGCTCCTCGCTCTGCAGCAGCGTGCCCGCTCGCCCTCGCCGCGCAAGGGGGACGAGGACACCGCGGCGGGGACTTCCTCGAGCTCAGGAGCAGGAGGCTCGAGACGCCGCCGCTGGGCGGAAGGAACATGCGTCGGCGTTCTAGGCGGCCGACGACCTGGAGGCCTCCTTCGGGGACAACGTCCTGGATTGGGACGCCATCGAGTGGTACTGGTGTGTGCAGTGCAAAACAGAGCTTATTCTTCCCCTTTTTCTTGCTCTCCGGTTCAGTAGCTACTGATGTGTGCAGTGCTTCTTGTGCTTGTGTACCAGTTCATTTTGATTTTCTTTATCAGAGTTGTCGTTCTGTGCCATGCTGTAGGAGTAGCAGTGCAATAGCTTGCTTGTGCTAGTTACTGTCACTTGATCCTTGCTCTATTATTGCAGTAGGAGTATTTGTTCTTTTTTAGCAGTAGCAAGTTCAAGGTTAAGGTTATAAGAAAATGATGCAATCCTTGGGGCTGTGTCTTGTCTGATGGTATAAATGATTGTGCAATCCTTGGGCTCACCTGTAATCTGCAATATTTTCACCTGTTTGTGCTTGTAGTGCAAGCAGTGCTTATGCTTTTGACCAAAATTTTAGAGAGCAAATTAATCTTGTCCCACTAAGTGATTACAACAACCTTACTTTTAATCGATCACAGTGGTACTTAATTTTTACTAGACTTCACTAGGTTTTTACTACTGTTAAAAGAAATGTAATAACTTGAGTGTAAATTGGTTATGTGAAGGAGTGCTTCATGCACAGCTGTGCATTTGCTTGCAAGCACTGTCAGTAGCAGGAGTCCCTGGAATTTTTTTAAAATTCATATTGTTTGCTTGTGTTCTTGTTTTTAATTTGTCTTGTAGGTTGTTCTTCGTCAGGTAGGAGATAGTAGTTTCTGTTTTCTTTGGTCATGTTGAAGAATTTCTCATCAACATGCACAATCTTGTGCATCTTGCTGAACTTTGGTCTTGCACTTGTTGTAGTTGTCTCATCGAGCATTGACACGCAAAATTCAACCCTGTTCTTCAACCTGATGATGGACATCCATGCCCTCCTTTCTTCGACCTGATGATGGACATGGCCTCCTGCGGGTAAAGTGCTATCCTCTTCTTCCCGTAGAGTGCAATTAAGGTCTAACAGTAACATGGCGATTTGCCGTGCCTTACCGAGATGATTAAGTCCTCTACTCGTATGCTTGCAGGGCTACCAGTGACATGTCGGTGTTGAAAACTGCCTAGTGGTGGTGCTGCTGCATGACCTGGGTGCTACTTCAGGACCTGGTGGTGTTGCTGCGGACGCTGGTGGTATCAGAAACTGCCCGGTGGTGCTGCTGCTGCATGACCTGGGTGCTGCTTCAGGACCTAGTGGTGTTGTTGCTGCTGCTCCTCTTCATCCGGTGAGTCCTACTGCTGCTGCTGCTCCTCTACGACAAGGACCGGTTCCTGTGAGACCTGCTGCTGTAGGACAATGAACGGGTGCTCCTGTGCGTGATTTTTGCAGGACCAGAACCTGGGCGACGAGATGGAGCCGAGAAGATGGGCAAGCACAATCTGGACGAGGAGATGGGCAGCAGGGCAAGCACCAGGACATTTATGTTTGCATTAGTTTCAATTGATGCAGATGCTTACCTTCAGTCATGTTTGCTTTTTTTGCTCCTAACCATATTGTTTTACAACATGCACATGCTTGCAGTCATTCATGTTCGCCGCAAGCTCCAGGACGAAGAAGTCCAAAGAAGTATAGGTTCTTCTAAGATTGATTTAGAAATTTGTGAGTATGCATAGGTTCTGCGAAGATACATCACAAACATCTAGTGTTCTGATATATAATTGGTCTATAAAGTATCTAGTTCGTTGAAGTTCTTAGAACCTGTTGATTCATCATACACTTGGTTAATAAATCTGCATTTCTGTAAAATTTCTTTAAATATGTAGTTTTACGATAGTCTGTACGCTAAACCTGGTGGTTTGCAAATCTAGTCTAGGAATAATAGCTACTCTAATGCTGGTGCCTTTGTGTTCTCTTTACAGGAACTCCAGGGCTAAGAAATATGAAGTTCGAAGACGTGGATCCCTACTATAAAGATTGTACTATTAGTTGTAGTCATATTGGGGTTGTAATAGAATGTGCAGATTGTAATACATTGTAATTTAGTGCTACTTGATGAATAACATTTGTTCTGTTCTGTTTGGAATATTGATTATGCATGTGATTCGAAAATGTGAGAAATGTTAACCTGACAAGTGGGTCCCACTTCAGAAAATAATCTGAGCATTTATAAAATTTCGGACATGTGGGACCAAATTTAGCAGATCATGACAAGTGGGACCAGCTCCAAGATATAATAGACAAAACACAGTAAAAGGCCACAGCCCATTAAATAAAAAGGCCGATTTGTTGGGCTTGGCCCATGTTACCGTCCAAAATTGACAGGGAAAGAAAAAGGCTGAATAGTTGGGCCCGACCCATTTAAACCACCGAACTGGACCGGGCTGATTCTGCTATATGACCATTTCAATTGGTCACAATTTTGCCACGTCAGCTTTGCCACGTTGGATCTGACGTGGACATGCCAGATTGGTAGTGACCAAAACAATTGGTCATAGAATTTGTGACCTTTGGTTTTGGTCACAATTGTCTATGACCAATCCCCAAAAAAGGTCGCAAACTGCCATTAGTGACGCTCATCTTTTGACCAATCGTTTTTGGTCACAAAAAGGTCATAAATGACAGTTCATGACCATTTCTGTGACCAATATCGAGGGTCACAAGTTAGCATATTTCTTGTAGTGAACATCCACGAGACTGTACTATCCATTGGAAACTAGTGGAAATAAGATCAGCTCTGACAGGCACAACCAGCCAGAAGACATCATAATGGTGAAGATGACAGTATCACAAAAAATTGCAGACTCATTGGAAGCACACCATAGGACCAGTATATGCACTGGATGTAGGTATTGACAATATGTAAACCAAACCTCAAAGGGACCAGTGTATGCACTGGAAGAATGCAGAGGTGAGAGAGGCATAATCCATTCAGTCTGACACATAAACATAGTAATTATAGCTCCAAAAGGACTGGATACAGGCATGAATAACTGACACTTGATCATCAAGTAACACAAGCTCAACAGGTTGCTAGACATAGAAGGGTGCAGTAAAACCAAGCAGGGCTTGGGTTGGCTCAAACAAGAGCTTAGTGAACATGGGGTTGTACTAATCATCGGAGTTCTTTTTGGGCACCTCCTCCTCAGGACCTGCCTCAAGCTTGTCCTCAGTCAGCTCTGTCTCAGGAATCTGGAGCATCATGCCAAAACGTTGCAGAACCTGAATAGGCGTGTATGGTGTGGTTGGCATATCCTGCTCAGTGTTCTTGCTCTGTTCCTCCTCTTCCATGTGAGTTTCCTCATTAAGCCTCCGGCTGCATCGTGGTTTCTTTTTGTTGGAGTGCAAGGAAGTGAAGAATGCCTAAACCCATTCGTTTTCGCACTCTTCCTTGTGCTCCTTCTCACACTCATATCTTGGTCTGCCGTCACCACCTTCTTTCCCCTTTTTTTCTTTACTATGGTTGGAGTAGCTGAGAAGGCGGGTGGGAGTAACTTGTCTGAACCCTCAGACTGCATTGGCTCAAAAGAAAGAGCCCTTGCGACTGGCCTTGTTTTGACTGTAAGGAAACATCTTTTTTCTTTCTGAGTATCCTGACAGTGCAGCTCCAGCTGAAGAGGCATATCAAAAGCAAGGTTCCAGTTTCTTTTCCTGAGCAACATGTAGAGAGGCATGGGTAGTGAGATGCTGCGAGGAATTGTTGCAGTAAGCAGAGCCGGCAATATTATCTTGGCACTTTTCTCCCAAAGGAAACTAGGTGGCAGTTCAGGTCCAAAGACTGATTTAGATGTTTTGGTGAGAGCAAGCTGATGTTCTATCGGCATAATGATCTCGGGCAGAATAACTAGATTAATTATCATATTCTCTGCAGGAACAGGATTCTCTTGCCCTTGTACCGAACCTTCTGACTGAGCAATGCCACTGGAGCCTGAATTCTGCATGAGATCAGGTTGTGGTTGATGCTGATTCATGTCTGCATGGTCTTGGAAGTTGTCATTGACTGCCGGCTGTTGTTGAGGCTGCTGTGGCATCATGTCCCATCCCAATTCTGGATATTGAGGATGTACCAACATATTGTCGTTTGGCTGCAGATGACCAGGCATGGGATGTGGATTACCATCTAATGGCATTGGGTCTTCATCAGGAGGGAAGACATTAGCAAATCCAGCACTCAAAATATAGCAAGGAGCAGTCCATGTCTCTAGAGTTCCTCCCAAATCACTGAAGTGTTGGAAGACTACATCCCTAGGAACCAGAGCAGGAGATTTAAACGAGGCCCAGACCATAGTTCTATCTTTTAAGCCATCCGTATGATGCCAGTAGTGATATCTCCCAAAGGTGGATACCGCATTGCGAATATCGAACTCGTTGCGGTAATCTAATGGCACACCCAAGAACATCAACCATCCATTACGCAGACCATGATCAGATTTGTGAATCTCGTGCCTATCATCATGCTTGACAAAGTGGACAAAAACATCATTGGCAATCTCATAAGGACCATGGTCAACTAAAGCAGCACGTGCAGCAGGGCTGCGCAGCTCAAGAAGTCCTACTCCGAAAAGACATGGTTGGAAACTATCGACAGCTCTCTGAAGTGGACCTTGAACGTATTGTGTAATCTGATCCCTCCACTGCTGTTCTTGCTCAACTGGAGGTACAGGCATCATGATTGCGACACAGAATCGCTCATTGCTGCGAGGAGGCGGAGTTGTTACCGTGTAGTAGGAGCGCGGCCACCGTGTGGCGCCGCCATCGATGATCTGATGACCAACAGGTAGCCATCGGGTCGGGTCGAGCTCGAACGTCGACATTGGCTGCTGCTCCTCTGCTCCAGCTTGGGGCGTCGACAGATGCGGCGGCGATTTGGATTTCGATGGAGATTGGCTAGGCGATTTGGTCGGCGGTGGAACTTCTCTGTCTCGCTCGATAGAGATTGGGGCTTTTGAAGACGAAACGTCCAGGTATTGATGGCCGGCGCTAGTATCAGTGTCGGACACGGTTGGGGTACCTTTTTTGGTATCCAAATCTTTCCCGAATTGTTTTTTTCCAAAAACAGTCCTTCTCTTTATGCCCTAGCCTGTAGCAGGCCCTGCACCGTATCCTGTTCTTACAGGCCGAAATTCGATGGCCCATGCTCATGCAACGGCTGCAGTCCCAGAATCTAAAAGCAATGTCATTTACCACTTCTGAGAGCCCATCTATACCATCAGGATGTGCGCTTGTGGCCCAAAGTTCTTGATTTTCCTTAGCCAAGGACTCTGGAGACTGGGGTGATATAACTCCTGAACATGGTGTTGTTGCATTTGTTTCAGCGAAAGTGCCAAACTTAATTTTTTGCACCGGTGGTGGAGTATCTGGCTGCAACTGAGTTTCTGAGTTTGCAGAGCTCTCTGGAAAATGATATCCAGCACAAGCTTCGTATTCCAAAACTGAACCAAAAGAAATGCCTCTTTTTACTCCGCCCTTTGCTGCATTTTTCTTTTGCAATATTGACTTTGTAGGCGTGTTCCTCAACGCTCTAAGGGCAAGTTCTTTTGTACGCTTGATTGGGCTGACAATTGTCCATTCTTTTTCACAATCTTTTTCCCAGTGAAGTAACTCTCTCTGCCAATTGGGCCCCCCATGTCCCCATGTATGAAAGAAGCATTTAAAATCATGGCAGGAGAAAGATTTGAGGGCTAAAATCATAAACCCTACATGTCTAGATGCAACCGAGAAGCGAAAAACTCTATCATTGAGATATTGAACTGCCAGATCACCAGCACGGCCTCCAATACATGATTCAAGAGCTAAGCTGACCGTGTCCTCAGATAACCGAAAGTTTGATCTACCAAAAGATACAACAAGCAGGAACTGATGTGCTTTTCCCAGGGGATGAACAGTCGAATGAAAAGAAGCCTTTACTTCAGTTTTGAACTTGACACCCAGAGAGAAATCAAGCCCATTTTTCAAACAATCTAACATGTTTGGCGTGTTGGTTTGCAGATCAGGGAGATTAATGGGAATGGAAAAATTCCCGGATCCATCAGATCCTTCAGGGGAAATCAGGCAAGAGACAACCATCACGTAATAATCAGGGAACCTAACCTCGGATCCAATCTGGATCATGTCCCCTTCATCCAAATGCACTAAGTAACCATATACTAACAGTACCATGAGTGTGAAAAAGTGGTGGTAATTGTGGTGGCTTTGTCCAAGATTAATTAGTGAAGACATCTAGTTCAATGTCTTTGATGCAGTTTTCAATGTGGGAGAGGCTAAATATACATGCACTCCACTACTTGGGATTTACAAGTACTATATGATTGGATTGTTAGCAAACATCCGTAAATACTAACAATGCATTAAGGTTTCCCCAACCATAGACTTAAGTTTATGGTCCTCTTACTCCCATACATGCAACTAACCGGTTTGAGCCCTCAGGTTTCTGTCACTCCGGCAGGACTACCCCCCTTTCCTTTGCACATACTACTAACCCTATGGTGTTGATCCATGCGCGCACAAGTATAATGGACACCAAAGGACAGTACCATATCAACATACAACTCTAATGAACCATAGACATTCAACAAAGCAATCAAAAGACAAATATATTACATAAACATGACATAGATCATAGGATAAATATTATAGCATCAAACACCATGTTTACATAGGACGGTACAGAGATTTGTGGGAGGATGAACTACTGAATACAAGGAGGAGATGGTGATGGAGATGGCGGTGAAGACGGCGGAGAGGGGCAGCGCGGCGGCGCAGGGCGGCGGCGGCGCCGGCGGTGCGGGGAACTCCTTTCCCCGCCGCCGGCAAGCTTGGGGAGCGCCGCCCCTTAACCTCCCTCCTTCATGGCTTCTTGGGAGCCCTCCCCCATGGAGATGGGATCCATGGGGGAGGCAAAAACGTGGCTTTTGGTGGCTGAAATTCGTGGGTGGAGGAGTCCTGCACGAATTAGGTTTCCTCCCTTTATATATCTTCTCGGATTTCCGTCACCCCCTTTTAGGGTTCCACCAAAACGGGCCTCCAGGCCGCATCCGAACTCCGATTGGGCTGATCTCAGGCTTAAAATCTTCGTATGAAAAATTGTGACAACTTTGTTTTCGGCCAGCTCTCCATTGGACGTCATCTTCGAGGGTCAAACTGGCAAACGCCGAAAATAGTTCTCAAACAGATTTCAGGAAAGTCCCAATTCGACTCCAACAAGGTTTCCTCTTGTATTCTTGATAATTTCTACATATCAAATAGTAAAACAAGAACATTGTGCAGTTTTGCAACTATTAGTAGGTTAGTCCAAATAAATAATAAACTTAATATAAAAACAAATGCTAAAAGCATAAAAATGGCATGAAATAATCAAAAATTATAGATACGTTTTGGACGTATCACTTCTTCATCCAAAGTCCTGAACCAAATACGAGCATTACCAGATAAAGAAAAATATAATAGCTTCCTTTTCACCTGATCATCAGAAATACCAGGAAGTCTAAATAAACCACATATGTCTTCAATTGTCTCCACGTGTTCACGTGCAGACTTAGTTCCATCCCCTTTAAATGGATTTTTCATAACACTTTTAACATGACCAACGGGGATTTTAAATCCCACTTTAGGTACCTCAGACATAGTAGTTTCAACCACTTTAGGAGCAATAGCATGAGCACTTTCATATAAAGCATGATGCAGCGAGGCACGATTCATAAATGCCATAGTAACAATGAGATAATAAAATTCAGCTTTCAAGTTTCCTTACCAAACTTCTTACCAATAGCTTAAAACACATCTTAAAAACAACACTTAATTTTTATGGATTTTATGTTTTTAGATGAAAACTGAAAATAAAATATGCAAACCGAACTTAAAAATGCAAGACAATGACAAAACAAGATAAATTGCTTTGAAGGTAAAGATGGATAAGATGATGCTCACGTAGGTGCAACCTCCCCAAGCTTAGGTGTTAGCACAAGTTGGTGATGAAGTTGACTTGGTGAGATATCATTGGATAAACCTTTCAGCAATGATTCCCCGGCAACGGCGCCAGAAAACAGTCTTGATGGCGTATAGTTGACGGGAAAAATATTCTGCAGGAAGCTTCGTATCTTCCCCTGCAACGGCGACAGAAAGCACTCTTGATGGCCCTTCACGTAATTACCTGCATGAAAAGTAAATGGGTTTGGTTGAGACTCCAAGTGCAGAGTGTGTAGTAAGTGGAAGACGTGTTTTCCCCACGAGGGTGACTCGAGGGTTTAATATCGAACTCTTGGAGAATCAGTAGTGAAGATTTATCTTTCCTATCCTTCTTTTGGTTACTTACAAAACAAAGTAAATGTTTTGATCCTCAACCTCACCTAGTGGTTGTCAAGCACAAGGTGTGAGAATGATATCAAGATAATATGCAATGCAAACAAGAAATAAATATGCAATGGTGGTAAATAAATATGCAAGGATGGTGGTAGCAATGATAAATGATATTTTTGGGTTTTATATGATGAATGCAAGATGTAAAAGTGTTTTTGTATTTTCGGATTTAATAATGGCAGAAAATGGAAAAGTGGTAAAAGTGGTTGGAAAGGTGTTTCTTATGATTAAAAATGGACCGGGTTCATGGTTTCACAAATGCACTCTCTCTTTAATAAAGTGGTAGACAATGGAACACTAGAGTTGATATATGAGATTGCAACACAACAGTTTGATGACAAGTTATAATTATATGGGCATCACGTCCTAACATAGAGACCTTTTGGTTATTAGTCTCTCTTATACTCCACCAAGATGCGAACTAAATCATAACACCTCAGTAATTAAGATAACTCAGAGTATAGCAATAAGTATCATGACATGAAGTTAAAATAAGAACATGCTAGATCTAGTCATGGTGGAAGTGGCAATGGTCACACCCACATCTCCGGTAGCATGGTATTTCTTTTTATCCCTAGTGAGGCAACAAAGTAAGGTAAAACACCCAAGTGGATCGCAGAACTTTCTCTCACGTTCACTGCACTAGCCACCCCCGTTACTCCAACTAATGCACACGTTCCCCCTCACACGCTCTCATAAACATGCTTGATCATAACAAGTAAATAAGAACGGGTACATAATATGCATCTACTTTCATAACTGAAACAAAACCATTGCAATCTCAAACATATATTAACTCATAAAAAGATCCACCACAAAGGTATTACATAGATGACCGTAATCATGTTCAGCAGCTCATACGGTACTAATTAGTGAAGCTCGAGAGAGAGAGATACATAAGTTACTTCCACAAACCCATAGTCCAGAGGTGGACTACTCCCTCTTCATCATGGAGACGGTGGAGAAGTCGTTGGAGAAGATGGAGACCACGCCGGCAGCGCTGAAAGTGCATCTTCCCTAGATGATGTTTTGGTGTTAAGTGATAACACAATTATGTATCTAACGATGTTTTTTGAGCTTCCAGAATTATTGTTATAAGCGTCATCGAATAGAGCTTGCAATTTGGTCTCAGCAGTTTTCTTCTCCAGGCAGCGGTAGTACCGCCAGGCGCGGCGGTAGTACCGCTGCGCAGCTTCGTCAGCCAGCTACCGCTGGAGGTACCGCCGTTTTTCAGGTTCTGTTCTTCCAGCGGTAGCTCCAGCGGTACTGCAGCGGTAGTACCGCTGGGCAGCGGTGGTACCGCCCGTTCCAGCGGTGGTACCGCTGCGTGCGTTTTCGAGTATCAGAAAGGAGCTGCCAAGGTTCCAGCTACCGCTGTGGTACCGCCCGAGGTACCGCTGTTTTTCATCGTCTGTTTCATCGAGCGGTAGCTGCAGCGGTACCGCAGCGGCAGTACCGCTGAGCAGCGGTGGTACCGCTACCTCCAGCGGTAGTACCGCCTTGAAGACTGGAGCGTGTGGCCGCGAAGATACCATTTGAATTGAAGACAAAGAGAGGCAGCGGTAGTACCGCTGCCCCCAGCGGTAGTACCGCCGCGGGAATCTGGGCTGTGCAACGGCCACTTTGGAGGAGGCTTTATAAAGGGGTCTTCTTCCTCCTTGGAAGCTAAGCTTCGAGCAATCTCTCTCTCCTCCATCTATTGAAGCTTCAACCTACTAGATCTCCTACTCCAACCACCCAAACGTCTTGATACTTTGTGGAGTGAAGGAGGAGGTCTAGATCTACATCTTCACCGAAGGAATTTCATTTCCCCCCACACTGTCCGTGTGGATCTTGCATCTTGGGTTGCTTGTAACCCTAGGTGCCTTTGTGAGTCTCGGAGGAAGTCCGAGGTATTGTTGGAAGGCTCCAACTCATTGTGGAGTTCCCCAATCTTTGTGTACCGGCTTGGTCAACGCCATCAAGGTGACCTCATAGTGGAAGAGCCAAACCCCCACGAGTAAAGCTCACGGAGAATAGAGTGAGCACATCCGTGCTATTGGAGCGCCTAGGTGGCTCCACACTCCTCCAATGTAGACGTACTTCCCTTGGGAAGGAACTACGGGAAACATCTTCGTGTCTCCTCTTTGCGGTTATTTCTATCCTTTACTTGTTGCTTCCGCTACGTTATTTACCTTGATTGTATCACATAGGTTGCTATCTCCTATTGCACATCTAGTCAACCTTGTTATACTTTGCTCAAGCGCCCCGCCGGAGTTTTCCCCCTCCAATCTGCAGCTCCAGGTCTCTGTTTCGGTGTTTCTGTGTTTCTGCGGCGCTCCTTCCAGAGAACGTCGGGGGATAATTTTATAGGCGTTTTAGGTCAAAACGGAGTCGGTGGAGGAAAGATCGACGGCAGCGGAGCGTCGAGGCCCAAATTGGGGGTCCCACGCGGCCAGGTAAAGGGGCCGCGTGGGCCCACCTCTTTTGGCCCTCGGGGCTCTCTTTGTTCGCTTCCTTCGCCCCCAAGTCTTCTTCCTTCCAAATATTGACGCTCGTAAATTTGCAGGTGATTTGGACGTCGTTTGGGTCCCTGAAACATTAAAGGAAATAAATAGGGTTTTCTGCCTGCGCAGGGTTAATTCCATAAAAATAGGAAACATGTCAAATATTCCCAAAATCATTATAAAACAGTGATATAACCCTTATATGATGCAAATATGACTGGAATATAAGTAAAACTAATGCAAAGTTCATGTATGCATTTTACATGCATCAGGGAGTCACCGGAGACGGCGTGGGGATGGCAGGCGGCGGTGGGTGGAGAGAGAGTGTCGGGGGTGGAAGAAACGCTCGTATGAGCCCTTCACCCCGACGCTCTCCAGAAAATAGAGACAACCCGCTTAGTCGGATATTCCGGGTCCGACTAGACCGGATAATCCGATGGGTCGGATAATCCGATCAAGTCAAGAATCGGATATTCCGACTGACTCCAGAAATTCTGTAAAACACAAAAATTCTAGCCTGCTGAACCCATTCTCCTCAGTTTCAAATCAAGACTTGTGTGTTTAAGATAGAATGTTTTTAGGTAGGATAGGCTTGGGACAGGATTGCCAAGCTGACATTGGTACTTCACACTCAAGCTTGCAAGAATCGAACAAGGAAATGCCAAGTTGAGTGTTTTTCCATAAAACCAACATAAAGACCAAAAATTCCAAATGATTTTCAATTAAGACCCAAAAAGAACCAACTCTTCATAAAGAAGAGAGCGGTGGCCTAGGCCACCATGTATGAGTTTGTGGTGTGACACCGCGAAGATGTATATTGGGTTCATGGCCACTACTCGTCATTTAAGCTCACAATTCATGAAATGAAAATATAGAGACAAAATGAGTTCTTACTATCGGCATAATGGGGGAGGGATTGATGGAGGGATAATAACCCGGTAGGCCCATGCAGAGGGAAACGAGACCCGCCAGGAAGGAGGCCCGGTCAGGGCAGTTAGCCCTCAGCACGGGCCGGGTTATGTTTCTGGGCCGGCATCTTGGCGGTGACCCGTTAAGGAAGGCGATATTCTAGAAGGTACAAGAGGCGGTTCGAGAGGCGTTCAAGACTTGGAATACACGAAGAGCAAAGGAGCTAAAGGTAGGACTTGGAGTTCGGGTAGAACCCGGCTCTACTGTGCACGCGGTCAGAGGGCCCGGTATCTATATAAACCGGCCCTTGAGCCATAGCTAGCAAGTCTCTCATAACCCCCAAGCTTAGGCGAGAGAACCATCGAGAGAGATACATAAGCTTTGTAACCTAGATCGAGATCCGGCTCTGTTGTCGTAGCCGGGTTATCAAGATCGAGACCAAGATTAATAATAAGATAGCAGGAAGTAGGTCTTTATCTCCAATGGAGAGGCCGAACCTGGGTAAACCTGTGTCCCCTGCAATGCTAAACAATCTACCAGACGCCAGAGTCACCTTGCCCAAAAATTCAAGCTACCCCAAAGTAGCATCTGCCGTGTTATCTACCCCACGACAGTTGGCGCCGTCTGTGGGAACCGTGGCCAAAGGTGTCACCATCATGGGAGAAGCAAGGAGAGGGGTCGAAAACTTTGTTTTTGGCCAGATCACAGTCAATGAGCAAGGAGAATCCATCGTCGATGATTTTGGCTGGGGACCGGAATCTGATCTGCTTGAATCAGGTGATGTTATTCCAATTGGCAAATTTAATGTTTTTGTGGGCATGATTACAACTAGATCTGCTAGTGATGGAGATTATGAATCTGTGTCAGGAGCCGCCACAATTGTTCAATCTGATGGAGAGGAATCAGTTGGCACAGCTGAAGTTGAGAAGGTCCTGAACACGCTGGAGGAACGGCTGGATGACCCGGCAGAAATCCCGGTGACGCGGTGGAACAAGCCGGGTCGGAATCAATCTTGCCCCTGTTCGAAGGCCGGTTTGGGTATGATGCAGAAGAAGAAGATGATGAGGAACAAGAATCAAGTCCAAGCCCGGTTCGTAGGGTAGCGGTGTACACCGCGCCTTCGTCCAGCATGCAACCATCACCGTCAGCTGCTGTTCCACCGGCCTTTACCCCGGGTCAACAGCAGCTGCCCCCAATTCTGGAGTTGGCAGAACAGAGAGTTGATGGAGAGCCGGCTTCGGTCTCAGAGGAAAGCGAGGGTACGGCGAGATACAGAAACAGTTTTGGGTTCCTGCATAACCGGGCCTGAGGAGAGGAAAGAAGTAACACAGCAGCTGCCCCGGCCTTGTTTAACAATGGCCTAGTCTTAGATCCATCAGCACTTACAAGGTTGGTTACTCCAGAAAACGCAGCAGTTAGAGCAATGGAATTGGATACAGCACGCCGAGCGTTGGAGCAGATGCGTAGGGACGCTGAGGCAGAGAGGCAAGAAATAGAAGCAGGAAAGAGGCAAAATAGAGGATGAGGAAAACCGTCTCAATGAGGTAACCAGGGCGCACCGGAGGAGGCACCAGAGCCGGCTGGCCCCCGAGAAAACGCTATAAACCCAGCAGTATTGTTTAGGACCCCAGAAGATCAACCAGTTGGTGTCACCCAGGTGGCTCCAGTTGTAAGGGCAGACGTAGAACCAGATAGAGGAACAGGAGCAGCTGGGGTTGCAGCGGCAACGGCGCCGGGTCTTCTCGCTGGGGTAGCCAGGGGAAATCCGGGTCTGCCGCCCAGAACACCAAGGTTTCACACGCCGGCGGGTCACTATTCAAATCCGGCGGATAACGTGTATGCAGCAACTTTGGCGCTTGATCGTATTCCATTGGGAGACACGCCAGCGGAGATTGAAGCCCGGCGCGCCATTGACATGTTACGCACTGCAGTTGTCCAGCAAACTCAGTATTCAAGGGAGAAAAGTGCATTGCATTCCACAACGTATCGTAGCAAGAGTCGCAATGGAGGTAACCCGCCATTGGCCGGGCCCGTAGCGGCACAGCAGCAAAACCCGCCCCAGCAAAATCTAAATCAAAACAATCAGCAGCATCAACCCGCCCCAGCAATTTCCATAGCTCAGCAGATAGTCAATAGATCACGCGCGGGAGAAGTGCAGGCAATGCAAACCCGGTAGTGCCTGCAGCAGGAGTACCACAAGGAGGACCGGGTCCTGCACCAGCCGCGTCTGCAAGCTCACCCGGTAAATCAATATTTCGGCAAGTTCTTCTAGTTTAGCCGGGCCAAAATGTCTTTCAGATTCCACTAGAGCAGAGCCTTTCCCTGAGAAGTTCAAGGAGCCAAGCAAGATATCCAATTATGAGCCCAGCATGGACCCGGCCAGCTGGTTGAGCAGTTATGAGATGGCAATGTGTATATGTCGGGGAGTATCCCCGGGTAGGGTCAAGGCTTGGCATAAGGTGGTGTTCCAAGTTGTGCCGAGGTACGGAAAGGGCCGACCTGTTTGGGCCTGGGAAGGTCCGAGCTTCATCTTGACCTGGAGAATACAGGCCGACCTATTTTGGCCCAGAGGGGTCCGAGGTATACTGTTGGCCAGGGCCGAGGTTCACTGTCCGAGCTATGTTCTGCCGACCTAACTACCTCAGTGCGGTGGTTTGTGTTGTGGGTGCAGGAGAAGCTGTGGGAAGGAAGTAAGATCCGAGCTAGTAAAAGATATTAAGCGCAAGACCCAAGGTACGGCACGGACGCGCCGAGCTAACCGAGGTGATGGGCTGTAGGTCGGGCCGGAGTCAATGCTCCTGTCACTTCCAGCCGGGTACTAGAGCGCCTGACACGGGAGCGTCTGTCAAGGGCATGGCAGAGGCGTGCTCCGGGTTCGGCGGGCCTGCACGTCTCCGACCGCTGACCACGCGAGGTCTGGGTAAAGGCTACGAGGTAGCTCTGCCAGGCCACGTCCTGTCTCGGTCAGAGGGGACATGCTAGCTCTGCCGTTAGGCTACAGGAGATGGGCAAGCCACGTCTTGTCCCCGACCGAGGTACGGTGGTACGGTGGTGACCGTTGCAGAGGCATGGCAACAGTGTTCTGCGAGGGGCACAATGGTAACCCGGCTGGCCTATATAGTGGGCTTCACCCCCTCCTGCTAGAGAAACGATCCAGGATCCAGATCGAAGATCAAGAGAGAGAGAGAGGAAGCTCGGAACACCTCGGAGAGACCTCGGTTCAGGCTCGGAGTGCCTTTTCCTCTCTTTGTAGCATCATCTTCCACCTCAAGTTCTCACCATTGTATCATCATACAGCTCGAGGAGCAGCTTGTACTTGTCACTTTGAGCTATACACTGACTAGGATAGTGCTGCAGTAGGGGTGTTACCTCCGCAAGAGGGCCCCGAAGCAGGGTACATCGTGGTGTGTTTTGTGTTCTTGCTTTCTTGGTTCTTTGTTCGTGTTCTTGCGTGTTCTTGCGTGTGCACTTCTTGAGTGCATAAACCCTCCCCGGATTCCCCCAACGACCATTCGGCCCCATCTTAGCCATACCTATGGCATCTGCCGTGATCCCACCACGACAGTTGGCGCCCACCGTGGGGCAGATTGAGGCGTTGGAGGGAGTTTTCATCCGGACGGGCTCAGGCGAGCGTGTTCTTTCCGGGCTTGTCGCCAAGATCGGAGAGTTCACCTTCATCAGCGACAACGCGGGGTGTTTCGCCGGCAAGCCCTTCCCCGAGCACGGCTTCACCATGATGCTCGGCAGCTTCGTCACGTACGTTGCTGTCGAGGTTGTTCGCGGGTACCCGGAGCAGGTGCTCGTGGACGACGAAACTCCTCTCCTCGCGGCTTTAGGTCGGCGCATCACTCGCCCCGAGAGCTGCGTAGAGGTGATGGTGACAGGTCCGGTTGACGCCGCTGGCAAAGTAGATGCCAGCCAGTCCAAGGCAGCCGAGGTTGCTAAGGTGAGATCTGCAAAGCCCAGGCTAGAGAAGGACTTGCCTGGCACCCCAGAGCTGCGGGGCCGAGGTGCGACCCTGGTAGAGATAGTGGATACGCTGGCAGACCCAGTAAATCCAGGGTGGACATAGTGTGACTGTGGCCGACCTAGAGGCAAAGCGTGTCCTGCTGCAGAAGGAGGCTGTAGCAATGATAACAGCTAGAGATGAGTTCAATAGAGATCTGCGCGAGTACAATGCAGCGAATGGCTTCACCCCGGTAGCGGTTGATACACATAGGGGAGCCGAGGTGCGGCAGAGAGGCAAGGGGCTCAATGATGAGCTAAACAGGGAGGCTCGACCTACCACCTCGGCTAGGAGTGGAGTCGCGTGTCAACTGGAAGGCCGGTGTATAGTTCCCCTGCTAAGAACCTCAGAGCTGCCGAGGCAGGCAGGGCCGAGCTATCCGGATTATCTGGAGATGCATGGCGTGCGCAGCAGAAGCGAGTCAATGAGTTAGTATATGTGGCTAACCAGCAGAATGAGGCTCTCCGCAGAGCAAATGCCGGGGCTGGTGATTCAGAGATGGTTTATTCAGCTAGGCCAGTCAGTCAGGTGTCCAAGGGGCAAGCCTCGTCTCCACTCGTCGGAGGAGCCGATCGAGCCCGGAGTGTCACCTCGGGTCAGAACCAGCAGCTGCAGATGTATGATCCAGTCCTAGCAGCAAAGCAGAAGGCGGGCCAGGGCAATGCTAGCCGAGCTAAGGGAAACCCCGGCCCAGGCAATGCGAGCCGGGCTAAGGGTAACTCCGGTCAGGGAAATCAGAACGGCGGTCAAGCGGCATCGGCTGGCCGAGGTAAACCACCTCCGCCCCCGAGGTATCAGCAACAACCTCGGCAGCAGGGGCAGTATCAGCGAGAGCCGGAGTATGTTCAGCAACCTCAGAACGTCGGTCAAGGCGATGACCGATATGATGATGGAGACTCGGCCATGGCACGAGCTGGATACCACAGAGTGGATGGGGCGTTGGGACCTCGGATAGGAGGTCGGATGTTAGCTCCAGGCGATGTCCGTAACAAGCTGGATAGACTCTACTTGTCTGAGCAACTGGAGGAGGAAGGCCCTCCTGGTCCGGCATGTTTTGGACCTCGGATCATGAAGGAGCCACCACCACCAGTATCTCAGTTCCAGTTAGGTCGGAACACCAAGCCATACAATGGGAGCACCAAGCCACAAGATTGGCTGACAGATTATGTATCCTCGGTGCACATTGCGGGGGGCAATCGCCGATGGGCGGTCCGGTATCTCCCGCACATGTTGGAAGGTCCAGCTCGGATCTGGCTGAATAATTTGCCGGAGTATAGTATCAACTCCTGGATAGACTTGGAGCTGGCGTTTAACAGCAACTTTGCTAGTACATACAAGAGGCCAAACCGACCTCAGCTCCTGGCGGCATGTAAGCAAGATGATCATGAAACTGACCGAGAATTCTTAACTCGGTGGAGCAATGTTCGGAATTCCTGTGAAGGAGTGGTAGAGGCCCAGGCCATTTCCTGGTTTGCAGATGGCTGTCGACATGGCAGCATGCTGTGGCAGAGGCTCCAGAGAGATATGCCGAGATCCCTAGCAGAAACATCCGGGTTGCAGATTCTTATGCCCTGGGTGATCCGATGCAGCCAGCAGCAGAGGCAGGAGCACGTAACAGAAGGAGGGAGCCAATAAACAACCGGCTCGGACCAAGGTGTAATGACCGTCAGGAGTTCGGACAGAAGAGGAGGGAGCCGGACTATCCATACCCTCCAACCAAGTTGCAGCGGTGAACCCGGATCAGCCCGGAGCTGGAGGTGTCCAGAGGCCAAAAATCAATGGTCCGGCATTTAGTCCGAACCAGGAGCCACCCATGACCTATGAATCAATGATAGATGGTCCGTGCTGTTACCATACGACTGACCCGCGCAAGCCAGCCAACCATTCAACCCGGCAGTGCAGCTGGAACCGCAGAATCAGAGAAGAGGGGGCAAGGGCCGGAGGAATCAGAACAGGACCACCACCTCAGAGATTTCAGCCGAGGTCCCACCCTAATCTGTCCGGAGCAAATGTTACCCCGGTAACCACTGCACCTCTTCCGAGGCCTGCAGCAGCAAGACCCGTGAATGTGGTGAATGTCCGAGGTAATAACAACAACAATGGTGCCGGACCAAGTCAGCAGTATGAATACCCCGGAAATGACTATAGAGAGGTTCATGCGAGCTATGTGGTCTTTGTGACCGAGCCAACTGACAAGAAGAGCGTGCAGAGGCGTGCCATGGAGGTGAATGCAGTAATGCCGGTGGTGCCGACCTATATGAACTGGTCTGAGCAGGAGATCACTTGGAGCAGAAAGGACACACCTCGGATCATGCCGAGTCCTGGAAAGTATGCCCTGGTGGTAGATCCAACGTTGTGTGGGCCTACCAACAATGTGAGGTTCACCCGAGTTCTGGTGGACAATGGCAGTGCCATCAACATCATGTACCGAGACACAATGGTGAAATTGGGCATCTCGCCTAATCAGTTGATGCCAAGCAGTTGTACTTTTCATGGGATTGTGCCCGGCGTTTCCTGTGCACCCATGGGCAAGATATGGGTGGATGTAGCATTTGGAACCAAGGAAAATTGCCGAGTTGAGAGTATCGAGTTCGAGGTGGTGGACTTGGAGAGTGCATACCATGCACTGCTTGGAAGGCCGGCTTTGGCCAAGTTCATGATTTCCACCCATGTTGCATACCTGAAGATGAAAATGCCAGGGCCTAATGGGATCATATCCATCTCGGGTGACTACAAGCGAGCAATTCAGTGTGCCTCGGCGGGATCTAACCTAGCCGAGTCTTTGGTGATCGCAGCCGAGAAGAAGAAGCTGCATCAAGTGGTGGCAATGGCGCAGTCAACACAGCTCGGCCTGTCCGGACTGATGAGCCCGGACTCAACTGCGGCGTTCGAGGTACCCAAGGAGACCAAGAAGATCCCCATTGACCCGGAGCACCCAGAGCATGTGGCCATCATTGGGACCGGGCTAGGCGAGAAATAGGAAGGCGAGCTCTGTCACTTCCTCCGTGAGAATCGGGATATCTTTGCATGGTCGGCTAAGGACCTGCCAGGTGTTCCGAGGGAGTTGGCAGAGCACTCTTTATTTGTTAGGCCAGAGGTGAAACCGGTGAGGCAACCGACCCGTCGTCTCTCAGACGACCGGAGACAAGTGGTGCTGGACGAGCTGGCTAAGTTGCTTGCAGCCGGGTTCATAATGGAGGTACTGCATCCGGACTGGATATCCAATCCGGTCCTGGTGGAAAAGAAGAAAGACGAGCCAGCCGTGGTCAAGGTGTGGCGCATGTGCATTGACTTACTAACCTCAACAAGGCGTGCCCAAAAGATCCATTTCCATTACCTCGGATTGATCAGGTGATCGATTCCACTGCTGGTTGTGAACTGTTATCTTTCATCGATGCGTACTCTGGTTTTCACCAGATACCACTGAACCCAAAGGATCAAATAAAGACCGCTTTTATTACCCCGTATGGGGCGTATTGCTATCGTGTCATGTGTTTTGGTCTGAGAAATGCCGGGGCAACTTATCAGAGGTGTATGCAGAAATGCCTGCACTCTCAGATGGGCAAAAATGTGCAAGTGTATGTCGATGATATTGTCATCAAAACTAAGGAGAAACATACTCTCCTCGAGGATCTCGAGGAGACATTTGTGAATTTGAGAAAGTATCGGTTGAAGCTTAACCCGGACAAGTGCACCTTTGGTGTCCCGGCTGGAAAGTTGCTCGGATTCCTGGTGTCTAGCCGAGGTATCGAGGTTAACCCGGCCAAAATCCGAGCTATTGAGAGCATGAAGTTACCGAAGTGTTTGAAAGATGTGCAGAAGTTCACAGGGTGCCTAGCCTCGTTGAGCCGATTTGTAGCTCGGCTAGGAGAAAAAGCCTTACCTTTGTACCAGCTCATGAAGAAAAGTACCGGGTTTACATGGACCCCGCAGGCCGACGTGGCGTTTGGCGAGCTGAAAAAGATGTTGTCCACTGCCCCGGTGTTAGCGTCACCATTGCACAATGAGCCGATGTTACTTTACATTGCGGCCACAAACCGAGTTGTAAGTGTGGCAGTGGTGGTGGAGCGCGAAGAAGGTGGCAGGTCGGTGCAGAGACCGGTGTATTACTTGAGCGAGGTGATCTCTACCTCGAAGCAGAACTATCCTCACTACCAGAAGATGACGTACGGTGTTTACCTGGCGGTCAAGAAGTTGAAGCATTATTTCCAGGAGCATCCCATGACGGTGGTGTGCGAAGCTCCAATCTCGGAGATCATCGGGTGCAAAGATGCAACTGGCCGAGTTGCCAAATGGGCGATTGAGGTGTCTCCATATGCACCACATTACGAGAGAAGAGACGCAATTAAATCCCAGGCGTTGCCGGACTTCTTTTGTGATTGGGCCGAGATGCAGTATGAGCCACCCAGGCCGGACTATAATTATTGGAAAATGCATTTTGATGGGTCCAAAACAAAGATCGGGCTGGGGGCTGGATAGTCCTCACCTCGCCAAAGCAAGATCAGCTGAAGTACGTGCTGCAGATTCATTTCTCAGCATCAAACAATGTGGCGGAGTATGAGGCCTTAATCCATGGCCTCAAGGTGGCAAAGGAGATCGGTATCCGGCGTGTAGAGTGCTTCGGCGATTCCGACCTGGTGGTGCAACAATCTTCTGGAACTTGGGATGCTCTGGATGCCAACATGGCGTTATATCGGTTCCATGTGCAAAAGATATCCGGGTTCTTTGAAGGGTGTGAGTACAGGCATATACCTCGGGCAGAAAATGATGCTGCCGACGTGTTGTCAAAGCTCGGTTCATCAAAGAGGCAGTACCACCAGGGTAGCCCTGAATCACTTGAGAACTCCTTCAATCAAACCTTCTCCTGAATCCGAATCTATTTTCATCCCGGCGGAGCAAGAGCCCGGACCTGTTCCAATGGAGGTAGACGTCGGATGCGTTTGGTCGGACCCGGGGACTGCGTGGCAGAGCTCGGGGACTGCTCATCCAGACTCGGGGACTGGTCGCAGGATGGTGGAGGAAATAATGGAGGAGATTATGGTGGCCGAGCCAATGGAGGTGGATGAGGAACTTTTTCCTTTGCACCCGGTGCCGGAGTGGGCGGAGCAAATTATGAAGTTCATAACGGAGGGAAGCACGCCAAGTGACACAACCGAGGCTAGGAGGATTCAAAGGAGGGCCAAGGCGTACACCATCATCAACAAGGAGCTCTATAAAAGAAGCGTAACCGAGGTGTTGCAACGGTGTGTTGAGCCAGCTGAAGGCAAGGAGATGCTTTTGGAGATCCACCAAGGAGAGTGTGGTCATCATTGCAGCACAAGAGCTCTGGTGGCCAAGGTGTTTAGGCATGGGTTCTATTGGCCCACTGCTCTTGCTGATGCAGAGGCCATAGTCCGGAGATGTGAAGGATGCCAAAGATTTGCCAAGCAAACGCATATGCCGGCTTCGGCGCTCAAAACAATTCCTATCACTTGGCCGTTTGCGGTATGGTGTTTGGATATGGTGGGAGAGTTCAAACCAGCCCGAGGTAACATGACACACATATTGGTGATGGTGGACAAATTCACCAAGTGGATCGAGGTGAAACCAATCCGGAAGTTGGATGGTCATTCAGCAGTGACTTTCTTGAAGGAGATTATTCTGCGATATGGCTACCCCCATAGCATTATCTCGGACAACGGCACTAACTTTGCTGTTGGAGAGTTCGCTCGGTTTTGCATGAACAAGGGAATCCGGCTGGACATAGCCTCGGTGGCACACCCGGAGTCTAATGGACAGGTGGAAAGATCAAATGCTCTAGTGTTGGCCGGCATCAAGGCTCGGCTCATTGAACCACTGCTGAAAACGCCGGGGTGTTGGATAGATGAGATACCAGCAGTACTGTGGGGTCTAAGGACCACGCCAAATCGATCGACTGGCTATACGCCATTTTTTATGGTCTATGGGGCAGAAGCTATGCTACCCACTGACATCGAGTATGATGCGCCCAGAGTGGCAATGTACACTGAAGCCGAGGCAAAAGAGGCTCGGGAGGATGCAGTAGATCTGCTTGAGGAAGCGAGAGAATTGGCCTCATCTCGGTCAGCAATTTACCAGCAAGGTCTCCGACGTTATCATAGCCGGAGTATCAACCCTCGTGTGTTTCACGAGGGAGATTTGGTGCTGAGGTTGGTGCAGCGCAAGAAAGGCCGGCACAAGTTGTCACCTCCATGGGAGGGACCGTTCGTTGTGAGCCGAGCTCTGCTCAATGATTCCTACTATCTTATAGATGCGCAGGAACCAAGGGAAGATGGGCTGGACAACCCCGAGTCAGAGGTCAGGCGACCATGGAACGTAGCTCTACTCCGACCTTTCTACTCATGAAAGGCGCAATGTATGTACCTCGGTTAATCCTTAATAAAAATGTCGGCACTCCGAGGTAAAGCTCGGGGACTGCCTCGCTCTTGTGCTTATGTTTTATCTCTGTTTGTCAGTTTTGTTCATATGCCGAACTATTTTGAACCTCGTCTCAAACTTCAAGTAATGTGTGCTATGAAACTAATCTTGTGACTCGACTGGCATCTGCCTAAAAGGTAGTCAAGAGCAAAGAGGAAAAAACGTGGGAGACATGAAAATGAACTCGGGGACTCGGTCCAAAATTATAGTTCGGCATGTGTCGTTTACTAACCCCTGTCTTTACCTTTCGTTTATGTCGGATGACTTTGAAACATACCTCGGAATTTACCAAGTACTGTATGCTATGAACAACAATCTTGTGACTCGACTGGCATCTGCCTAAAAGGTAGTCAAGAGCAAAGAATGCCAAACATAGTAAACACGAAAGTAAACTCGAGCAATCATTCAAAAGGATTCGACGTAAAGCTTAGAAAAGCATGGTTCGGATAAGCATGATAGTAACAGAGGTAGCAAAAGGAACTACTTAAGTTTGATTACATCTGCGTCCCGGCATACCGGGGATTTAATGAAGTTTTTTGGCCAAGCATGATAGTAACAGAGTTCAGGTCGAGGCATCAGGAATTACGTCGGCAGCAGCCGAGGTAGCCTGGGAGGTGCTGGCAACGTCGGCAGTAACCTCGGCACCAGCTTGTGGAGAAGCCTCGGTTTCTGCTTCGCGGGTGTCACCATCGTCACCTTGCTCGGCTTCGACGTCGGATTCTGTTTCGTATTCATCCTCTTCTGGCTCGTCATCTTCGGCGTCGGAGTAGGTGTCTCCCTCGCTCAAGTTCTTGGTGTTGGCATATCCAGCGAAGAAGGAAGCCATCTTTTCGCGCCGCTGGATGAGAATTGGGTCCGTGGACCAGGGCGAATTTCGGCGAAGAGTGTCCATCTTTTCGAGGTCGAGCTTCTCGCACCAAGTCATGATGAATTTGAGAGCGGCATCAGCTCCAGCGCGAGCCGAGGATGAGCGCCACTCTCGAAGTCTTTGTTCGGCTTCACGAAGCTTGGCGGCGAGCTCAGGCGTAGTATTGGGAGCATCGGCAAGAGGCCACAAGGCTCGGAAAGCAGACACACCTGCATCAAGGAGTTCGGACCCAATGGTTTTCAAGGGATGGATCCGAGCTTTGATGGCCACGATGTGGTCCTCAATGGTCCAGGCGGGGTTCGTCTCGCTACGCCTCTTCCTGTGCTGATCAGTGATATTGCGAGCCGAAACTTGGGTGTAGGTGAAGTGCTCTGCAGAAGATAGCCTGTTAATAATGAAAGAAACAGTTCGGCAAAGAGCCAGTACTGTTGAGGACAAAGCAAGGATAAGGGGGGCAAGAAGCTTACCGTCCATTTCTTTGTTGATACGTTCCAGCGTCGGGAGGAGCTGGTTAACCGAAGCTTGAAGGGCTTCATAAGCCTCGGTGGCCGAGGTGGCGCGGGCCTCGGCTAACTGGAGCGCATTCTCATGTTCCTTGGCGGCATCCTCCCGAAGTTTCTTCTCTGTTTCAACAACACTGGCCTTTTCCGCCTGCAGCTGCTCTGTTTCCGACGTCCGCAGCTCGGTGATGCGCTTCAGTTCCTTTACCAGACGAGCTACTTCGGCTTTCTCTAGTTGGAGCTTTTCGTCCAAAGAGTTCTTTTCTGCAAGGACGGCCTTGTGCTCGTCGTGGAGTTTCTTGTGGTCAAACAGGAGGGTATGGAAGATGTCCGTGCGGACGTTCATAGTATTCTGCAAGGAAGAAAAACATAGCTCGGTTAGAAAGGCTATACCTCGACAAGAGTCTCGGGGACTCGGAGTCAAATCATTGGAAAAATGTTGCCGGGGTATGCCTCGACAGGAGTCTCGGGGACTCGTACCCGAGGTGCATGATAAAGTAAGGTAAAATGGTTTGAGATTCAAGCCAAACAATTTTAACTCCGGCGGAGCGTCAATAGTTTACCTCGAATCTCGGGGACTGGGAATGGTGGATATTAGATGAGATACTGCATGAAAGTAAAGAGAATAGGACTTACGTCGATGTTTTGAGCAGCACGCAGGGCAGCGACTTGTAGGTCGTGACGCTTCGGCCGCAGGCGCTGTTTCCCGCAGGGTGCTCACCTACCGGAGCAGCTAGGGAGGCCGAGGAGACCTCGTCTGCAGAATTCCAGTCTGCGTTGTAGTGTTCCAAGGAGCCGAGGCTCTGGTCACTGTCAGTGCGCAGAGGAGGATATCCCCACGGTCCGCCCTGCTCGATGCCCCTAACCGAGGCCTCCAAGGCTTGAGCAGCCTCGGAGCTTGAAGCAGGCCGGTTATCCAGTATAAGAGATGTCCTCCGAGCATATTCGTCGGCCGGAGGAGCAGTCTCATCAACGGGTGCGGCAAATGGAGGATTCGGCGTGTCACCGGAGGAGGAGACCTCGGTGGCATCCTTGAAGGAGAAGAGATAGTCAGGGTGCCAGACCCAGATGTTGGTTTGGGGGTGACCTTAGACTTCACCGTCTCTTTCTCTTTCTCCTTGCCTTTCTCCAACGGCAAGGTAGTCTGGCGAACTGGTTTTTGGGGCTGTTGCTTGGGCTGTTGCTTGGGCTGTTGCTTCTGCTGTTGCTGCTGTTGGTTGCGGGCAGTCTGGCTGCGGGGGGAGAGTCGAGGCTCCGGCAAGGCGGTAGCCGGAGTTCTGGCGCGATTGGTCCCCGCATCCGTTTGAGGACGCGGAGAAGTCTGACCTCGGGTGGGGGCAGATTTCTCCAAGGCCGGGCCAGACCTCGGTGGAGGAGATACGGGGCGAGAGTTCGTCGGGGTGGTCGTGGCTTCAGAGGCACCAACGGGTGCAGTCATGGAGGATACCTCCTGATCCACTTCTATGGGGTCACTGCAACGAAGGAAGATGGTCAAGTGTTAGTACCGAGGTGATAAGTTTAAGCAACAAACTTGTTGGCTATAGAAGCAAAGCATTACCCATCCGAAGTAGGAAACTTCTTGCCCCCTCGGGCATGAGGAGGATTTCCGGACTTCTTCAGCCGACGTCTCTTGACCGGAGCCGCAGTGGGTCCGGAGGCTCCAGTGGCGGATGGTTCGGCGGCCGAAGTTGCGGCACTAGCGCGTTTCCGGCTGGTTGCTGGAGTAAAGTTCGGAAGGTGAGGAAGGCAGGAGATAGGTACCGCGTTTATTGGTTCCATGACGAGAAATCCCTCCTCGTCATCCGAAATCTCTTGAACTGAAGCTTGTGCTTGAGGCTTACCCGCGGTGGTGACGCGGGCCGAGGCAATGGGCATGTAATCCTCGTTGTCAGGGTCCTCGTTGGATGGTGGGTCCTCGACAGGAAGATCCTTGCCGAAGTGGTCCGCAGGATGGACTCCATCCTCGGCGGTCTGGCGGGAGAACAGCTATATGGCAGACATATGAAAAGGAGTTAGGAAGAAATGGTCAAGATGAACGTCGGTAGCAAGACCTCGGTGGTAAAGGAGTACCGAAGAAAACGTCGGAACAGCGTACCTGTTTTGGTGGCTTGGTCCTGTAGTGGGGTTCCCTTCCCCATGTCCAAGCGTCAGAGATCTTGGACTTGGTGATAGCTCGGACTCGCCGAGCTACAGCGGCGTTGTCCAGTGCAACATGCGTATGGCGGGTTGGATCATAAAGACCGCTCATGTGGCAGATCTTGTGAGTCCTCGCCTGGAGAGGGGAGACCCTGCGCTTCACAAATGTGCAGGCCAGATCGTCAGCCGTCAGGACTTTCCCGTCGTTCGCAGGGTCCTCCGGGTCCTGCCATTTCGCAACATACCCATGGATGGACTTGATTTCGCTGGTGAGAGGGGGAGTGTAGTCCCAGTTGAGCGGTTCGGTAGGAGGGCTGAGGTTAAACACCGGCAGATTGAGGAAGTCCTCTTCGCCGGAGTTCTTCACGTAAAACCACGTCCGGAGCCACTTGCGAACGGTGTCCGGAGTAGCGATACGTGGGAAGATGGAGTTTCGGCGAGGAGCTATGATGGCTGCTCCGCAGGCGGTTAGTAGCTTGGGCAGATCCTTGTTTTTCGGATCCGGGATCACTTGCCGCTTAAGTTGGAAGTAGCGAGAAAAGAGGTCTACCGTGGCTTTGAGGCCGAGGTATCCCTCAGAGAAGGAAACGATGCAGGAGAGAGTGGTGATGGCGTTGGCGGGGAGGTGATGAACCTGGAGTCGGAATTTGTCGAGGAAGCTCCGGAAGAAATCGCTAACGGGCAGTCCGAAGCCGCGCTGGAAGTGCGCGACGAAGACCACCCGTTCCCCTTCCTTGACTTGAGGCTCGAGTTCGCCCTCTGGCAGGCGACATTCTACCCCGGCGGGAATCCGCCGAGTCGCCCTGAGCCACTGGATTTCATCCGGAGTTACATCCGAACCTTCCCAGCCGGCTCGTTCTCCGACCTCCAGTTCGAGGTCTGGAACCTCGGTTTGTTCCGAAGTCTCAGGAGGAGACATCTCGGCAGAATCAATCTGCAGAAGAATGCACAGAAGTTTAGCAAGGAAAAGTGAATCTGGAATCTCAGGCTATATCTGGCTAACTCAGGAGGAGTTGGACGGCTATCTAATATACATAGAGGCATATCTATGCTAGGCGAGCATCTATCCGAGGTATGAAACTCGCTACTACCCAAAAAAGTATGCAAGTAAGATCTACCGGAGGAGGTAAATAGAGTTTTATTCAAGAACATATGAAGAACCACAGCGCAAAGAGGAAGAAACCTAGGGCAATGCCTAGGGTATCAGGAAAGGGAGTACATACCGTGAAAACGAGGTGCTGAAGGGCGGCGCCGGTGACGCGGTCGCAGCGGCGACGAAGGAGCTGCTCGTCGGCGGCGGCGGGAACGTGTTTCTTCGCAACCGGAAGCGGCGGCACTGGTGGCGATGGAGGCGAGAGGGCGAGTGAAGGAGGAAGAAGATGGCGAAGTTACCCGTGGGGCCCTACTTATAGCCGCGCGCGGTAACTGCCCGCTTTAACTGCGCCACTACCGCGCGGTTATCGGGAGGCGCGGGATCGTGTGCGAGTGGGCGCACGGTTGCGCGGTCTGCGGCCGCACGATCGGCCACATCGTGGGCCGCAGAGTGGCAACCGCCCACCCCGGATTTCCTGCGCTGGTCAGCACAAAATCGAGGGGTCGTGGGCGGTCAAGTACTTGAGTGCGCAGGTGCGCTGTTCGGTGGGTCCGGCTGACGAGGGCGGCGTGTGGTCAGAATCTGCTTGGCAGAGGTCCGGATTCCGAAGCCCGGGCAGAGATTCTTCGCCACGTACCTCGGAAAATCTTGAGGCAAGTTGGTGCTGAGTCAGATAGCTCGGAGAGTTCAGTTCGCATATCTACCTCGGATTGGATGGTGGTGTATGGGAGGTACCTCGGCATGACTATGTTGGAGGTCGGTTTAGGAGGTGGTGTAAGGCTTGTTTTGAACCTGCTACGGCCCTCCTTCCGAGGTCGTAGGACCGCACCAGCTTCGGGGACTAATGTCGGGGGAGTATCCCCGGGTAGGGTCAAGGCTTGGCATAAGGTGGTGTTCCAAGTTGTGCCGAGGTACGGAAAGGGCCGACCTGTTTGGGCCTGGGAAGGTCCGAGCTTCATCTTGACCTGGAGAATACAGGCCGACCTATTTTGGCCCAGAGGGGTCCGAGGTATACTGTTGGCCAGGGCCGAGGTTCACTGTCCGAGCTATGTTCTGCCGACCTAACTACCTCAGTGCGGTGGTTTGTGTTGTGGGTGCAGGAGAAGCTGTGGGAAGGAAGTAAGATCCGAGCTAGTAAAAGATATTAAGCGCAAGACCCAAGGTACGGCACGGACGCGCCGAGCTAACCGAGGTGATGGGCTGTAGGTCGGGCCGGAGTCAATGCTCCTGTCACTTCCAGCCGGGTACTAGAGCGCCTGACACGGGAGCGTCTGTCAAGGGCATGGCAGAGGCGTGCTCCGGGTTCGGCGGGCCTGCACGTCTCCGACCGCTGACCACGCGAGGTCTGGGTAAAGGCTACGAGGTAGCTCTGCCAGGCCACGTCCTGTCTCGGTCAGAGGGGACATGCTAGCTCTGCCGTTAGGCTACAGGAGATGGGCAAGCCACGTCTTGTCCCCGACCGAGGTACGGTGGTACGGTGGTGACCGTTGCAGAGGCATGGCAACAGTGTTCTGCGAGGGGCACAATGGTAACCCGGCTGGCCTATATAGTGGGCTTCACCCCCTCCTGCTAGAAAAAACTGATCCAGGATCCAGCATCGAAGATCAAGAGAGAGAGAGAGAGGAAGCTCGGAACACCTCGGAGAGACCTCGGTTCAGGCTCGGAGTGTCTTTTCCTCTCTTTGTATCATCATCTTCCACCTCAAGTTCTCACCCTTGTATCATCATACAGCTCGAGGAGCAGCTTGTACTTGTCACTTTGAGCTATACACTGACTAGGATAGTGCTGCAGTAGGGGTGTTACCTCCGCAAGAGGGCCCCGAAGCAGGGTACATCGTGGTGTGTTTTGGGTTCTTGCTTTCTTGGTTCTTTGTTCGTGTTCTTGCGTGTTCTTGCGTGTGCACTTCTCGAGTGCATAAACCCTCCCCGGATTCCCCCAACGACCATTCGGCCCCATCTTAGCCATACCTATGGCATCTGCCGTGATCCCACCACGACAGTATACGCAATGCCACAGAGAATGTTTGTGCCAAGTACATGTATTTGATGATGAGCGATGGAGCAGCGAAGTTGTGGTTTAAAAATCTACCAGAGAAGTCCATTAATTCTTGGGACGAGTTGAAGGCGGTTTTCACCAAGCACTTTCAGGGTACGTGCAAGCGTTTGTTTTCCATTGAGGATCTTGATCGTTGTATACAGAAAAAAGGCGAGTCAGCACGTCATTGGATGGGCCGGGTTACGGAGATCCTGCACTCTTCATCTGGTATTGAGCCCAAGGATGCAATTTCATCAATGGAGAAAACTTGTAAGTATGCACCACTTGTCCAGAAGCTGGGTCGCATGAAGGAAGGGCACCGGGTTAAGCCGGTCACCATGGCAGAGTTGATGGATGCTTGCAATAGGCATGCAGCCACTGACAAGACTCAGGATGAGCCTGAGGAGGAGAAGGGGAAAGGCGCGGCAAATAATGGTGGAAGGAACAATAATGGCTCAGGAAACAACAATAACAATAACCAGAATCAGCATAAGCGAGGTCATAATGATGGAAGTTCAGAGTTAGTAGCAAACACCAATACCGGGTTTCAGAGGCAAAGGATGGACGGGAACTACCAGGAAAATAGAGGTTATCAGGAAAATAGAGGTTACCAGGACAACAGGGGTTATCAGGGGAACAGTGGAAATCACAATAGTGGAGGTAGTTACCAGGGAACACGCCCAATGAGTACTGAGGAAGCTTTTAGGATGCCGTGTCCTCGCCATAGCAAGATGGGCAGACCATCCAATCATTCATTGGCACAGTGTGTGGATTTGAATAGGTGGAAAAATAATGAGGTGCAGAGAGCTCTGCAGGGAGCAAACAGAAGTGGAGGACCCGGCCAGGGTGGTAACCCGGCTGCGGGGCCTCTAACAGGAGCAAATGCGGTACCCACTGGAAACCCGGGTCAGGGTCAGAACCAGAATATGAGTAACCAAGGAGGATTTTCACAGCAGCCAAGGCAACTTGGTCAGTATCACATTTATACCAGTGGCACAACAAAAAGAGAGAGAAAGATAGTCAAAAGGGCGGTTAATACAGTGGCAGCTGGAATTCCAAGGTATTTGAGGTGGTCAGAGCATGCAATTACTTGGAGCAGAGCAGATCATCCGGAGGTGGTGGAGCACCCGGGCCTGCTTGCGCTAGTTGTTGCTCCTCAAGTACATGGCTTCGAGTTGAAAAAGGTTTTGATGGACGGTGGCAGTAGCATCAATATTTTGTACTGGGACACGTTCGTGCGCATGGGTTGAAGGAGTCACAGTTGCAGAAAACGTCAACAATTTTTCATGGTATAGTTCCGGGAAAGTCAGCCACACCAGAGGGTAAAATTTCATTGGAGGTAGCTTTTGGCGAGTCTATCCATAACTTCAGATCAGAGTGGCTCACGTTTGAGGTGGTAAAGTTTCCAAGTCCATATCATGCATTGTTGGGAAGGCCGGCTTATGCCAAGTTCATGGCAAGGCCGTGTTATGTGTATCTCCAGTTGAAAATGCCGGGTCCCAATGGGATCATCACTGTTCATGGTAACAGGGAAATAGCAGCAGAGTGTGATGAAGGGGATGCAGCCCTGGCAGAACAAACGTGTGCAAGAGAGGAGTTGAAAGCTTACAGATCAAATGTTGACCCACAGGATAACACGGCGCTCAAGAAGCCAATGACAGAAGATGATAGGGCAAAGTTTAAAGCAGCAAAGGACACAAAGATGGTGGATTTTGTGCCTGGGGATTCCTCCAAGCAGTTCGCCATAGGGACAAACTTAACTGACAAATAGGAAAGCGCGCTCATCGAGTTCATCCGTGAGAATCGGGATGTTTTTGCGTGGACACCTAGTGACATGCCAGGCATTCCAACTGAACTCGCTGAGCACCGTTTACATGTTGATCCCAAGGCTAGGCCGGTAAAACAAGGTTTGAGAAAAATGAATGCAGAAAGGAGAAAAGCAATTGGAGAGGAGATAGCCCGGCTTTTGGAGGCCGGCTTTATCATGGAAGTGTTTCATCCAGAGTGGTTAGCAAACCCGGTTTTGGTTCTGAAAAAGAATAATGAGTGGAGGATGTGCATTGATTTCACGAGCTTGAACAAGCATTGTCCCAAGGATCCGTTCGCACTGCCGCGCATTGATCAAATTGTGGATGCCGTTGCAGGTAGCGAGCTCTTGTGTTTTCTGGATGCGTATTCAGGTTATCATCAGATCAAACTTAACAAGGAAGATTGGGAGAAGACGTCGTTTATCACCCCCTTTGGTGCTTTTTGCTACAAGACCATGACTTTTGGGTTGAAGAACGCAGGAGCAACTTATCAGAGGTGTATCCAGAATTGTTTTCATGATCAGATTGGGCGCAATGTGCACGCTTATGTTGATGATGTGGTGATCAAGTCAGAAAAAGCCGGGTCATTTATTAATGACCTTGCAGAGACATTCAAGAATCTGAGAGAGTACAAGATGAAGCTTAATCCTACGAAGTGTGTGTTTGGGGTTCCAGCGGGCAAGTTACTTGGTTTCATTGTGTCAGAGCGTGGAATTGAGGCAAACCCGGAAAAAATTCGTGCAATCCAGAGTTTGAAAAGGCCAGAGGAGTTGGCTGATGTTCAGAAGCTGACAGGCTGTGTGGCTGCGTTGAGCCGGTTTATTTCCCGGCTTGGAGAAAAAGCTATTCCGTTGTATAAGCTGTTGAAGAAGACAGATAACTTTGTGTGGAATCAAGAGGCAGATGAGGCCTTTGAGGCCTTGAAGAAGCAGTTGTCAAAGCGCCAGTTTTAGCGGCGCCGGGTCCCAAGGAACCCATGCTTTTGTATGTTGCAGCCGGGCCTCAAGCTGTGAGTGCCGTGGTGGTGGTTGAGCGAAAAGAGGAAGGAAAAGAGAACCCGGTACAAAGGCCGGTCTATTATGTCAGCGAGGTCCTATCAGAAGCAAAGCAGAGATACCCACATTGGCAGAAGCTTGTGTTTGGTGTTTTCATGGCTAGTAGAAAGTTGAAGCCGTATTTTCAGGAGCATCCAATTACGGTGGTCAGTTCTATTCCCTTAGCAGATATCATCAGAAACTCCGAAGCTACAGGAAGAATTGCCAAGTGGGCAATTGAAATGGGGGATTATCACATTGACTATGTGCCTCGCACAGCTATCAAGTCTCAGGCGTTGGCAGATTTTCTTAATGATTGGACACAGTTGAATGCACCACCTCTCACCCCGAGCCTCAAATCTTGGGTTATGCATTTTGACGGGTCTAAGCAAGAGCAAGGTTCAGGAGCTGGAGTGGTGTTAACTTCTCCCAAAGGTGACAAGTTGAGTTATGTTTTGCAAATTCATTTTGATTGTACCAATAATGTGGCAGAGTATGAGGCCTTGTTGCATGGTTTGCGTATGGCAAAGGAGATGAACATCAAGCGTATTAAGTGCTATGGGGATTCAGATCTTGTGGCGCAGCAAGTTTCAGGAACTTGGGACAGAAAAGATGCAACTATGGCGGCTTACAGGCGAGAGGTGGATAGAGTAGCTGGGTTCTTCTCAGGCTATCAAGTGGATCACATTGACCGCAGGAAAAACGATGCTGCAGATGCTTTGTCAAGACTCGGCTCACGCAGAGAGCCGGTTCCACCTAACGTTTTCTTGGACGAGCTATGGGCTCCATCAGTCAAGTCCCAGGATGAGGAAGAGTTGGCAGACCCGGATTCGCAGCTGGTGGCTGTAACCCGGGAAATTCCGAGTGGACAGAACCGTATCTTGCATATCTTTTGAGAGGGGTGTTGCCCCAGCAGGAAGTCATAGCCCGGCAGATCGTGCGCCGGTGCAAGGCCTATGTGGTCATAGATGGTGAGTTATATAAGAGAAGTGTTTCAGGGGTATATCAGAGATGTGTGTCTGGAAAGGAG
The DNA here is from genome assembly GCA_947311845.1 of Poa pratensis. Lineage (NCBI taxonomy): Eukaryota > Viridiplantae > Streptophyta > Magnoliopsida > Poales > Poaceae > Poa > Poa pratensis. The sequence continues at coordinate 20,072,533 of CAMZMU010000050.1, read as the reverse complement.
GGCCGGCAAATTCTGAAGGAAATTCACGAGGGAGATTGTGGTCATCATGCTTCAACTAGGTCCTTGGTTGCAAAAGCTTTCAGGCACGGTTTCTTTTGGCTCACAGCCCAGGCAGATGCAGAGCGCTTGGTGAATAGATGTGATGGATGTCAAAGGTATGCAAGACAGATTCATGTGCCGGCTCAGGAGTTGAGAACAATACCTTTGACTTGGCCCTTTGCAGTTTGGGGGCTTGATATGGTGGGTCCTTTCAGCATGTCTCCTTGTAAGAAAACCCACCTCCTCGTTGCCATTGACAAGTTTACCAAGTGGGTTGAGGTCATGCCTGTTACAAATTGTGAGGCGGCAACAGCAGTGAAGTTTCTGAAGCAGATCATACACAGGTTTGGGTATCCCCATAGTATTATCACAGACAATGGTACTAATATGTCCTTGGGAGAGATGGCAAAGTTTTGTGGAAACAATGGTATACGTTTGGATGTTGCTTCTGTGGCTCATCCTCAGGCCAATGGGCAAGTTGAACGAGCTAACCAGGAGTTACTCAGAGGATTGAAACCACGTCTCCGGGTCCCGTGTCTCAGAGCCGCCGGAGCGTGGGTGGAGGAATTGCCATCAGTTGTTTGGGGAATCAATACAACACCAAACAGATCCACAAAGATGACCCCTTTCTTCATGGTGTATGGGGCAGAGGCAGTTTTGCCAAGTGATATTATTCATGACTCGCCTCGCGTGGCGGCTTACGTGGAGACAGAAAATGAGAAGACCCGGCAGGATTCTGTTGACCTGCTGGAGGAGAATAGAGAGAAAGCATTGGAAAGATCAGCAATTTATCAGCAAGATTTGAGGCGGTATCACAGTCGCCGGGTTAAAACTCGCACCTTCCAGGAAGGTGATCTAGTGTTGCGATGGGTGCAGTCCAAGGAAGGGATGCACAAGTTATCTCCTCCTTGGGAAGGGCCCTTCATCATAAGCAAGAAATTGAACAATGGTTCATACTATTTGGTGGACGCTAGAGAGAAATCAGAGACAGTCAATGACTCAACGCACTCTACCTTTTCTATGGAAGAGCGTGAGAGGCCGTGGAACATTGCGCAGCTGCGCCCATATTATACTTAGCATGAAAAAGATGTATCAGATGTAACACACGATGTAACAGGCAGCAGGTTTCAGACGCGCTCTTTTCCTTACCAGGGTACCTAAGGGGACTGGAAGGTTTTTAATGAGGCGGCTTGCTGACCTAACCTTTTCTATCAATAAAGTGAAGGTTGAAGCAGAAATTTGTCTTGTCTCAGGTTATGTTTCAGTTTTATAAGCCGGTTATTTTCTTTGTTCTATATGTATTGTGGCAGTTCTGGGTCAAGCTTGGTCCTGGGGGCTTGTCATTGAGATAGCTAAAGTTATTTCCCCAGGACCCGGCTCATAAGTATCCCCGGGTTTCAGTTTTGGTTGCAGTTGTTTAAGTTTTTTATTTTTGAGGATGCCCAGAGAGTGCGTCCCACCAGTATTTTGGATCAATGGGGTACTGAGGCATAAGCCCTTTACTTTATAAACATTGATCCAGGTCTTGGGGGCTCTTACTGCAAAAAGTCTGTAGCTGCAATCCCAAGACCCGGCTTTTATGCCACTAGTATTCTTGGTTATCTTGCTGTGTAGCTGATGTGACTCGCACTTATATGGCCTGATTGCACACCTGGAAACTCAATCAACCATGAAGCCCATTGGGACTTGGTTCGACCCTGTTTTTCTCAGAGAAGTTGCGCCAGGATATCCATGCGAAAGCCGGCTCACAGTTAAAGAAACCAAAAGGGTCATCAAAACCACAGAAGATAAGTAATTGGATATTTCTCATGTCATGTGATTCCACATAGTTTCACCAAAGTTTAAAACAAGTGCAAAAGCATACATCACAGGCATGGTATCAGAATAGCTAAGTTATTACAATAATGTGCCTCAAGGGCCAAATGACATTAAGTTTTCTGGCAGAGACACAGCATCTGCATAAGTTTAAGAGCCGGCTTCTGGAGCCGGGTTAGTGGAAGGAGTTGTAGCTGGGGTGCCATCTTTGGCGCTTGCCGAGTCATCCTTGGCCGTCTCTGCTTCTGCTTCCCGGGTCTTGGGGGCTCCATCAGTGCGCCAGGTGACAAGCTGAAGGGACTGGAAGTAATGTTCGTCTTCATCTTCCACTGGTGCACGTGTTGGAGGTGGCACAGTGGGAGTTGAGGAGCTTGGCGCAGCAGAAGCACTTGGAGCAGTTTTATCACCAGCAACAGATTCTTGTAGCTTTGTAGCAGGTCGATGCGTTGAGGCTCGTCGTCCACAATTTCTTTATTCGCCTCGTTGTAGCCATACTGGATGGTGTTAAGCTTCAGATTGTTGGCAATTTGGGTAGCCACGAACCGGGTCTGCTTCATAACCCGGCTGTAGGTCTTCCTGTCAAAAGGAGTGCCATCTGCATTGTACTCAGGAAAGCCCGATGCCAGAGGAGCCGGGTCAAGTTGGGGATAGTAAGCTTTAGCCAAAGCTAGGCTGCGCATGGCCCCGGCCCTGCATGCAGATTTCTTCAGCAGGTGAATCCAACCAGGCATTGTGGACAAATGGCCCAGCACTTCAGTGTAAGTGCTGGGCGGGTTTTCCCAGTTTCTTGCAGCCTTGATGACCTCGCAACTCCCAAAGTATAATTGGCGGACCAGTGTATACATGCATTTGACTTTCTCAGTTGCGGTCTTGCGGATGTTGCCATCACGTGCACCTGCAAAAGGGAAACAGTGTCAGGCATAGTTTATATGCCAAGCTTGGAACAGACGAAAACTTTACCGGGTTTTGAGAATATTGTGCTTACCAACAAGGGAGGCAACCATGGCAGTAATCATCTTCTTCAGGCGGGTCAGCTCGTTGGTAGCTGTATTCAATTTCTGTTGGAGGCTGGTCAGCTGCTCTTGAAAGTTTTCTTCATGCTCTTGCATGTCCCGCTTCAAGTCTGAGTTCTCCTGAGTCAAGGCAGTTATTTTTCTTCCAGGGCTTGAAGTTTGTTTGCCCCTTCAGCCCGGGTCTCAGTCTCAGCTTTTAAGGCTCCTTGTAGCCGGGCCACTTCTTCATTGGCTTGGTTCACATGTTCCTGTTAAAAAAAAAGTGCACAGTTTAGCCTCAAGTTACTAAGGAATTATTAGCCTGGAACTTGGGGGCTACAAAGTTTCAAAAGTTTGCAACAGACAAGTAAAGCCCCAGGTTGCCGCAAGCGTGCTAACCCGGTGCTTGGGGGCTACACGGGTGAAAGTTTTAAAATTGTTCAAGTGATTAGTCCCAGGTTGCTGTGGACAGCTAACCCGGCACTTGGGGGCTACAGTGTTGAAAAGTTTTTGTAAAGGATGTTGGCGTTTCAAGCACCAAGTTTTTCAACAAGTGATAAATTTGGAGCTTGGGGGCTAGGCAGAGTATGGTTATGCAAGAAGGTAAGTAAAGTTAAAAGCACACCTGGTACCGTTTCTGAAGCAGAGAGACAAGCTCAGTCTCCAAGTTCTTATGATGAGCAAGGCGAGAAAAGTATTCCTCGCACAGAGCCGGTGTGGACATGGAGTTCAGAGTCGCCAGATCCAAAGAAGCAACCGGGTCCTTGCCCTTTGCAGAGGGATCCACCTTGATTTCTGGTGCTGTGACCTTGGCAATGGCAGTGGACACGCCAGGAGCCGGGCCTTTCTTAGACCCGGTGATCTGGACTTCTGGGTCAACTTCTTTGGTTCCAGACCCATGCCCGGGTGATTGCGCGTCTGGGCTTGGTTTTGGAGCAGCTGGCGGGCTTGGTGGTGTGGCTATCACGTTCTCTGCGCCAGATTCTTCCTTCTGGGCTTGCTCTTCAACATGTACTTCCATTTGGGAAGGTTCAGCTGTAGCAGGTGGAGGAGAGGCAGCTGGAGAAGATTCCGGGTCTTCCTCCACGATAGCTTTGGCACTGAAACAAAGGAAAGGTGGTTAAATACAGAAAAGACTGCAAAGTAGTGAAAACTGAAAAGAAAGGAGAGTAATCCTAACCCGGTATTGATGAGGAAATCCTCGGGCGTGCTAGCCGCGTCCGAGGAAGAATCTGATAAACCAGAACGTTTAGGAACCCGGATTTTGCCAGCCAAAGGGTACTTTTTGCTGGGCGTCTTCTGGATCGATTTGGCCCAGCTTGATAAAGAACATGGAGGGATACCTGTGCTCAGTGTCATGGCTTGCGGAAGACCGGGTCCGCGGTCTTTTGTTGCTTCAGCTTCTTTTCAAGTTCCTTTTCCTGTGTTGTATTTGAGTTTGAGATGAGTTCATCATACAAGTTGAGAACGAGAAATGGCACCTTTGCAATTGCAGCCCGGGTCCTCTTTTGAGGAGTGGGTGCAGCAGTTTGAGGACCCGGCAATACGTCCGGAGCCGGGTCATTGGGGCCTGGAATGAGAAGAGCCGGGTTATCAGTAGAATTGTCCTTTTTGGGGACTTCGTTGTTAATCAGCTCGAGGAAGAGCCGGCCTACGGAGTCTGGCTCACCTTCTTCTTCTTCTTCATCTTGATCATCACTTTCTGTGTCCTCCTCAGCAGAGGACGTAGGGGTGTAATCTGCACTCCACCACTTGGGGTCCTGACAAAAAGAAGATATCGGTAAGATAGTTTGCAAGAAATACCGGGTTACAATTAAAGAAGTGAGTAGATGACAAGTTGTACCGTAGGAGGTTTGTTCTTGGTGCTGAAAGGGGCGAGCCCGTTCATTGCAATATCGGTCTTCTTTTCGCCAAGGAGCCTCTTGGCGTTCTTCACGATTTGGTCATCCAGCAGTGTGATTTCTGAGTAACGCATGTCGTCAGTGGTCTCTTCTGTGTATTCATGGAAGAGCCGGGTCCTGATGCTGAGGGGTTGGATGAACCAGCCGATCCAGCACTTGACCAGGTCAGTCCCCCTGAGTCCATGTGCGAGCAGGGCTTTGGCCCGGCGGAGCGTGGGCTCGAGCTTGACCCGGTCTGCGTCTGGGGCGTAGCTGTTCATCTTTGCTTCGTAGGTCATGCCCGAGTTCAGAAAAGCCGGGTAACGAGCATCATCTGACGCGGGTGAAGTGTCTTTGAAATAGAAATATGTGTTTTGCCATCCCTTTGGATGGCTGGCAAGAGCAAGAGCCGGGAAATCACATTCCCTCCGGCGCTGGATCGCCACTCCACCGTAAGGGCCAAGGTTGTCTTTGCGGGATGGGTTGCAGTAGAAAAATTCTAGGAAAAGTTCAAGGCTGGGGGCTATTTGCAAGTAATCCTCGCAGAAAACTACAAAGTTGCTTATGTTGAGAATGGAGTTGGGGCCTATGTCTTGCGGCCTAAGACCGTAGTATTTTAAGACCCGGCGAAAGAACAGGGAACCCGGTGGGCGGAAACCGCGCAGGACATGATCTAAGAAGGCTACCACTTCACCTTCCTTGGGGTTTGGGCGGATCTCCTCTCCAGGGGCGCGCCACTGGATCTCGTTCTGAGCCGGGAGTTCGCCCCGGTTCACGAAAGACTGAAGGGTGGTCTTGGTCGCACTGGACCTTGTCCAGTTCACTGGAGCGGCTGCGGGAGCCGCGGATCCAGATGCACCAGCAGCAGTACCAGAAGGTTTCTTTGCGAGCTTTTTGGCCGCACGGGGCCCTCCAGATTTTATCTTCTCCTTCGTCATGGATTTCAGCTCTGGAGGAGGACAGAGCGCAACAATGGCGTTATGAACCCTAGTTTGGATGCGGAAGTGAATAATGAAATACGGAGCCAATCTAGAAGAAATAAAGGTTGGAATCGGTGCGCGGAATGGATAAAAGTAAGAATCGAGGTTACCTTGGAGATTGACCGAGATTAGAGGGCGCGATTGAAGATCGGAGTTCCGGCGGCTGCGGTGGCAGTGACGCGAGCGTGAGGTAGGGGATGAACGTGAGAATGGGGAAATTTACTCTGGGGTTATGGCCAGATATTTATAGCCACGGTGAAAACCCTAGGGGTATTGCGGTAAAAATGAGCGGATAAGATAAGCATCTTCTCCGGGAAGCCAGCGACAAACAGACAGGACAAAAGGAATATTCTTTGACTCCAGTTATGACTAACAAGTGGTCCAGTTGAGTTGAGGTTTTCGCTAAGTGTTGGGTGGGAGACCCGGAGACATATGACTAGTATGAGAAAGCCGGGTTACGGTATGACCCGCCAAGAAGAGTTGGCCCAGTTAAGCAGAAAGATAAAATAGTGCGTTATATGTATTTGTTGTTTTCGTATTTCAGGCGGTTAACCCGGCAAGCCAGGGTACCAGCATTGATCAAGGAAGCGACACAAAGTTGGAAGCAAAGCATGGCAACCTGGTTACCTGGTTAACCTGGGGGCTACTGATGGAGGGATAATAACCCGGTAGGCCCATGCAGAGGGAAACGAGACCCGCCAGGAAGGAGGCCCGGTCAGGGCAGTTAGCCCTCAGCACGGGCCGGGTTATGTTTCTGGGCCGGCATCTTGGCGGTGACCCGGTTAAGGAAGGCGATATTCTAGAAGGTACAAGAGGCGGTTCGAGAGGCGGTTCAAGACTTGGAATACACGAAGAGCAAAGGAGCTAAAGGTAGGACTTGGAGTTCGGGTAGAACCCGGCTCTACTGTGTACGCGGTCAGAGGGCCCGGTATCTATATAAACCGGCCCTTGAGCCATAGCTAGCAAGTCTCTCATAACCCCCAAGCTTTAGGCGAGAGAACCATCGAGAGAGATACATAAGCTTTGTAACCTAGATCGAGATCCGGCTCTGTTGTCGTAGCCGGGTTATCGAGATCGAGACCAAGATTAATAATAAGATAGCAGGAAGTAGGTCTTTATCTCCAATGGAGAGGCCGAACCTGGGTAAACCTGTGTCCCCTGCAATGCTAAACAATCTCCCAGACGCCAGAGTCGCCTTGCCCAAAAATTCAAGCTACCCCAAAGTAGCATCTGCCGTGTTATCTACCCCACGACAGGGATAGTCCAATGGATTAGGACCGCACTCCCCCTATGTCCATGCCTACATCCAAACCAAATGAATATCGTCTAATATGGGTAGGTATGCAAGAAGTCCACTAAATCCAATTGCTTATGTCCACCACATTAAGTTCTCCTCTCAGCTCCTTGAATCTTGCTTCACCAAGAGGCCTTGTGAACATATCGGCGAATTGAAGCTTGGTGTTGACATACTTGATTGCAATATCACCCTTCTCAACATGATCTCGAATAAAATGATACCGGATCTCAATATGCTTGGTCTTCCCATGAAGAACCGGATTGTGAGCAATTTTGATGGCACTTTCATTATCACATAAAAGAGGCACTTTGTCACAAATGACACCATAATCCTTTAAAGTTTGCCTCATCCATAATAGGTGTGCACAACAACTTCCGACGGCAATGTGTTCGGCTTCGGTGGAGGACGAGGCCACACAATTTTGCTTCTTAGAAGATCAACTCACAAGGGACCTACCAAGGAATTGGCAAGTACCCGAAGTTGATTTTCTATCCATTTTGCAACCCGCCCAATCCGCATCCGAATAACCTACAAGATCAAAGCTTGTGCCATGGGGATACCAAAGACCAAAGTTAGGAGTATCCATCAAGTATCTTAGAATCCTTTTAATCGCGGTTTCATGACTTTCCCTAGGACTTGATTGGAATCTTGCACGCATACCCACACTAAACATAATATCCGATCTAGATGCACAAAGGTAAAGTAAAGATCCAATCATAGAACGATAAAGCTTTTGATCAACTTCCTTACCATCCGGATCTAAGTGAAGATCCGCATTGGAATCCATGGGAAACTTATAAGGCTTGGCATTTGTCATATTAAATTTCTTGAGCATGTCCTTAATATACTTGGCTTGACATAAGAATGTTCCTTCTCTCCATTGGTGGATTTCAAAGCCAAGAAAATAATTTAACTTTCCCATCATGGACATCTCAAATTCCTTGGTCATTAGCTTGCCAAATTGATCACTAAATTCACGGTTAGTGGAACCAAAGATAATATCATCAACATATATTTCGCATACGAAAAAGTCTCCATTTACCCTTTTTGTAAAAAGAGTGGGATCTATTACCCCAATTTCAAAGCCACGGTCTACTAAGAACTCCTTGAGATGATCATACCAAGCACGTGGAGCTTGCTTGAGCCCATAAAGAGCCTTATGTAGTAAGTAGACATGGTTAGGAAATTTAGGGTCTTCGAAACCCAGACGTTTTTTAACATACACCAACTCATTTAGTGGACCATTTAAGAAAGCACTTTTAACATCCATTTGATATAAGACAATATTATGAGTAGATGCATAAGCAATTAGTAAGCGAATGGATTCAAGTCTAGCAACGGGGGCATAGGTTTCACCGTAGTCGACTCCTTCGATTTGGGTGTAGCCTTGTGCGACCAATCTTGCTTTGTTGCGGATGACTTGACCATGTGAGTCTTGCTTGTTCTTAAATATCCACTTGGTTCCAATGACATTATGGCATGTGTCTTTGGGTTTTTCAACTAATGACCATAATTTGTTGCGCTCGAAGTTGTTCAACTCTTCATGCATAGCCGCAACCCAATCCATATCTTCAAGAGCATCATATACCTTGAGAGGTTCTAAGCTAGACAAACAAGAGACATGACCACAAAAGTTAGATAATTGTTTGCGTGTGGACACACCCCTACGAATACTCCCAAGGATATTTTCTTTGAAGTGAGAAAGATGATCCAATTTTGATGCACGCCGGATGACCCGGCGTTCCATGGCTTGACCAATTGTTTCACCAACACAAATATCTTTATCATTGCCTTCATCTTGCTCATGGTCAACCCTAAGTGGAGTTCTTGGGGTTGTGGGTTCATTATGTTCTCGTTCACCACTAGAGTTGGGTGGGTCTTGACCATCTTCTTGATCATGTGAATGAATATCATGTTCTTGTTCTTGGATAGTTTCTTGATCAACTGTTGAGGTGGATGGCTCAACTTGAGTAGAACTTGTTCCTTCTTCTTGAGTATCATCAATAGGTTCTTCAATAGGAATAAGTTCTCCAATCCCCATAGTTCTTATGGCTTGAGATGGAGCATCATCACCTACATCATCATGATCAATATGCTCCGCTTGGGAGCCATTATCCTCGACAAACTCCACGTTCATAGATTCTTCAACACACCCGGTGGATATGTTGTAGACCCTATAAGCATGAGACTTTGCGGCATATCCAACAAGTATACCATCAAAAGATCTAGATTCAAATTTAGCAATTTTGCAACCTTTAATGTAAACATGGCATTTGCAACCAAAGACTCGAAAGTAAGATACATTTGGCTTTTTACCGGTGAGGAGTTCATATGGTGTCTTGTCCATGAGAGGACAGAAGAAGAGCCGGTTTGAGTAGTAACAAGCGGTGTTGATGGCTTCGGCCCAAAAGTTGTATGGGGAATGAAATTCGGCCATCATAGTTCTTGCCATATCAATAAGAGTGCGGTTCTTCCTTTCAGCGACACCATTTTGTTGGGAGTATATGCAGCGGAATATTGGTGTTGAATGCCCTCCCCACTTAGGAAATCATCCATAGTGTAATTCGTGAACTCCGTACCATTGTCACTTCTAATTGCCAAAATCTTGGAGTCATTTGGAGCGGAGAAAAGGGGTGCCAATGAAGGAGGAAGGTTGCCCATTGCAAGAGCCGCCATCGCCACTTCCTCACTTGTATCATCATCCTCCTCCTCGCCACCGGACTCATACTCTTCTTCATGTGTTGCGATGACAAGAGCCTTTTGAGGAGCTCTCTTGATGAAGACCTTGGGCTTGGTGAAGTACTTGTTCTTCTTTAAGATGAGTTGGCCTCCATGATCTTCTCTTCTCTCATAGGGGCAATCCTTCACAAGGTGATTCTCCTTTCCACAATTAAAGCACATTCTTTTCATTGGTGGGGAGAAGTTGCTCTTGAGATTCTTTTTGTTCCAATACTTGGTGGCGGCAAGAGCAAGAACCTCATTGAGTTCACCCACAAAATCTTCTTCATGAGGACCACTTGTGCTTTCTTCATATCTTGGATGTTCTCCCACATGAGCCTTCAAGGCAAGGTTCTTAGTGCCACGAGCTTGGTTGATGGAAGACTTGGACATGGCCTTCAAGGTATCATAGGTGATGAATTGTGCCAATAGGTCATTGGAAGACATTGTTGTGTAGTCGGCTCTAGCATGAAGATTCATCACCATATTTTCATTATATGGAACCATGGTCTTGAGGAACTTGGACTTGACCCATTCATCGTCCATATCCTTCTTTCCATTCTCCCTCATGGTCACAACAAGCTTCATGAGTCTTCGAAAGAGATCATTGGGAGATTCATCTTCTAGCATTATTAAATTGTCAACTTGATATTGAAGGATAGCTATGTTGGATCGTTGAATGCCTTCATTTCCTTCATATATAGACTCAAGATAAACCCAAGCTTCATTGGCGGTTTTGAGATTCCGCACATGATCTTCATCATTGGCGGACATGGCACTCTCGAGAATGTATTTGGCATTTGCATCAAGTTGCTCATCAATCTCTTCTTGCTTTGTCAAGTTGTTGGGATCAACCGGATTGTAACCGTGTACAACCACCCTCCAAAGGTGCACTGAGCAACTGCGAAAATAAGACTCCATAGATTTCTTCCAAGAAAAATAACGAGTATTATCAAGCTTAGGAGGAGGTCTACTTTGGTGGTTTATATGAGGTTGGGTAGGTGGAACTTGAGTGAGATATGAACTAGGTGGAGCAAATTTAAGAGGGGGCTTCTCACTTGTTTTAGGTTGCTCTTTGTTATCCTTATCAACCAAGACCTCAACGATAGGGGCACCGGTTGATGGGGAGGCATTTTGATTATTAGTGACCCGAGTATACACCTCGTCCACCATTTTGCTTTTCATGAACCCAAAGAGTTTAATAATGGCATTCATGGTGACCGGGGCATCATCATCGGGTAGGGTTATCCCCGCATCACTTAGTTCTTTCTCAACTTGTTCTTGATCATTTTTCTCTTGTTGTTCCTTAGCAAGTTTTAACTCCTCCTCGCTAGTGATCCTCCTCTTTAGGCTGTTAAGCCCTTAATAAAGAGACCTTGCTCTGATACCAATTGAAAGGACCGAGTAGGTTGACTAGAGGGGGGTGAATAGGCAACTACAAATTTTCTTTTTCTTTTAATACAAATTTGGGAATTGCTCAAATATAAGTTCTCTAGATATGCAACTAGGTGAACAATCCTATATGATGAGTAATAAACAAGCTAGCAAGATATTCTACACAAGATAAGCTAGCAATACAAGTAAAGGAAGGTTAAGAGATAACCACACGGTGACGCGGAGATGATTCCCGAAGTTCACTTCCCAATGGAAGCTACGTCTTCGTTGGAGCGGTGCGGGGTCACAAGTGAGCCCTGAATAGACTTGATATGGCACACTGTATCTCCCTCGTGTTATCCTCCAACGAGGAGTGATACGTCCAAAACGTATCTATAATTTTTGATTGCTTCATGCCATTTTTATGCTTTTAGCACTTGTTTTATATTAAGTTTATTATTTATTTGGACTAACCTCCTAATAGTTGTAAAAGTGCACAATGTTCTTGTTTTACTCTTTGATGTGTTGAAATTATCAAGAATACAAGAGGAAACCTTGTTGGAGTCGAATTGGGACTTTCCTGAAATCTGTCTGAGAACTTTTTACGAAGATTGCCAGTTTGACCCTCGAAGATGACGTTATATGGAGACCTGGCTGTTAGGAAAGTTGTCACAATTTTCCATTCGAAGATTTTAAGCCCGAGATCAGCCCAATCGGAGTTCGGACGCGGCCTGTAGGCCCGTTTTGGTGGAACCCTAAAAGGGGTGACGGAAATCCGAGAAGATATATAAAGGGAGGAAACCTAATTCGTGGAGGACTCCTCCACCCACGAATTTCAGCCACCAAAAACCACGTTTTTGCCTCCCCCATGGATCTCATCTCCATGGGGGAGGGCTCCCAAGAAGCCATGAAGGAGGGAGGCTAAGGGGCGGCGCTCCCCAATCTTGCCGGCGGCGGGGAAAGGAGTTCCCCGCACCGCCGGTGCCGCCGCCGCCCTGCGCCGCCGCGCTGTCTCTCTCCGCCGTCTTCACCGCCATCTCCAACACCATCTCCTCCTTGTATTCAGTGGTTCATCCTCCCACAAACCTCTGTACCGTCCTATGTAAACATGGTGTTTGATGCTATAATATTTATCCTATGATTTACATCATATTTCCGTAGTTTATTTGTCTTTTGATTGCTTAATTGAATGCATGAGGTTCATTAGAGTTGTATGTCTATATGGTGCTGTCCTTTGGTGTCCATTATATTTGTGCGCGCATGGATCAAACACCCTAGGGTTGGTAGTATTTGTAACGAAGCGGGGGAAGTTCTACCGGAGTGACAGAAACCTGAGAACATGAACCGATTAGTTGCACGTATGGGAGTAAGAGGACCTTGAACTTAAGACTATGGTTGGGGAAACCTTAATGCATTGTTAGTATTTGCGGATGCTTTCTAACAATCCAATCATATAGTACTTGTAATCCTAAGTAGTGGAGTGCATGTATATTTAGCCTCTCCCACATAGAAAACTGCATCGAAGACAATGAACCAAGTACCTTCACGAATTAATCTTGGACAAAGCCACCACAATTACCACCACTTTTCCACACTCATGGTACTGTTAGTATATGGTTACTTAGTGTATTTTATTGCTGCAGCACTAACATTTACTTTCTTGTATTTATTATCTTGCAAAACTACCTCTCATACCCGTATTGCTACCGTAGTTTTATTTTCTAGATAATGCAAACGTTTAGTGTGCGTAGAGTTGTATCAGTGGTTGATAGAACTTGAGAGAATACTTATCCTACCTTTAGCTCCTCGTTGGGTTCGACACTCTTACTTATCGAAAAGGCTACACGCGATCCCCTATACTTGTGGGTTATCAAGACCTTTTCTGGCGCCGTTGCCGGGGAGACATAGCGTAGGTTAATGTTCTTGTGTGCACTTGTTTGCTTTATCTCTAAGTAGTTTTTATTTTCAGTATCAAGTTGTTCTTTATATTACTATGGATAGGGAATGCGAATTACAAAAAAAATTAGGTGTAGTTCTTATCTAAAAACGTTTTCAAAAGAAAAGTGATTGGAAAGATGAGTAATGGTTAAATGGGGGTCGACCTTGAACACTTGTGGTCATGCCTATGAAACCAAAACAAATCTTTCCATGGAAGCTTTTCATTTAAAACATGTAAATATTGTGTATATACCTCTGTACATAAAAATAAAATGATAATAATAATCTCTAGTTAATTAGAAGTTGATAGTTTTACTTTGCTGTCCAGAAACAGATTTTCTGTGCTCCACCGTATTAAATGTTTAAAATCACCAGAACGTGATCTTGATCTGAAATTTCTTGAGTGCAAATTGGTGCTTATTAGCTTTCTTTCATTAGACTAACTTTTTCTGATTTAAGGTACGTAGATAGGTCGAAAAATTCGATCTTTACTGACTGTTCTGTTTAGACAGATTTTGTGCTTCTCTGTAAATAAAATGGTGATAAATCTCAGAATAGTATTTTGACTTGAAAATTTTTGTGCATAAACCTGAGATTATTATCTTTCTCTCATTAGACTAAAGTTTTTCGATTTGAGCTACTTAACTATCTCGTTGAATGCCATCTTTCGGACTGTTCAGTTTTGACAGATTTCTTTGTTTATTCAATATTGTACTTGGTGTTGTTAGTTTCATTAGTATTTCGACGGACAACGGAAATCATGAACACCTTAGTATATACAGTGGCTAATGTTGAGTAAAAATTATAAAACTTGTCAATGCTTGAACATGAGTGGATTTTATTTAATGAGTACTAACCCTACTAATGAGTTTTGTGAAGTTTTATGTGGATGTAGCTTATAAGATCTAATCAATATGGTGATATGAGATGAATAAGAAGACGCAAGAGCTCAACCTTGGGGATGTGTAGATGTATCCCAAGAACATATTCAAGAAGATACAATCATCTAAGCTTGGGGATGCCCGAGTCATCCCCCTATTCATCAACTAACATGAGGTTGTCTCGTTCATACTCTATATTACCCGTCCACATGATATGTATTGTCTTAACTTGTATTATAATTGCTTTTATATGTCTTGGTTTTACCTCCTTTAGTTTTATTAGGCTCCTTATTTGGTTTCGATTGCTTCTTTACTTTCACTTATAAATTCAAAATAACAAAAATATTTTCTTTTGTTTTGCTTCTTTGTTTGGTTCTTTATTTTAATTTTATTTGGGTTTTACTTTTGATTTTTATTTAGAGTTTTTCTTGCTGTAGCTAGCATGTTTAGGTCTTGCTTAGCCTCTGGTTTCTTAATTTATCAAAAATAAAGTACCAAGTTTTATCCATTTAGCTTAGTTGATACATATGTAAAAAGTGATTTTCTGTTTTCGGTATCTACTGCTTATTGCGCGATTTTTCATATTTTACTGGAAGCTCTAAAAATCACGAAAAAATTACTGATATTGTAGCACCTAATCCTCTGCATGTACAAAAATTGGCTAAAATTTCGGGCATGTTTAAGTGCACCTAAAAATTGCGTTTTCCAGCTGTTGTTTTTCTGGACAGATTCTGACTTTTGTTGCAAGAGTGGCCTCTTTTCGTTTTCATTTGATTTTTAATGGTTCTTACCTTTCATTTATAAGTTGGCCATTTAAGCAACCTTTCTGTAACTTAAAAACAAAATTTTATTTGGTTTAATAGTAGCACTTGGGAAATATTATCTATTGTACTAATGTCTAACCGCAGAAAAGAATGGAAAAGTTTTTGTGTTGAAGTTTTTTCACAGAGAATGAAAGAACACCAAACTATGGAATATTGAAGAATTACCAAAGTCATAAGCTTAGGGATGTCCCCGCATCACTCTTCATCAATAACCCCACGGTTTGCAAACCTTTAAATTTTGTTTTTTGAGCAACATAGGAACTTAACTAAATTTGAAGCGGCTGTATTTTATTATCTATTTATCTTAGCATCAAACACCAGTTACATTAATAAGTGGATCGTCACATATTTTATTTATCCTCTGTTTTCAATGTTTACTTGGTTAATGGATTACTTGTTGAAACTTAAAAATGATGTGTGAATAATACTGTTTAGTAGTTTATGTTTTCTTATGGTTAGTCTCAACTAGCTAATAGTGCATATTATGTTATTTTGATATCAACATGCATTGTCCTGTTCATAAGATGGTATGGTATTGTGGTATCCTCCTCTGAATAATTCAATTGAATCGACTTGGCATTATGACTGAAAAATAAAAGTCAATTAAGCCTTGATGATCTACTTTGACTCAAGAGTTTTAGTATCGTTTTTATGCCTCCGTTAATTTTATTTTGTCGCAAGCATGATTATGACCGTTATCGCTCTCGTGGTTGTCGCTTCCCAGTCTATTGCTAGCCTTCACTTGTACTGAGCGGGAATGCTTTGAGCACTTCTTCGAGAGCATAGCTGTCGTTCTTAGTGTAATGTGCTTGTCCCAGAATACGATTAATTGAGGTATAACCATGATGCTTTTATCTTTGATATCTCTATATCTAGTCTTCACTTGAACTTCAGAGGTGCCTTGGCATTTATGTTTTGCTCCACAATTAAGGGCAAGCGAGATACCACTCTATCATGCTTTATTATGGTCATTACAATCTTGTTGATATTTATAAATTTCATGTTATAAGCTCTTAGTTCGTTGATACTTTTCATTAGGAAACATGATTGCTAAGTTTTATTATTCATACATCATGCAATTGTTAAAAACCTGATCATAGCATTTACAATCAAAAATAATTTTGTTATCATTTACCTACTCGAGGACGAGCAGGAATTAAGCTTGGGGATGTTGATACGTCCAAAACGTATCTATAATTTTTGATTGTTTCATGCCATTTTTATGCTTTTAGCACTTGTTTTATATTAAGTTTATTATTTATTTGGACTAACCTACTAATAGTTGCAAAAGTACACAATGTTCTTGTTTTACTCTTTGATGTGTAGAAATTATCAAGAATACAAGAGGAAACCTTGTTGGAGTCGAATTGGGACTTTCCTGAAATCTGTCTGAGAACTTTTTACGAAGATTGCCAGTTTGACCCTCGAAGATGACGTTATATGGAGACCTGGCTGTTACGAAAGTTGTCACAATTTTCCATACGAAGATTTTAAGCCCGAGATCTACCCAATCGGTGTTCGGACGCGGCCTGTAGGCCCGTTTCGGTGGAACCCTAAAAGGGGGTGACAGAAATCCGAGAAGATATATAAAGGGAGGAAACCTAATTCGTGGAGGACTCCTCCACCCACGAATTTCAGCCACCAAAAGCCACGTTTTTGCCTCCCCGTGGATCTCATCTCCATGGGGGAGGGCTCCCAAGAAGCCATGAAGGAGGGAGGCTAAGGGGCGGCGCTCCCCAATCTTGCCGGCGGCGGGGAATGGAGTTCCCCGCACCGCCGGTGCCGCCGCCGCCCTGCGCCGCCGCGCTGTCTCTCTCCGCCGTCTTCACCGCCATCTCCAACACCATCTCCTCCTTGTATTCAGTGGTTCATCCTCCCACAAACCTCTGTACCATCCTATGTAAACATGGTGTTTGATGCTATAATATTTATCCTATGATTTACATCATATTTCCGTAGTTTATTTGTCTTTTGATTGCTTAATTGAATGCATGAGGTTCATTAGAGTTGTATGTCTATATGGTGCTGTCCTTTGGTGTCCATTATATTTGTGCGCGCATGGATCAAACACCCTAGGGTTGGTAGTATTTGTAACGAAGCGGGGGAAGTTCTGCCGGAGTGACAGAAACCTGAGAACGCGAACCGATTAGTTGCACGTATGGGAGTAAGAGGACCTTGAACTTAAGACTATGGTTGGGGAAACCTTAATGCATTGTTAGTATTTGCGGATGCTTTCTAACAATCCAATCATATAGTACTTGTAATCCTAAGTAGTGGAGTGCATGTATATTTAGCCTCTCCCACATAGAAAAATGCATCGAAGACAATGAACCAAGTATCTTCACGAATTAATCTTGGACAAAGCCGCCACAATTACCACCACTTTTCCACACTCATGGTACTGTTAGTATATGGTTACTTAGTGTATTTTATTGCTGCAGCACTAACATTTACTTTCTTGTATTTATTATCTTGCAAAACTACCTCTCATACCCGTATTGCTACCGTCGTTTTATTTTCTAGATAATGCAAACGTTTAGTGTGCGTAGAGTTGTATCAGTGGTTGATAGAACTTGAGAGAATACTTATCCTACCTTTAGCTCCTCGTTGGGTTCGACACTCTTACTTATCGAAAAGGCTACACGCGATCCCCTATACTTGTGGGTTATCAAGACCTTTTCTGGCGCCGTTGCCGGGGAGACATAGCGTAGGTTAATGTTCTTGTGTGCACTTGTTTGCTTTATCTCTAAGTAGTTTTTATTTTCAGTATCAAGTTGTTCTTTATATTACTATGGATAGGGAATGCGAATTACAAAAAAAATTAGGTGTAGTTCTTATCTAAAAACGTTTTCAAAAAGAAAAGTGATTGGAAAGATGAGTAATGGTTAAATGGGGGTCGACCTTGAACACTTGTGGTCATGCCTATGAAACCAAAACAAATCTTTCCATGGAAGCTTTTCATTTAAAACATGTAAATATTGTGTATATACCTCTGTACATAAAAATAAAATGATAATAATAATCTCTAGTTAATTAGAAGTTGATAGTTTTACTTTGCTGTCCAGAAACAGATTTTCTGTGCTCCACCGTATTAAATGTTTAAAATCACCAGAACGTGATCTTGATCTGAAATTTCTTGAGTGCAAATTGGTGCTTATTAGCTTTCTTTCATTAGACTAACTTTTTCTGATTTAAGGTACGTAGATAGGTCGAAAAATTCGATCTTTACTGACTGTTCTGTTTAGACAGATTTTGTGCTTCTCTGTAAATAAAATGGTGATAAATCTCAGAATAGTATTTTGACTTGAAAATTTTTGTGCATAAACCTGAGATTATTATCTTTCTCTCATTAGACTAAAGTTTTTCGATTTGAGCTACTTAACTATCTCGTTGAATGCCATCTTTCGGACTGTTCAGTTTTGACAGATTTCTTTGTTTATTCAATATTGTACTTGGTGTTGTTAGTTTCATTAGTATTTCGACGGACAACGGAAATCATGAACACCTTAGTATATACAGTGGCTAATGTTGAGTAAAAATTATAAAACTTGTCAATGCTTGAACATGAGTGGATTTTATTTAATGAGTACTAACCCTACTAATGAGTTTTGTGAAGTTTTATGTGGATGTAGCTTATAAGATCTAATCAATATGGTGATATGAGATGAATAAGAAGACGCAAGAGCTCAACCTTGGGGATGTGTAGATGTATCCCAAGAACATATTCAAGAAGATACAATCATCTAAGCTTGGGGATGCCCGAGTCATCCCCCTATTCATCAACTAACATGAGGTTGTCTCGTTCATACTCTATATTACCCGTCCACATGATATGTATTGTCTTAACTTGTATTATAATTGCTTTTATATGTCTTGGTTTTACCTCCTTTAGTTTTATTAGGCTCCTTATTTGGTTTCGATTGCTTCTTTACTTTCACTTATAAATTCAAAATAACAAAAATATTTTCTTTTGTTTTGCTTCTTTGTTTGGTTCTTTATTTTAATTTTATTTGGGTTTTACTTTTGATTTTTATTTAGAGTTTTTCTTGCTGTAGCTAGCATGTTTAGGTCTTGCTTAGCCTCTGGTTTCTTAATTTATCAAAAATAAAGTACCAAGTTTTATCCATTTAGCTTAGTTGATACATATGTAAAAAGTGATTTTCTGTTTTCGGTATCTACTGCTTATTGCGCGATTTTTCATATTTTACTGGAAGCTCTAAAAATCACGAAAAAATTATTGATATTGTAGCACCTAATCCTCTGCATGTACAAAAATTGGCTAAAATTTCGGGCATGTTTAAGTGCACCTAAAAATTGCGTTTTCCAGCTGCTGTTTTTCTGGACAGATTCTGACTTTTGTTGCAAGAGTGGCCTCTTTTCGTTTTCATTTGATTTTTAATGGTTCTTACCTTTCATTTATAAGTTGGCCATTTAAGCAACCTTTCTGTAACTTAAAAACAAAATTTTATTTGGTTTAATAGTAGCACTTGGGAAATATTATCTATTGTACTAATGTCTAACCGCAGAAAAGAATGGAAAAGTTTTTGTGTTGAAGTTTTTTCACAGAGAATGAAAGAACACCAAACTATGGAATATTGAAGAATTACCAAAGTCATAAGCTTAGGGATGTCCCCGCATCACTCTTCATCAATAACCCCACGGTTTGCAAACCTTTAAATTTTGTTTTTTGAGCAACATAGGAACTTAACTAAATTTGAAGCGGCTGTATTTTATTATCTATTTATCTTAGCATCAAACACCAGTTACATTAATAAGTGGATCGTCACATATTTTATTTATCCTCTGTTTTCAATGTTTACTTGGTTAATGGATTACTTGTTGAAACTTAAAAATGATGTGTGAATAATACTGTTTAGTAGTTTATGTTTTCTTATGGTTAGTCTCAACTAGCTAATAGTGCATATTATGTTATTTTGATATCAACATGCATTGTCCTGTTCATAAGATGGTATGGTATTGTGGTATCCTCCTCTGAATAATTCAATTGAATCGACTTGGCATTATGACTGAAAAATAAAAGTCAATTAAGCCTTGATGATCTACTTTGACTCAGAGTTTTAGTATCGTTTTTATGCCTCCGTTAATTTTATTTTGTCGCAAGCATGATTATGACCGTTATCGCTCTCGTGGTTGTCGCTTCCCAGTCTATTGCTAGCCTTCACTTGTACTGAGCGGGAATGCTTTGAGCACTTCTTCGAGAGCATAGCTGTCGTTCTTAGTGTAATGTGCTTGTCCCAGAATACGATTAATTGAGGTATAACCATGATGCTTTTATCTTTGATATCTCTATATCTAGTCTTCACTTGAACTTCAGAGGTGCCTTGGCATTTATGTTTTGCTCCACAATTAAGGGCAAGCGAGATACCACTCTATCATGCTTTATTATGGTCATTACAATCTTGTTGATATTTATAAATTTCATGTTATAAGCTCTTAGTTCGTTGATACTTTTCATTAGGAAAC
The DNA here is from genome assembly GCA_947311845.1 of Poa pratensis. Taxonomy (NCBI): domain Eukaryota; kingdom Viridiplantae; phylum Streptophyta; class Magnoliopsida; order Poales; family Poaceae; genus Poa; species Poa pratensis. Next base: position 20,052,311 of record CAMZMU010000050.1, on the reverse strand, counting down.
ATGATTGCTAAGTTTTATTATTCATACATCATGCAATTGTTAAAAACCTGATCATAGCATTTACAATCAAAAATAATTTTGTTATCATTTACCTACTCGAGGACGAGCAGGAATTAAGCTTGGGGATGTTGATACGTCCAAAACGTATCTATAATTTTTGATTGTTTCATGCCATTTTTATGCTTTTAGCACTTGTTTTATATTAAGTTTATTATTTATTTGGACTAACCTACTAATAGTTGCAAAAGTACACAATGTTCTTGTTTTACTCTTTGATGTGTAGAAATTATCAAGAATACAAGAGGAAACCTTGTTGGAGTCGAATTGGGACTTTCCTGAAATCTGTCTGAGAACTTTTTACGAAGATTGTCAGTTTGACCCTCGAAGATGACGTTATATGGAGACCTGGCTGTTACGAAAGTTGTCACAATTTTCCATACGAAGATTTTAAGCCCGAGATCTACCCAATCGGTGTTCGGACGCGGCCTGTAGGCCCGTTTCGGTGGAACCCTAAAAGGGGGTGACAGAAATCCGAGAAGATATATAAAGGGAGGAAACCTAATTCGTGGAGGACTCCTCCACCCACGAATTTCAGCCACCAAAAGCCACGTTTTTGCCTCCCCCGTGGATCTCATCTCATGGGGGAGGGCTCCCAAGAAGCCATGAAGGAGGGAGGCTAAGGGGCGGCGCTCCCCAATCTTGCCGGCGGCGGGGAAAGGAGTTCCCCGCACCGCCGGTGCCGCCGCCGCCCTGCGCCGCCGCGCTGTCTCTCTCCGCCGTCTTCACCGCCATCTCCAACACCATCTCCTCCTTGTATTCAGTGGTTCATCCTCCCACAAACCTCTGTACCATCCTATGTAAACATGGTGTTTGATGCTATAATATTTATCCTATGATTTACATCATATTTCCGTAGTTTATTTGTCTTTTGATTGCTTAATTGAATGCATGAGGTTCATTAGAGTTGTATGTCTATATGGTGCTGTCCTTTGGTGTCCATTATATTTGTGCGCGCATGGATCAAACACCCTAGGGTTGGTAGTATTTGTAACGAAGCGGGGGAAGTTCTGCCGGAGTGACAGAAACCTGAGAACGCGAACCGATTAGTTGCACGTATGGGAGTAAGAGGACCTTGAACTTAAGACTATGGTTGGGGAAACCTTAATGCATTGTTAGTATTTGCGGATGCTTTCTAACAATCCAATCATATAGTACTTGTAATCCTAAGTAGTGGAGTGCATGTATATTTAGCCTCTCCCACATAGAAAAATGCATCGAAGACAATGAACCAAGTATCTTCACGAATTAATCTTGGACAAAGCCGCCACAATTACCACCACTTTTCCACACTCATGGTACTGTTAGTATATGGTTACTTAGTGTATTTTATTGCTGCAGCACTAACATTTACTTTCTTGTATTTATTATCTTGCAAAACTACCTCTCATACCCGTATTGCTACCGTAGTTTTATTTTCTAGATAATGCAAACGTTTAGTGTGCGTAGAGTTGTATCAGTGGTTGATAGAACTTGAGAGAATACTTATCCTACCTTTAGCTCCTCGTTGGGTTCGACACTCTTACTTATCGAAAAGGCTACACGCGATCCCCTATACTTGTGGGTTATCAAGGAGTTCCACGAGTCACTATATGATGCCCTTGAGGTCGGCAACAAACCTTTATAAGGATGCGGCACACTCCACAACCGAATTGGAGGCTCTCACCAAATTCCCACGGCTCCCAAAGCCACAAGAATCACAAGGCCGGGGCACGACTCCAAAGCCACTTAATTGGAGGCTCCCGGCTAGTCCCCGCGGCTCCCAAAGCCACAAGAACGACCAACGACCTCTAGGGTTCCAATGAACCCAAGAGTAACAAGTTCCTCACAAGGAATGGATGTAGAATTCAAATCGCTTTGGTGGAAGTGTAGATCTAGGTCAACTCCCCCAAGTCCTAGAAGGACAAGGTGTTTGAGTGGGTAGGGAGAGAGATCTAGGAGTTTCAAGCTTTCAACAATGGTGGGCTAGATATTTCTGGTTGTGGTACCTGCTCAAGGTAGGAGAAGGCATTTATATACTGCTCCACGATTTCTAGCCGTTGCAGACAGGTCAGTCGGATAATCCGATCCAAGTCAGCATCGGATAATCCGATGCCATCGGATAATCCGAGCAGACCATAATCGGATATTCCGGAGAACCTCAGTGTGCGGTTGCTTGTAGTCCTTAGCAGAATTCGAGCAAATCCTGACGATCGGATAATCCGAATCTTCCAAAATCGGATAATCCGAATATCTTCAGTGAGCGGTTGCTTGTAGTCCTTAGCAGAATTCGAGCAATTCCTGACGATCGGATAATCCGAATCTTCCAAAATCGGATATTCCGGATATCTTCAGTGAGCGGTTGCTTGTAGTCCTTAGCAGAATTCCAGCAGACTTTGCAAATCGGATAATCCGATACATCTGGATCGGATAATCCGATTTCCTTCAGCAACACAACAAGCTCTTTTCAACTCCCTTTTTGGATTTGATGCAAAGATGTTTTAATCACCTAAAACCTGCATCACTTGATTCACATGTTAAATCATCACTAGTGATGTTGCCTAACACACAAAACACAAGGGATATAAGAAATGTCCTTTCACAAATCCACATCTGATTTATGATCAGTTGTCCAGGTGAGTACAGCATACGCTAAAACAGATGTCCTACAGTAGATTCAGCATGCATGTCTTTTTTTGCACGGCAAAACAGTTTCTTAAAAGGCATGAAGTGCTGTAGTGAACGAAACCTGAAAGACCTAATAAATAATACATGCATGCCTCTTTTTCTTGTTCGCTCTTCTTCTTTGTGTTCAGCTTGTGTGAGCTCTGCATCTTCTTTAATTTCAAACACTATTCTGTAGTTACTACTTTTCTATTTCAAATTATGTTCAGAATAATACCTCATTTAGATGGATTGAAGCCCACAAACCTAAATTTTAGGGAATCAGCAGCTGCAGTGGTGGCCGGTGTGTTGTTCACATCGCTGTTTCTCATCAGACAACCTGAAAGCAAATGAATCGTGGTTTCTTAACAGATAACATCAGACAACCTGAAAGCAAATGAACATCAGACAACTGAAAGCAAATGAACATTAGATTCTAAGCAGCTACGGGGGAGGAGCAAATGAACCTTTTGCCGCCGGCGAGCTTGACGAAGAGGAGGCAGGGCTGGAGACGGTGGAGCTTGGAACGCTGAGGGCGAGAACGACTGCGGCATCGTGGAAGGCTCCGCCTGCGACCCGGTCGCCGAGGGGCGAGGACGACTGCCTCCTCCTCCGTCCCTTTCCAGCCCTGGCGCCGTGCTGCCCTTCGCCTCTCCCTGCTTGAGCCATGGTCTAGACCAGAAGATGGGGAAAAGCGGCGACGACCAGGAACGGACTGCTGCTGATGCGGGAGAGAAGCAGGGAGAGAGCGCTTGTGCGGTGGCAGCGAGATGGAAGAGAAAGGGCGCGGCGCGGTGGTGGCGGCGGGAGGGTCAAGGGGATTGGGGAGGAGCGCAGCGAGCGGGATTGGGGAGGAGAACGCGTGCGCGGATTGGGTGGAGGCGGCTAGGGTTTCACCGTGCGCGGGTGCGCTTTTATACCGCGCTGTGAAAGAAAACGGACGGCCAGGATTTCATCAAACGTCTATAGAACGGCCAGCATTGCCTGAGCTCTGAGGAGGGCTGTGACACCCCCAAGGATGTTATTTTTAGATTGACCACTTCGTTTTTCTTCACCCCACTAGACTATGTGGTCCCTTGCCTGGGCTGGGCACATCCACAACGGGCAAAATGGACATTGTTGACCTCGAGGCGGAACTTTAACGCAAAATGAACCCCGGCCGAAACTATTTCATGGCTCTAACCCTTTCGGGTAGCGCCCAACGATCGGTCGCTACACTACACGGGATAGCGCCCAGAAATCGGGCGCTACACATCTGGTTGTGTAGCGCCTGAACGTAAGGCGCTACACATACGACATTTGACAGAACTTATTATGGTATGTACTTTCAAATAGACATAAGAATCGACCAGTCCAGTTAGTCGCAGCTGCGTGTGCACTTGGCTAAGTCGTGGGTCCACTCCCCAATTTTGCACAATTTTCTTCCTTTTTACATTTTTTCCTCTGCCCCAAGTTAGTTCACGTCCCTGCCCTGACCCTGCCGCCGGCCTTGTCCCCGCGCACCACTGGCCGCCGCCGCCCTGACCCTACCGCCCCCGGTCGGCCCTGTCCTGGGCCGCCGCCGCTCGTCCGCCCCGCGCACCACCCGCCGCTGCCGGCCGCCCCCGCACGCCACCGGCCGGCTCTGTCCCGACCGCCGCCACCCGTCCGCCCCCGCGCGCCATCGGCCGGCTCTGTCCTGGGCCACCGCCGCCCGTCCAGCCCCGCGCACCACCGGCCGCCGCCCGTCCGCCCCCTCGCGCCACCAAGTCAACCCCGAACCCGTGACCAAGCATAAAAAAGTAAAAAACGAAAAATTGGGCAACTCTGGGCTCGAACACGCGACCTAATGAACCACAAGCACCGCTGTGACTAACTGATCTAGTCGATTCGTCTGTTTGTATAAGAGTACATACCCTGTCCACTCCCCAATTTTGCACAATTTTCTTCCTTTTTACATTTTTTCCTCTGCCCCAAGTTAGTTCACGACCTTGCCCTGACCCTGCCGCCGGCCTTGTCCCCGCGCACCACTGGCCGCCGCCGCCCTGACCCTACCGCCCCCGGTCGGCCCTGTCCTGGGCCGCCGCCGCTCGTCCACCCCGCGCACCACCCGCCGCTGCCGGCCGCCCCCGCACGCCACCGGCCGGCTCTGTCCCGACCGCCGCCGCCCGTCCGCCCGCGCGCGCCATCGGCCGGCTCTGTCCTGGGCCACTGCCACCCGTCCAGCCCCGCGCACCACCGGCCGCCGCCCGTCCGCCCCCTCGCGCCACCAAGTCAACCCCGAACCCGTGACCAAGCAAAAAAAAGTAAAAAACGAAAAATTGGGCAACTCTGGGCTCGAACACGCGACCTAACGAACCACAAGCACCGCTGTGACTAACTGATCTAGTCGATTCGTCTGTTTGTATAAGAGTACATACCCTAATAAGTTCTGTCAAATGTCGTATGTGTAGCGCCCGATTTATGGGCGCTACCCCGTGTAGTGTAACGCCCGATCGTTGGGCGCTGGGTTAGAGCTGTAAATAATATGGGCGCCCAATCGTTTTCGATTCGTAACACCGCCTCGCGAACCACAAGCACCGCTGTGACCAACTGATCTAGTCGATTCGTCTGTTTGTATAAGAGTACATACCCTAATAAGTTCTGTCAAATGCTGTATGTGTAGCGCCCGATTTCTGGGCGCTACCCCGTGTAGTGTAGCCCGGGCGCTGGGTTAGAGCTGTGAAATAATATGGGCGCCCGATCGTTTTCGATTCGTAACACCGCCTCGCCCACAACGTTTTTTTAATGGGCCGGCCCACTAGTGTTTCTCAAACTAGAAAACTGAACAAAATATAATATATTGCGGCGGCGTGATTCGTACCGTGCACTTCCACGACCAAGCACATAGCAATTAACCACTGGGCTAGAATTATGTTCGTGCTAATCTTTCTTTTCCGTACTTTTTATTCTTTATGATTTTCAGTTTTCGTTTCTTTTTCTGTCCATTTTTTTGGTTTTCCGTTCTTTCCGTTTCACTTCTTTCCTATTATGTGTTTTATTTTAGCATATCTTGAAAATGGTTCATATTTTGGAAAATGTTTATTTTTAAAAATGGTTCAATTTTGTAAATTGGAAAATAGTACCGATTGTTTCAAAATGGTTCGGATTAAAAATATGTTTTCGATTTTCTGAAAATGTTCCGATCTTTAAAAATCGTAACCATTTTTCAAAACCGGAACTATTTTCAAAATCGGAATAATTTTCAAAGTCGGAACCATTTTTCAAATTAGGAACCATTTTTAAAATCGGAACCGTTTTCCAAATCAAAACCATTTTAGAAATAGGAAACCACTCTTCAAAATGGGAACCATTTTCAAAATCAGAACCATTTTTTTAAAATCGGAACCATTTCAAAATAGGAACCATTTTCAAAATGGGAACCATTTTCAAAATAGGAAGCATTTTTGAAAATCGAAACCATTTTTAAAATCAAAACCATTTTTTTTAAAGGAACCATTTCTGAAATTCGGAACCATTTTTAAAATGGGAACCATTTTTTTTGAAAATCATGACCTATTTTGAAAATCGGAACCATTTTCAAAATCGGAACCATTTTTCAAAATGGGAACCATTTTTAAAATCGGGACCGTTTTCAAAATCATAACCATTTTGAAAATCGGAACCATTTTCAAAATGGCAACCATTTTCAAAATAGGAACCATTTTTTAAAATCAGAACCATTTTTTGAAAAATGGAACCATATTTAAAATTCAGAACCATTTTTTAAATCGGAACCGTTTTCAAAATGGGACCGTTTTCAAAATGGGAATAATTTTTTAAAATCAGAACCATTTTCGTAATAATTTTAGAAAATGACATATTTTGGAAATAAATATTTCAAAATCATAGTTCGTGGTTACAAAATTCTAGCATACACGGTCGGTCGTACACGGTAAAACGAAATTTGAAAATAATGGCGAACGAATAAAACGAAAGAAAAGTAGCCAACGGAGGAATTCATGTACCTACGGGCCGGTCAACGAACCGCTCGCTCGCTGCGGAAGAAATTCACGTATCGTTCAATGAAATGATGCTCGCTGCGGAAGAACGAAGAAAAACGTAGCGAGTGGGCTTTTGTTCTTATTGGGCCTTCCGTCGGGCGGACACGCTGCGGGCGATTCGCGAATTTCGCTTCGCAGAAGGCGATGTATAGGCGGTCCCGCTCCTATATATCGCCTTCAGGCGGCGGAAGTGACCAGCCCAGAAACAATTTTAGATTTGAAGAAAGAAATAGAGAACAGAAAGAGAAAATACCAAAAAGAAAGAAATAGAGAACAGAAAGAGAAAAAAGAGAAATAGAGAACAGAAAAGAAAACGAAAAAAAGAAAAGAAAACAGAAAGAGAAAATACCAAAAAAGAAAAACCAGCCCAGATGGGCCGGCCCATCTGTGTGCTCCTTCAGGCGGCGGTCTCTCTTCGCGCCGCTAACGGGCGATATAGAGGAATCACCGTGTTGTTGCACGTAAGCCCGGCAATTCCCGGAAACACTATATATATCGCTCTTGCGAGCCCTATCTCCGCCTCGTCCACGTACGTTTTTTTAGTGGGCTGGCCCAACTACGCTTCTTTCGCTTTCCTTCGTTCCTCTGTTTGTCTTCTTTGTTCCATTTCGGTTGTTTTTTCGTTTCATTTTTATTTTCTCTGTTAATTTTTTCGTTTTAATTTTTCTTTACCCATTTTTCGTTTTCTTTTCATCCTTTATTTTCCAATTTTCAAAATCTAAGCCATTTTAGTTTCCGTTTTTTTACATTTTAAAAATGAACCATTTTCATAATTTGAACTATTTTCAAATTTAGAACCATTTGTAAAAAATGAACAATTTTTAACATTTAAAAAATGAACCATTTTCAAGAACCATTTTTTAATTTGGAACCATTTATTAAAAATGAAAAAAATCTGAATCATTTTCAAAATTGGAGCCATTTGCAAATTTGGAAACATTTTCTGTTTTCTGAAAATGGTTTCTAGTTTGAAAATTGGTTATTTTTAAAGGGTTCCGATTTTCAAAAAATGTTTATTTTTGAAAATGTTTCCAATTTAAAAATATATTAATTTTTGAAGTTGTTTCATGTATGAAAAATGTTCATTTTTTAAAATGGTTCGGATTTTAAAAATGGTTTCGGTTTTTTGAAAATGATTCCATTTTTCTAAATGATCCGTTTTTGAAAATGGTTCTTTTTTGAAAATGTTTCTGATTTTAGAAAATGGTTCCGTTTTATGAAAATGGTTATTTTTAGAAAAATGGTTCCGATTAGAAAATTTTGTTTTTTAAAATGGTTTCAATTTTGAAAATATTCATTTTTTAAAATGGTTAATTTTTCAAAAATCTGAACCATTTTCATATTCTTTGCAAAAATCTATAAATTTAAAAAATTGAACGTTATTCAAATCTGTATAATTTAAATTTTAACATTTTATATCATCAAAATATAAAGTTAAAGGAAAACGAAAAAGAAAAAACATGCGAGTGACATGCTACAAGTACCATATGTGTGTTTTCTTGATCACGTGGTCAATCAGGACGTACTAGTTAGGTTCTTTAGTTCGTAGCTGCTGGGTGCGGGTTCGCATCCCACACTAGTACAGAACGACACATCGGATACCCCTCTATGGCAACGGCAAGAGTTAGGCGACGGAAAAATGAGCTCCGCGCGCTTCCACGAGTGCGCGCGCTAGTCGGTCGATGGGCCTGACACAATGGTAACGGAGGCTAAAAAGATCTCCGTTGCTCATATATAGGCAACGGAGGAAAGAATATCTCCGTTGCTGATATTGCCACATCAGAAACGAAGATCGGTCTATCTCCGTTTCCCATGTGAAGGCACATTAAGCGGTGCCGGTATTAATATCTCCCACTCCAGTACTGTATCTCACTCTCAGTCTCACTCTCCCCAGTTCCTAACCCTAGCCGCACACGCTCTCCTCCTACTTCACCCATCGATGGCGAACCCCTCCGGCGCCGACGGAAGTCAGGATGGAGCATCTTCCTCCTCCCACCCTCCGAGGCGCAGCCCGGATCTCCCCTACAACTGGGGCGAGATCCCCGGCAACTGCGGTCGCGAGTTCATTCTGTGCCGTCAAATCCCATCCGGATCCACGGCGGCGGCGGCCACCGACGCCCGGATCTCGTCCTCATCGTCCTTCTCGGACGATGAGGACGAGGATCTGGAGGTCGGTCTCCTCCTCTCTCGCACCTCCTTTGAGCGCGAGCGCGCCGAGGGTGTCATTCGGGTGTCTGCGATGCAGAGAGCTATCCGCATCTCCGCCGCCGAGCACGTGATAGAATCCGCCGAGGAGGCGTTGTTCCAGACGCGGCTCCGGGCGGCCATAGACCGCTCTCTTCTCCCTGGCCAGGGCCCTGGGCCAGATGCGGCGGCGGCAGCGGTGGCGGCGGCGGAGGAGGAGGATGAGGAGGAGGAGGAGGAGGAGGAGGAGGAGGAGGAGGAGGACGCTCCGGTGTTCGAGCAGGATGAGGTCTCCTCTGACGTCTCCTCTGGCAGTGGCTCCGACGCCGACGCCTGGGATGCAATCCACGACGGAAAGCGACCCCGCCTCGCCTAAGGTTAATGACCACTCTGTTAGCTACTTATTTAGCTCGGTTTGCTCTGTTAGTTAGCTCTGTTCAGCTATGTATTTGCTATGTTAGCTACTTATTTAGCTCGGTTTGCTTTGTTTACCTATGTATTTGCTATGTTAGCTACTTATTTAGCTTTGTTTGCTCTGTTAGTTAGCTCTGTTCAGCTATATATTTGCTATGTTAGCTACTTATTTAGCTCAGTTTGCTTTGTTTAGCTATGTATTTGCTATGTTAGCTACTTATTTAGCTCAGTTTGCTCTGTTAGTTAGCTCTGTTCAGCTATGTATTTGCTATGTTAGCTACTTATTTAGCTCGGTTTGGTTTGTTTAGCTATGTATTTGCTATGTTAGCTACTTATTTAGCTCAGTTTGCTCTGTTAGTTAGCTCTGTTCAGCTATGTATTTGCTATGTTAGCTACTTATTTAGCTCGGTTTGCTTTGTTTAGCTATGTATTTGCTATGTTAGCTACTTATTTAGCTCGGTTTGCTCTGTTAGTTAGCTCTGTTCAGTTATGTATTTGCTATGTTAGCTACTTATTTAGCTCGGTTTGGTTTGTTTAGCTATGTATTTGCTATGTTAGCTACTTATTTAGCTCGGTTTGCTCTGTTAGTTAGCTCTGTTCAGCTATGTATTTGCTATGTTAGCTACTTATTTAGCTCGGTTTGCTTTGTTTAGCTATGTATTTGCTATGTTAGCTACTTATTTAGCTCGGTTTGCTCTGTTAGTTAGCTCTGTTCAGCTATGTATTTGCTATGTTAGCTACTTATTTAGCTCGGTTTGCTCTGTTCAGCTATGTATTTGCTATGTTAGCTACTTATTTAGCTCGGGTTGCTCTGTTAGTTAGCTCTGTTCAGCTATGTATTTGCTATGTTAGCTACTTATTTAGCTTGGTTTGCTCTGTTAGTTAGCTCTTCAGCTATGTATTTAGCTCGGTTTGCTTTGTTTACTACTTATTGGCTCTGTTTATTAGCTTTGTTTGCTGTTTCTAACAAAGAATATTCGTTGTTTCAAGGGCTTGGTGGATGCTTGGTGACGATGCTGCTGCCGTGAAGACCTAGGAGCGGGGCTCCATACACGGTGCCGTCACCAGGAGCAGTACATTTTGCGCAGCAGGAAAGACAGTAGATGTTCATCTGGCGGCCGTGAAGACATAGGAGTAGAGCTCCAGCCACGCGCACTGATAAACTTTTGTAAAGCAGGGCGTACAGGAATACGGTGACGACCGGGCGGCCGTCTAGTCGCATGGAGCGGGGCTCCATCGACGGCACAGCCCGTCACCGTGTTTTTTTTTTGTTTTCCTGTAACCCTTATTAGAAACGGTTATTAGCAAAACTCCGTGTCTAATGTTAAATACATCAGAAACGGTTTATCTCCTCCGTTGCCATTGAGATCTTCACATCAGTGACAGGGTCGGGGACACGGACCCTTTCTCCGTTGCCGATGGGGTTTTTGGCCCGTTTCCGATGTGTCGTTCTGTACTAGTGCCAGCATCCGCAAGTAGCACATTATTTTTCTTCCGTTGTGTAATCCTAAATGGGCTTTCATTGGGGGAGGGATCCTGCGGGCGAGTTGTAACTCTTGCCTTGCAAAGAGCGATAGGTAGGGGTTCCCGGCAATTCCCACATTTGTATGCGTGTTCATGGTCTCATGGGCACCCGGCCATATGGGTCATCATGCATGTCCATGGTCATGACCCACGGGCAACCCGAATTAATAGTGGGATGAGTAAGGGTACAAGTGTATATCCATGGGCTAAAAATGGACAACCCGATTACTATGATATGTAGGTTAGGCATATACACACGGTTGTCTAGGTCATATGTATATAATCATTTTACATATCAAAAATAAAATCATTTTATACATATGTATTAAATGGAATGTAGCAGTATAGACAGAAAACAAAAACGAAAACGTTGCAGATCCATTGGCTCGGCCACTTGTACAAGTGCCAAATTGTGGTTATACATATCGAAAACCATAAATGGAGCCCTGTCCATTTTTGAAAATTTTGAATATGGTATTTTAAGTCTTAAAAATTCCTAGATGTAGACAATGAGTCAATGATGCATTGTTTCAACGTGTAAAATCTTAAATCGGAATAATTCATATTTGGGCTACAAGAAAATGACAAAATATGATAGGTTTCGGATGTTTGAAAATTTTCACTGCTCACCTACTTAAATGTCAAAAAATATAATTTTTTACAACCAAAATGGAAGATATTTGAGTTGATGTTTTACACGTTGGTAGAATACAACATTGTCTACATCTAGGATTATTTTTCAGATTTGTTTGAAACTTTGAAATGTTGTTTTTGAATTTTGAAAAAAAAGGCACCCAGGAGGTTGGGAGCCATTTGTCCGTGCTCCGGGTATATCAATTAATGCAGAGTCCAGAGTTCTATTCCCTTTTCATAAACATTGGGTTCATGCATGGTTCTAGTCAAAACCCAACGCTTCAATGACGGCATGAAGGGAGGCAATCTAGCTTCATCTCCGTGACGTACTTTCTTTGTGCTCGAGGTGGAGACACCCCAAAGTGGAGTCCCAAGTGGTGGCTAAGCTGGATTCTTGTTTCAGAGGCGAAAATGATCCAATCATAATTTAACTTTTCCCTTTAAGGTTCTCCATATTAAATTTAAGGATTGTATTGTAATTTTTATTTTTATTTGTATCCTTCGGGGGGTTGTAACCTCTTATTCGATAATTCCGAATGAACCTTCGTCCTCCTAAAACCTCACATTGTTTATAAATAGACTACATGGTTGTTTTTTTAGAGAAAATTCCAAAATGTCACAACTATTCAATAGAAAGCTCGAGCGAGTTTGTCACCATAGGAAACCAACTTATAGTAAGTAGCGTGCCAGCCCCGGTAACAAGAATGCATTGGTGCGAATTTCCCTTGGAACGGTGCGGTGCATGAACTGTCAGTTGACAGGATATGAGATGCAACCTTGTTCCGACCATTCTCGGCTTCCGCTTGAGCACAATGTGGAATGTGTAGTTGCTAATGTCACTGAGTTGAGGGCTCATGCGTGATTCAATGGCGGGTCAATGGACGTGCATGATCCGGCTAGCGCGACAGACAAAGAAGGTGGGTGACAGCATTGTCGGATCAGCGAGAAGTATGTGTCTTCTCCGGGTAAAAACGCTTGATCAACTTCTTTGGTCGCGTAAGACATTGTCAACGTAGGTGCATGTTTTCCTGTATGAGGGTGTTGGCTCGAAGGTCAACTTAAGCGGTGATAAGCCCTAGGACTGAATGTTGGTTGTAAGCGTAAATTCCTAGTTAGATGAACAATTTATTCTAGTATTATGTACTTTGTTCTATCACATGTTGCTTTACTGGACGATTAGTGTCCACGCCTGTTAGATTTACAGTGGTGACTATTGGTTGTAAGGGGAATTTCAAAGTTAGATGAACAGTTTCTTTGAGTATTATGTACTTTGTTCAATCACGTGTTGTTTACTTGAGGATTATTGTCATATGTTAGATGTACGGTGATGACTGTTGGTTGTAAGAGCATCTTCACCGGTGCACCCAATAGAGCATCCGCGGCAATGTTGTCGAGTGCTATTGGGAGCGCCGACACAGGTTGTCGCCCTATTGGGAGCGCCTCCCCCCACCGGTCGCTCCCAATAAAATTTAAACCAGTTTTTCTCTCAAATATAAGGCAATTCAATCTAAAATATCCAATATAAAATCATATTACATAGTTTTGAACACATAAAATTATTTCCAATAATAAAATAATTCATGCAATAATACAAATTCAAATAAATCGCACACTTAATTAGGAGGTTTGGTTGCTTGTGCTTTCAGTGCCCACGGATGCGTAATTAGATCAGTTTGTAGTTGCTCGTGAGTTTCTTCGTCTTGAATTTGTGATGAAAGTGGCAAACTCTCCAGGCAATTCATGATCAACCTGGGCAAGAGGGCCCTGATGGTAGTACGGGTTCTCATCATGCAGTGGAGGAGCAACGCGTTCACTATCGATGATCATGTTGTGCATGATCACACATGTCGTCATCACCTTCGACATCTGCTCTTTCGACTAGGTTAGAGGAGGGTACCTAACAATAGCAAAGCGAGATTGGAGCACACCAAATACCCACTCAAAATCCTTCCTGGCACCCTCTTGTTCTGCTGCAAAATGAGTTTGACCTAATGGGTTGGAGATGGTCTTGGCTAGATAGTACCCCTTGTCACACTCATGGCCATTGATCTCATAGTTGCATGGTGGAGCATGGCCTTTAGCAAGTTGGCTAAAAACCGGTGAGCATTGCAGCACGTTGATGTCTCCAACCCGACATTTGTAAATTCCTTGCCAGGCGAATGGACAATTCTTCCATGCCCAATGCATGCAATCGATGCTTCCAAGCATCATTGGAAATTCTCTAGCTACATTTTTTTGCCATGAGCCTAGCAGTATCAGCTTCATTTGGTTGTCTCAAATACTTTTGCCCAAACACTGCAATCACCTCCCTGCAAAACCGATAAATGGTCTTGACGCATGTGGACTCAGCCATGCAGAGGTAGTCGTCCACTGTATCTGTCGGAGCTCCATATGCAAGACATCTCAAGGCAGCGGTGCATTTCTGAATTGAAGAGAAACTAACCAGCCCTGACGCAGTCTCTCTTGAGCTTGAAGTAGTCATCATACTCCCGCACACCCACCACAATTTTCATGAAGAGCTCTTTGTTCATCCTAAACCGCCCCCGAAATTCCTTCTACCCGTGTGTGGGATCGTCGGCGAAGTAGTCTTGCCACAGCGTCATATGACCATCCATCCGTTTGCGATATTTGTTCTTCCTCTTCTCGGCTTCGAACCTCCAATCCGAGGAGTGCCATTGATCTCGCCTAGCAAACCAACAAGGCAAGTGATGATCGTCAAGTGCTCATCAAACTCAGCAACTACGGTGGCATGGGCGGTGAGCAATGACTGGCCATCTCCAGCTCGTCGTCTCTATCCATCTATTTGATTAGCTAGGTTATGCCAAAAACAAAGCAGAAACTATAGCAAAAAAACGAGCTTCGCAATGCGACGAACACCTTGCGAGCGAGGTGGTCCTGGGAGGTGCCAGCGTAGAGGCGACCAAATACATTGGCCGGAATGAGAAGAGACGATGGTGAGAACGACGGGGAGATCGGGGTATGGTCGCTGCGAGTGCAGCGCGGGGTGGAGCAGCGTCGAAAGGAGGCGGAGACGCCGGCAATTGAGTGGAGGCAGGGGAGGAGTTCAGCACGGAAGGGACGGTGGGGAAGAAAAGAAATAGTTGGGTCGCTGCCGTATGGTGCCCGCCGTCAGTATCCGACGTGGCACACGTTGCCAAGGTTACCGATGCCCCGGGTTGTCTCCCTAAAAAAAGGGCGCCAAGCGGGGTTGCCAGACATTCTATTGGGCCCGTCCGACAACTTTGTCGCTATTGGGAGGGTCGGTGGGGGGCGTTTTCGTGCCGACGCATCCGATAGTCCTATTGGTAGCGCTATTGGGAGCGACGGCAAAGATTCTCTAAGGGGCAATTCCTAGTTAGATGGACAGTTTATTCGAGTATTATGTAATTTGTTCAATACTTCAATCACGTGTTGCTTTACTGGAGGACTATTGTCCACGCCTTTTAGATGTACAGTGATGCAGAGTGAGAGACTTGCCTTCTTTTGAAAGAAAGGACCCAGCATTTGTTCTGAATTCCCCGTTGATGGTTTCTCTTTGCTATTTTCCTTTTAAGCAAGCGCAAGAGATCTGTCATTCAATATGAAAAGAGTTGCCAAGTATTTATATCTTTCTTCTTCGACAATATATGGAGCCATGGAGGTAAAGCAGTGCTCTTTTTAATTCTTACCGTTTATATATCGCCTGTTGATAAGGGGACAAACATTCTCTACTTTCCTTCACTATCTTAGCTTTTTGGGTGTACGTATACAGTAAAATCAATTAATTTACACGCATATATGGGATGACGATGAACACCTGATAGTCAGCACTAGCCTTAATTTACACTTACACTCAGCCACTGCTTCGCTTGGCTGCGCCACATGCACGTTCATCTGCCTAGGGAGGTTACCCCTACTTTCTGAACCCTTCGCTTTTCTGCACCAAAATTATCGTCTGGTGTTCGAGAACCCTGGACTAAGCCGATCTGCTGGACTGATTCAGATTGTTGCCGTCAGCTGTGAAAAACATAGCAATTGTGAAATTGGCGTGAGTGAGGTGGTCAGACAAATCGTTGCAGATATTCAAGTCAAAATGGTTTCTAAAATTCCTACATGGACTCTGTTTCAGGACAAAGAAACATGCGCCGATCACAGCGTAGCAAAGGAGAAGAAGCAATCCCTTCAGATAATGTGATGATCCGTCCTGCAAAGCACACAAACGATTCATTTACCACAATCCTTGCACAATGCCCGGGTAGTAGATTTTCAGATAGAAAAAACTCATAACATTAGGTTCTGCTAATGAAACTGATTAAAAAGAGTTTCGGTCACTCATATATGCTATGGTATCCAGGTTGACTTGTGTGGGGAAGCGAAACAAAACATAAAATTACCTGCAGGGTGAAGCCTGTCATTAGTATTGCCAGAAACAAAGAACCGGTCTCTAGCAGGTTGAAATCAAGATCCATTGGAACCCCCATGATCCAAGCTACGATGACACTCAAGGGCACCTAGCACAATTCAGTTTCATCAGGAAGAGACCTAGGCAAACACCATATGCAATTTAACAACGTTTAGAGGCAAGTCAATACAGACCACGAACATGGAAATCTGTGTAGCTGACCCCAAAGATACTCCAAGGGTGATGTCCTGTTACAATTAAAAAGAAACAGATTTGGTGTTAGTGACCGCTCCCTAGACATCGCAATGAGTATGCACAGGTTCTGATGCTACCTACCAGCTTGTTCTTGAAAGCAAATATGACTGCACCGGCATGCTCTGCTGCATTACCGACAATCGGAATCAGGATGATGCTAATGAAGCTCACTGATAGTTCCCAGGATTTTGATGCTGCCTACAAAATTTGTTCAAACAAGCATTGTTAGCTACACTGTAGGTTAGCTCAGAGTAAAATTATGGAGGATCTTTTTTTAGAACGCTCATCCAAATACACAAAATGAACTGAGCATGATGCTGTGTACCTCAATTGTGCTTACGACATACTCCGATAATAAGGCAGTCATCACAGTCATGACTGCTAGCCAGATCATTGCACAAGAAAATCCCAGCACCGCCTCATCTTCAGAGACCACATCGTCACCATCATCTTCAACCTAAACATTTTATTGGATGCCATAATTTTATTAATTAACTAATCATATGCTAGCAGCTCATTCTGGTTTCTGGCACTCTCTAGTACAAGTTACACACCTCCTGGGGCTCAAACAGCTGGCGATGGGTCTTCAGCTGGAAGTAAAGGTAGGCTGCATAGGCCAGGATCATGACAACGCTGCATGCCCGGGATAGCACCAATCCTGCATCCTCAGAGCTTACTGCATGCTCACCACCGCTTACTGCATACCTCAGCATCAGTGGCATCGATTGGCATAACAAACCAAGAATCAGAAGTCCTGTACTGACATCTGCTTGCTTCTGTACAAATAAAACCATATTTGTGTTCATACGTCATAATAGATTCCTGCACAAGCAAACAGCATGATAATAATAGAAAGAGAAGATGCTGAGTTGGTTACTCTGTCGTATGGCTGCTCAGAGCCGAGGTTGGCTATGCCACCAAAGAAAAGGGAGGTACCGAGGACAAGCAGCAGGTTGGACAAGATGGAGCCGAGCAGGGAGCATTTCACCACTGTTATCTTGCCTTCATTCAAGGCGAAGAGCGCAATGATAACCTCTGTCACGTTGCCGAATGTTGCATTCAACAGTCCACCCACTGCAGTTCACGTAGGTAAATTATGTGATGTCTAAGTTGTAGGGTGTATCACTAGATTTGATGTTTTGCGATCAATGACTCTTACCAGTAGGACCAGTGTAGAAAGCAATCTGCCTGTCATCAATTAACGCAGAGAACAGAGTGCACGTTTTAGCAACATAAAGAAGGTAATGCCGAACAGAACATGGTACGATGATGATGAACAGAGGAAACTTACTCGGTCAGGAAACTGAGTCGTTCGGCAAGAGGAATGAGACCAATTAAGCTAAGCACAAAGAGCCACACCTGTCCAAAATTAGGAAAATGAAGTGTGCTTCAGAAGTTGGGGAAATGTAAAGAAGATCCGGCATCAATCAATAAAAGTAGATTATATGTTAGTATACCCTTCCTCTCCTATCGTCTTAGTTGTGAAAAGATTAAATTCATGAGTAACTAGATATGTGATAACAACTTGGAATATATTATTGCTGAGATGACATGAAACAAACCAAGCGAAGCTAAAGCTGGCCCTTGTATGCATCACATGCCTAACTGAAGGGTGGTAAAAGAGACATTAGAAGAAGACAGTGCAACAAGGCACCTCTGCTTTGGCCTCAGAGGAATACCACAGTGTGCTCGACCGTTTTGAGAAGGAAAGAACCACAAGTGCAGTACCTGGAGCCTATGTACAGGCTGGTTAAACCTGGTGTCCTGGTGACTACATTGCTTACTGCTAATCTTGGCATTTGTTGCCACGGTGGATGGGTGAATATACTAGTACAGCAGTTCGGAGGAGAATGTGGATGTGAGCCGGTGTAGACATGGATGGAGCGACATGAGCGACATGGGTGACGGTGGAGAGCAAGAACAGGCATGTGACTGGCAGAATGAGTTGCTTCTTATTCCATACCACGATCCCATCTGTACGCGTCAGTTTCAGTCGGTTGGGCATTTCAGGTTAGTTAGCCCACATGGTCCGGGCACATGTAAGCGCCCGATGCAACTTTTAATCTAATCGCCACCATTCCAGTCTCTCTCATAAACCTGTACTAATTGTTGGCTGAGTCAGTTTGACCGCGGAATGTCTATTTTCTTCAACGCTCTCCTGCATTAATCTACGCTTTAATTAGTTCGTAAATGTCAGGGTCCAGTGCGTATATTCTCTGGTACAGAAAACACATGTAGCTGTCCTGTCCCCACGTTCGGATTTTAAGTAGGATCATAGGAGAAGGACAGGTTATTTTGGCTGAAATGACACAGAAACTGATGTATGATCTGTATGTTGGGGACAATAACTCAACATGTAATCTGAAACAGACTGAGTCATTAAATCAATTGTCCCTAGACATGATCGAATCCAACTGCGATAGCGGGAGGACGCCATCCGCGAATTGGAGAATTTCGATCGAGCAGACAGAAAACAGCAGGTTAACTAACAAGAGCTAACTAAACGGACGTAGGCCTGCTGGCCTGGCCGAAGCAGAGATGGAACTGGAACAATCGAAGAGCAGGTTGCAGAAGGATCGACGACGAGCGTACCTGTCCGAAGGCCATGTACTTGGCGAGTACTGCGAGCGCGACGGCGGGGAAGAGGAGGGAGAGCCTGGTGCCGAGGAGCACCTCCTGCAGCGTGGCGAGGAAGGGTCGTATCGCGGCGCAGGGCACCTTGCGGACGAGGGTGGTGTCGGACTTCTTGCGGAGGGAGGAGGAGGAGAGGTTGTGCGCGGTGCGGCGGCCGAGCGCCCGCATCTCCTTGACGCGGCCGCCCTCCCCCGCCTCCAGCAGCGCCGCCGACCCCGCCGCCACAGCCACGGAGGAATCCATCTGCGGAAACAAGATGGAGGAGCGAAATCGGGGTGGTGCAGCGCGGGTAGCTCGGCTGGTTGGTTTGGACGCTCTGCTTTTGTGGTGGCTACTCGGGGCTGGAGGCCTGGAGTTGGGCTTGGGCAGCGTCGCTACCTGCCTACTTCAGCGCACCAGGGGGGCGAGTTGGGCACATGGATGCAAAGGGCAGGGGGAAA
This sequence comes from Poa pratensis, assembly GCA_947311845.1. Classification (NCBI taxonomy): domain Eukaryota; kingdom Viridiplantae; phylum Streptophyta; class Magnoliopsida; order Poales; family Poaceae; genus Poa; species Poa pratensis. Next base: position 20,033,124 of record CAMZMU010000050.1, on the reverse strand, counting down.
GGACTGCGTGCGACACCTGGTTTGGTGCGGCGGGGCAAAAAAGTGCATTTTCAAGGTTCGGCGAAATGAACCTCGATGTCGAAATCCCGACAATTGTACCTGAACTTAGCAATCTCGATATAAATTGAACCCTGGACAGAAAATAATAAATTTTTACTCCTGCTGACTAAGTGGGCCCACGTGTCAGGTCATATATGTCTTCTTCGCTTTCTTCCTCCACCCCGTGCGTATCATCTAGGAGCGGACATGTCACAGCGGCGGCGGCTCGCCGGAGCAGGCGAGCCACCGATGGTCTGCACCAGCTCGCCGCGGTCGATGGTCGTCCATCTCAACCGTGCCCCTGGGCATGCACGTCAGCTCAACTGTTCTCTCTTCTTCCTTCCCCGCGCCATGCTTCCTCCTCTAGAAGAAACCCTAGCCGCTCCGGTCGCCTTCCTAGACGAATCTGAGACTGCCAAGAGCTCCGATGTCTTCTTCTCTTCCTTCCTGACGAGTATCTCGTGCCGGGATGACTTGAATCACGAGAATAGGATGTTCTTCCCCACTCCGGCCGTCGCCGTTTTCGACAAGTTTTCGTCGGTGTTCGACCCCGCCTCGCCTCCCTGACCACCTCACCGTGCTCCTGGTGAGCTTGTGAACCTTTATGTGCTCTCCAATTCGTTCCTCGCGCTTCGAAGTGTCGTCGCCGTGTAGCTCGTCGCCGGCCGCTGCGACGTAGACGTCCCTCCGGTGACCTAGAATTAGCGGCACCGCCACGAGTTTGTTCATCGTGCGCCCGCGCGTCCAACGTGCACAAGCACGCAGTCGTGCGAGCTCTCCAGCGTCGATTCCGTGCTCAACAAGGGTCGTGCCCGCCATTGATGACGTCATCATGACGTCTACCCTGCACTCTCGGCTGGGATGCTTTTTCTCCGATGTGCCAAACAGGTTCACGGTTCAATTTAGACCGAAATTGATGTATTCATGGTACAATCGACAGGGATTTGACGTTAAGTTCATTTCGCCGAACCTCTACGAGTTCAAGGTTGGAAATAGACTCTTTCCGAGGGTAAACCTGCACCGCACCGGGAGCCGGAGGGGGATAGGCGGGGCTGAGTTGCGCGTGCGCGTATCCTCGTGCTCGATCGGCCTGCCTATCACGGCCGCATGGCACGTGGATATGGCTGCTCCGATCGCGGCTCCCCCTTGTACCTCGGCTTGGTTTGTTGCTTCCAGTTGCGCTCCCACTCACCGCGTACGGCGCAGAGGACAGCAAGGCGAAGCGGTACTCTCTCTCTGCGTGTTATCCTCTGAACGTGAAATGACAAGAAACAAAACTTTGAACGTTCCACGAAGCTTCCCTACTGCTCGTGGCGTGTGCGTCTTGTATTGGGTTTTTGCTGGATTTGGTTGGGTTTCCGGTGCAGCGTCGTCGTGTGCTTGCGTCCGTGCGCCTTGTCAGGCTCGGGCTCACGCTCGGTCTACTCTCGGTTGTGCGCGTCAGCGCGCGTGTCTGGCGTTTCCTCCGCGCCTTCCCAGGAAAAAAATTTATAAAGCGAAACCCCGTACTTATCGGCCGGTGAACGAAATTCTCAAAATCTCGATATTTTACGGTGTGCAAAATCCAATGGCCTAGCTTGGATTATCGGATAAGTTTCCGGATTCGTATTTATTTCCGCCCCGTACGCAGTATTTTCTGCGGGACCTCGACACGTCCATGAAATTTTCCTGCCATTTTGGCTGTTAAACGCCAAAAGCAGGCCTTAAACCTTTTGATTATCCCGGGTGTCTCTCCCTGCATCATGAACATGTGGTTCCTCATTATCCAAGAAATGGAGTTTACATTTTTAAATGTTACCGAGTTTAAAAATCCATACTTCACTTGAGGATCTTCTCCGGTATTTGACCAATAAATCATGTTCATCACAGTTGCTCACTCTGTTTCAAAATACTTTACTTAGCTTTGTCTACATACAGATGTATCTGGACATGTTTAAGTGTGTAGGTATATCAGTATTTAGAATAAATCCACATCAACTATTTTTAGAACGGATGGAGTACCAGGAATTATGTTCCCCTTTCCGTAGGATTATTTCATACAGGTATCCAAATTCTTGATTCTTACTGTTGGAAATGTTCTCAAACCTACAATGTATCTAACCAAACTGTACAAACATGAACCAGCCATCCGAACCAAACCAAACTAAATTTTTTGTTGGAACCCAGACCATATGTCCAAACCAAACTATTTCCTAGTTATGGGCTCAACACGGATTTAAAATTGAAGTTTACCCTAGCTTGCTGACGTGGCCACTATCAAATGGCTACACTTAAAGCTAGCTTGTCTCTACTGGCAAATGACTAGACATGCACTAAGATCTTAAATGGTGATAATTCTAAGTATTACTCAAATAAAAATATTGGCAAATGACTAGACTTACAACTCACTTCATGGACATGTTGATGGTGACGAGGGTGATAGATTGCGGAATATTGATTGTATTGATTGATTCTAGATTGATTACAATGAGTCACGGTGGACTGAATATAAAGGGGTACAAGACTTGGAGACTACGAAATCTACTAGAGATAGACTTGGAACACAATCCTAAATTACCAAATATAACTAAACCGTATTATAATCTAACAGAGGGGAGTGGGGAGGAGCGCTCTACATATGGCTAGCGAAATGTAGCTTCTTAATCATTAGAATTTTGTTAACAAATGGACAATCACTAGATCCATAACTAGGTGTTCATTCTACCAAATACCAAATAAGAGTAAGTAGTACCTTGATTCTCTATTATATTCTGATCTTCACGCTCAAATTATAAGGAGATTACATAACACAATTAACTGGTGAATGACAAGACAATTATTTTGAAGTGTTACATGTGCATAGGTGGATAACAAGTTTGAACCGTTCTCACTTGAATTTTCGCGCCAATATCTTTAAAACTAGCTCCCATGTATTCCGATGAAATTAATTTTGATGGTAAGTGTATTTCCTGACTAGTGTGCATGTATTTTCTGGATTAATTTGGTTCATTTATTGGCAGTAAATGTTCACATAGTACACTCGGAAAGTAACCATGTGCTCCCTCCGTCCTTAAAAGAGTGGACGTTTGGGGTCTAGTATTTTTTCACAAAAGAGTGTACTTCTATACTCCCAATGCACACAACCTCTAATCCATTAATTTTTAGTTGACTCATGGTGCAACTTGTGATCTAGCTATTGGGTGCATATTCTTGGGTTACTGACTTAATTACTGCATGCGTGAACATTCATTTAATGGTCTTCTCTCAATGGTTGCATGCAGCATGGGATTGCTACTTTTCTGTATTAATTAGACAATGGAGCAAAGTATGGTATCTTCTTGATCTATGTGTAAATCTCCAAAAACACACTCTTTCGCGGACGAGGGAATACACTAGTACTCGCGGGAAGTAGTGCGTAGTCCGGAAAGTCCATATATGGGAAGTTGGGAAGCAACAGTGGTCGAGAACTCCAAGCTTTGGAAGAAACTATGGGCGAACAAGGCACCAGGGAAGATGAAAATTACACTTTGGAGGTTTGCACACGATTGTTTACCGTGTGGCCATCAACTCCTGCATCGGCACATCCCTGCGTCAGCGGCCTGCGTGTTCTGCAATAGGTATGAAACTATTGAGCATCACTAGAACAAACTTGACTAAGCTAGACGTAAACCAGAGCCGGTCAGATAGAAAATAAAAACCGCCATCTGGGAAGAGCCACCTCAAACGGCCGTAATTTTGTGTCCGTCTCTAATTTAAGCTGCGACGGTTCTTATTTACGCCCGTCTCAAATCTCATACATATCGGAGACGTCCAGGAAAAGTACCCGGCGCCGAAGTATTGCAGACGGCCAAGAAAACTAAATGTTTCTCATTATGTAACTTTTGAGACGGCCAATAAAATTAACCGGCACTAACTTAAATATGCAACCGTACAAATATAACACAAGTCACAGGCACACACACATATATAAGATAAATTCACAGGCGTACAGATAGAGAGTAGCAATTAAACCTAGCTAGCACAAATTCACAGGCACACACATAGCATATTGCTCGAAAGCAAATCAACTGCTCTAGCTAATTAATCCTTCTAAAATTACAGTAAACCAGCCGGCCGCAGGGGCAACTGGGATCATGATATATATATCTTGGACTGTCCAGTCGAGAGGCGGCGCGCGCGCGCTGAAGATCACCAGCCCGAGCCACCTGCAGCGCCGTCGTCCTGCTTCTTCCAGGCAGCATCATCACCCGAACCACCAGCTAGCGCGCTTGGCACCCCTTCGCGCGTCGTCGCTCCCGGGCGGAGACATGAACCGCCTTAGCGCGCTTGGCGCCCCTCGAGCTTTCTTCTTCTTCCTTCTCTAAGCAACTAGGACAGTACGTTGCTATAGGGGGCTGTGGTGCTGGTGGCGGTGGTGCAATTGGGACGAGGTGCGCTCGGCCCCTCTCGATGATCTTGAGCTGGTGGTACAGCTCGAAGGAGACATAGCCATCCACAGCTGCATATTGCAGGTTATTTCCTCAAGTGGGGGGGGGGGGGGGGGTCCTCACAACTCCGTCCACCTGGAAAAGGTCTTGAATATCCACATGAAACTTTGGTGGAATGAGGAAGCCCGGCCAGGTAGTCAACATGACGTTTCTATCACCCCTTATGTGACGGAAGCGAATGAAATTCCTTTCGTACGAAGAAAATCAGACAACGCCTAAGGGCATTCACCTGGTCTTGCAAGGCACAACTGCAGTTTCATATATGTGAAGAAGTTAAATACTAAGTAATTTTGAAGAAGTTAAATACTAAGTCAAACCAAATTAATCTAGTATAATCAAAAACAGTGGTATGTAAATATAATGCCCTCAGAAATTAAAGAAAATCAGAGGAAACAGAGGAAAACAGAGAAGGTTGGTCGAACATATTACTAGATCGGGTTAAATCTAATTATTACAGATTACTAGATCGGTCAAATCTGATTAATCTAATCTACTAGATCGAGTTTTTTACATACGAATCACAATATATAGGTACTACATCGCGTTTTTATAGTCCTACATCAAAATCAGAGAAAACAGAGGAAAACAGAGGAGGTTGGTCGAACAGAGATTACTCGATCGGGTTTTTTACATACCTAGAGTACTGGAATACCAGTACTTTCTTATCCAAGCAGAGTTGAACGACGGCGACCAACTTTGCTAAGTCGTAGTTCGGACCTTCCGATGTGTACTCGAGGTCTAGCCCCATGAACCTGTCCTCCGGATCTCTGCCTTCAAGCATACGCTCGTACATGTCTAGGTTCCTCGCGCCCTCCTCGAGATCATTGGTGTACACCACATCGATGTTCTGGTTATCGTGGATAGGGAACTTCTTCTCTCAAATGAAGGTGGTGGCCATGGCGGTGATCGAGAGGAAGGGGACGGTGAACAGTGAGAAAAATGGAGGAAAGGGAGGGGCGCGGTGGAATGCGCTGGAAACCGCAATGGGGCGTGGAAGTTGAGAAGAAATGGTGACAACGAAGGAACCGATGCATGCCTCTCGCCGCCGCCCGTGCAATGCCACGCCGCCTCCTTGCCTCCTGCATTTACGACACGACTGGTATTTTATTTTTTACTTGACACGACTGGTCATTTCCGATTGACGCATGGGCCCATGAGCCGCGTCGCGGTACGCAACTGATACGCTGGTCTGCCGCTCTGGAACACACGTCCTGTGTCTGACATCAAAATTCAGTAACCCGGAGGCTCTGGGTACGCTCTGCATATTTTCAAATTTGGAAAACCAGTTCGAGATACAAATACGGCTACATATTTTCTATATTCAATGAGTCTATATATATACGTATCTAAATTATGTTGTTAAATTTTTCAATTTAATTTCCTAAATTAACATTTAACAGTTCGATACATTTAATTATCCGGATGGTCCGGGCACGGTCCGAGTTTGTACTAAGACGATATATCTTCAATAAAAGTTGTTAATTTTTTCAGATTCATTTATGTAATGGAACTTATCACAAACATTTGTACAACACTATATATTCTCTTCAATTTTTGAAATTCCTCTTTTTTGAAATTCCTTTAATTGCAATGAAATTGCATCGTCACAAGTACAACCACGCAAGAACACCAATATCCTTTTCATGTAATCTCACCCAAGTTTCTACTGCACGATGTATTATCTTTAATTTACGCACTTTTTGCGTGGTAGGAGTTTTATTTACCACTAACAAACAGGTACACACTGTTATCTAATTTTTTCCCAATATGTTTGATTTTTTATGAATTATTTCTTTACAAAATTATGTCCGGAGTGCTTTAATATAATCGGACATCCCGAGTTATGACTGTTTGGCGGCAAAGTAAAAAATTTGGGTCCAAATCTTGAGTACACTGATTGTTTTTCCCCATTCGCCGCCCCACTTTTCCCCATTCGCCGCCCCTGCAAATTCCTAGCCTCTCGCCCCGCCTCCCTCCAATCCCTCGCCACCGCTGCAAATCCATAGGCTCGCCGCCGCCCTCGTCCACTCCATCGCCGCCTCCCTCCAATCCCTTGCCGCGCTGCTGCCAATCCGCACCCTTGCCGCGCCGCTGCAAATCCGTACCATCGCGCCTCCCTCCAATCCCTCGCCGCGCCGCTGCAAATACGTACCCTCACGCCTCCCTCCAATCCCTCGCCGCCGCTGCAAATCCGTAGCCTCGCCGCCTCCCTCCAATCCCTCGCCGCTAGAGTTCTGTAGTTTCGCCGCCCTGGTCCACTCCATCGCCGCAGCTGCAAATCTGACCTGCAATCCGTAGCTTGGCCACCGGCATATCCCTAGATTCGGCGCCGCTGCAAGACCGTAGCCTCGTCGCTGCTGCAAATCCCTAGCATGGCAGCCCCTCCCTGTTGCCCTCTCCACCAGGGACTCAGGTGAGATTTGGTCCTCCTTCATCCAGAGATTAGGCACAGGTTTGTGCGGTGCCAAATGCCCTCTGCGTGTTCTTCTTCTATCTTTGTGTTCATGAGTGTCTTCTCCCCTGGGCAAGGATTACACTAGACACATTTAGATACATATGAATGGAGATAAGCTACTTAATTCTAGAGTTGTATGTAGTTCTCATTTTATCTTTCTGGAATTGATCTTTCAAACTTATGATTGATGCATCTATAATTAGTTAATCAATTACTACCCTAGCATGGCTGCCCTCAGCCGTTGCCCTCTCCACCAGGTCCGTAATGTGAGATTTGGTCCTACACCTTCATTCAGAAATGACTACTCATGCTACTAAATTATATACATGCACATTTTCTAACTTATGCTTCTTTTTAACTGAAGGAGAAGGATTTGCCATGCCATGTCTGCGAGAATAATAACTGCACACGTAGGAACTTTACTGATTCCTCATTCAGTATTTGTGTGCAAGAGTGTCACCGCAAGTGTGTGGTAAGAAAACAATAAGTCTTCCAAATACACATAATATTTGTGTTTTCTGTTTTGAATTTAACATATGATTTGTGTGTTTGTTTCTGTTTTTTGTTGTACACAGATTGTACCATGCACAGCTCGGCTAGCGGTCAATACGTCCGTGCGCGAGCGTGTGTTGTTTCGTGCCCTTGGGAGCACGTACAACATTCATGTAGCAAAAGGTCTGAGCAAAACCCGCTTGCACGGCCAACAATGGGAACAGTTCATCTGCAAGAACAACATCACCGAGGGAGACATGCTAGTGTTTACCTTCAAACCTCATCCCAGTATATACCATGTCATTATAGACAGGGGCAACAACGAAGAGGACACTGACAAGATATCTGAAAGTAACGATGAAGATTCGGACAGTTCTGAAGATATCTTTAACGACGAAGACAGAATCAGAGTTGCCCAAAGAGTTTGTCTCAACAGGCATGAGAAGAACCGCCTCCTTGAACTTCTTCCCGTACAAGACTATGTTGGAGTTCTATTTGTGACTCGCTTCACGAGCACTAATTTGAACAGACATGATATGGTATGTACCCACAAGACCGCCTCTTTCATGCATGCCTCCTTAATTTCCTATGTTGATATTCAGGAATCATGAATCGCCTCCGCCGGCCGTATATAGCTATGTCTTTATCGAATAATGACATAGTTATGTTATCTTTCATGCACAGAAACTACCTAAGGTGATAGCAGAAGAGGCTGGCATACCGGCTGAGGGCAATGCTGGACTACGACTTGGAGCAGCAGGGGCAGCCATCAGCATCACGTACATCAAGAGAACCGACGACCGCATTGACCTCGACAAGTTGGGGTGGGAGAACTTTATGGAAGGCAAGAATTTTTTTATTGATCAACCTGTTCTGATCATTCTTAGAAAGACCAATGACCTCATCTTGGATGTCATTATTGAGTTCCAGCTCATATAGAACCAATTATGTCTTGTTAAAGTAGGGGGATGGAGAACACTTATCTAATTAATTAGCGGGCTAGCTACTTTGTTAATTGGCACAAATTCCGGTTGAGACATTTGTATGTGAATTGCTTCTGTTAATGGAACAGGGGGCTGATTCCCTGGTGGCGATGATCTGTTAATTACTCTGTTATGCTTCACAAAGTTGGACCCCCCCGATTTATACTCGGAGGCAACGTATATTATGTCCGGAGGCTATGTCGGACCCCACGGGTACCATGCGACAGCCAGCAATTATATACGTCGCTGATTAGTCACGATCACCGACGAGTGTTTCTGTTGTCCGTCTCTATATTGGAGACGGCTGATTCTCTCGGCCGTCTCAGGGATGAGCTCATTACAGCTGGCCCCAGAGGACCGTCTCTAATGGAACGTACATTAGAGACCCCCGCGCAGAGACGGACATATTAACTGGCTGAGATGACTCTCTGGGGCCGGCTCTAATTTACGTTTCTGTACTAGTGGCACGCCCTCTTGTTTTGTCCATATGCTGATGAAGTGTGGCAAGAAATCAAAAAGTCATATACTGTTCATCTTCATCGAAGTTCCTTCACTTCCACGAGGGCGTGGACCCTTGATTTCATGGACAAGTGCTCAGATGTTGAAGCTACGTGTCTAATGGTGACTATATGGCACATTTGGGATGCTAGAAACAAGCTCCGGGAAGGTGAAGCATGATGCACCCGCATGCGGTTGCTGCAAAGATTAAAGCCTACATCGACATGATATTGGTACACTTATACAAACCAAGTACTAACCATAGACGTGAACCCTCTTCTTCATCACCAATATGGGTTCCGCCGCCGGAAGGTACTGTTATGATTAATGTGGATGCAGCTTTGTTTGCTAACACGAAACAGATGGGTGTGGGCGTTGTCATCCGTGATCATACGGGCGCCTTTCTTGCTGCTTGCGGCGAGCGATACGATGATGTGGTTATCCCAGAGATGGCTGAAGCACTTGTTGTTCGTCGTGCTATTTCCTTTGCTCTTGAGGAAGGATTCTCGAAGGTAATCATTGGGTCTGACTGCTTAAGAGTTATACAACGCATCGGTTCTTCCTTGATGGATCGATCACACTCTGCGGCCCGGTGATTGAAGATGTGAAGTTGATGGCTAAATCCTTTATTTCCTGTGATTTTCGTCATGTTTATCGTGTGCTCAATGTTGCTACGCATATTTTAGCTAGAGGTTGTGAATTTTCTGTTAATTCTGTGTGGCGTGGTGTTCCTCCTGTTTGCATACAGGAGGTGATTTGTAAAGACATTATGATTTTTGATCAATAAAGCGTACGGTTCTCTAAAAAAACGTGAATAAGAATACTACTCCCTCCTATCCATGTTTTGCGCTCGATACATCTGATTCAGGGATGATTAATATAGATTGGAGTGGGTAGTAGAAAACAAAATAAAATGACCGAAATACAGAGAAGAAAAAGGTATCCCGGCAGTCCCTTTTCTTTTTTTGAGAACTCAGCCGTCCAATTGTGCCCATTTATTGGGTCTAATGTGCTGGAAACGGACCTTTAATGGGCTGTAATTGCTTCTTTCGAGCGAGGTGGGCTGGGAGGGTAGTACAAAAATCGGGAGCCCACAATTAGTTACGGTAAAATCGGAGGACGATGGATGGGAGGTTTGCGAGGTGTGCTTTGGGGGGTAGTTAACTGAATCTTGTTCAGATTCCGAACAGCAGTAACAAACAGCTAGTGGATCTTGACTAGCTTCTCCATATTTATAGGCGATGAAACCACCCGTTCTTTAAGAGAGAAACTCCTAGAGCTAGGCCGAAGAGATTTGTAATCTTAGCGCGATGGAGATAGAACGTCCCACCGGCCGCGCCGCGGCCGACGAGGACGACGTGTCTCCGGTGGAGCAGGTCAGGCTGACGGTGCCGACGACCGACGACCCGACGCTGCCCGTATGGACCTTCCGGATGTGGACGCTCGGCTTCATCTCCTGCGCACTCCTCTCCTTCGTCAACCAGTTCTTCGCGTACCGCAGCGAGCCCCTCACCATCAGCCAGATCACCATCCAGGTCAGTACACGCGCCCACGCATTCCCAAACTCACTGAGCACACACCAACCATGGTCGAGGATTCACGGATCGTGCATGCATGCAGGTGGCAGCGCTGCCGGTCGGGCACTTCATGGCACGGGTGCTGCCGGAGAAGAAGTTCAGGCTGTTTGGGCGTGAGTGCTCACTGAACCCGGGCCCCTTCAACGTGAAGGAGCACGTGCTGATCTCTATCTTCGCCAACGCCGGCGCCGCGTTCGGCGGCGGCAACGCCTACGCCATCGGCATCGTCACCATCATCAAGGCGTTCTACAAGCGCAGCATCTCCTTCCCTACCAGCCTGCTCCTCATCATCACGACCCAGGTGATCAACCGATTAGATCTTTTTAAATTTGTGGTTCAATTTCACTCGATCTATCAACTGTAAGTTTTTGAATCTGATGTTCCATGCAGGTACTGGGGTACGGATGGGCAGGGCTGTTGAGGAAGTACGTGGTTGAACCGGCGCACATGTGGTGGCCAGCGAGTCTAGTGCAGGTTTCTCTCATGAGGTACGTTGTTCATACGTGTTCCTGATCGATTGATCAACTGACGACACTTAATTTTCTGGAACGCACTTACACTGACAATCAAAATTGGCAGAGCGATGCACGAGAAGGAGAGGCGGCGGATGACGCGCGGCAAGTTCTTCCTCATCGCGCTCATCTGCAGCTTCGCGTGGTACTTGGTCCCGGGCTACCTGTTCCCGACACTCTCGGCCATCTCGTGGGTGTGCTGGGTCTACCCCAAGTCGATCACGATGCAGCAGATCGGGTCCGGCATGAATGGCCTCGGCATCGGCGCCGTGACCCTTGACTGGTCCGTGGTCGCCTCCTTCCTGGGGAGCCCCCTCGTCTCGCCCTTCTTCGCCACCGCCAACGTCCTCGCCGGCTACGTCTTGTTGGTGTACGTCATGCTACCTGTCTCCTACTGGGTGTTCAACCTCTACAACGCCAGCACCTTCCCCTTGTTCTCCAACGACCTCTACACCGGCGCCGGCCAGCTCTACAACATCTCTGCCATCGTCAACGACAAGTTCGAGATCGACATGGGCGCGTACGAGCAGCAGGGCAAGATCCACCTCAGCCTCTTCTTCGCCATAGCCTACGGCCTCGGCTTCGCCACGATTGCTGCCACCTTGTCCCACGTCACGCTCTTCTACGGAAAGTATGTTCGTTGATCGATCTCTGAGCTTTTTCTTGTGTAGGCTTGTACCTATGTATTTATCGAGTTTTTGATTTTGCTTCTGCGCGAAGGGAAATGTACCAGAGGTACAAGGAGTCATTCAAGGGCAAGGAGGACGTGCACACGAGGATGATGAGAAAGTACGACGACATACCGAACTGGTGGTTCTACCTCCTGCTCGCGGCCTCCATGGCCGTGTCCATGGTGCTCTGCACCGTGTTCAAGGAGGAGATTCAGCTGCCGTGGTGGGGGCTCCTCTTGGCCTGCGTCATGGCCTTCATCTTCACGCTACCCATCAGTGTCATCACTGCGACCACAAACACGGTACATGCTTATACTGATCGATCGACTGTATTATCGGCATCGGCCTTGCATGCTCGACGCAAACCTGCCGATCTCTTAGTTCATCGTGGTGTGTTGTGCTGCAGACGCCAGGGTTGAACATCATCACAGAGTATTGCCTGGGGCTGATCATGCCCGGGAAGCCGATCGCCAACGTGTGCTTCAAGGTGTACGGCTACATGAGCATGAACCAGGCCGTCTCCTTCCTTACTGACTTCAAGCTTGGCCACTACATGAAGATCCCACCGAGATCCATGTTCCTAGTGCAGGTACGTGGCTGCAAATTAGTTAAAATTAAGCCTGAAACGTTAACAATCGGGTATGACCAACCAAGCAAGTTGATGTTTGAGAGATAACTAATGCATGAACTTTCAGTTCGTGGGGACGGTGGTGGCGTCGTCAGTGAACTGTGTGGTGGCGTGGTGGCTGCTGACGACGGTGCCACACATCTGCGAGAAGGATAAGCTGCCGGAGGGCAGCCCGTGGACGTGCCCGGGCGACCACGTCTTCTTCGACGCGTCCGTGATCTGGGGCCTGGTCGGCCCGCGCCGCATCTTCGGGCCTCTCGGCTACTACAACGCGCTCAACTGGTTCTTCCTAGTCGGGCTGTGCGGGCCGCTTGTCGTCTGGCTCTTCGCCAGGGCGCTGCCCCGGTACGCCGGCTGGATCAGCCTCATCAACCTGCCAGTCATCCTGGGGGCCACGGCTATGATGCCGCCGGCGTCCGCGGTCAACTACACGGCATGGTGCTTCGTCGGCACGGTGTTCAACTTCTTCGTGTTCAGGTACCGGAAGGGGTGGTGGAAGCGGTACAACTACGTGCTGTCGGCGGCCATGGACGCCGGTGTGGCCATCATGGGGGTGCTCATCTACTTCGCGCTCACCAGCAGGGGCAACCAGCTCGACTGGTGGGGTTCGAGGGGAGAGTACTGCGATCTCGCAACCTGCCCCACCGCCAAGGGCGTGCTGGTGGACGGCTGTCCCGTTCTCTGAATTGAACTATGATCAAACCTGAAGCGACTACCTAGCTAGCATAATGTGTATATTTATAGACTGTGTGCTTCTCTTTGTTACTTGGAAGTCTAGATTTTAGAGCGCAAGACTTTTCAGTTCGTAAATTAGTTTTTTTTATAAAAGGATATTTTTATTAGTTAAATAGAGTTTTAAGTATTACACTTGGCCTCTGCATAGTTAGATGCACATAGCCCAACAAGTTCACAAGTCTCCAAACAACGTAAATATAAATAAAAGGTGAATTACATATCATAATGAAAATTTGTAAAGATGCCTATGATGATGAAGGATAAATCCAAAAATTATGTTGCCATCCATGCTGGGAAAACAACTCTCTCGCCGTAGTCTCCAACCGTGTGGACACCTCCGAAAATAGGTCGCGATGCTGGGAAAACAACTCTCTCGCCGTAGTCTCCAACCGTGTAGACACCTCCGAAAACAGGTCGCGATGCTCCACACGCTGCAGGGACGACCATGATCGGAGCGTAGCTGTGCACCGGTAGATAATCTACATAACAGAAGAACTTTTATCATTAAAAACCTTATCATTTATATATACCACTGCGACCAAATAACGGCTATCGCTTCCACCCTGATAAGAAGCTTAAACCTAGGATCTGCACCATTTAGCCCATTGCCAAAAATATTTGCAAAGGTACGTGGAGGGAATAAGGTAGAACCTATCTGAATGGCTGACCATATAGACCTAGCAAACTTACACTGGAAGAATAAATGCTTAATAGTCTCGTCATAGTGACAAAAGAAACACTTTTTACTTCCGTGCCAGATGCGTTTTATAAGGTTATCTTTAGTAAGGATTACCCCTCGACGAAGATACCACACAAACACCTTAGTTTTAGCGGGATCTTCATCTTCTAAATTTTCTTATTATTAACAACTGGAACATCATGATGGATTAGCGTTTTGTACATAGAATCAACCGAGAATTTAGCATTCTTGTTTAGATTTCAATGAAATTTATCTGACCCCTGCGTCAGTTGGACAGAATCTGGTCGCAGTAACAAAGCATTCCAGGATGCTTGCCTAGAGCCAAATAGACTTCTTCTGAACGAAACAGTCGGTGGGGAAGTTTCCATCACCTTAGCGAGTGTATCGCATTTGTGTTGCACAATATAGTATATAGCCACTTATCCTCCTAGAATCTAATTTCCGAACCATCTTTGATAGAAAAAGATCCATGTGAGAAGAAAAACTTCTTTGTAGCCATAAGGCCAGCCCAGAAGTGTGAATCACCAGGTTTCCAAAAAACCTGAGATAACGCTTGTGAGCCCCCATACTACCTCCTAAGGAGGGTTTGCCAAACCCCGTCTTCAGCAAGAAGCTTGAAGATCCATTTACCAAGAAGGGCTCTATTCTTAACCTCAAGGTCATGAATTCCGAGTCCTCCTTGCTCTATTGGACGGCAAACCACACTCCACTTAGTCACTCGATATTTCTTTTTCTCACTATCACCTTGCCAAAAGAATCTTGATCGGAAATAATCCAATCATTTTAAGACTCCTTTTGGAAATTGGAAGAAAGAAATCGTATAAAGTACCATGTTAGTTAGTACTGAATTTATGAGAACCAATCTTCCTCCCAAGGATAATAGTTTGCCTTTCCAGCTATTTAAACGAATTTGAAGTCTCTCCTCCACCAGTTTCCATTCAACATTTGTAAGCCTCTGGTAATGAATCGGAATGCCCAAATACTTAATAGGAAATTGACCTTGCCGCAGCCGAATAAATCAGCATACAACGTGGCATTTTCTTGAGTCTCACCAAAACAAAACAATTTACTTTTATAGAAGTTTATCTTTAGACCCGATAATTGCTCAAACACTGACATAATTAACTTTAGGTTTCGAGCTTTTTCGATGTCATGTTCTGTAAATAGAATTGTATCGTCAGCATATTGAAGAATGGATAAACCACCATCAACAAGATGTGGAATCAATCCTTCAATTTGGCCATCAGACTTTGCGCGTTCAATCATTACCACCAGCATATCAGGCACTAAATTAAATAGTATTGGCGATAATGGGACACTTGCCTAAACCCCTTTTTGGTAAGACCGTTTAACCTTATCGTAAGCTTTCTCAAAATCAATTTTCAAGATTACCCCATTCAACTTTTTTCAAAATTAGTAAAAGTTGTGGTTGTTTCATAGAAGGATCTAGCTCCGTACCTCTGGTTAAGTATTGTGCAAGATTCGAAAAATAGCCTTTTTTCGGCAGACGTAACTCATTTCTTATCCTTGAGCCACCGCACAAACTATATGTAGCTTGATTTGTGGTCAACATATTCCACTAACTTTCGATGTCTTGAAAGTGAGTTGGAATAGAAAATTATCGAGTTCCAATGAAATGGATTGGATGAGAAAGCACCCTTACCATCTCGACCAAACAGACTGAATTAAAATAATAAATACCCAACCCGTAGCTTGACGACAAAAAGAACTTACAAGCATCAAGAAGAACATGCGGAAGGAGGCGGAAGGAGCATGTTCTTGAGCCGAAGAACCTAACAGCTAGATGAAACACACCATTTTCTGCTACAGGAGAGTCAAGCCGGCGCCGAATGGTTCTCCTCAACATGAAATGGGGCTATGTACCTAGGGCGCCATACCATCGCCTATAACATTGGCCGCAATTGTTGGATCTACGCCGAGTCGCACACCGTGTTTGGGGACGGTGCGGAGCGCCTCGGCCAGCGGTTGCATCACCATGGCAATCCATCGGTGCAAAGCTTGAAGAGTCGCTCTTGTCTCCAACGAGCGACAGAGGGTAGCGCGGAGGGTGAGCTCCTTCTCATGCGGGGGATGCGTTCAGACGTGTCCGGACCACCCCAAAGCCGCCTCACATATGGGCTGGGTTTGAGCGATGCCGAATAGTCCGGACATTTGGCTAGGTATGCCACTAGTACAGAACGACACATCGGATACCCCTCTATAGAAACGGCAGGCATTAGGCGACGGAGAATCGCGCTTTCCGCGCGGCCGGTGCGTACAAACCTGACCTGGGCCGCTGCTGGCCCGTCAACATAGGTAACGGAGAAAGTATTATCTCCGTTACCCATATTATTGGCAACGGTTCCCAATGTGCCTCCATTTCCGATATGTGGTTCTATGGCAACAGTCATTCGATGTGTCCGTTTCCAATGTGGTCGCGTTCAAGCTTCTTGGAATTCGAAGCGAGGCGAGTAAATGCCATGGCGTAGTGGCACCGCCCACTACTCCTTAAAAATCCCAATCCTTGCTAGCTCAAGACGCCACAGAATCTGCTCTCTCTCGCTCGCTCGCTCCCTCCTACTGATTAGCGAAGATGCCTCGCAGCAACGACACACAGGAGCACACTGAGTCGCCTCGGGACAGTCCCCCCGTCAGCGGCGAGTCCGTTGAAGGACCGACGCCGGAGACGAGCGACGACGAATACGCCAACTTCCATGATCCCACCTTGATGCTGGGCCCGCCGAAGGTTGATTCTGATGAGGAGTCAACCGAAGAGGAGAAGGAGGACGACGAGGAGGACGAGGCGGAGGCGCCGGTCCCGAAGAAGGGAGCCCCGGCGACGGAGAAGAAAGCCGCCGCCACCGCCTCCGATATGCTGCCGCCGCCACTACCTCCAATGGCCCGCAACAAGCGTGGCCGTGAGAAGGACGAGGATTGCGCGGAAGCAGGGCGCAAGAAAAACAAGAAATAGCTAGTAGTAGTTCTATAAGTTCTCCATCTGTAATTTACTTTATTATTATTAATATGTACTGCGTATGTAATGTAGTAATCACTAATATTAATATAAGTATCCTATAAGTGGTTTTCTCCATATAGGAAAATATTATTCTAGAGGGTAGAAGAAATTCCACAGAGTGCGCGCGTAGGTCCCACACCTCAGTGGAAGAAACACAAAGGAAACGGTCCTTCTAAGAAAACGTTTCCTATGTTTTACCTATATATATGGGCGTACAGAGCAAAACCTAACACTCACTCGTTTCCTCACTCTGTCCCAGTATGCTAGATCTGTTCGTGGCGGCGGCTCCTGGCGTTGCGGCCATCGCCGGCGCCGTGGCGGCGCCGTCTCCGCCCAGACGACGGCTATCATGGCGAGGTCTTCGCCATCTCCCCCGACACGGCGAGGTCTTCGCCATCTCGCTCGACACGGCGAGGTCGTCGCTCTGTCCGCTTCCTCTGCCTCCACCACTTCCGGATCTGCTAGATCGATCCAACGACGACGTGAAGAAGGTATCAGATCCACTCTTTGATGTAACTTACTTGCCTATTGTGCACATGATTTAGAGCAACTAGTTGTAGTTTAGCTAACTTGTTGATAGTAGTTCAGTTCACATCCGGTAGTTTTATCTAGATAATTTCTTGATTTAGTTAACTTGCCTATTGTGCAATTGCAACTAGTTGTAGTTTAGCTAACTTGTTGATAGTAGTTCAGTTCATATCCGGTAGTTCTATATAGATCATTTCTTGATGTAGTTAACTTGCCTATTGTGCACTTGCAACTAGTTGTAGTTTAGCTAACTTGTTGATAGTAGTTCAGTTCACATCCGGTAGTTCTATCTAGATCATTTCTTGATGTAGTTAACTTGCCTATTGTGCACTTGCAACTAGTTGTAGTTTAGCTAACTTGTTGATAGTAATTCAGTTCACATCCGATAGTTCTATCTAGATCATTTCTTCATGTAGTTAACTTGCCTATTGTGTACTTGCAACCGGTTGTAGTTTAGCTAACTAGTCCATGTGAAAACAGGAGTCTATTTCGGTGACACTGCGTAAAAAAGTCAGAGACACAGAACAAACAACGAACACTACTCAAGACAGTAGTGTTTGTTAACTTTCCTATAATGTACTCCAATTATATACATAGGTCAGTATACACTAAATGCTACTATATACTTCATATTATTGTGTTAAATTGTTCGTTCTATCTAGTAGTGTCAGAACTAACATAAATCCTTATTTACATTTAGAGATATCAAGTTGTTCCTTTTCAAACTCCACCATACATATCCACCGTCGTTATTGTGACGTTTTGGTACACTGCATAAAATACTTTTTTAAGTAAGAGTGTTTTATACAATGTCGCCGAAATGTCACATCGGTGACGTATTAGATTAGATTTCGGTGACACTGCATAAAAAATTCAGAGCCAGTGGTGTCCTCCATGGAAAGGATGATCGTTGTCAGGCATCCTATGAAGCTGCTGACATCGCAATATCTTGTTGACAAGCCGTGTGTTGGCTGCCCCGGTTCATCAATAAGAGCCACCTCAAGACATAGGTAAGATATCGTTTCAGTTTGCTTAAATTCATAGTGTATTTGTTTTAGCATGTTTATTTAACAATTGTAACTCTATTTACTAATGTATAGGGTCCAAAGCTTCAACATCCTTCTCTCAAGAAGTTGAGATAATAAGAGATTGCTAGAGTGGCACCTGCGAGGATTGTGGAAAAGGATGTAGGGAAGAAATCATATATTCTTTCTGTCCTTTGACATGATAGGCTTAGTATAGATGAAATCTGTTATCGTTTTACCTCTTATGTTTGTCACGTCTTGTGACGCAATTGTAAAGGTGAAATTGTGATGGAAATGTAAAGTTACATTGTGATATGAATGAAATCTGTTACCGTTTTAGTATTTGAGCTTGTGCTGTGAGATTTTAAGTATCTAGTGGCATTTGTAAACGTGGCATCCTGTAACCGAAATATGAGAAATGCTCCATGCAAACGGGTGGATGGCAAACTCCGTATCTGATGAAGGAAAACTAAGGAAACAGAGGTCTGCGCACAACCGTTGCCAAATGGAGACCTCATCGGAAACGGTGTTTTGCCTCCGTTACCGATGAGGGCCTTCACATCAGCCACGGAGGCGGAGATATGGACCCTTTTTCCGTTGCCGATGGGGTTTTTGGCTCGTTTCCGATGTGTCGTTCTGTACTAGTGTGGTATGTGGGGGGTCTTTTTTTTGTTTAGGCCGCGTCCGAGCTGTCCGCCCAGACATATAAGGGGGATGTAGGGGTCCAAATGAAGATGCTCTTAGAAGGGTATTCTCAAATTCATCGGGAAGTGCGTTGTCATTAAATAAGATAGTTATGTGAAATCAATATTAAAAGACATATTTAATCCGAACTCGATTTAGATTCTCTCAAGTCAGAGTGACTTTGAGTCAACTATGTCTTCATTTAATGACCCCATAGATCATTGACTCGAAACCACCCAACTTAAATCATAGGATCAACCGATCTTAGATATTATGAAAAGGTGCTAACCTATAACGAAACCTTAATTTTTCAAATTTTCTTATTATTGACTTACGCATTGACATGAACTAGCACCTATTATAATTATAACGAGGAACTAAGTCAGCATTCACTAGTGGCTCCAATAAACCATTAGAAATTAGTACAATGATTACCTGGCAAATATCGTATAAAAGTGAAAGTTGGAGGTGATGCTCCTAGTGCTTCCTTAATTTCAACATAATTGTGTTGAAAAATATGATAAATTCCTAGTTAAACACATAATGGAACATTCCCAATCCAAGTGTCTCTCTAAAAATTTATTGGTGAACCACCTCTATAAGAAAAGGTTTCAAACTTGAAAAAGGACTACTAAACGTTCATTAACTCATCCGAGAAATGGGAATCACTTGTTATTGTAATGGGCCTGTGATAGGGCCTTAGCACCAATGTAATTGTTACATTGTACATCCCGCCACACGCCATCATCAATAAAATGTTTCAAAAACCCTCTAATATGCAAAATAATATTTTAATCATTAAAGTCATGGATTGCCAATCCGCATTGGTCTTTTGGGCTGCATAGGAAACTCTATTTTACAAGACACTTTTTTACTATCACACTGACAATAAAACCCATACCTAAGATAGTCCATATATTTGCAAAACCCTTTGGGAAAAAGGAAGAAGACAACATATATAGAACCATAATCGTAAGCACATATTGGATTGGTACTAAACATCCTCCGGTACTAGGCAGGTACTTTTCTTCCAACTGTGAGTCCCTGATAACGTATCAGAATCCCAAGATAGCAGATCAGAAATTGGCTTCTCTCGCATTGAAAGGTATTCTCGAAAGTGCATGCATAACACTGGTTTGAGTTTTTTTTTGCTTTTTCCAAATCAGGGTCCACAAAGGTGGATGGTACCATCGACGTATTGTAGAATGGATAAAGCATCATCTGCATAGAGAGGTCGTCTGGCGCTCTCGGGTGGCCCCTCGCGCCACCTCTTCGCCTATATATTCTCCTCGTCCCGAAAACCCTAAACACCCGATCAAAATTCCACAAAAAGTTCCGTCCTGCCGTCGTCATCAACCCTAGTTTGGGAGGGTTCTGAAGCTCTTCCCGGCACTCTGCCGGAGGGGGAGATCATCATCGGAGGGCTCTACACCGCCATGCCTACCTGCGGAGTGATGCGTGAGTAGTTCTCCATTGGACTACGGGTCCATAGCAGTAGCTAGATGGTAGTCTCTCCACTTTGTGCTATCATGTTTAGATCTTGTGAGCTGCCTAACATCATGAAGATCATCTTTATGTAATGCTACATGTTGTGTTTGCTGGGATCTGATGAATTGTGAAGTTATGATCAAGTTGTTCATCTATCTATCTATATGTTTTATTTATGATCTTGCATGCTCTCCGATGCTAGTGGTTGCTTTGGCCAAGTAGTTGCTAGTGTCTCCAAGAGGGAGTATTTATGCTACATAGTGGGTTCATGTCTCCGGTTGCCTGGGCTCGAGATGACAGAAACAACTAAGACTCTGGATGTGTTGTAGCCACTAGGGAGAAAACAACTGTCTATGTGTCATTTGCATTGTTTACATTACACACTTTGCTTATTGTAATTATTTGTTTCTTGCAACTTAATACTTTCAGGAGACACAGATGTTATCCTGGGGGTAGATTATTAGTTATAGATGCAGCTAGCAAGCGGTGTATGTATTTTGTTGTAATGTCCAATTAAATATTACAGTGAAGTGTCATAATATGCATTGTCATGATCTTACCATTTGTCAATTGCCCAGCTGTAATTTGTTTACCCAGCATGTTAGTTTATCTGTTTTATGGAGAGACACCACAAGTGAACTTTGGACCCCGGTCCTTTCTTTTACACTGATAGAAACACCGTTTACACTGTTTCCTACACTCATTTGCTCGTTGTCCATTTCTGCTTTTACATTTATTTTACACACCATACATTTAATCCTTTGTATTCAGCAAGCCAGAGAGATTGACAATCTTCCTGTTTCCTTGGGACAAAATAGTTTGATTGTGTTGTGTGCAGGTCCAAGTCAACTTGCTGGCGCCTGGTTGACACCGTGTTGAAACTCTTCCAACTCCAACTGGTTCGATAACCTTGGTTTTGCAATCAAGAAAAAACTTCTGCTACGCTGCTTCACACCTTTCTCTTGGGTTCCCAACGGGTGGTTGTAGCCGCATCAATTGGCAATTGAACATTTTGCATTTAATGTATCCCAACATGTTTGTTCTTTTATAAGAAGAATTGATATATGCTAATTAGATTTCCATGTTTAGTTTTGTGCATGTATTTTTATTCCAAAAAACATATGGGATGACTTGTATGAAATAGACGATACCAAGCGGATTTTTGCGGGTATAACCAAACCGTATATGTATATAAAAGTAGTACAATTCCAAGTGCATGCACACATTGTCAAGTTATATTACTAAACCAGCGATAAGCCAATAACTCACATGACACATTTGACCGTATAAGCGGGTAAATAATAATGGCAACAGTTCAATTTATATTCGGGAAGTTTCTATACATATGCTTATCAAATTATACATAAAATCCCTATTAAGATATCTGCTAGACCATATGCTTTAGTATTCTCTATCATTAATACATATACACTACATAGTTTTTGCACCTGTCAACTATGAATTCATGAAAGAATATGTTACGCAATACACCTTAAATGTAGCACAATTCAAGTTTACTACAATATACATTAAAATTGTGTAAAAAGACTATAATTATATGAAATATTTACATATTAAAATTGCAAATAATTCTAAATGAGTACAAAAGTTTAGTATAAATTATATTTATTTTAATATCGTCTGGTTCCTTTTTCTTTTATACCAGCCCAGTTATTCGTGTAATTATGTCGCCATCGTTAATCTTCCATTTAACTCATGAACACACCATCGTTTTCAGAGAATACATCATCGGCATTTTCATTCGCGGTATGGATAAGCTCTCATACTACGCTCTATCGCAGGAGATAATTAATCTCGAGCAAGAGTGGTGAAAAACTACAAGTTATCACATCGGGCATGAGGGCTCATGGCCAATAAGGTGTCAACGAATTGGAAAGAAATTTTAGACATTTCATTATGAATACACGGAGCATTAACATGATGGCAAATTTTCATTTGAATTTCAACTTTTTTTTTGACAATTAATACCATATATTATAGTAGCGAATAGTACATGGTCGAGATACATAAGCTGACGAAAAGAGCAAATCTTCAATCTCTTTCTGAAGGCAACCGTAGAACGACAAAAATACCAATACATAGACCTGCGAATACCAATGAGGGTTCTTTCATTTGAAATTTCAACTTAATTTAGTAGGGACCACGCGAACGCATACCCCCTTTACCACAAATCACGGCATCCACTCTCCCACTAGGGGAGATGGTAAGCCAATGCTCCTCCCAAGTGCAATGGAGGGCACTAACTTAGGCCATAGGTCTTCTTGATCACCCATAGACCCCGTCCAGGTAAGTGAGGATTACGGTGCTCCTCGGTCTCAATTTATACCCTCAGGCTGCCGTCCCTCTCTTCTCGCTAGGTGATGTGGTACTATTGATCGCTAATTGCCTCTGAGCTATAGATGTTGTTCCGGGCGTTGCCAATTCAAGCCCACTACGAAAGCCCAGGCCCGAACGCTGCATTACGCAAAGAGCAGGACGCGCCACAAGCGCTTCAGACGCGGAGCGGCGGCTGGCCGCTGGAACCCACACGGACACGGCCACACCTCACCGGCGACATACGGCGCCTTGAGCCCTGCCACGCCCACACGAACGGCGTAGCAGCCTAGCAGGATGGAGACTGCTGTAACCTTGATCATGCCATGGAAAAATGATGGCAACTCGCCAGGTCCAAGTCTAACCAAGTTCATCCTGCTAGGACGCCTCAGTTCTTTTCAAAGGAAAGGTTACAAGTACTCAAGAACCATGACTTCGTGTGCTAGATCTGCAAAGAGACTAGTATATTATAAGAACCAAAATCATTTTCCTGCTCCTCTGTTAAATTACAGTCTGAATCTGTGAGGGGCCATGGAGCATCAGCCATGGACAATGATGACTTGATTCGTGCCCCCATGGTTTCTGCTGATATAGATACCAATAAACTCGACTCGACTATACTGAAAAGGTACAACAAAGGTGGACTGGATCCAACCCTACCAAATGCACAGAAAATCATATCCAGATTAACAAATATGTACGATCAACTGTTAACAAAATGGTATTTAGATTCTACATGACTCTCAGCTTCCCACAAAAAGGCCCCGAAACCAGCTGCCTCCAACACAAGGTGTGTGAGCTCCGTAAACGTAAGCGTCACCGTTTTACCATCTTTAGCATTAACGGAGCCATCGTCCAGCACCTTAATATCTGGCCGTCCAAACAGCGCCTGTGTTTGCTTCTCTATCAGCGAAACAGATTCCTTGGATCTGATAGTGGCATATCTTTGCAATGTGTCGGCATCCAAGCGCGTAACATAAGACCTCAGCTTGTTTGGGTTTGTTTCCTCATCATCCTCCAAATCAACAACCTCCCCGTCAGCCGATATCTCTACCAAAGACTCCATATCCCAGAATGGATTGGGCGTCAGGTCTCTTTCAGATATTGCCTGTTCCTTGACGGTTGGTGGGAGTGTCTTCATCTTCTTCTCGAGTTGGAATCGCTCATCCACCCTCTTAAGGAAGTAACCGTACATGATGGATGCTGCATAGAGTTTTCCAAGATTTAAATTGCTGATTTCAACAACAGTATCTAGTGGTGCTGCCGCCTGTTCTCCCATGATGAGGTTGAGATGGTTCTGTATCATCTCAAGAGCATCTTGAGAGTGTATACTTTGCAGCTTATACTCTTGGTTAGGCAACGAGGTGATGTCGCGCACAGGGCCACCTGATGGTGATAATGCAGGTGTCATTGATATGTCATTCTCCATGAACTTGAACAAAATCCAGCAGTAGATGATCTCTTCAAGGGTATTCTGCCTTTCCTTCTCTTTGATTTCTGCAATTCTCCTGTAGTTCAATTAGCATAGCTCATTAACCAATGCAATGTTAATTAAATTAAATATGATTCAAACATACATATTTCATAGAACATCTAATGCCTTGTCCTTTTTATACCTTCAACATAGCAGCATATTTATAGCAGATAAGACTACTTGTTGGTGTCTTGAGGAAAACAAATCCTATAAACTATTGTCACTTTTCTCGAATGACTATTGGCACTTACTTGTAAAGGAGATCCTGCGGAACTTTTGCGGCTTCTTCCTTTTGGGCTTCTTTCTCTGATTGCAGGTTTTCAAGTTGCTGATCAACTGTTACAGGGATTAGGTGAGGCTGTGACTGCAGTATATGGACCAGCAGTTGACCACTTGGGGTTTCGAATCTAAGCGGAGCAAGTTGTGTCTCCCCGTCACCAGAATCCATTAATGCTTTAACCTTTAAGCTCCTTGTTCGGTGATTATTAATTTGGAATCCAGCTTTTGAACGACTGGTACAAGGAAAGCCCTGCACAACGACAAAGCATCATCCCGTTGACTCAAACAACAATTGGAATTTTGATATGAACTCCTATAAAATATGGCTGTATTTCCCATTTAACTAAGATATCATAATATAAGCATTGCAACGCAGCACGAGTAAATGAAGATGTCACTAATGAATACACCAGTTTAGCAAAACAGTTTGAGAATTGAGAGCGAGCAGTAACCGGTCACCATTCAATGCGAAGGAAAATCTCCATGTCTCTTAAAAGCTGATGAAGTATCGCACACAATCAACCCTCAGCAAACACATCAGAAGTGAGCAACTGAACATAACAAGTGTGCCAGAGTACTTTTTGAACCTAAGTGAACCATAATATGGACAATGTGAAGTCCGAAATTTTTTCTTGTGAGTAAATACACGAAAAGAGCTGGTGTTGCGTTTAGAGGCCTCATGAACAATTAAAATCATGATGACAAAGTATATCGAATTAATGCTATGGCACTTTAGATAGTAAAGCAACAGTTGTGTGCGTGTGCGTGTTCTCATTTCTCAAGAACAAAAGGATTCAGGTTCAAATTTTCGCCTCGTATCTTGAGCTAGATCAAGTCGAATTCTAAAACTAAACTAGACACAATTATGACTATTTGCGAAGGAACTAAACTACAACTAGACAGATGATGTGTTGTGTAAAGTACAGCCCCAACATGCCGACAGCCTAAACGGCAGAACGAGCAAGCCAAGGTCGTTAAGCGTCATCACGCCGGACGCAACACGCTTCCATCCAGCACCACAAAAACGTCGGCGTGGCGCCGGGATGTTCAGATCGGATATTACAGCTGACAAAAAAAACAAAGCAAATGCAGTCGAGCTGCTACAGGAACAATCGACCGAGCATCAGGCCGTCAGTGAATCACGAGCAGAATCCCCACTGGGGTACTTGGGAAGTTGGAACTAGGAAGGAAATGGACGACGACATGAGCGTGGGGAAGCGAGGAGCTCTTACCTTGCAGAGGCGCCTGGAGCGCGGCCGGGCGAGGGAGCAGGAGGAGGCCGGGGAGGGGGAGGCGAGGAGCAGCGCCGCGTCTGCCCACGCCGACATCGTGGGTACCGGCGGCAGCGAGCTGGGATTCCGTCCGCTGTTTGGGCTCTCCGGAGAGATTTTCTCCGCGAATGTGGACAGACTAGGGATGGCAGTGGCAGCGCGCAGGGCTGATCTTTTTTATCTGGAGCGTGTGCTGCGCGTGCCTGGCCTGGGCGCGCTTCCTTCACGTCTCCGCCAAGCCAAGAAGCTCCGACACCCGTCTGGCCTGACCTGCGTCGGCTGCCCGTGCCGTGAGCGTGCGGGACTGTAAGTTTCAAAAAAAAAAAAAAAAAAAAAAAAAAGAGCGTGCGGGACTGTTCGTATCTTTGTACGCCACACAAGTCAGGCAGTTAGGTACCGGCCACTGCCATGTGTTTGTGCGTCGGCTCAGGATTGGGCTCTGTCCCCGGGCAATTTTTTGGCTCAGCACGCAGTACTACTTTGTTTTCTTCAGTAGACTGAGACACGGCCACCGAAATCTATCAAAAATTGATTAGAAACAAACACAAACACAAACACAAACACAAATACAAATCCATTCTCTGTAAACATGAGACATCTGACAAAGCAGACATGCCATTTATGACCGACAGCGCGAGTAACCGTGTAAATCTTTTCAGACATGAGGCATCTCTCGATATACTCTGAGAACGTACAAAGAATAACAGCAATCAGTTTCTCCAACAAAAAAGGAGACAACACTACAAGACCAACAGATTACAATACAAGAGCACAAGCGACAGCAATATGCTCTTAAAAATTCATGAACACATCCTGGGCCATGCAATCGTATCATGTCACATAAAATTGTTACGCACCATGGCGCAGAGTAATCTGCACTAGTCTGGGAATATACCCAACAGAATGGACTGGTTTCCAGTTGTAATTCAGGTCTCAACCAAGCGTCGGTGACAGGCACTCCTCGACTATGTCCAGCAGGTTCGAATTCTCCAATGCAGCCGCCACGCGTTCTTTGTCGTTCAATTGCTTGTTCACTGCAAAAGTAAGGAAGGAAAATAACCAGACATTGTTCCGGGCAAGAGAATGGGGTGACTATAAAGGTATAAACTGTAGCTCGTAGAGCACATACCAGCAGCTTCAGTTGCATGTGATCCAGGTGCCACCCTTATGTCCACCTACACAGATCAGAAATTAGTATGTACTTCTTTTTATTAGAAGAAACTATGAGCAGTAAGCGGCATAAAGATGCAACAAAAATGTTCCCCACCATGTTGTTAAACAACATAAATCTACTCCATGCAATTAGTCTTCAATTTGCTTATGGACCACCTAGCATATATATTCATGGGCTAACATTGTTTCTAACCATTAATGATGTTTCACTTACACCACACAAGCGTAAAATCAGAAATTGCACTTAATACGCATGCTTCTTCAAGGTATACATTCAGGTAAATCCACTGCCTCCCAAGTGTGTTTACAGTATTTGAATTCTCAAGCCAAAAGGAACAACTTGTTCCATGACAGCCAGTTAAGTGGTCGACACAAATGCAATGTCTAGCTCAGAATTCCAGGACTTCCGATATTATCAGGCAGCTCATGATCTTTCCTTTTTTTTCTGTTAGTCAATTCATGATTGTGTGTGAATCTAGGATAAAGCGTTTGTACTCCACACTCATGGCATACCTTGTAACGAGGAGGAAGACTCCGCATGAGCTTCACACGTAAGCAAAGGCCAATAATAGTCGCCATACTGCAATGCTCCACTGTTGGGGTGAAAGTAACCCTGAAACCAAAGAAATAAGGAGTCCTCACAATTCAATTTCATACAGAATCCTGAATAGTAGGATCTAAAGTTCCAATATAGATGTCAACTTACCGGACATGACTAAGCTCATCACTGATTTCGACCGACTCTTCAGTTACCACCTTAAGCTCTTCCAATGAGTATGGATGCTCCGGGTCCTTTATGTCTCTAATGTGATGTAAGAATATTAAGGAGTACAAATAGAATTATGATACCAGGACGGACATGGTGTTTTGACTCGTGGGTCTAGATGCACCCGTTATAAAAATGTTTTTAACTATATTTTAAAAGGTCAAAAAATTCAAAAGAAAATTTCATGTGTACATCCACACATTCTATGTTTGCACAAAAAGTTTCGTCAAAAAAAGACATTTTTTGTGGGATGTGCAAAAAAGACAAAATAATGTCTCGTACAAGGTCATTTTGAATCACCGTGATTTATCTTTTTTACACAACCCACAAAAAATGTCATTTTTTCGCGAAACTTCGTGTGTCAACATAAAATGTCCGGATGTACACCCGAGATTTTTGTTTCGAATTTTTTGACATTTTAAAATATGTTTTTAGGTAGTGGGATCATCTGCTCCTACTACCCAAAACTGATCTCCGATACCAGGACCCAGATCAAAAGAGTATAGCAGGAAAGAAAGCTACACAAAATACATGCAAGAAAAATAATACGGAGTAGAGGATATCAAATATCTCAAGCTGGTCTATGGGCTCCACCGCATTTTCATCTGTGTTTACGGGTGCTTCTCTAGTGCGCCTCTCTTTTTTCTCATGTACCACAGGGTTAGCATTTATCAACTCCATGACCATTTTTTCCTCTGCAATGCACTAATTTGGCTTGGACAGTCAAATTTCTGCACGTTAAAAGCATGCGAATTACGTCAGCAACAGTATTCAGCCCTTTTCTTCTCCAAGTATTGAACATCTAATGGAGCACCTTTGTTTTCAATCTAGATCTACAACTGGTACTATTCTTCTAAAACGTTTACACATTACAACCAAGACTGGAGTCAGACAGGGCAGACTATCCAATGATATTTTCTGTGGGGTCTTTTGTGCTTGTTTTCGAAACTTTAACCAAATCTGACCCTCGGTTTGGCACCAACAGGTAGGTGTCAGATTTGGTTGAAGTTTCAAAACTAGTTCATGTGTTGCAGAAAAGAGTCAAGTTTATCAAAAGCCTCTTATGCATGAAAAATTAATCTCACAACACCGAATAGAAAATTGACTTCTTAAGTAGAATCCCAACATAGTATCAAGAGGCAATAAATGCTAAAGAATGCATATATTTCAGACAACTGCTTAACAATGAACTAGACGATCTGCAGATATCGGGTCATGCCTATTCAACATTAAAAAACCATGTCCGGTTCATTAAACTTGAAAAAAAGCAAGTTGATCACCAGAAAAACAAGCCTAGATTCCTAAATACCAGGAGACACAATACTACTCAGTTAGTGGAGAAGTAAACAGATACTGAAATAATGATGAACCCGAAAGAGCCTAACCACAAGCCGGCTATCGCATCATTTTGAGCTTACATTGTACTCTTCTTTACTCACTGTCAACATCTATGCTTATACAGTAAAAAGGCTTACCTCTTATGTTTAAAGCTATTTGGGGATAGATAGAAAGTAGAGATCATGAGAAAGTGGCCATAAATGGAACAAACTTACATTCATTGCTATCTAAATTAGACAGGGTAACAATGTTTATAATAAACTGTCCATGTTATATATGTAGACCAATTCATAGAGGTGCTAATGAACTAACGGCTCTCCTATTTAAGTATTTAAACAGTTAAGTGCACCAACGAACACCTTGTTTCTCCTATCCATGCTCCACTACTACTAGTGTACTGTTCCCAGGTTACCTGCTCCGACCACGCACAACACACACGGGGTACCCTTGTTCCCCATATGGCGCAGAGTATTGTGGCAAGGAAATCCATTATTTCTAACGAAGTGGTGGGTGTTCGATAATATATCCAAAGTGGGTAATCCTTTGATTACAAAGATGAACTACGGCACCACCCCGCATAGGGCGCGAACAAAGGAACCCTTGCCACGTCAACTCACTGTCATCATGAACACAAGCACCCAGCCTCGTGACTGAATCTAACAGCAGCGAGCACGACTTTTGCCATAAGACCTTATTTCAGAACATTCATTCTCTAGAATTTTCGATGACTAAAATATCCTAAATTGGTTGTTTGGTTTATCTTCAATGGCGTTTCTACAAATACAGAACAAATAATCTGTGAAGAGGACAAATTTTCCTTTGTTGGACCGCTCCCTTTCCAGGAAGATAGTATCGTGGTCTAGGGTTGCTCCCTACCTATTAACAGATTGAATCCACCTTCACTCTACGTGCATGCTTGCAATTACAAAAATGGCCACATCACATCAAAATCGAACTAGCGATGCTGTGAAATCAGAAAAAAACAAGCAGCACCAACGAATACCTTATTTCTCCTATTCATGCTCCACTACAACTAGTCTACCATTCCCAGGCTACCTGCTCCGACCACGCACAACACGCATGGGGTACCGTTGTTCCCAGTGGCAGAGCTAGAGCCAATGCAACCGGGGTGCCACGCCATAGAAGATGGTGCCACATAAGATAAAAAAGTTATTTTTCCAAGGTGCACATATGGTGAAAATTTGCTATTTAACAAAGAAATCTTTTTCTAGCCGGTATCCAGTCATCCGCATGGGCATACTTGGATCCGCCCCTGGTTGTTCCCCATATGGCGCAGAGGTACTGTCGCAAGGGGTTTGATAATATATCCAAAGTTGGCGATCCCTCAATTAAAGAGATGGACTACGGCGCCACCCCGCATAGGGTGGGAACAAAGGAACCTTGCCACTTCAACCCACTGTCATATTGAACGTAAGCACCCGGCCACATGACATAATCGGATGGCAGCGAGTGCCACTTGTGCCATAAGACCTTATTTTAGAACATTCATTCTCTAGAATATCCTAAATTGGTTGTTTGGTTTGATGATATATCTTCCATGACATTTCTACAAATACAGAACAAAAAACCATTGAAAACGAGAAGTTTTCCCTTTGTTAGATCACCACCTCCCCAGCAAGATTAGCATCGCTGACTGGTGG
This sequence comes from Poa pratensis, assembly GCA_947311845.1. Taxonomy (NCBI): domain Eukaryota; kingdom Viridiplantae; phylum Streptophyta; class Magnoliopsida; order Poales; family Poaceae; genus Poa; species Poa pratensis. Next base: position 20,002,331 of record CAMZMU010000050.1, on the reverse strand, counting down.
CGTCCCCTGCAGCGGGGTCGCTACCTATTACAGATTGGTCCCACTGTCCTACTCCTCGATCCCTCTCAATTTCAAAGAAAATTCATCTGACAAACCTAGGGTTTTCCAGTTTCCAAGACTTATTCGTCACAATTTTGGTGTATACAGGCGGAGCAGAGAAGAGGGAAAAGGAAAGAGGAGATGAGGCTTACCTGCCGACAGTGCTTCTTTCGCGCCGCCGAATACCGCCGTCCGCAGGAGGGCGGCTGCGCGCGCGCGTGCGTACGGGAGACGAACGGGAGCGGCCGTGGAGCAGCGGTCCGGCGGCGGGTGGCGTTTCTGTCCTCGTCGGGGGAAGACCAGCAGCAAAAGCGAGTTTCCTATCAATTGCGGTGCTCAAGTCCAACTTCCCTTTCGGTCTAAGATGGGCCGGGCCGGTCTTTGATGGGTCGAGATGGGCCGGACTGTGCTCAAGACCTCAAGTGCTACTGACTGTGCGAGTCCGACCGAAACAGATCCTCCTGCTCTGCGTCTCGTGTCATCTTCTTGGCCGGGAAGAAAGGAAGGAGTGACGCGGCGGAGACCAGACCGGGCGATGGCGATGGCGGCGCCGCTGGAGTTCCTGGAGACGCAGGGCGCGACGCAGCCGGAGCTGGCGGAGTGGTACGCCGCCCTCGCCGACCTCTACCAGCGGAAGCTCTGGCACCAGCTCACCCTCAAGCTCGACCAGTTCCTCGCCCTCGCCGTCGTCCAGGTCCGGATCCATCTTCCCCTTCCCGGTAGTTAGCGTCCTGTACCTGCGCTTGATCTGCTCTTATGGCTCAAGGAGCCGCCGTTTGGGCTGGCGGTTCTGATGGGGAGCATGTGCGAGACGCCCTTGATCTCGCTGGAAAATATGAACCGACCTGATTTATATACCTAGCTGTTGAGAGTTGAAACCAGTGAGTGTTAGTTCCCTTTGCGCGAACGAGCTGATGCACTTATCCCAAGTTTTCCATTCAACACACTGTCCATTTAGAGTTTCCTGGCCAAAACTAGTTGGCCTGCTTCAGAGCAGCATTGTAATTCACCGTGTTGATTCTTAATTACATGTGTTACGACCTGTAATTTTGTTTTGTGACGCGACCTGTGACCAATTGATCGCTGATGACGATATTGAGCATCTTTCTCTGGTACTTTTACAGGCGACACATATAATCTAGAGTTATCCAAATGCCGGCATGTTTTTCTTTGTTCATTTCTTCTATACCTAGTTATTGATAGGTAAAACCAGCGGGCTGGTCACTGGAACTAGCTGCTATACTGATCCCAAGTTACCGTTGACACTGTCCCTTTAGAGTGTCTTGCAAAAAAACTAGTTGGCTTGCTTCAAAGCAGCATAGTAATTCACCATATGGATTTGTTAGTGTATATGTTATGCGACCTGCAACTCGTTATGTACCCTGACATGTGTTTCACGGAGCGGCTGATGTAAATTTTGAGCATCTTTCTCTGGTATTTTTACTGGAATTGCTAGACGACTCATATGCTCTAGCTAGAGTAATCCAAATGCCTGCGTGATTTTCCTTGTTCATTAATATACCTACTTGTTGATAGTTGAAACCAGTGGGTTAGTTCCCTTTTACTGGAGCTAGCTGCTATACTGATCCCAAGTTGCCATTCAACACTGTCCCTTTAGAGTGTCTTGCTTCAAAGCAGCATTGTACTTCACCATAATGATTTGTTATTGTATATGTTATGACCTGCAATTTTTTATGTACCGTGTCCTGTGATTCACTGAGCAGCTGATGTAAATTTTGAGCATCTTTCTCTGGTGTTTTTACTGGAATTGCTAGACGGCTCATATGCTCTAGAGTTATCCAAATGTTTGCATATTTTTCTTTGCTCATTTTATTAGCTATACAGACGAAATCTGAAGAAGTATAGTCGTAATATTTTGTTGTCTATACTATAGTAATGCATGTAAAATTGAACTACATTTACCCATATTTTCTGTTGTCAAAAGTCAAAACTGGAAGTTACTCATACGTAGGTTCATCCTGATTCCTGCGATACTTCCATTATTTTCATTAACTGTTTGGTTGCTTTCTCGAGATACTGCTTTCCATGTCAAGGGGCTTATCACCACCACTCTCTTTTCTTCTCTTTTTGTACAGGCGGGCGATGCTCTGATTCAGTTGTATAATCATTTCATCTCCGATTTTGAAACCAAAATTAACCTTCTTAAATTTGCTCACTTCACCGTAGTAGTTTCACGCCAGTATTCAGATAAAGATGCTGGTATAAACTACCTAGAAGGTGTAATTTCAAAGCTGCATGATACCAAGGAATCACGGGTTGAAGAGCCCATTCTATACGTGAAGATGCAGATTGCAAATTTTCTTCTTGAGAAAGGGAGTCAAAAGGAGTGTAAGAAACTGCTAGATGAGGGGAAAACAACTTTGGATAGCATGGTCGATGTTGACCCTTCAGTACATTCGACCTATTATTGGATATGTTCTCAGTACTACAAAGTCTGTCAAGACTATTCTGAATTTTACAAAAATGCTCTTCTCTATCTTGCATACACAACAGTGGAGTCACTTTCAGAACCATTCAAACAGGTATCATTACTTACCTGCTCTTTTGAGATGAAAATTTGAATTCAGAGTTCCTGTTTCTGATTGCCAATTAATATCTGCAGAACCTGGCATTTGACCTCTCACTTGCTGCTTTATTGGGTGACAACATATACAACTTCGGGGAGTTGCTTGCCCATCCAATTGTATGTCCTTACTGTATATATGCCTTTAATCTTTATTGTTCACTTACAGTCTGCTTACTAGTGGTACCCATGATAAAGAGCTAACTGTAGGTTTAGTGATGCTTGAATTGTTAAGTGACACATGCTTGTGTGAACATTGTTGATTGCCCATTCCTGCTTGAAAGACGTGAAACAATACGGCATTAGTTACAGCCAATTATTAATTCATATTTGAGCAAAAGGACGTTACATTTAGCTCCCAATCGGCATAGTAGATCGTAAATAAGTTGTTTGTTTAGTTTCTTGTAACAAAACTATGTGTATGTTTTTGCCTTCTTGGTTATCTCGAGGGAGTTTTTGTTCCATGTATCTATCTAAGTTTCGGCCTTGTATGAGCTTATATCCAACTGATCTGGACATTCATAGTAATTGTTTCTTCATCTTTACTATTTTCTTGATATTGACAAAGAGCAATTTTTACCATTAGCATACACTCATTGATTTTATAAGCTGGGAATTAGAAGAGTTCAATCCGAATATCTGTAGCTCAGTGTTAAAACAAAGTAGTCGTCGGTATCTATCTAAGTTTCGGCCTTGTATGAGCTTATATCCAACTGATCTGGACATTCATATTAATTGTTTCTTCATCTTTACTATTTTCTTGCTATTGACGAAGAGCAATTTTTACCATTAGCATACACTCATTGATTTTATAAGCTGGGAATTAGAAGAGTTCAATCCGAATATCTGTAGCTCAGTGTTAAAACAAAGTAGTCGTCATATTTACCTTGTGTGGTTCAGTTTCTTCATTAAAAAATTGAAGCTAATGGTGATATTATAATTGGTATTGTTAGCTGTGAAATATTTGGCTGAACTGGCCTCAGGCTTGTGTCTTTTGTTCCGATTTTGGATCACCACAATTTGCATAATTTTGCTGTATCAGTATGCACCTCTAATTCCTCTTGTGGACATCATGTAGATCCATAGCCTTGTGGGAACAGCAGTGGAGTGGATTTATCATATGTTGCAAGCCTTCAACTCTGGCAATCTAGCGTCCTATCAGGAACTCTGCAAAGTTCATGCCACCGCTTTGACTGCACAGCCTGCTTTGTTACAGAATGAGAGGGGGCTACTTGAAAAGATCAATATCCTTTGCTTGATGGAAATCATTTTCAGGTAATTCCTGTGGGTAGAATTCAAAGTGAGAGGCCCCTTGATGTTTCCTGTTTGCTACGTACTATTCAGAGCAAAGCTTTGTTCCCTAAATGTTTCTATCCATTGCAGTCGAGCATCTCAAGACCGTACAATCCCTTTGAGCACTATAGCTGAACAAACCAGGCTCTCAGTTGAAGATGTGGAGTATCTACTAATGAAGAGCCTCTCTGTAAGTCCCACATTCCTTTCTCGTGGCTGTATAGTATTTCCAGTGGCGCTTGCTTAGAAGTGAAATGATGACAGCGTTACTTTCTTAATTGCAGGCTCATCTTATCGAAGGCATAATCGACGAGGTCGACGGGACTGTCCACGTTTCATGGGTGCAACCGAGAGTCCTTGGCATCGACCAAGTGAAATCCCTGCGTGACCGGCTGGACACCTGGGTTGGAAAGGTACACGAGACTTTGCTATCTGTCGAAGCCGAGACACCCGACTTGGTGTCCTCGTGATGTTCTTGGGGAGGTGCCCTGTTGAACGATGGAATGTGACCTTACAAAGCGAACTGAGGGATTCGAAATTTGTATTGATTCTTAGGCTGCAAAGGCTCGCTAAACCTAGAAAGAATTGTAAACACTGATGATCAGTCTTATTTTTTTTGGTTTTTGGACGTGGAACTCGCTACATGTGTAATTTCCTGGTGCTACTAAAAGTTTGCTCTTGATGCCCAAAGTGGATTTGAAAACAGTGTCAGGGGTCGACGCCAGTTGATATTTTCCTTCTCTGCATTGATGTCGTTAACAAAGACGATGAGGCTAAACCGTACTTGAAAAAATCGGTGTAGTTTGTTGTTGTTATGACTTGAAGTTCCTCCTACACACACGCATACAACTTCCCTAAAAAAAACTTCAGTTTACCTGCCTTGTGCACGAAAGCAAGAATCTATTACGGAGTACAAAGAAATCAAGTACGAAAGCAAGAATCTCTTCTTCTCTCCTTCTCTCCTATCCTCCTATCTAGAAAAAGAATTTGGTTCCTCTCGTACGTCAAAACACTTCGTCCACCAAATCCCTTCGTACACATCATTTTTTTTCGTACTGGATCGTCCGACTTTCGTCCATCCGCTCGCGTCCTCCCGCAATGGTTTCGCCGGTTATCTCCGTTTTTTCCCTTGCATTGCGCTCCGTTACGATCAATCAGTCCATCACCCTAAAACTGAGCCAGCGCCGCCCCCACCTCCTCCGCCGCCTTGCGATCCCGCGTCCCGCCCTCGATCGCCACAGGTCAGTCGCCGCGCTCTCAAGCTCTTCCCTCCCTCCGTCCTTTCGCCGCCACTCGCGGTCCATGGCGGCTGTGAGCGTACGCGTGATCATGGCGGAGAAGAAGTCCAGCAAGCGCGAGCTGGAGGTGGCCGCCATTCTCGCCCACCTTCCGTCCATCATGCGGGCACAGCGCCGCCACCAACGCCGTATCGAGCAGCATACGCGGCAGGAGAACCCCACCTGGGGGGCAGCACCGACCAAGAAAGGTTCCTGCACCATTGGCGGCTCAGGCGGCGGAGATCGGCCGCAGTGTGTACAAAGTGGTACTGACATTGTTGTCTTTCGCATATGAGTTTACACCCTCATTCACTTGGATCCAAATCGTTTAGCTGCAACTCTCAGTACCAAGAACGCGGAATCATTCACTACCTACATCATGATCAAGGTTCACAATTATCATCCAAAATTCTCCTGATCATTTACTTTCTCTTTTCGAAATGTTTCATTCGTAAGTGGTATACAGGTTTCCCGCAATCTTTTCATAATGGACAAAGGGAACAGAGTAGTATACAGATGATGATTGGATTCCCTTGTATCTGAAATTGGGAAAGAAAATAAGCATGGCTTACATCATTACTGAATTGGGTTATGGACGTACTGCTGACATTGAGTAAATGGCACTGGCGGTCACACAACTCGTCCGCTATGTGCACTTAAGTCACACAACTGGAAAACGAGATTTTTTTGTCACACAACTGGATTTTTGGTGCACGCAGGTCACAAACCCCACATGTCAGTCCGTTTTCCGTTGCAGGAGTGCTGACGTGGACACGTAATTTTGCAGAAAACCCCCTGTATTTTGGGATATTTCGCAAAAAACCCAAATTTGGGTCCAATTACAGGGAGTTTTCTGCAAAATGTCCAAAAATACAGGTTTTTTTTGCAAAATTACCAACGGAAAACGGACTGACATGTGGGGTTTGTGACCTGCGTGCACCAAAAGTCCAGTTGTGTGACCAAAAAATCATGTTTTCCAGTTGTGTGACTTAAGTGCACATAGCGCACGAGTTGTGTGACCGCCAGTGCCATTTACTCGCTGACATTGTACAGTGTAACGATATCCTATCACTTAATGAGCCTCGATCTCGATGATTTGGGAATTTCAAAGTTGCTTGAGGCTGTTGTTTCCACTACTCCTGGTCTTGGTGTCCTGGTCTTGGTGAGGCTAATAATATGTACTCCCTCCGTTCGGAAAATGATGTCTTAGATATATCTAGATTTGGACGTATGTAGTCTTCATACGTCCAAATCTAGATATATCTAAGACATCCTTTTCCGAACGGAGGGAGTATTAAACTTTCATTTCGGCTTTCGGCATCCGCCAAACTACAGTTTCAAGTCACTCAACAACATGGAATATCGATGTTCTTGTGGAATCAATTAATGAAATTGTGAGTTCTTTTTACCTTCGTCTGCTGTTTCTGTTCTTCATTTTAACGATATAACTTATTTTTGTTGCAAATGGAGGCACAAGAACTAACTGGTCCAGTGTAATGGAAAACCTTGACCATGAGGGTATCAATACCCCGGATGATAGGGATTTTTGTTTACTGATGTATATATATTCTCGGTCTTGCAAGTTTTGTACAAGTGTTCCAGTTTGGTGAACTGAATAAACTGAATTCAGGAGCATGTAGTTCATTTGTTCGTTGAATCGTACAGGACCCATTTCCTCTTCATGCCATCTGTGGGTCACTGTGGAAGAATTTAGAATGGGATTACCATTCTTGAAACATTCAGTGGCCACCCTGGTTGATACATTTATATTTTAACATTGTTCCAGGAAGATGGTAAATTATTGGGTTCTGTCAGCTTGTCTTGATTGTAGTGAACATCCTTTATTTCACACACTTCTAACTTTTTTCTAAATATTTCTTAGGTAGTTCCAGACTTGGCTAATCATATCCAGGGCAATCAGCTTTGGCACTGGTGTTATGCCAGCTTTCTGAGCTTGGGTTTACAACATCAGTGCGATCTCGATTACTGGACTACCCACTAAGTCACACTAAACATAGCAGTCTATTGAAATATCTCTGGCATATAAAACCCTTCCCTTCTTTCAAGATTTATTAATGCCCATTCTTGCATAAGCTGTCTTTTGTTAATCGTTGATATATATCAAGATCTAAAGGTAACCCAGTTTACCATATCTTATGCTGGGACTCTAGAGCTGTCACTGAACAACATTATTGTAGTTTTTTCTATGAGGCGAGCGCCAGCGGCAACCCTTCGCGTCTGGGCCTTGTCAGGCGAGGGCAAGGCAGTTTCGTCTTCAACGCTGGCGTCAGCGACTTCAGCTCCAGCCACAATGTCGACGAGCGTGGGAACAGCATCGAGAATGCCAGCAGCTGCATGTCCTGGTCCTTACAGGAAACATCTGTCGAGTATTAAGCAGCAAAATTCAACACTGACCACCATGATCAATGAAGAAGCTGAAATATCTTAAATAACTGAGGTTGTCAAGCAACATGTGAAAGATGCTAAATTTCCGCATGATGTGAGATGTGCTGATGCAAGCTGTTGAGTGGTCTGGAAAGAACCAACAGTAAAATTCTATTTCAGCACCTCGGCAGGTAAGATCTCAGTTTATCTTGCAATTTGCTCCCAAGTATTTAAAAGGCAGAAGCATATCTCCAATAAAGATAACATGTAAAGTTTAGGGAAATACTGGCCTCCGTGCTTGACAGAGATGTAATGACTAGCGATATTATATGAAAAGGGGTCCATCTTATTATTTTTTTATATTTCCATTTACATGTGAATGCTTAGGATGGTCTTATGAATGCATTTTGCACAAGTGGTCTAGAACTGGAACTTCTATACAAGGTGCGGGCACAGTGCTACGAGAATGCTAAGCTGAAGAGGTTGTTCCCTGAAATTGTAAGATCACTGTATAAACAAGATATCTTAGTTGAAGATACCATACTTCTTTGGTTCCGAAAGGGTTCGAACCAAAAAGGAGGTAAGCTATTTTATCCTTTGCATCTAATTTATTTGATAATGTAACTGAAAAGACATCTGTTACAAGTATCTGCGTCCTGTGTGGAAGCAGTGATAGCTTGTCAGTTAATATGTCTGAACCTTCTTATAACTGTAACTAACTAACTAACTAGCTAACTGGCAGGCAATGCTTCGTCAAAACCCTGGAGCCTTTTTCAAATGGTTTGAGGAGGTTGAGGAAGAATGAAGTGTGATACGGTACACTACGCGGATGCTCCTTTGAGTATTTCATTGTAACCCATGTTTATATCCTTTTAGTTATGTCTAGTTCAGGTTATATCTATTGGCCGAGTTTCTATTGATCTTGATTGGCATGGTCTCAACTTGGCATGCTTGCTCTCTAACATTATGCATCATTTTTATACGATCTGCATGGGTTAGGAACAGAATCTGATTGTGTAGCTATAATAGTAGCATCGCCTCTGAGTTGGGCTGGGGTTATGGGCCACTCGTCGTTGCGTCCTTTCGTGCAGCCGTGTTGCAAGGATTCGGTCTCTACTGTGGAGTCCCAGTTTGCCCTGCTACGCATGGAGGTACTTCAGAAGTTTGAGTTGCTTCGCTCTGAGGTTCAGGACGCTCTCGCCAAGCTTCAGGTTGCGTCGGTTGTGCCTATACCTCCTGAGATACAGATTGGTTCTGTTGATGTGGGGTTCGAGTGCTGCTTTGGAGATTTTTCTCCCCGTGCTCTTCATGCGTCGTCGTCTGTCCTTACGACGGTTGTCGCCACCGAGGTTGTGGCTCCAGTTGTGGAGAGCTTGCCTGAGCTACAGGATCATTGTGGGGGATCATCTGTGGTGCTTCCAGTTGAGTCTTGCGAGTTGCCCTCCTCTGTGGAGCTAGGCCTTTTGGAGCCTTTGGCGGTGGACTTCGCGCCATCCCCATCTCCGTCTGAGTCCTGCGAGCTGCCCTCCTCTGTGGTTAGTGGAGGTCCGCCCATCCAGTCGCCCCTCTTTGACCGTGAAGCTTTTTTGGCTAGTATTGATCAGGCGGTCTTCGTGGACAAGCTTGGTGCCTTGCTCGCTTGTTTGGAGGCAGCTAGCCCTGGATCTGGCGCGGCGATTGCTTGCCTCATATCTGAGGAGGCTTCTACCGGCAAAATCAAGAAGGTGAAAAAGGCTCTTAGGAGCATAGGCAAGAAGGGTGGCGCCATTGGTAAGGCGCCCGCGACTGCTTAATGGCAGCTGCGTGGTCCTAGGGTAGTCGTCTGCTATGGTTGCTTTGCTTGTGTGGGGTTGTCGCTTCGTGAGTTGCTGGTTTTAGGTGTTGCCCTTTGTGGTTGTGTTGCCTCATGTTGTTGGTGTTTGTTGTATGGTTTTCGCCCGGTTTCTCCACTAATAAACCGGGCACCTCCTTCTTAATAAATGGTTGGGGCAAAGCTTTTGCCCCACAGTTCAAAAAAAAATAGTAGCATCGAAATGTAGTAAAATCAGGCATGTACGAACGAATCTGAATCCTTGAGGTGGTTGTGCACTTGTGCTGGTAGAAGGTTTACGTAGAATTCGAATCTGAATCAGGCTTTTGCAGCAACCATACTGAGAAAATGCAAACCAGACTGTTCACGGTTACCTGACCGACGGAGAATCTGTCGAGCGACCTGTGCATGGGGTGACTGCTTGAGAGGAGCAGCAACGACCTGTCCGTGTGGGTGACGGCCGGATGGTAATAGCAACGATGAGATTTTTTTTCGGGGATTTGTTGTTCGTTGTGAGATATCTTTCTGCGACAGTACACCGTGATTAATGTTGATTGATTGGTGTAATAACCGTGATCAAAATTAAGAATCACCTAGGGAAGCAAGGAAGTATATCCTAATTAATGTTGATTGCTTTCCATTTAACTCCATGATTACTGATTTGAGTAACGATAGCGTGGGTCATGTGAAAAATGTTATGACGGTTTTTAGGTGAGTTAGACATTGAGTCAATATTTGACGGTCAGGATGATCTGCGTCCTGTGTGGAAGCTGTGATAGCATGTCAGTTAATATGTCTGAACCTTCTTATAACTGTAGCTAACTTACTAGCAGGCAATGTTTCGTGACAACCCTGGAGCCTTTTGTCAAATGGCTTGAGGAGTTTGAGGAAGAATGAACTGTGATAGCGTACACTGCACGGATGCTCCTTTGAGTATTTCTTTGTATCCCATGTTTGTGGATTCAGTGGGCATACTTTTGGTGTTTATTTGGAATCTAGATGATTTTGAACACGACGCTGCCCGATTTGGACTGTGATGTTGGAGTCTGGATGTTGGAAGCGGGATGGCATGTTCTAAATCATCTATGAAATATGTATCTCTGAAATTTTCCGATGATGGATTTATCCTCATCTTTTAAGTCAAAACACGGACCATTTGCATTTATTCCCTACAGAAGTTGAGGCGTGCAGCATCGGAGAAGAAGTGGATTTCTGGAGTGGGACATGGGGGTTACTGGGCTGGTCTAATTAATTAGACTTTGGACCCGCACTCCTGATCATGAAGCACTAAACCTAATCTAATCTGTTTTTTCCCCTACGGCTTAGACCTAGGGTTTTTCAGTCCTCGGGCGGCGATCCGCCACGAGTTTGCACTATCTCTCCGATCGCTGCTGCGCTCGGCGAGCTTGTCAACGCTTGCGTCTCATGGGGGAGCCATCGCTCGCGGGTGGCTCACGCGGGAAGGAGAAGATGGATCCAAGCCAGCTCTTAGAGAGATTGCATCTGGAGGAAGACGAACTAGACAATCTGATCTGGGAGGAGGAAGTTGATGATCTGGAAGAAAAGCCGAAGTGGCTAGCCATTGCTAGGGTTTTGACGGAGAAATCGTTCAGCCAAGGTGCCTTGATTGGAGATATGCGAGGTGCGTGGAATCCTGCAAAAGAAGTGGTATGGAGGAGACTAAACTCTAATCTCTTTTCGATCCAATTCAATTGTTTAGCGGACTGGAATAAAGCAATACACCAAGGTCCTTGGGATTTTCGCAGCTCGGCCTTGATTATCCAGGAATATGATGGATTTACCAATCCTGAGAGCATCAAACTCGATCGGATTGAGACCTGGAGCCAGATTCATAAGCTACCGGATGGTGTTCTTCGGAACAAGAAATTCGTGGAGAATATGGCCAGAAGAATAGGAGAAGTAGAAGAAGTTCAAATCACTTTGCCTAATGGATTTGTGGGGCAGTTCATCAGGGTTCGAGTAAAACTGGATGTGACAAAAAAGTTGACCCGGTTTGTTAGCTTCACAAGAGGAGGAAAGACAGACTTTTTCCAAGTTAAGTACGAGAAACTCCCAACCTTTTGTAATTTTTGTGGTATGATGGGTCACTGGCACGAGGAGTGTGGATCTGGTGAACATGATGAATCTAAATTTGAGTGGGGTTCTTTCATATTGGCTCCACGTCGCGGTAGAGGCACTGGCCGCGGCTTTGGTGCAGGTTCTGGTGCTGATGATCCAAGCTCAGAGGGAGACCCAGACGTGGTAGGGGTCGGAATGGCATGAGAGGGAGAAATTCTGCCGGGAGGGGACGGTGGAATAATGAATATGCAAACTCAGTTTTCGAGCAGCATCCTGAGTTCCAGAAGGAACATTACTCAGAAGACTTGGATACAGATATGAGTGAAAAAGATCCTTCAAGCAAGAAAAGGCTTACTTTCGATGACCCTTTGATCAAGCCCACAGATCCTACTTCGAGTGCATTACTGCCGCTAGCCCTGGTGGATAACGCAAGCGAAGTAGATCAGTTGATTGAGCCGGGTGCTTCTACAGAGACACCGGGAAAGGTTCAGTTGCAGAAGAAACTGAAGAAAGGAGAGGACAAAACCAACCCAAAGATATCGGCGGCTTCCGAAGCGGAAGCTGACCGGACGCAATGAAGATATTAGGATATAACAGCCGTGGCCTTCAACGGGCTGCGGCGATCCGGGATCTGCTGAACTTGTTAAAGCGGATTTGCCCGGATATTCTATTTCTGTCGGAAACTCACTTAGATGAGTGGTCGGCAGAAAGTTTGCGTCGTCAACTGAAGATGGATTTCAAAGAGGTGGTACGAAGTGATGGCCGTAGCGGCGGCTTGTTGCTTCTGTGGAAAAAGGAGGTAGTTGTGTCACTAAGGCAAAAACAAAAAATTATATTGATGTTTTCGTTGGTAACACACAGCAAGACGTGTGGCGTCTTACAGGGTTCTACGGCGAACCTAGATGGCAAGATAAACACTTGACTTGGCAGTGTCTGAGGGATCTTCATGCTGCTGTTAATTTACCCTGGCTAGTGATGGGAGACATCAACGAAATTCTCTATCCTTTTGAAAAAGAGGGAGGGAACCCGAGCCGCAACATTTCATGCAGTCTTTCCGTCAGGCGTTAGATGACTGCAACTTATCAGATTTTGGTTATGTGGGCGACAAATTTACTTGGCACAGAGGTCAGATTCGGGAAAGGTTGGACCGAGCTTTAACTAATGAAGCCTGGAATCAGAGATTTGTGAATGCAACTCTTCAAAATCTGGAGTACTGCAACTCAGATCATCGACCTATACTGATGAATATTGAAGCGGAAGATGCCCAGCTCGGCCATGGGCCGCAAGTACTGAGGTTCGAGGCGAAATGGCTGAAAGAAGCCCATTTTCGTCAGGTTGTCGAAGAGGCCTGGGAGCAGGCTGGAACCAGAAGCAATTCAAACTCTTTGGCGGGAAAGTTAGCACTGGTTCATGACCATTTACACAAGTGGGATCGATCGATCTTGCAGAAGAGAAAAAAGAAGATTCGTAACAAACAGGTGTTGATGGAAAAGGTGGCCTGTGATGTCCTCAATGAGGAAAACGTCGAGATGCAAAGAGAGCTTGCGAAAGAAATTGAAGAGCTCTTAGAACAGGAGGAGATTTTTTGGGCACAAAGGAGTCGAATTAATTGGCTTCAAAATGGAGATAAAAATACTGCCTATTTCCATAATTTTGCAAAAGAAAGAAGGAAGAGAAACTTGATAAAGAGACTAAAAGGTGATGACGGAAGCTGGTTGGAGGATACTGCTACTCTAAATCCTATGATCTCAGATTATTTTGCAGGTCTCTTCAGCACCGAAGTGGATGAACCAGACCCGGAGTTACTTGCAAAGGTAGTCCCCAAGGTTTCCGACGTGATGAATGAACAACTACTAAAACCTTATTCGGCTGAGGATGTGAAAAAAGCTCTATTTTCCATTGGTGATATGAAGGCACCTGGTTCGGATGGCTTACACGCAATATTTTTCAAGAAGTGTTGGAACATATTGGGGGAAGCATTAACAAGTGAAGTTCTGGATGCAGTCAACAACAAGGTGATCCCTTCTGGTTGGAATGATACCATTATTGTCTTGATACCTAAGGTGGAAAGTCCAGAGCTAATTACCCAATACCGACCTATCAGTCTTTGCAACGTTCTGTATAAGGTAATTTCCAAAATGATTGCACTTCGTCTTAAAAAGGTACTCGATGATGTTATATCCCCGGTACAGAGTGCTTTTGTGCCTGGGAGGTTAATTTCTGATAATATTCTTCTGGCATATGAAAGCATGCATACCATTAAGAATAAGAAAAAAGGAAAATGGGGATACTGCGCCGTTAAATTAGACATGCACAAAGCTTATGACAGGGTCGAGTGGAATTTCTTGGAGAGCATGATGATCCAGCTTGGGTTCGACCGTAACTTTGTGGAGCTGCTCATGTGTTGTGTCCGGTCAGTCTCTTATAAAATCAGATTTAATAATCAAGAGACGGATTCTTTTACTCCTTCGAGAGGACTTCGACAAGGTGATCCTTTGTCTCCCTATCTTTTTCTACTCTGTGCTGAAGGTCTTTCAAGTTTACTGGCTCATAGAGAGGAGGTTCGTGGCATGGAAGGTGTCAGGGTTTGCAGAAATGCACCATCAGTCTCACATTTACTTTTTGCTGATGATTCCCTTATCCTTATGAAAGCAAATTTGACAAATGCAACCTCATTGAGACAGGTTCTTGATCAGTACTGTGCTAGCTCAGGGCAATTGGTTAGTGAAGCAAAGTGTAGTATCTTCTTTAGTCCGAATGTTGATACAGATTTGAAAGCTGATATTTGTACGGAGCTGAATATTATGACTGAAGCTCTCTCTGATAAATATTTGGGTCTACCAGCTATGGTTGGTACAGACCGAAGCGACAGCTTTATTCATCTCCTGGAGCGGATTATTAAGAGACTTGAAGGATGGAAAGAAAGATTTCTGAGTATGGGTGGTAAGGAAATTTTGTTGAAAGCAATCATACAAGCTATCCCTGTTTACGCTATGGCGGTGTTTAAAATTCCTAAGAAATTATGTAAAGAGATGACTGATGCAATGGCGGGCTTTTGGTGGGGTGATTCGGAAGCCCAGAAACGCATGCACTGGATGGCGTGGTGGAAGATGTGTGTTCCAAAGAAAAATGGTGGAATGGGCTTTCGTGATCTTCACGCTTTTAATCTTGCCATGTTGGCGAAACAGAGTTGGAGGCTGATCTCAAATCCGGACACCCTATGTGCTAGGGTTTTAAAAGCCAAATACTATCCTCATGGTGATCTTCTAAAAGCTGGGCCGAAGAGTGGTTCATCCTTTACTTGGCAAAGTATTGTTGCCGGGTTACAGACTTTTAAGAGAGGTATGATCTGGAGGGTTGGTTCTGGAAGGATGATCAATATTTGGGACGACTGCTGGATACCGGATAGTACGTCGCGCAAGGTGGTCTCCATCAAGGGAAACATCCTTCTGAAAACGGTGGATGAATTAATCAATAAAGATCCAGGGCATGGGATGTTCAGTTGATGAAGGACATTCTAAACCCACTCGATGTGGCCAGAATTCAAAAAATCCCTCTCAGCTCGCACTTACAGGAAGACTTTGTGGCATGGCAGTACACAAAAAATCACAGATTCTCAGTACGTTCTGCGTATTACGTGGAATGGAACCACCAGAATGGACACAAGCTCTCTCGAGCGGACGAACAAGGTACTTCTATGAATAATCCAGTGTGGGAAATTTTGTGGAGTTTACAAGTACCATCTAAAGTTAAAATATTTATCTGGAGAGCTCTTCACGGTATTGTCCCTGGTAATTCAATTCTGTCGAATAGACATATACCTATTTCTGGTCAATGCCCTATTTGTTATATTGCTGCAGAAGATATTGGTCATCTCTTGTTTACTTGCCCACGGGCAATGGAGGTTTGGAGATCTTTGGGAGTTGCTCATATTATTGAAGATGGACTGGTTGTCGATAGATCGGGATCTGTTGTTTTGGAGGAATTGCTACGAGGTAATCTTCACGCTCCTGATAATTTAAACCATGTGGGCATCAAAGAAATAATAGCAGTGGGTGCATGGTATATTTGGTGGCAACGTAGAGAAGCGGTAAAAGGAGAAAATGTTGCAAATCCGAAGCGTACAAGTTTCTCTATTCAAGCTCTAGCAATGAACTATAAAGGAGCTGCCTCGGGTGCTACCCCACATGAAATAACATGGGCAAAACCAAGCCTTGGCACATATAAGTTGAATATTGACGCATGCTACTTTGTTAATGGGACGGGTGCTACTGGTGCAGTCCTCCGTAACGCAAAAGGCGAAGCTGTAGCGGGCGCCGGAGAGGTTATGGATCATCTGCTCGATGCTACAACTTCTGAAGCCCTAGCCTGAAAAAAGGTTTGATATTAATTGAAAATCTGGGATGTTTGCCGGTGGTTGTTGAATCGGACTCATTGGAGTTGGTCGAGGCGTTTAACGGAAGCAATGACATCGTGAGCCCCTATACAGCCATACTAATGGAGTGCTTCCAAATTGCAAGAAGAATTGGCCAACTCAAAGTGCAATACTGCCCTCGAGAAGCAAATAAAGTAGCACATAGAATAGCTAGGTATGTTTATGATTCGAATTTAGATGTTTTTTGGGACGATGATCCCCCTAGCTTCATTTTATCCGATGTAATGAACGATGTAAACTTGTTTGGTTGAGGCAGCAAGTATCAGACGCACTCTTTTCCTTCCAGGGTACCTAAGGGGACTGGAAGGTTTTTAATGAGGCGGCTTGCTGACCTGTTATAAAGTGGTAGAAAATTCAAAAAAAAAACCTAATCTAATCTAGAATTAATTTTAACCGGTGATCTCGCTTCGCCAATGATCTACAAAATAAAAAATTGAAGACCGTATTATTGACCGGAAATATTGGTGGTACTCGACAAATAGAAACTGATTTTCAATTGTTCGAGAACTGTGTGTAATAGAGCATAGGGCTATGCTAGAATTGAGCATGCGACATGTGCGACGACACCAAACTCATTGGGCCGTGACAACACAGGAGCTTCAATGCAGATTTTATTACTAGTCTATTACAAAAAAATCAAGTAGTATCTGCTTGTTGTTTGCCTACAACAAAGCCTCTCTGTCTCAGTAGTATCTCGTACATGAAGATGAAAGGCAACAGCTAAATAGCTAACAAAAAACTACTGAACCATAGGCTCTCGCGACATGGCGATGCGGGGTAAGCAGCTGCCGCCGGCGCCCCGATCTCCCTGCACCGGCCTCGTCTCGCGCCGCTGAGCACAGATCCGGAACCGCCTCCTCGTCCTCTCTCCGCCGTGGCCTGGATCTTCTCCGGCTCCGGTCTGAAGCTCTCGCGACCGCCGGCGGCGCCCCGCTCCTCCATGGCCTCGCCGGCCCTCTCCCTGCGCCCAGGCGGCCATGGCTGGCTCCCCCCACCGCCGGCGACCATCCCCGCGGGCCTCACGCCCGCGTTCCTCGGCTTCAAGGACCTTCAGCGCCCGGCGGCGCCCGACGCCACCAAGGATTCGCCGGCGACAGCGCCCTCCGGCGACGGTGTCTCGCTGCGGCCGTTCAGCCGTCCGCCCCCGCCGCGTGCAACCCTGCCGGACGCCCACTCCTCCCCGTCTGGGGTGCTGCTGGTGGCAACCACCGCCGACTCCTTCAGCCGGCGGATGTGCCGCCCCGTCTCCATCGTCGTCGTTCCATCGTCGCAGGCTTGTACTGGGCTTGGGTCCTCTGCCACGCTCGAAGCTCTGTCGGCGCCAGCTCCACGCTCCCCCAAAGTGAGTGGCGCGCGGCCGCTCCCTCCACCGCATCGACACGGCGACCAGCCGCCGCCGAAGCCGGCTTCTCAGGCCTCGACGACCCCCTCCCTGCGCCCCAGCTTCAACGGCAGACCCCCTCCGCCTCCGGCATCCATCCCCGCGGGCTTCACTCCGGCGTTCCTTGGCTTCGTGGCCGCGCCCAGACACATCGTCTTCGGCTCCCTCTCCTTCGCGTCGCCCTCCCTGATGCCGACGCCACGCCTCCATAGCGTCGTGGTGGGATCGTTGATGCTGGACACGCCATCTCCATCGGTGTGCGAGGAGGGAGGCCTTTCTTCCGGGGCGGCAAGGATGCCTGCCGGAATCCTTCGCGTTAAGGCCCTCAACGCCCCTGCGCCGACGCGTCAGGCCAAGTCTGTGCGGTTCTGCATCCCGGCGCCTCGCATTCAAGACGGTGGGACTCCCTCTGCCTCGCCCCGCCAGCGCCATGGCAACGAGCCCCATCGCCCCCTTCCTCAGGCTTCGCGGAGCTCAAGATGTGCGTCGCCTGAGAAAGGCTGGACCCGTGTGATCTCCCGCCGGACACAACGCAAGGAACGATGCTCATCTCGACGCGACGACTCCTCGATGCACCGTCGCGCCCCTCCAAGACCCCATGCCCGAGTCCATCCCTCCGCTCGCCTCCACCACAAGCCCAACCGCTCCGTGTCATCCCCACGCTGCTGCTTCCGGTGCCAGTCTCGGGACCACCTCATCATCGACTGTCGCGACCCAGTGCGGTGCGGCTCTTGTCGATGTTGGGGTCACTGGACGCGCGACTGTCAGGCGTCTCGTCCGTCGACCTCCAAGCCTCCACCGTGTTGCGGCTCGTCGTTGGCTCCTTCACCGCCTCCACGGAGCCTCGGTTGTGCCCCTCTCCTGCCTTCGCCGCCCCCTCGACCGACTCCGCCTACACCACCGCCTACGCCTGTGCGGACCATGGCTTTCCGCTCCAACCGCGAGCGCTCTCCTCGCCGGCACGGGGGTGGCTCTGATCGCCACGAACGACGCCACGCCTCGCCGAAGGCCGCGCCTAGGGTTCAGTCGGCAAAGCTTCCTCGGCAACATGCGGCGCCTGTCAGCCCACCGGTCGTGCCTAGGGTCCGGCCGGCAAGCTCTCCTCTGCAACGGGCAACGCCAGTTAGCACGCTTCGCTCTTTCGTGGACGTGCTCATAGCGCGCCCGGAGTTGGAGTGGGACGTGTGCTACACCACATCGACGTGGGTGGTGTTGGCTAACGAGAGGTGCTACAAGGGAAGCGTGGACGGGGCACTCTCAGAGGAGAACAAGCGCCTGGCACCGGCCGTGACAGGGGAGGTGCTTGACCCGCTGCTTTCTCCGGGTACGGACCTCACCATGGTGTTGATCCCGCCTGACGACGCGTTGTGCGAAGGAGGATTTTCCAGCGAGGATGATAAGGCTGAGGCGGTAGATGGGGAGATGGAGCAACTCCTGCCATGCCTCGCTGAGCTGCCTGAAGGCGGTGAACTGCCGCAGTTCATCAGCTCCATTGTAGCACCGGTTAACCTGCTGCTGACTGGACATGTCCCGGTGTTGATCTCCCTTGGCGACGAGATGTGCGACGGGGGTTTTGCTAGTGACGATGATGAGGATGACGTTGTTGACAGGAAGATGGAGCAGCTTCTGCCAGGGCTCGCCGAGCTGGATCAGGTTGAGTTGCTGCTAGACGGCGAGGAGGGGGCGCATGAAGATGCCCTTGATGACGGTGGCGCCTTGGCGAGGAGATAGCTTCAAATCGTCGAGGACGTTTTTGACGCTGACGCGGAGGCTGCTACGATTGGGAACCTCTTCGTTGCCGATATTGATGACGCTTCCTCATCCGGCATCGCGATACGCTGCGTCGCAGATCTGTTCAGCCTGCCGGCTGTGCCGCTACTGCCCACGCCTACTCCGCCAATGCCTCCAATGCCTCCTGCTCTTGCGGCCCTGCCCGACCCTGAACGTCGCAGCAGCAGCAGGCTCGCGGCGAAGCCACAACTCACAGCGGTCGGCAAAGCGCAGCGTGTCCTCCACAAGAAAATGGGGCTCGACTTTGGAGATATGCCCCTGGTGGAGGCTACAAAAGAATTCATGAACACCTGCAAAAAGGCTCTGTTCTCCGATTCGGCAATCAACGGGTTGAGGACCCTCCTCAGACTAAACCTGCCGTCCATGACGGCAGCGGATGAAGCTTTGATTGGCCTTGCTGGCCTAGGGGGAAGCGACTTCCCGCCACCGACGGCGCTAGACGTCTCCGCCTGATTTGCTTCCCGATCCTCAGATCACGCCGCGTAGTTCCGTTTTGAAGAGATGACGATATATCTTTCTGAGAGATTAGACGGTGTAGGATGAGAACCTTTTCGTTTTGCACGCCTGTCTTGTATGACTTTTTTTTCTTTTTGGCCTCGGCCGTGTCATGTTTGCTTCTTCTATATCAATATAAAAGGCAAAGCTTTTGCCTCGTTTCAAAAAAGAAAGGCAACAGCTACAACACCGATCATCGAAAGTAGTCTCAAACGCCCAGCCTCTGCGCAGTAAGCCGTCGGGACCATCCGGAATCACATATTCGACGCAGTGCCGCCGCTCCTCCTCGAAGCGATCCAGCTCCCGATCGTAGGACCGCCTCCCGTCGACGAGGCTCCCGTTGACGCCCTTGCCGGGAGCGGGAAGGCAGCCCCAGGCGAGCCACAGCCTGGCGCAGCCGTACGCGTAGCCGCCCGCCTCCGCGCGCCTGGCGGCCACGGCGGCCATCTCCGCCGCCTCGCCGACGGGGTCCTCGTTGGCCCAGTACTCGTCGGACCACGGAAGGTCGTACGAAACTCGTCGGACCGCCTCGCCGATGACGGTTTCCCTGGCGCAGAGGATGACGAGGATGGCGGCGAGGGCAAGCGGGCAGGGGCGGCGCACGGAGACGGCCATACTAGTTTTCAATCTGGGCACGGAGACGATCTCCTTTTCTTTTTCTTTGGGAAACAGGTTGGCGTTCGCGTCGGACTATGTGTTTTTTAACAAGGGGAAGGACCCCGAAGGGTCCAGACTGCATTACTCGGTGGGGTTACACATTACATCAAGGACCACAAAGAAAAAGAAAATTACAACCAAGTCCCTGGACTTTACAAAAAGGACCTTGCCAAAAGAAATAGAAATGCAATTCGATCCTTCTCCACCGAAATCGAGCAGCTCGACGCAGCGGCCGTCAGCGCCGTCGCCGGGGACGAGACCACTTGGAGACGGAGCAACGTTGGATGCCGCAGCGGAATTGAAGGAGGGCCTCCGCAATGGCACGCCGGCCTGAAGGTTGAAAACGTCGTGGCGCAGGGATCGCCACAGCACGGAGCGGCCCCTTCGGCCATAGAAGGCAGAGGCGTAAATTCACCACCGCTGATGATCTCCGCAGGTCGCAGTCGAAGAAATCCCCCGCAGAACTTCGGATCCAAAAAGCCATCCCTTCTCCTCGCATCCACTGCGACATAGAAGGTCAAACTCTTCGTCTCCTGAAATTCCAAGCCTAGCTTCCCTTCGCCAAGCAAGATGCATGAATCCGCCATCAAACTCTGCACTGCCACTAGCCAGAGGATGCGGATCGAAAAGGATGCAACAAAGAAGTAGGGGTTCGGCCTTATGAAAGCTGGCAAATCTTCTCTTCACCAGGAACTCCGACCTCCGAAGCACCACATCAAGAAGACAAAGAAAAACCCGAATCCAGGGCTGGCCGGAAAGCCCCAACTCGATGCTTCCTGTGCGTACCTTATTGGGAGAGATGCGCGCCTTCATCGACGTCGCTTGCAGCACCGCCTGCCACCGGCGAGCTGCAGCTAGGAGGAAGAAGACCACGGCGCGGCGGATCTGGCCGCCAAGATCCGTCGACCTACTCTCATACGCCATAGAGGCAAACGAAACAAAGAGATTAAAACTAGAACTACAACTACTATGTACAAGCCAAGCGACGCATCCACACCCACGCCGAACGGCAGCGCCGCCGGAGATGAGCAAGGAGCGCGCCGGCGAAGCGGCGGAGGAAACGACTCTCAAAACACTGTTTAGGAGCTCTCCCAAAGGGACCTTGTTGCCCGGGTCTATCCAGGAAAGGGAAATCTGTTTTTGGCTTACGTACATGCGTCCACTATTTAAAAAACGCATTTTAAAATGTCTAAAAATTTCGGATATATATACAGATATTTTATGTTTGCATAAAAAGTTTCGCAAAAAAAATTATGTGGATTATGTAAAAAAGACAAGTTCCGTTCTAAAATGATTTTTCATGGACATCGTTTTGTCTTTTTATACAGGACGTAAAAATGATTTCTTTTGCGAAACTTTTTGTGTGGACATTAAATATCAAGATATACGCCCAAAATTTCTGTTTGAAATTTTTGACCTTTTTTATTGCAATTAAGATTTTGTTCACAATAGGTAGCGCGTCTAGCATTGTCGGAGGGTATGTGGAGGTGTGTCTCCGGCGGATCTCGCTTGATTTGGTCGGTTTTTGTTTTCGGTGGATCCACTTGGATCCAGTATTCGTTCGTGTGTCTACAGTTTGGATCCTTGTGATATACACTTCTCTTTCTCGGCGACGGTGGTTGTACTGGTGCGTTGTTCTTGTGGGGACTTAACACGACGACTTCCCTGGTCTACTACAACAAGTTTTACCCGGCTCCGGCGATGGAGGGCGATGAGAGCGGCGCGCCTTCGGCTCGCTCTAGTGCTTGTAGTCGTCGCTAGGTGGTCTACGAAACTTGATGTAATTTTAGTTACTTCTTGTTTTGTGTACTTAACTTGACAGTACATGGTGTCTAAAGAAAAAAAAGGTGCATCTAACCTATGAAGCAAAACATGGTGTCCGAAGGGAACGGCGAAATCCCCGAGAGTAGATTTCTAGAGCCTGGCTACATGGAGCTCAGATTTTTCAAAATTTGAAAACTACATTTTAAAGTTCACAAAATTCTGGAAAAAAATCGTGCATGTAGATGATGATGTATTCTAACTGTGTGAAAAAAATCCAAATCGAAAAAATCTGTATTTTGGGCTGTAAAATTGAGAAAATCGTGGATCTGAAAAATTTAACAGTGCAGAATTTGAAACCTCTAATTAGATTTTGTCATTTTTGTGTAGCCAAAGTTATAATGTATTTCACCTTAGAGTTTCCTTGTTGGTAGAATACATCATTGGCCACATATAGAATTGTTCTTCAGAAAAAATTTAAACTTTAAAATGTCGAATTTGAATTTTGAAAAATACCAGGAGCATCCAATTTAGGTTTCCGCAAAATCCCCAGACTTCTCCGGTCGTTTCTCTGTCTGACTCTTACCCGGTCGGTGGGCAAAACCCAATAGGAGACGGATCGGAGTTGGGCCGGGCTCCGGACCCGAGTTTTTTTAACCTCGCCGCCCTCCTCTCCTATCGCGTCCCGTTCGTTCAGCTGCTTACTCACGCACGCGGCGCCTCCTCGCTCGTCTCTTCCCCGGAGCCCGCTCGAGAGAAATCCAGAGAAGGAAGGGGTTGCTGCAGCTGAGAGAGACGAGGGAACTCCAGAGGTTCTTCCAACTTCGAGCCCCGTCGCATCTAGCTCACATCTAGGTAAAAATCAATCCGTTCCCCATTGCCCCCGCCCTTTGTTCGGTGCATCTCCAATGCATTTAGTTATTAGGGTTTGCCTGGCTGGGCGTATGATTCCTGGAGCGGAACTTGCGCCTACTCTGTTCGCGGTCTGCCTGGGGTTTTGGGGGCCGCGGATTTTCAGGCTCGCAGTGGGCTGCTGCGTTTAACTGACTTAGTAGTGCTGATTTGAGCTAGATGCGATTTTAGGGATCATGAATTGTGTGCCATGTGGCCCATGTCTAGCCAGTCTAGGGGTTCAGCTTTGCTTTAGTTGCTATATCGTGGTGTATGTTGTTGACACCGTCTGCCGTGCTTGCCAGGAGAATGCCTCGCAAGGTTGTCTCTGGTCCCGACTACGACGACGACGGGTACGGTGATTATGAGGATTACGAGGATGACTATGAGGATTACGAGGAGGCCGGACACGTCGATGTTAAGCCGCCGGTGAAGGAGAAAGGTATGTGTGTGTGCAAGCGACTTGACCGTTTATGGTATCATCAATTTCACTACATCAACTACAAGGGGAAGGAATTTTAGTTGCTTCGTGGTCGCCATATCATATCTGTTCAAGTCTGTAGTTGCTGCATCCTAGGCTGTTTGGCGACTAAACCTATTACCCTTGCACGCTTGTAAAGTTCATGTTACAGATTGTCAGTATGTTGGCCAACAGAAATACCACATGCCCCATATAAAAGCTCCTGAACACCATTGTTTCTGTGTGAACAAATTGCGATGACTGTAAAGCTTATGGTTAATGATTCGTTCCCTGCTCTTGATTTCCGCAGCCTATTTAGCCCATCTCTTGCAAATAATTTCAACTTGTTGAATGTTCATTGCGTGTACATGGATCCATTTGCGCCGTGGACGCTTATGTGAAATAATGTGTCATTACCTTTGAAGTGTCCATCCTCTTCTGGAATGCTATGGATTCTTGAAGGCATTGTTGTCTATATGCATTTTTTACTGGAAGTCAAATATCACCCAGCAATGTAGACAGTCCAAACTAATTCAGAAAATACTACGAAATTAAAATGGCTCAAATTATTTAACACTTGAAACGTAGCCATGTTTACTTGTTGAATGTTGGTGCATATGCATCCAACAGTTTCAATTAGTCTAAGATTCTAAAATAGTTCTTATGGTCATACAGCCCTGTATGCTTTGCACCTTAGTGGAATATTTAGTTTTTTTATCCGTTACTCTCTTTGTCTGCTGGTTACTTTAACTGCCTGTAGTTTGTGTCCTTTGTCTCATATTATGTCGCAATTCTCTTGTATAGAATCATTGAAGAAGTCCTCAAATACAGTGCCTGTGCTTTGGAAGTGCTCCATGTGCACATTTGGTAATCATGAAACTATGGTATACTGTGAGATGTGTGGGGTTTTCCGGGAATCTTTTGTCAAATCTGCCAAGGACGGTCCCATAAAAGGTATTTGAGTCTTACCCATGTTTGAACAATTCTGATTACTGGCTTATAGACAAGGCTGTAATGTAATCTTATATGCAATTGCTGCATCTAGTAGATTATGTCAAAGGAATATCAAACAATTCTGGGACATCTGCGCTGTCAAACTCTGATTCTGCCAAGACACCAGTGAAGACCCTTACTACAAACTTTAACGGTGACTCTGAGAGAAAGTATGCTACCACACCTCATGATAAAGGTATTTTTGGTGAATATTGGAATTAGTTTCATGAATTTATATCTGTATCTAACTAAGAGCCCTTCTCTTTTGTACCTTTAGCTTGTCCTTCATATTACCCCAGTAAATATGAGAAGAGGAAAGAAATGGAAAGTTGGAAACTATGAATTCAACATTTCATAATATATCATATCTGCATATGCTATCTGTTGGGAACATGGTTTTGATCTTCTTTTTTTAATGCATGCAACAGTATTTTCATATTCTGGTTGTTTGTAAACTGTATACTTCCTTTGCAATTCAGTATGAGCATATTTCATCCAATATTTTCTCTGGTAATTTGTTTAGCAACAATCGACCATCTATAGATAAAGTTTAGATGTGAAACAGTGTCGACACATACATCTTAAAAGCGGTTCAATGGTTGGATACCTTGGCGTTGGTTGGCAATATCTTGTTGACATGCCTTCTGCATCAAGTTAGTTCTAGTATTAAGGGGAATGGATTAAATAAGGTTGCATTTTGAGCATACTATTACAGTTTTCATATGTTGGTTAATTAGCTTGCTGACTGAAAATTAAAGTGGTTAGCTTTACTTTGAATACCTCATTTTTTAATTATTTGTGTATTTCAACAGTTAATTCCGCCCAGTTACCATCTGTTGGTAGCTCATCAGGCACTGGAAAAAAGAAGCAACCCATTATACTTCCTGAAGAAGATGTGTCTGTCGAGAGAATTCAGTTGATTCCTGATCATTTTCAGTTAAAGGAGGACCAGAGTAGTAGGGCTTGCAGTTCTGCTCAGCATAAGGATTATATGAAAAAGCTTTCTTCTGACACAAGCCAGCTGAGTACAGAAAGGAATAACGTAAATGTTGCACAACCTTATTTACCTGAAGTGTATAAGCCTGAGGAGTGGATGCTAGCTGACCAGGAGCCGGGGTGTTGAGCCAACTAAACCTTGCAATAGTAGGTTACTCATCTTTTGCTCCGACTTGTAATTATGCTATCTACTCTAATCACATTTGTTCTTAAAAAGTATACTTATGATTATTTCTAAACATGTCTCTAATCGATTTGGTAGGTGGGCCATGTTGATTCTGGCAAGTCAACACTCTCTGGGAGATTGCTACACCTATTAGGAAAGATATCGAAAAGAGATATGCACAAAAATGAGAAGGAGGCTAAGGAAAAAGTAAGTTGCTACTGCTTCGCGTCAGCTATTCTACTTCTTCATTTGAAGCACCACTCATATATAACTGTTTGTGCGCTGTCATCCTTTTATCCAGGGAAAGGGGTCATTTGCTTATGCATGGGCCATGGATGAGAGCACTGAAGAAAGAGAAAGAGGTGTCACAATGACAGTGGCTGTTGCTTATTTGGAGACCAAGAAATACCGTGTTGTTTTGCTAGACTCTCCTGGCCACAAAGATTTCGTGCCAAATATGATATCTGGTGCAACACAAGCTGATGCAGCTATTCTTGTGGTTGATGCTTCAACTGGTTCTTTTGAAGCTGGCATGGATGGTGAAGGTGGAAAAAATGTTGGACAGACAAAGGAGCATGCTCAGCTTATTAGAAGCTTTGGTGTTGAACAGCTTGTCGTTGCTGTCAACAAGATGGATGTTATTGGGTACTCAAAAGAAAGGTTCGAGTTCATCAAGGTACAACTTGGTAGTTTTCTGCGGTTGTGCAACTTCCGAGATTCAGCTATTACCTGGATACCTGTTAGTGCTGTAGAGAATCAGAATTTGAATAAACCTCCTTCAGATGCTCGTTTTACCTCCTGGTAAGCTTTGTTTCTGGTGGACTTTGTTTCTTTTGAACTACCACATTATGGTGTGAGTTTCGCCTGTGCTATGGATGTTGTAGCCTCTAGTTTAATGTTTGGTTTCAGGCACTAAATTTGAGAATATTGATCTGTCAATATTTATAATCTTAGCAGAATTTCTCTGTTTATCTCCACAAATTAAATCTTGATTGGATATATATGTCCTTTTTCAGGTACCAAGGATTGTGCCTCTTGGATGCTATAGATTCCCTGCAGCTTCCTTCTCGGGATGTTTCAAAGCCCTTAATTCTCCCTATATGTGATGTTATCAAGTCTCAGTCGACAGGACAGCTGGCAGCTTTTGGAAAATTGGAAACTGGAGCTATTCGAAATGGCTCAAAGGTAGATTTCTTGCAAACTTTTCTCTTCAGAAGCTATACCGTTATTCCTGCATTGCAGTGGGACAGGTTGCAACAACGAGGCTATATTAATTGAATTCTATTTAGAGCACGATCTTGCTTATGATTTGCCAATCTTTCAGCAATAGCATGATGTGAGAATTCTTAATGGCAGATGTATCATTTCCATTCTTTTTGCTTGATAGCTCAATTGTACGGTTTTGTGCCACAATGATATTGACAATACTTTGGAGACATGCTCTTCCTGACTGCTTGGGCTTTTCCCTTGTGCAGGTCTTAGTCTTACCTTGTGGGGAAGTGGCGACGGTGAAAACCATCGAACGGGACTCTAGTTCATGCAGCACAGCGAGGGCTGGTGACAATGTAGCGATTTGTCTACAGGGTGTTGATGGGAATCGAATAATACCTGGTGGGATTCTTTGCCATCCTGGTTTCCCGGTGCCTGTAGCTAACTACTTGGAGCTGAAGATTCGAGTATTGGACATCACCATTCCTATTCTTACTGGTCATCAGGTAAAGATATTTCCTATAACCAAAACCCTGTTTGATCATCTTGTTCGCCAGTGTAATCACAGCAATGTTATTGACCTAGGTGGAGTTTCACATACATCATGTGAAGGAAGCTGCAAGGATAACAAAAATCGTGGCACTGCTTGACAAGACAGGCAAGCCAAGTAAAACAGCACCACGGTTTCTTAAATCAAAGCAGAGTGCAGTTGTGCAGGTAATCATCGAGCACGGATCCTTGTAAACAGCTAGCTTTTGTTCAAGTTATATATCTTGAGATCGCATCATTGTGGCAGAAACTCTACAGTATTGGAGTGCATTAGTGGCATTATTATAATATTCTTTTTTTTTTGCCAGGTTATGTTAGATGGAGCGATATGTGTCGAGGAATTCTCCAAATGCCGAGCTCTTGGAAGGGCATTCTTAAGGTCGTCTGGAAGCACGATTGCTGTCGGAATAGTAAATAAGATAATGGGGCAGGATCAGTTCTAGAAGATCTCTTTCGTCCAAAACCTGAACCAAGTTGCTGCCTCGCAAGATCAGTATCTCGCAATTGGTACTGTAATACTGGCTGACCAAAATGCTTGGCGCTGGCAAGTTTTTTTTTTTTTTTTTTGCTTGTCGCCATTGCTGTTGTGCATTAGTGCTGAGTTATGCCTTGTACTATAGTCACGCATGTGAGTGACTTACCCTGAATGCTGAGTTCCTTCTAATTAAGCTGGTAAATGCAAGAACTTTTATTTTGACAGAAGGCAGTCTGTTGCATTTGTGAATAGTGTGGAACTTTTTTTTTGGATGAATATTGTAAACTATTTTTAGATGAATTGACACTTCAGCTGTGCAATTTACAAAACAAAAAAGGGAATCAATCAATCCATAGTAGTGAAAACTGGGACTCAGTTCTTCAGCAGTAGTCGGTCTTGAACGGCGGATATACAATTTGGTGCGGAAAGATTGGAAGCATCGCCAAATTCTACCGTAGAAGAAATGCAAACGAGTTTGCACAAAAGAATGCAAATATTTAATGCATAAGCGAACTGTTGCGCGGTAGTTTGAAAGGGCATCTTTGGGGTTTTGTTGCTAATGAAAAGTGACCAGGAGAATAATTTATATTCGTGTAGTATATGAACATTATATTGGCTTCAATTTTTCTTACATCTCTGCGGTGACTAGCAGGATAGACAGGAAGCTCGGAAGGATGTACAATGCTTGGAGGGACAGAAGTTTCAAGAGAAATGGTCTCTTTTGATGGGCATTTGTAGATGATGGTTGATACTGAAAACAATGCCTTCTTGACAGCTCTAGCATCACCAGTTATCTATTAAGCATAAAGATACATTCTCACTGGTCGTCCTGTGAATGAACTCGCAAACGTAGTATGCACATAAACTAGTCCCCTGTTCCTGCCTTAGGCACCACTGTACGAGAATAGAATTCAATCAAATAATAATCAAGCATGATAATGGTATTGAAACTAGAATTAAAGAGATGCGCGGACCTAGCTAGTACTATTTACCTTGTTCAGACGAAAACGCAGCTCCGGTTGCCATTCACCGACTTCATCCTTGATGAACCATTTCCAACACCTGCCCGGCAAACAAAATGAATAAATGAGTTATTAATTACTTGATATCAGGAAATGAACGAAAGAGACCGATATAGTGCGATAATGATTGAAATTACTTCTGGAGCATTAGAACCACGCTGCTTTAGTCTCTAGGATCTTTCCTTAATGAGTCCATGACTGTAATGATTCCATCGTCAACTCTAATGATTAGCAGAATCCAGTGTAATCTGCACACGTTTATATACGCAGGCATGCATAACTCATCAATTACACTTAACATCGAGTAAGCAAAATAGAATGTGTACAAGACAGTAACACTCACCTGAATTTGTAAGGAAAAAGTATTTATATTTGGTATTTTGTTCCTTTAAAAACCTTAGCAAAAGTTCCTCTGTGTCCAGGTAAATATATTAACTTTAAGTGGGATCTTGATCTTCTAGAGAAACTTCCGTGGGAAGGTCCCAACAGCTCTCAGTTTAAGAAATAGACCCTTCACCTGAAACTTCCCTGCCAGTCCAGTTGTCCATTTTATTCTATCTGGCTCCTCATTCAGTTGTACATAAGCCACCACCCTTTGCAGATCAGCAAACTGGGCAGCAGTCTCGCCCCAAAGGGTTCTTCTGAACCTTACACTCCCCCAGCCTTCATTTAGCACTTTTGCTACTGTGATATGTTTGGAGAAAGTGATATTGTACAGCCTCAGGAACTGGGTCGACAGAGGTGAACCATTCACCCAGAGATCTTCCCAAAAGAGAGTTTTCTCTCCATTATTCAATATTCGACTTGTATATCTCTGAAAAATGAGATTGACACCCATCAGACTTTTCCAGAAATGTGAGGCTCCAGGACCTGCTTGAGCCTGAAATAACACTTGATTCTGGAGGTACTTTTTAGACAAGAGTTCTTGCCAAGTACCTTCTGTGTTTTTCAAATGCCACAACCATTTGCACAGCAAACTTTTGTTCATTGTCTACAAGAGTACACCTAGACCACCGCTTTCTTTCGGCAAACACACTGTTTCCCAATTAACCAAATGATATTTCTTCTTATCACCATTCTCATTCCAAACCATTCTTTTCCTGCTTATGTCCCATTTTTTCGGCACTCCTTTGGGGGCTTCAAGGAAAGATAACATATACAAAGGCAAGCTTGTCAAACAAGCATTAACCAGTGCGAGTCTGTCTCATGCTGACAGGAGCTTCCCCTTCCAGCTCGCCAATTTTTTGATGAATTGCTCATCAATTGGCCCCCATTGTGACCAGGCTAATATTTTTTCATATATTGGCATTCCCAAATATTTCATTGGCAACTCCGAAGTGCGACAGGTAAAAATGTCACTATACATCTGAGCTCTATCAACTGCTTCCCCCCAAACAGTAAACTTCACTTTTGTGAAAGTTTATTTTTTAGGCCAGAGAGCTGCTCAAAACCGCAAAGAATGAACTTTATATTTCTCGCATTGTTTAGATCATTATTCAGAAGGAGAATGGTATCATCATCATACTGCAGGATTGATAACCCTCCCTCCACCAGATGAGGGATCAAACCCTCAATCGCACCTTGTTCTTGAGCTTTATGCATCATCATAGCCAGTCCATCCCCAACTAGGTCAAACAACAAAGGAGACAGGGGATCCCCCTGTCTGACCCTGCATAGGTTGGGAAGTAAGGTCCAATTCGATCATTTACCCGAATGGCTACTCTCCCACCTCTTACTGATTTCATAACCCAATCCGAGAACTTTTTACCCAGCCCTTTATCTTGCATCATTTGATACAAAATGGTCCAGTTAACCTTGTCATATGCCTTCTCGAAATCAATCTTGAAAAGAACTCCAGACATTTTCTTGCTTCGAAGTTCATGAATAGTCTCGTGTACTCCTTCCATAATAAATCTGTTTTTAATGAAAGCTATCTGAGTATCTGAAATGACCTTATGAATCACCAAACCTAGTCTGTTTGCCAACCTTTTTGTTAGTATTTTATAACTAACATTCAGCAAACAGATGGGCATGTATTGCTGGATAACATCTGCATCAGCCACCTTAGGTATCAGTGTGATAACTCCATGATTTAACCTTTCCAGAGCTAGTTTCCCATTATAAAAAGCATCACACAACTCCTTCAAATCATTTTTGATAATTTTCCAAAATTTCTGATAGAATTCAGCTGGGAAACAATCAGGTCCAGCAGATTTGTTGTGCTTAAGATCAAAAACCATTTCCTTTATCTCATCCATCTCAAACTGTCTTGTCAGGAAGTTTCTGTCATCTTCACTAAGCTGATTCTCTTCCATCCCCTCTAATCTCATCCCAGAGATATTAGAAGGACCAAAGAGTTATTTGTAATATTCTGTTGCATGCTCAATTAAATTATCATCACCCATAACCTCCTGCCCAATATCTCAACATTGTTATCTTACTTTTCTTCTTCCTCCCATTGGCCTTCAGGTGAAAGTACTTAGTGTTACCATCACCTTCCTTCAGATCTTTCTCTTTAGCTCTTTGTCTCCACTTTAACTCCTCATCTCTCATTAATTTTTTCAATTTCCCTTGGAGCTCTACTTGCAACTCATTTTCTTGTCCTGACAACACTGTATCTTCAGCCTTCTTGTCTAATTCATCCAATCTCTCCATCAACTGCTTTCTTTCTTTTCTGTACTGCCCCTCAACATTAATGTGCCAACCTTTCAAATGTCTTCTCAACCTGTCGGGGGAATGCCTAATGGATTAACTCACGGCCCGCGTGGACAAACGCGACTTATCATAAGTGTGTGGCTGCACCGTCAACGGGCCTACACGGAGATGGGGCAACTCGATGTTATGGCATAATAAAGGAAGAGTCTAGAAGAACGGAGGTGGCTTGACTTGGAGGACACGAAGATGATTAGTCTCCAAGTAGGACTCCAACTTACGCTTTCCTAAAGGGAGACACTTTCCTTGTAACCTGGCGTGCCTCCGTGTATATAAGGAGAGCTCGCGGGGTGTAGAACCCTAAGCTCTCAAGCTCCAAACCCTAGAACTCAAGGCGATTCGATAGATCCGATCGCAACCCTTGTAACACCATATTCATATTAATTCCAATCTAGGATAGGCAGGAAGTAGGGCTTTACCTCGCATCGAGGGGCCGAACCTGGGTAAACATTGTCTTCTTCGTGCCCTGTGATTTTAAGCTTGGAGACGCTTGACTCGCGCAAACCCCACACCTACGAAGTCATCACTATGACATCTGCCGAGATTAACCCACGACAGTTGGCGCCCACCATGGGGCACGTGGTCCAAAGCACCGTGTTCTGAGCAGGATCCATGACAGGAATCGAAGACCTCATCATCGGCCAGGTTGAGGTGATCAACGACGTTCTCTTCATCAACGACTCAGAATAGGGCCCCGAGGCGGATAATCTAGAGTTTGGATACATTATCCCCTTTGGGTCCAGGAACGTCTTCATCGGGTCCATCAGTCGCGGGTCCTTCTGAAGGGGATCGTAGACAGAAAACAAAAAATTTCCTACCGACGATAACCTTAAACTAGCCAAGAACTATACTATGCAGATATACTAATACGGAGGAGATCAGAATACATACCCTTGTAGACCGGAAGCGGGATTACGTTCCCGCACAAACGTTGTCGGTGGAGACGACGGCGCCGACCTCAGGGTCGTGTAGTGGAAGAAGACAGCTCCCAGCACCAAACAATGGTGCCTCGCGGTTCCACACACGTACGGTATGGATGACGACCTCCGGGCTCCAGATCCAGCAGAGCAGCGGAAGCGGTGATACGTCCAAAACATATCCAATTTTCCGAACACTTTTGCTGTTGTTTTACCTCTAATTTGTGTGATTTGAATGCAACTAACACGGACTAATGTTGTTTTCAGCAGAATTGCCCTGGTGTCTTGTTTTGGTCCAGAAAGTCAAAGTTTCGGGAAAATTCCCAAAAAATTACATAAATTCTATTTTCCCAGAAGACCCATGGAGCCAGAAGACGAAGCGGAGACGACGCACGGGGGCCCCACACGCACCCTCGGCGCGGCAGAGGTGGGGCCGCCGAGGCCTGGTGTGGCCGCCTCGCGTGGCCCCCGACGCTCCCCTTTGGACTACTTATTCCTCCTGACCTAAAAACGTGAGGGGATCAACGCTTTTTCCAGAAACACTCCAGAGCTCCGCCGCCACCGAAAACCCTAGTTCGGGGATCAGAAACTCCGTTCTGGCACCCTGCCGGGACGGGGAATTGGAGGAGATCATCGCCATCATCATCACCGCCGCCTCTCCATCGACCAACCATGCTTCCCCCATCCATGTGTGAGTAATTCCCCGCTGTAGGCTGAAGGGGATGGTAGGGATTGGATGAGATCGTTCATGTAATAGATGTAAGATTGTTAGGGCATGGTGCCTAGTATCCATTATTAGTACTTTATGTCATTGTTGCAACTTGTTATACTTAATGCTTGACACTTAGGGCCCGAGTGCCATGATTTCAGATCTGAACATGTTATTGTATCATGAGAATAATTATTGTTTTGGATCATATCTACAAGTTGTATACACACGTCATTGTCCGGAACCCGAGGCCCCAAAGTGACAGAAATTGGGATAACCGGAGGGGATGGCTGCGACTTGAGGATCACATGTGTTCACGGAGTGTTAATGCTTTGCTCCGGTGCTTTATTAAAAGGAGCACCTTAATTACCAGTAGATTCCCTTGAGGCCCCGCTGCAAACGGGCTGGTAGATGTTGTGCAAGTTTCTCATTGCGAGCACGTACGACTAAATACGGAACACATGCCTATGATTAATTATTACTTGGATGCTTTATTATTATCTACCTGCAATTGCCCTATGTATGACTATTTCATGAACTATCTCATCCATGCAACGCCCGTTCATCCATCCCTATGCCTACAGTATTTTAATCCTGCTGTCTACTTCAATTACTACTGCTGCCTTTATTTCACTGCTGCTATTATTTCACTACTGCTACTATCATAAAACTGTTGCTACTGATAAACTGTGTCGAGCAAGTCTATTTCCAGGTGCAGCTGAACTGACAATTCATCTGTCAAGGCTTATAAATATTCTTTGGCTCCCCTTGTGTCGAATCAATAAATTTGGGTTTTACTTCCCTCGAAGACTGTTGCGATCCCCTATACTTGTGGGTCATCAAGACTATTTTCTGGCGCCGTTGCCGGGGAGCATAGCTTTATTTATAAGCTCACCTGAAAGTGATATTGTTCGCTGCAATTTATTCATCATGGGTAAACCTCGTGATGAGAAGGTCCCTATATTGCCATCCACTACAAGGAGAGGTACAACTCTGAGCACCTCTTTTGCTCTTGATTCACCGTCTGTTATGAGTAAACTTGTTACACCACCACATATACATGCTTCACGTACTGCTACTTCTGCTGAATCTGAAAATATTTCTGATGAATTTGATGATGCTTCTACTGTGCTTGATGAAAGTGGTTCACTAGGTCCTTTTCTAGATGCTACAATTGCTAAATCTAGACAAATTGAAAATGCTGAAACACCTGATGAAACTCCTATTACACCTGCTTATACACCTGGGTCAAGAGAACATCCTAGTGATGATCTCGAGGAAACTTATGTTGAACTTGATGATGAATTTATTGAAGAATACATAAATTGTGATTCTTCTAAAGATGTTAATGCTATTAAAAATCTTCTTCAAAGACGTGCTGTTAATTATAAACTTTCTCCTGATGCTAAGTTTGCTACATCTCCCATAAATATACAAGATAAAGATTATGATTTCTCTGTGGACTTGTCGCTTATATCTATTGCTGAGAAAGAACCCTTTCGAGGTACTGAAAATGAAAGTGCTAGATCATATGAATACTCTTTCTACTCTAAGTAGCTTGTTTTCTGATGATATTAAGAAACGCAGTTACTTTGTTACTAAAAATTTTCCTTTCTCATTGAAAGATGAAGCTAAAACTTGGTTTAATAATTTATCTCCTGGATCTATTGAGAGTCCTATGGGGTTGGTTAATGTCTTCTTTCAGAAATATTTTCCTGCTAGTGCTCAACATGCTGCTTTACAGAAAATCTTTAACTTTAAACAATTAAAAGAAGAGAAAATGCCTGAATCTTGGGCAAGGTTTTGCTTTTTAATTAGAGCTCGGCCTGGACATCAACTAGCTAAAAATGAACTTCTTGATATATTCTATAATGGACTAACTGTTGAATCTAGGACATACCTGGATAGTTGTGCTGGCTGTGTTTTCAGGAAAAGAACTCCAGATGAAGCCGAGGAATTAATGGCTAAAATAAGTCAAAATCATGATGATTGGACCATGCCTGAACCAACTCCGGTACCCACACCAAGGAAAAGAGGAATTCTTGAACTAAATGATGAAGAAATGAGAGAAGCCAAGAAATCTCTTAAGGAGAAAGGTATTAAATCTGAAGATGTGAAAAATATGCCACCTATAGAAGAATTGTGTAAGCCAATTCCTCACCCATCCACGGTCGAGGTACACTCTCTCCAACACTTTGATGATTGGGATATCCCTTATTCTAAACCTCCTGATCAATGCTTAGATGAATTTGATAATTTTATCGTTAAGCAAGATAATTTCAATATGAGAATACAAAATAGCCAGTTAGAAATTCTCATGTTATCAGTAATTTGCATGATGTTTTGGAAAGAACTGCTAATGATGTTAAAATACTTATTAAGCATTTTCATATGGTTCAAACTCAAATAGAACAATTGACTAAGGTGCAAAAGGATTTGCTAGTTAATGCTTCTAGAAATAATGATAAACATGCTTTTGGTATAGCAACTAGAGGTGGTGCTTCCACTCAGGATCCTTTGTATCCTGAAGGACATCCTAAAAGAATTGAGCAAGATTCTCAACTAGCTAACGAAACTAGTACTCTCTTCTAAGAAAAAGAAGAAGAAGAAACATAAACATGTTGAAAAATCTCCTGAACCCATTAAAGAAAATGAACATGTTAATGATCCTAATAGTATATCTATCTCTGATGCTGAAACTGAAAGTGGTAATGAACATAACAATGATAAGGATAAGAACGATGCCTCTGATAAAGAGGAAAGTGAAGAGGAACCTGAAAAGCATTCTAAAAACAAAAAGTACACTAAAGAAGATTTTATTGCTAAGAAACATGGTAATGAAAGAGAACCTTGGGTGCAAAAGCAAATGCCTTTTCCTAATAAGAAACAAAAATCTAAGGAAGAGGAGCATTATAATAAATTTTGCGATTGGATGAAACCTTTGTTTTTGCAAATTCCTCGACTGATGCTATTAAGTTACCTCCTTATTCGAAATATATGAAGGATATTGTCTCTAACAAAAGAAAGATTCCTAATGAAGAAATTTCTACTATGCTTGCTAATTATTCTTTCAATGGTAAGGTTACAAAGAAGCTTGGAGATCCGGGTATACCAACTATGAGAGGCGTTTTACTACTCATAGTGGTAGCTGCGCATGGTGCCCACACAGTAGGATGTGCTTTGAGATCTGTGTTTCGGGGGTGAGCCTCTCGCGAGTGCGTTGACCGCGTCACGTGGTGTGTTTGTTAAGCACTGATGACTGTGGGACCATTCTTCGTAATTGTTGGCTGGCAGTTAGCACGTGGGTGTGGTACACTAGCAGATGCGACTGTAGCAAAAGAACAAGAGCAACATCTCATTTTGGGCAGTCAAGCGCATTTTGATCTCGCAAGTATTGTAAAGTTCTGGGTTTTGTTTGAACTGAATACAGTTTAATACGTTTGTAGCCTTTTGAATATACGCGGTCGTGTAGGACGATGGGAGTACAATTACTGGATCACTACACTGGGATAGCTAATTAGCTCTTGTTTGATTGAAGTGACGAGCTCGAACTGGCCAAGGCTACCGTGCAATATTTGTTGTGTAGCAACAACACCTCAATCAACGGATCAAAAAGGACTGGAAGTAAGAGCCCAAAATCACAACAAATCAGATTCAAAGGGTAGGATAAAAAGCTCCGGTGGTGTCCTGAACATGGAGATTTTGCCTGTTTCAGACGGTGACAGAAAAAAAATCGAACGCAAACAAATCCAGCAGCACCAATCCCTCAATCCAGCAGTTCGCGAGCACCGGCGTCGGCAGCACCACGGCAGAGGAGCCGATTAACCCGGGAACTAGCTGGACTAGATGCGGGATTGGTTACTCCCTCCGTTCATCAAACCGGAGGCCAGAGGTCGCGGAGCTGGACCAGATGCGAGATGAGACCGGAGGCCGCGTCCGCGGCGCTGTCGTCCATGTCGGTTTCCTCGCGCCCGGGCTCCGCCCAACATCGCGTCGGTCCTCCAACGCCGCCAAAGTTGCGCCTCGAACTCTCGCCGAAAGCGGCAGCTCGCGCGCCCCCCTCCAGCATCCGTGAGCTCGTCAAGCTCCGAACGACGAGTACCGCTACAGCACGCAGCTCGCGGCGGCGGGTTGGCGCCGCTCATCGACGTCACGGTCGCAGGACGGCAGGAGAGGAGAGGAGGGGTCGTATGAGGGAGAGAGAGGATTTGTACAGGAGAGAGAGAAAGCGGTGCGGGAGTCACGGGAAGATAGGGTTCGCACGAGGGCCGAACGTGGCTGCTTGCTTTTTTATGCTAATCTCTGACGCGGGACTGCAAACTACGCTGCATGCGGGGGTGCAGTGGGTCGCTTCTGCTAAGCTCGTTTGACCACGGGGACATGTGTCGGCCAACGAATGCGTATGTAGCTACCACTATGAGTAGTGGCGTTCATCCGTACCAACTATTCCTTGCTCTATCAAAAATAATTATGTTAGAACTGCTCTATGTGATTTAGGGGCCGGAGTAAGTGTCATGCCTTCTTCTCTTTACAAGAAGCTTTATTTGGATAAATTGATACCAACTGATATATCTTTACAAATGGCCGATAAATCTACTGCTGTTCCTGTTGGTATATGTGAAGATGTTCCAGTTCAAGTGGCTAATAATTGCTTAATTTTAACTGATTTTGTTGTGCTTGAAATGACTGAAGATGATAATATGTCTATTATTCTTGGGAGACCTTTTCTTAACACTGCAGGGGCTGTTATTGATTGCAACAAAGGAAAAGTAACTTTCAATGTTAATGACAAAGAGCATACTGTTTATTTTCCCAAGAAGCTGGACAAGTTATTTGGAGTGAATATAATTGCTAATTTTAGAACTATCAAAATGGGAAGTATTGATTGCCCTATATATGACCCTCATGAAGGATTTCAAAATATTATGATTGGATCTATAGCTATACAATTTAAGGTAAAATGATTGTTTCATGTGGTTTAATTCTCTTATGTCACATAAAATATATTTGGTGGCAAGACTTGATCAACCTTGTTAACAAATATGTTTTAAGTGCATAAAACTGTTAAACAACATTTTTCTTTCCCTCCTTGTTTTACCTACTGTTTTGCTACTCTAATTGCAAAGTTTTAGTGATGTTTAGTCTTTACATAATTTTGTTTTTACCTAGTTTTCATTATTTAAAACACCCAAAAATGTCAGAAATAAAAGTTTTCAAAAAAAATTTGAAAAAAATTCTACAAATCCTAGTTTTTAAAATGGAACGTGGGAGTACCTGAGGATGACCAGGGGGGCCCACCAGGCCACCACACGCCCCTCGGCGCGGCAGGGGCTTGCCCGCGCCCTGGCATGGTGTGGGGCCCACCTGGCCCTCCACTTACTCAGCCACCTCCCACTCCTTTCTCTCTCCCGAACACACACTCCACCGTTGTTCAAAACTTGAGTTCTTGCTGTTCTTGCTGGCAATTTTCGATCTCCTTGCTCAGCCCATCTTTGCTGCTGATATTTGGATCAATTGCTCTCCGGTATGTGACTCCTCCGATTATCCAAGTGGAATTTTGTTTAGTTGTGTATATCTTGATTATTTTGGTACTGTAGGTGACATGTTATGAGAGCTTGCATGCTTGTTCTTTGTTTAATTAACTAGTTTTGATGCATGTTAAGTCCCCTAGCAAGTCTCTATAGTGTTTCCCTTGAGTTAATCACTCCAAAATCACTTTTTATGAGGTTTGTTTAAAAATTTCAGAAATAGAAGATGGATGGAAACCAACTTAATTTTGAAGAATTAGAGGTGCAAGAAGTCATGGGGGTCAACCGTGAAGACTCCGTGTTCCCCTCTATTTATTCATGTTACAATTTTATGACTGTTGCAGGAATCTTGCAGGATTTCAACACCCTAATTTCTAATGCAGGGTTAGAACATTTTGTTGCTGATGAACCAGATCAATATGCAAAGCTGACTATGTCTGTGGTGCAGAATTTTAGATTCAGTTGGACCTTGCCTATTCCCATGGTTCATTATAACATCTACAATAAAGTTGTCGATTTGCCCCTTCATGATTTTTGTGCAGCTATTAAGGTACCATACTGGGGATCTCACGAGAGGATTAGAGGTCAACCTAATCATCTACAAGACCTTTACTCAGAAATCTGCCAAGGAAGAGGTTTGACGGCCGAAAGTGGAAGGATGGTCATTCTTAGAGGATGACCTTGACGCATACTTGGAGGAGCACGGCCCTCGTGCGAACGATGAGGGAAGGGAACCTGAGGAAGATTTCACCCTGCCTTTCAACACAGCGAGCTCTTCATATCAGTATTTTGACTATGGAGCTTCAACTCCTTCTTCTCCACGGGATCCGAATTAAGATCATGCTAGATATGATCCGCCAGGATGGAGTTCCCAGCCACGTCGATGATTGATCTCCCACTTAGGCCAAAAACCTAAGCTTGGGGGCAGGTACGCCGACCCACCAACAGCTCACTCATTTTATCATATTCATATCATGTCGGTACTTTGTATATCCATGTTTCAGTTTGTTTCTTTCTTTTTCACTGTTGTTTCTTGTATTCGTTTTACTTTCACAAAACCCCAAAAGACCAAAAATATTTCCTTTATTTCTCTTTCTTTCTTCGTTTGTACTTGTAGCACTAGTTTACTTTATCTTTTTCATTTCGGTTCAATATTCAAAAAATCCAAAAAGATTTTGCTTTACTTGTTTGTTTCTTTCCATACTTGCTCTAAAATCGAAAACCCAAAAATATTTGTTGTTCTTCTTCTATTTTGTATAGTTGTTTCAGAGTTCGACAATTTCCGTGACTCCAATTGGGGCTTGGTTATCATTTCATATCATTCAAGCCACACAAGTGAAAAGCAATGATGATGATATACGACAATCTGGATGTGGTAAAAGGCTGGTATGAACTCTATTTGTTTTTCATTTTTGTAAATATACCTACTCATATGAACATGCTTAGCTGTCATGGTAGTGGTTATGTTATTTAATGATTGCTTAGTAGTTCATGTCTTCTTATGATCAGTACCAATTTGCTAATATTGAATAATATGTCATATAGATATTTGCATGCATTGTTCTATTCGTCAAACGGTATGGCAGGGTGGTATCCTCCTCTGAATGATTTACTTGAATCGACTTGGCACATGCTCACCCATGTTTATGACTGAAAAACAAAAGTCAATTAAGCCTTGATGATCCATTTTGCCTCAGAGTTTTAGTATCATTTTTATGCATCCGTTAATTTTATTTTGTCGCAAGTATGATTATGACAGTTATTGCTCTCTTGGTTGTCGCTTCCCAGTCTATTGCTAGCCTTCACTTGTACTGAGCGGGAATGCTGCTCGTGCATCCAAATCCCTAAAAACCAAGTTATCCCAAAGAGTCCACTATAAATTCCTATGCATGGTATTTCGAACCATTCCAAGTAAATTTTTATGTGCTACCTTTAAAACCTTCAAAATACTTCTCATTTTGTGACACTGTTTTTAGCTCATGAGGACGTAGTAGTTGGGTTTGTTATCTTCCATACTAAATTAAGTTCCCGACTTGCATGCTTCATCTCCTCGTCATTAATTTTGCAAAGAGCTTTTTAGACCATTATAACATCTAAAAGGTAAAATAAAATAGGCACTCCTCCATGGTATGTGATTGTTGGCAGGCACTCGAGGATTCGGTTAGCCATGGTTTGTGAAAGCAAATATTGGGAGGAGTGTCATGCTATATAAAAGTGCATGCTATAAATGCCTAATATCAATAACTCAGAACCGCTCTCAACTTGTTTAGTATGGAAGATAACAAGAACTCTATTACTGATTCGTTGACAGGAACAACCACCTCCCAAAACATTTTTACTTGTGTTTTAAAATAAAAAGCTCTAGCACATGTTAAATCCCTGCTTCCCTCTGCGAAGGGCCAATCTTTTATTTTTATGTTGAGTCACCATCCTTTCTTGGAGCATTTCCTCGAGAGCATAACTGTCATACTTAGTGTAATGTGCTTGTCCCAGAATACGGTTAATTGAGGTATAACTATGAAGCTTTTATCTTTGATATCTTTATATCTAGTCTTCACTTGAACTTCTGAGGTGCCTTGGCATTTATGTTTTGCTCTACAAATAAAGGCAAGCGAGATACAATTTTGTCATATCTTATTACAAACATTGCAATTCATGCGGATAGATGTATGTTATGTTATTTATTCTTAGTATGTTGGTATCTTTTCATGATTTGCATAGCTACTAAGTATCATTTTTTGCACAGTTCCTATTATGAATTGCCTAAGTTTGATCATATAGTAAGTATGTATACATCATATGAAGCAAATGTGTTCGTAAAAGTTTCTTTTATCGCACTCAGTTGTTAACTGAATTGCTTGAGGACAAGCAATAAGCTAAGCTTGGGGGGAGTTGATACGTCCAAAACGTATCCACTTTTCCAAACACTTTTGCTGTTGTTTTACCTCTAATTTGTGTGATTTGAATACAACTAACACGGACTAACGCTGTTTTCAGCAGAATTGCCCAGGTGTCTTGTTTTTGTGCAGAAAGTCAAAGTTTCAGGAAAATTCCCGAAAAATTACAGAAATTATATTTTCTCAGAAGACCCACGGAGCCAGAAGACGAAGCGGAGACGGCGCACGGGGCCCCACACGCACCCTCGGAGCGGCAGAGGTGGGGCCGCGCCGAGGCCTGGTGTGGCCGCCTCGTGTGGCCCCCGACGCTCCCTTTGGACTACTTATTCCTCCTGACCTAAAAACGCGAGAGGGGTCGACGCTTTTTCTAGAAACACTCTAGAGCTCCGCCGCCACCGAAAACCCTAGTTCGGGGATCAGAAACTCCGTTCTGGCACCCTGCCGGGACGGGGAATTGGAGGAGATCATCGCCATCATCATCACCGCCGCCTCTCCATCGACCAACCATGCTTCCCCCATCCATGTGTGAGTAATTCCCCGCTGTAGGCTGAAGGGGATGGCAGGGATTGGATGAGATCGTTCATGTAATAGATGTAAGATTGTTAGGGCATGGTGCCTAGTATCCACTATTAGTACTTTATGTCATTGTTGCAACTTGTTATACTTAATGCTTGACACTTAGGGCCCGAGTGCCATGATTTCAGATTTGAACTTGTTGTTGTATCATGAGAATAATTATTGTTTTGGATCATATCTACAAGTTGTATACACACGTCATTGTCCGGAACCGGAGGGGATGGCTGCGACTTGAGGATCACATGTGTTCACGGAGTGTTAATGCTTTGCTCCGGTGCTTTATTAAAAGGAGCACCTTAATTACCAGTAGATTCCCTTGAGGCCCCGCTGCAAACGGGCTGGTAGGACAATAGATGATGTGCAAGTTTCTCATTGCGAGCACGTACGACTAAATACGGAACACATGCCTATGATTAATTATTACTTGAATGATTTATTATTATCTACCTGCAATTGCCCTATTATGACTATTTCATCCATGTAACGCCCGTTCATCCATCCCTATGCCTACAGTATTTTAATCCTGCTGTGTACTTCAATTACTACTGCTGCCTTTATTTCACTGCTGCTATTATTTCACTACTGCTACTATCCTAAAACTGTTGCTACTGATAAACTGTGTCAGGCAAGTCTATTTCCAGGTGCAGCTGAACTGACAATTCATCTGTCAAGGCTTATAAATATTCTTTGGCTCCCCTTGTGTCGAATCAATAAATTTGGGTTTTACTTGCCTCGAAGACTGTTGAGATCCCCTATACTTGTGGGTCATCAAGCGGAAAATTGGATCTAGCAGCACGGCGGTGTGCGTATAGTGGAGAAACTTCCCTCCCCGTACGCAGGTACGGAAATGGAACTACGCTCAAGGTAGGAGAGAAGAAGGAGAAGAATTGATGTCTTTCCAAAGGCATGGGGCACTCCTATATAAAGGAGAAGGAGGGAGACCATCTCCCTTGGCTAGGCCATGCGGGACTAAACCCCACATGGCCACCCGCCGGCCAAGGGAGGCGCCGGTCACCTAGGTGGGCCCCATTCAGCCCACCTAGGGTGGCTGGCCCTCCTCTCTTTTTTTTTTCCTTTTTCCTTATTAGGATTTTTCCCTAATGGGCCTCTAAGGCCCATTTAGGTTTAATGCCTTTAAAAAATTCGAAATTAATTAAATAAAAAATATATTTAATCATTAATAACATTTATCAATATTAAATACATATTATTTAATTTATTTGGACTCTGAAACATCTTTCGTTGCCCTCCGATCTCCATCGGACATGTCCGGAACACTTCTGGAGTCTCCGGTTTCTTTTCTCTCTTAAATCCAAACTAATCGTCGTCCACCCTTAAGTTTGTTACCCCACGGTTCGGGATCACCACAGACATGATCGAGACACGTTCTCCGATCAATGACTAACAGCGGGATCTGGATACCCATGATAGCCCCTGTGCGTCCACGAATGTCTTTCTATCGTTCGAACCTTTTAGACGTCCAGTTCCATCCTCTTGCCTAGCGATACTTAGATTGTCCGAGCGTCGTTCTCCGGTATCATGTTTACCGAGCATGACCTCGTCATCAACAAATCTATCTTTACTCGTCTGTGATATTACACCCCTGTGACCTAGTCACATGCTTGCAAGCTCATTGATGTAATCTCACCGAGTGGGCCCAGAGTATCTATCCTGCTATGTGGATTGGCAATTCCCGCTCTTGATCACTCGCTTCCACTGCTTCCTTCCGATACCCGAAAGTGTCAACTTTATTGTCACGCTATATAAGACATGTCGTTTGATGCGATCAGCCGCACCTTCCAGAAACAGAGATTTGATATGATCTCACGGTCGAAGGTATGAATACTACGTTTCTATATTTTGGGTATGTCCATCAAATCATTCACCTAATGATGTGACTCCGTTGTCAACCGACGAAATTGTCCATGATCAGGAAACCTCGATCATCTGTTGCCCAACGAACTAGTTAAATAGAGGCTACTAGGGACCTAGTTGTTTACATACCACACGTGTATTAATGTTTCCGCTTAATACAGTTATAGCACGGTATAAAACTTATTATGAACAATTGAGATATGACAAATAAAATCACTTTATTAATTGCCTCTAGGGCATATCACCTTCAGTCTCTCACATTGTCTAGATTCTGCAATGCAATCAAGAATTCATGAAGGTGAATGATTCCCCTTTCATGACATAGTCTATGAGAAACCATTTGCATCTGGCAACGTTGTCTGTCATCCAGTGATCGAGCTGAGCGAGGCGTCTCAATGTCATCAAGTATGACCAATGTCATCAAGTATGACTAATGTCATCAAGTATGACCAACGTCATCAAGTATGACTGCCACGTGCTCCTTTAATGCGAGTGTTCTCTTCCATCTTGGTTGAGAAGAAAACTTGATTTACGGTCGATTGATACCCGATGACGTAGTTACCTGCGTCAAAAGAATATGGGTTAGGTTGAGACTCCAAGTGCAGAGTGTGTAGTAAGTGGAAGACGTGTTTTCCCCACGAGGGGTGACTCGAGGGTTTAATATCGAACTCTCGGGGAATCAGTAGTGAAGATTTATCTTTCCTATCCTTCTTTTGGTTACCTACAAAACAAAGTAAATGTTTTGGTCCTCAACCTCACCTAGTGGTTGTCAAGCACAAGGTGTGAGAATGATATCAAGATAATATGCAATGCAAACAAGAAATAAATATGCAATTGTGGTAAATAAATATGCAAGGATGGTGGTAGCAATGATAAATGATATTTTTGGGTTTTATATGATGAATGCAAGATGTAAAAGTGTTTTTGTATTTTCGGATTTTTAAAAGTGGTTGGAAAGGTGTTTCTTATGATTAAAAATGGAC
This sequence comes from Poa pratensis, assembly GCA_947311845.1. Taxonomy (NCBI): domain Eukaryota; kingdom Viridiplantae; phylum Streptophyta; class Magnoliopsida; order Poales; family Poaceae; genus Poa; species Poa pratensis. The sequence continues at coordinate 19,957,386 of CAMZMU010000050.1, read as the reverse complement.
CGGGGTTCATGGTTTCACAAATGCACTCTCTCTTTAATAAAGTGGTAGACAATGGAACATAGAGTTGACATATGAGATTGCAACACAACAGTTTAATGACAGGTTATAATTATATGGGCATCACGTCCTAACATAGAGACCTTTTGGTTATTAGTCTCTCTTATACTCCACCAAGATGCGAACTAAATCATAACACCTCAGTAATTAAGATAACTCAGAGTATAGCAATAAGTATCATGACATGAAGTTAAAATAAGAACATGCTAGATCTAGTCATGGAGGAAGTCGCAATGGTCACACCCACACCTCCGGTAGCATGGTATTTCTTTTTATCCCTAGTGAGGCAACAAAGTAAGGTAGAGATACCCAAGTGGATCGCAGAACTTTCTCTCACGTTCACTGCACTAGCCACCCCCCGTTACTCCAACTAATGCACACGTTCCCCTCACACGCACTCATAAACATGCTTGATCATGACAAGTAAATAAGAACGGGGTACATAATATGCATCTACTTTCATAACTGAAACAAAACCATAGCAATCTCAAACATATATTAACTCATAAAAAGATCCACCACAAAGGTATTACATAGATGACCGTAATCATGTTCAGCAGCTCATACGGTACTAATTAGTGAAGCTCAGAGAGAGAGAGATACATAAGTTACTTCCACAAACCCATAGTCCAGAGGTGGACTACTCCCTCTTCATCATGGAGACGGTGGAGAAGTCGTTGGAGAAGATGGAGACCACGCCGGTAGCGCCCCGCCGGAGTTTTCCCCCTCCAATCTGCAACTCCAGGTCTCTGTTTCAGTGTTTCTGTGTTTTTTGCGGCGCTCCTTCCAGAGAACGTCGGGGGGCTATTTTATAGTCGGTTTTAGGTCAAGACGAAGCCACGGAGACGAAAACGAACGGCATCGGAGCCACGAGGAATAAAAGAGGTGGTCCCACACGGCCAAGGAATCTGGCCGCGTGGGACCATCTATTTTCTTCCTCGGACTTCCTTTTTCGCGGATCCTTGGCTTGTACGTCTTCTTATTTCCAAATATTGGGCCCCGTAAAATATTAGGTCATTTGGACGTCGTTTGGTCCCTGAAAGTCAAAAACATGGAAAAAGGGGTTTTCTGGTTCTGCAGGGTTAATTCCAAATAAATGGGGAAACTGTGAATTATCCCCTAAAATCATTATTGTCGTGGGTTTGTCACGTCAGGTGTCATGGATGACTTCGTAGGTGTGGGATTACGCGAGTCAAACATCTCTGAGCTTGGGATCGCAGGAACAAAGATCAACACAGATTTATCCAGGTTCGGCCCCTCAATGTGAGGTAAAAGACCTACTTCCTGCCTACCCTAGATTGGTATTGATATGATAATCGAGGTGTTACAATGAAGGCGATCCGATCTGGTACTCGCCGTATGAGCTAGGGTTTAAGGGCTTGACCTTCTCTGAATCCTGCGAGTCCTCTTTATATATACAAAGGCTCGTCAGGTTACAAGAGTTCTACACGAAGTCTGATTATCTTTCTTGTCTTCCAAGGCATGTTTGCACCGACCTTCTGGAGCTTTCCTTCATCGAGTCACGATTCGAAATTTGCCCATCTTTCACGTGGCCCAACAATGATAGCGCAACCTTAAGTCGCTGTTTGCTAAATTCGAATAAGTCGCGGGTTAATCATTCCCCCGACATTAGCCCCCAAGCGTGGCCTGAACTTCATAGGATTTCTTGATCTTGAATGTTTAGGCCGCGCTTTTCCTTATTTCGCAACTTATAATTGTGCTGGATTGGCCTTGACTCGCACCTGGTGGATCATCTGACTTCGGGAGCTTCTTTGTTAGAGTAGCCTGATAGCTTCAAAACTTGATGACGATCCATCTTCAAATTTTTTGATGATAATATGATGTAGCCCCCAAGGATTGAGAGGATGTAACGTGATAATCGTCTCAATCCTTCTCAGATAGTTTTGAAGGTCGTCACCTGTAACTTGATATCATGAATAAAACAGTTGTTAAGATACAAGTAATTGTAATTGGTGTTGCCGTACTATAAGCAGTACATCGACCTCTCGTTAGGCCATCTGAATCCTTAAGTGGGCACTCGCGCGACTCAGTATTTCCTAGGAACATGTGTGTTCAGGGTCGAGAGCGGCAATGATAGGCAATCAAGCTCGATTGACGCCACACCCCAGTACTTTGGCCACATAATGCGAGTAGCAATCCAACTTAAGGTAAATTTGATAATTGCCAGTAAGTTGGCTGTTTCAGGGTAACAAAGCCCCAAGAAACATAATGATATGGCCATGATAGGCTAAGCTATGATAAGCTTTGATTATGATGACACATAAGGTCGCACCTTGGTGGCAACCGAGTGTTATACATAGGGTTGGATCGCGCGTAGGTGGCGATCCATGGTGATACATGGGGTCGGTCGCGCCTAGGTGGCAGCCGGTTTCTGATACAAGGGTCGATCGCGCCTGGGTGGCGATCAGATGTTGCATAGGTCGCGCCTAGGTGGCGACCAAAGTTGAAGTTCTAGCCCTGAGTGGCTGTGATGATACTCAGCTATAAAGCTGGAAAGGATGATGCTTGGCTCTAATTAGCCTTTTCTTATGTATAGTACGGTCGCAGGTGTGCGACGTTCCAAGGGCGAGGTGCCTCGAGACGATCCTCGAAATCATGGCGTTCGCTGCTTTCTTCCCTTACATCCAGCAGATAGTACGACCCATTGTTTAGCTTCTTGCTGATGATGTAGGGTCCTTCCCATGGAGAGGACAGCTTATGCATTCCCTTGTGATCTTGTTTAAGTCGCAGTACTAGGTCGCCTTCTTGAAAGGTGCGGGTTTTGATGCGTCTGGCATGATAGCGTCGCAAGTCTTGTTGATATACCGCTGACCTTGATGCTGCCAAGTCTCTAACCTCTTCTAATGTGTCCACCGAGTCTTGCCGAGCTATCTCATTATCTGTCTCGATGTAAGCCGCAACTCTTGGTGAATCATGTATGATATCGCTGGGCATGACTGCTTCTGCTCCATAGACCATGAAATATGGTGTAAATCCTGTGGATCTGTTAGGGGTTGTTCTTAAGCTCCACAGTACTGCTGGCAATTCTTCCACCCAACATCCTGGAGATGCTTCGACCTTTTCAATAAGGCGCGGCTTAATTCCATGGAGAATTTCCTGGTTAGCTCGCTCAGCTTGTCCATTGCTCTGCGGGTGTGCTACTGACGTGAGGTCCAATCTTATCCCATTGTCTGCGCAAAATATCTGTGTAGCCCCTTCAGAGGTGTTGCTCCCATTGTCTGTAATGATACTATGGGGGTACCCAAAGCGGAATATGACCTTCTTCAAGAACTTGACTGCTGTTTCAGCCTCGCAATCTCCCACAGGTTCTGCTTCTATCCACTTTGTGAATTTGTCCACCATGACCAGGAGGTGAGTTTTTCCGTTTGAAGACCGTCTGAAGGGCCCTACCATGTCAAAACCCCATACGGCAAAAGGCCATGTGATGGGTATTGTGCGAAGTGCTTGAGCTGGCATATGATCTTGCCTAGCGTATCTTTGACATCCATCGCACACTCTGACAATTTGCTCTGCATCTGCTAATGCTGTTAACCAGAAGAATCCATGTCGGAACGCCTTTGCCACCAAAGATCTTGACGAAGCATGATGGCCACAATCGCCTGAATGAATTTCGTGCAAGATTTTTCGTCCCTCTTCTGGTGAGACACATCTTTGGAATGCTCCTGACACGCTGCGCTTGTATAATTCGTTGTTGATGATTGTATAGGCCTTTGATCGTCGTATGATTTTGCGCGCCTCAATCTCATCGTCTGGCAGCACTCCGCGACTTAAATATGCCATGTATGGCTCTGTCCATCCTGGCTGTTCATGCAGGGCTGCGACTAAAGTTGAATCGTCCTCTGGCTCTGCAATGTCAATCTCTGCTGGAGGTTTGACTGATGGATTGTGCAGTTCATCCAGGAAAACATTGGGTGGGACTGACTGTCTATTGGATCCAAGCCGAGACAGGGCATCTGCAGCTTCGTTTTGTCTCCGATCAATATGTTCAACTTGGTATCCAGTGAAATGTCCAGCAATTCTGTCCACCTCTCTTCTATATGCAGCCATATTCGCATCCTTGCTGTCCCACGTTCCAGAGACCTGCTGTGCCACCAAGTCTGAATCGCCAAAACAGCGTATGCGACTGATGTTCATCTCCTTTGCTATACGTAGACCATGAAGCAGTGCCTCGTACTCTGCCACGTTATTTGTGCAGTTGAAGTGTATCTGTAGCACATACCGCAGCTTGTCTCCCTTGGGGATGTTAGAACAACTCCAGCCCCCGAGCCTTGCAACTGTCTTGACCCATCAAAATGCATGGTCCAGTATTTGGTTTCTGCCATGCTAGGAGCGACTTGGATTTCTGTCCAATCGTTAATAAAATCTGCAAGGGCTTGCGACTTAATTGATGTGCGCGGCTCGTACTGATGTGATGTGGTCCCAACTCGATCGCCCACTTAGCGACTCTTCCAGTAGCTTCTCGATTACGGATGATATCTGCCAATGGTGCTGAACTAACCACAGTTATTGGATGTTCTTGGAAGTAGTGCTTCAGCTTGCGACTCGCCATGAACACTCCAAACACCAACTTCTGCCACTGTGGGTAACGCTGTTTGGAAGCTGTGAGGACTTCGCTCACGTAATATACTGGTCTCTGGACAGGGTATTCCTTTCCGGTTCTTGTCTCTCCACAACCATGACAGCGCTCACAGCGCGGGAATTTGCCGCTATGTATAGTAGGGCTCTTTATCCTTTGGAGCCGCCAGAACTGGAGCATTTGTCAATTGATGTTTCAAGGCTGTTAGAGCTTCGTCGGCCTCTGCATCCCAAACGAAGGTGTCTGATTTTTTCAACAGTCTGTACAAAGGTAGTGCTTTCTCTCCCAATCTTGATATAAAGCGACTCAAAGCTGCTACGCAACCGGTAAGTCGCTGCACATCTTTTATCTTTTCTGGTTTTTGGAGATCCATCACGGCCTTTATCTTGTCAGGGTTGGCCTCAATGCCTCTTTCTGATACTATGAATCCCAATAGCTTTCCTGCTGGTACTCCAAAGACGCACTTTGTGGGGTTGAGCTTCATGTTGTATTTTCTGAGATTTGTGAATGTCTCTGCCAGGTCACTAATAAGATCCTGGCCAACTTGCGACTTAACCACAATATCATCCACGTAGGCGTGAACGTTGCGACCTATTTGCTCATGTAGACAATTCTGAATGCATCTTTGGTAAGTCGCACCTGCGTTCTTCAACCCAAAGGGCATGCTGACATAACAAAAAGCTCCAAAGGGTGTGATGAAGGACGTCTTTTCTTGGTCCTCCCTCTTCATCTTGATTTGATGGTAGCCTGAATAGGCATCCAAAAAGCATAACAGCTCGCACCCAGCAGTTGAATCAATCACTTGGTCGATTCGCGGCAAAGCAAATGGATCCTTTGGACAAGCTTTGTTAAGACTGGTGTAATCAACGCACATTCGCCACGTACCGTTCTTTTTCATAACCAAGACTGGGTTTGCCACCCACTCCGGATGGTATACCTCCGTGATGAATCCTGCAGCCAGTAGCGAGCTATTTCCTCCCTATTGCCTTTCTTCTATCATCGTGGAAACGCCGTAGTGGCTGCTTCACTGGTTTAGCCGCAGGGTTCACTTTGAGGCTATGTTCTGCTAATTCTCTTGGTACCCCTGGCATATCTGACGGTTTCCATGCGAAGATGTCCTTATTTTCCTGAAGGAAAGCGACGAGAGCCTTCTCCTGCTCTTCTTCCATGTGTGCTCCAATGCTGGTTTGCTTGGATGAGTCGCCAGGAACAAGATTTATCTGCTTGGTGTCCTGGGCCGCTTTGAATTTCATTGGTGGCTCGGCAGATGGCGTGGTAACTACGCTCATGTCATTTGGGTCCACCTGCGACTTATAACCTTTTAGCTCTTCCGCGGCACAGGCAGATTCTGCGAAGGCCGCATCTCCTTTTCACATTCTATCGCTTTTTCTCTATCTCCGTACACTGTGATGACCCCTTTTGGTCCTGGTATCTTCAACTGTAGGTACACGTAGCATGGCCTGGCCATAAACTTAGCAAAAGCCTTCTTCCAAACAAGGCGTGATATGGGCTTTGGAATTTTACCACTTCGAACATAGGAACTCGCTTCTGAAGTTCTCTTCTGTCCCAAAAGTTACCCCTAGGGTTATTTTCCCCGCTGGCGTGCGGACCTTCCTGGGACAATGCCGTGAAACACGGTTGACGTGGGCTGCAGGCTGGAATCCTTGAGTCCTAGACGCTGGAACGTATCGTAGTACAAGATATTAATGCTGCTTCCTCCATCCATAAGCACTTTGGTCAGCTTGTATCCTGCTACGTACGGTGCCACAACCAGCGCCAACTTGCCAGGTTCCCGTACTTGTGGCGGGTGATCGTCGCGACTCCAGTTACTGTGTGCTCGGACCACCTTAGCCAATTGGGCGTTGCTGGTATCACGGCGTTCACCTGTTGACTCCTGCGACTCAATTTCTCTTCCCTTTTGGAGGTGTCGATAACTATTGTGTGATACTGCCCCGTTTGCCTGGGGGTTTGCTGTGCTGCCCAACATTTGCGTCATGAGCCGTACCAGGGTTTCCTTCGTGGGAATTCCCCTGTTGTGCTGGCTTTCTTCTTTCCACTTCTTGTAATAGTGCATTGTGCCTTGGTATGGTCCGCTGGCCGTCCATCACCTGTTGCATGAAGGTCGCACGGCCGATTAAAAACTTCTTGCATATTGATTGGACGGGAGCCGTATCCTCGACCCCTTCCTCGCTGGCCTCTGAATCCTCCACGCGTATTGGCGACGAGCCCTGAGTGACCATCTTCGTTTTTGCGTTTGTTTTGATTCGCGTTGTTGTGGCTTGTTTGCTGCTGCTGGGGCTTGTTGGAGTTTTTCTTTCCTTTGGCAGCAACCTCCTCTTCTTCTCCGTCTGACGCGTCTCTGGTTTTATCCGAGCCGGCATATTTGTTAGCCGCAGCCATTACCTCGCTGAGGCTCTTGACTTTATCCTTCATGCGACCCAGCTTATGAATCAGCGGCTCGAACTTGCAGTTTTTCTCCATTACCAGGACGGCTGAGCTTGGTGGTATATTATCTGAGGAGTGTATTATTTCTGCCACCCTTTTCATCCAATGGCGACTTGACTCGCCTTCCTTCTGGACACAACGCTCGAGATCTTCTATATTGCAGAGTCGTTTGCAAGTTCCTTGGAAGTTCTTAACGAAGGCATCCTTCAGTTCCTCCCAAGTATTTATAGAGTTGGGAGGCAAATTTTGCAGCCATATGTGCGCTGCACCTTCTAGCATCATGTTGAGGTACCTTGCACATATTTCCTCTGAGGCGTTCAAAATGCTCATCCCCATCTCGTAATTGTTCAGCCAGGTGGTTGGATCCATGCTGGCGTTATAGTTTGCCACCTTGCGTGGCCCTTTGAAATCTTCAGGAAAAGGTTCCGATCTGATCCTTTCAGTAAAACATGCTGGGCCCTTGAGCCGCGAGGACAGGGTTGTGGATGTGCCCGTTGGATTGTTGACTTCTGCGGGCCGCGTTTGCATCACTGGCATATTCGCCTGCGCTTCTGCGACTTGCTCCTGCTGCCTCTGTGCGACTCCTGATATGTTCTCTGGTGGCCTGCTTTGGACGCTTCTTTCTGCTGCAATCCTGTGATTGGCTGGTACGAGGGGCAGCTGTGCTTCGGCTTGCCCTATTGGCTTGTTGCAGGACTGCTGTACTTAGCATCTGAATCGCGCGCCGCGCCTCAGCATTGACCGGGTCATCGCCTGTTGGTACCATCTGAGTCAAGATATTAGCCGCAGCATACATATTATCGACAGGGTTTGGTAATGGCCCTGCGGGGTGTGAAACCTCCTTGGTTGTTGCTGGGTCTCTTGATTTGTTGGTACCCATCCTTCCGCAACTGTCTGGATTCCCGCTCCCGCGGCTGGAGTAAGCGGGATTTCCACTGTTGGTTGAGTCGCGCGCAGTTGTGTTTGCGGTCAACCTGTCGTTGAGTCGCAGCCAGCGCGGCTACTCTTGCCGCTCCTGTTGGATTCCTTGGTTTATCTGATCGAGCCTGCGGCGCTCTTCTTCCATCCTTCGAACCTCATACAGGAGCTCGGCCCTGGCGGCCTCAATTTCTGTTGCACGGAGGGCGGCGTTCGTGGCTGACACAGGGACAAGAAGTGGGTTGCTTGGGGGTGCCGATGCCTCGGCTTCTCCAGCAGTTCCTGATGCACCTGCTCCTCCGGTCGTGTAAACCGCGACTTGCGCCGTCTCTCGATCTGGTGATAATGCGATTTCTGGTGGGTAACCCCAGCAACTTTCTTCAAAGGCAGGTACAATGGACCCAAACTCTTGCGAGTCCATGCTTTCCATGGATTCTTCCCCATCATCGGCGACTTCTTCTACTGAATCGCCTTCTTGGACCGAGCTAATGGACCTGCCACCGATGAAGCCAACGAAGACGTTGATGGATCCAAACGGGATGACGTGGCCGGTCTCCAAGTAATCTGCTTCCGGCCCCCAGCTTGAATCGTCGATGAGGGGTGTGCCATTGACCGTGATGATACGGCAACAACAAGATCTTCAGCTCCTTCATGGATCCTGCGCGGAACGTGACGCTCTTGACCGCAGGCCCCACGGTGGGCGCCAACTGTCGTGGGTTTGTCACGTCAGGTGTCATAGATGACTTCGTAGGTGTGGGATTACGCGAGTCAAGCATCTCCGAGCTTGGGATCGCAGGAACAAAGATCAACACAGATTTACCCAGGTTCGGCCCCCTCAATGTGAGGTAAAAGACCTACTTCCTGCCTACCCTAGATTGGTATTGATATGATAATCGAGGTGTTACAATGGAGGCGATCCGATCTGGTACTCGCCGTATGAGCTAGGGTTTAGGGCTTGACCTTCTCTAAGTCCTGCGAGTCCTCTTTATATACACAGAGGCTCGTCAGGTTACAAGAGTTCTACACGAAGCCTGATTATCTTTCTTGTCTTCCAAGGCAAGTTTGCACCGACCTTCTGGAGCTTTCCTTTATCGAGTCACGATGCGAGATTGGCCCATCTTTCACGTGGCCCAACAATGATAGCGCAACCTTAAGTCGTTGTTTGTTAAATTTGAATAAGCCGCGGGTTAATCATTCCCCCGACAATTATAAAACATAAATATAACCCATATATGATGCAAATAAGTTGGAATATCAAGTAATAAAATGTAAAGTTCATATATGCATTTTACATGCATCAACATCCCCAAGCTTAACCAATACTCGTCCTCGAGTATGAAGGTGATAAAACTAACATGGACTTTGCATTTTAATACCATCAATGGATATCAAAGATGATTACTATTGCTAATAGAGTCAAATGATTCATTCTTCAAAGGAGTAGCAATATGCAAGATAGATTATGAAGTGATATCAAGTATTTAATGCAACGATGTTCAAAGATAATTCACAAAGTGTAACATGAAAGAAAGTACTATGGACCACATGTATGCATAATGAAAAGTAAGAACATCCTATAATGGTCATAGAGTATTCATGAAAATCTGAATATAAAAGGTGGACACTTTGGAAAGATATATAAATGAGTAGGGGTAAAGCATGAATAAGTTTCATCTAACTTCCAAACTCTTCTACTTAAGTTAATGATTACAAGGTGGTAATCCTTGGTGTCAAGCTCTCATTACCCCTATCATAGCATCTTGAATGATTAAAGTTTAAAGTGAAAGCAAATATGAGTAGTGTGCTTGACAAAGTATAGCTTGAATGTCTCATGCCCCTTGAATATAAGTACCTACACCATGGTGTTACTCAACTTGGGAAACAAAGTAAGTTCAAGTTAAATATCATTGTAAGTAATAATAGCATCATTAAGAGCATCAACTGGGGTACCTCTTGTCCCAGGATATGGAACAAGCCCATATCAAAATGACAAGACAAACAAACAAAATAAACAATATCAACACCCTTTTTATTTACCATTGGGATAGCTTTTTATTATAAGGTGTATCACTGACGGTTCACCATAGTATGTAAGTAAATTTCCACCATGAATGATGCATGGCTTAGATTAGCGCCCCAGGCGTCTCTCTAACCATTTATACAAACTCATTTAAATTTGCTTTGTCTCCACATTTATTTCACCCATGATAAGCATCCATAAACAAAAGTACATGATATCAACTAAATAAATGAAGAGCATGTTGAAAGCTTGCCATGTGACAGCACATATGAGCTAACTCTCAACCCAAGACATTTGTCAAGCCCACAACATCATAATTTTAATCACAATGGGTCATGTTTATTTAATGCAATAAAAGTAAAGTGTGCATCAAGTTCGTGAGAGCTCTATAACTAACTTTTCCCATGACAATCAACAACATAAGCATTTTCATTCAGAGGTATAGATAACACAAATATCATGATAATCATACTCGGAATAGCATAAAGCTAATAGGTAGATATGGTGGACTCACTGGAAAAACTTTGGTTGAAGGTGTTGGAAACAAGTTTTTACTTGTTGGAATTTTTGGGCTTGCAAGAGGGAGAAAGTTGACCATCTAAATGCATGCATGAGTGTCCAGAGAACTAACCAATCCATGTTAAACAAATTAAACTAACATTCAGCATCAAAACATGAATAAAAGATAGTTCTTGATAAAATACTTGCAAATTATTACTCATTAACAAGCTCATGAATCATGCAACTATATGTATCTTTTAAAATCAACTCCAACATCCCTTTTCCCAATCTAATAATAGCATCCAACATAAATCAACCCAAATTTCCAGTAGCTCTCTCATATATAAATGATAGTATGGGGGTCTCACAAAATAAAAATCAAACCAAAACAAACAAAAAGACGCTCCAAGTTTATGCGATAAAGTGTTTCGATCGAAAAACAGAAGTTAGACGTGTGCAAACCGAGAGTGTGTAGGTCCAGTGGGGTTGTCTTCACATTCCTAATCTTATGGTCTTCACCATCCTTGGATAGCTCTTCGTGCATCTCCTCTAATCCCTGTGAAAAACTTCAAAACACCGTTCTCCCATTTCTTTTCTGTGGGGTGACATTAGTAGTGATAGACAAATAGATTTCTTGCTGCATATAATCCTTGAACAAAAATTCATATGGATGTCCAGAAAGTGTTATAATGTTGTATGCCTACTCATAAACTCAATTGGATCAAAAAGATTCAAGTTAAAAGTTCAAAGCATGCATCAAACAAAATGGGACAGAATCTGTCCAGAAAAACAGCAGCAGCAAAACATATTTTTCTACCCTACTTAAACTTTGTCGAAAAAATTCCGAAACAATTCATGCATACAGAGGATGAAAAGTTGCAACTACAGTTCAAATATCAGCTCATTTGGAGTTGCAGAATAAGAATTACAAATCATACCGTGCACAGATTCGTGCAGAAATAAAATCTCCGAACGCTGTAAGCAACTTTTTCAAACCAAAATGAGTAAAACTTGGCACTTTATTAAAAATTCCAGAAACGAAACTATAAACAAAGTCTCTTGTTACAGCAAGAGGACACAAAGAAAATCACAAATAAAAACAACCGGGTTGCCTCCCGTAAAGCGCTTTCTTTATAGCCATATAGCTAGGCTTCTTACTTGATGTTTATAGAGGACGAAGCTCATGAGGGAGCTTGAACTTTGGCGTGTCTCTCTTCCTAGGGAAGTGTTCCATGCACTTATTGTGTGGAAACTGAAACTTCACATTCCCTTCTTTTGAATCAATGAGAGCACCTGTGGTACGAAGAAAAGGTCTCCCAAGAATAATTGGACTAGAGGTTTTATTCCCCATATCCATGATTAGAAAATCAACAGGCACAAAAGTCATATGTAACTCTACCATAACATCACTTACTTTTCCTAAAGCATGTTTAATGGAATCATCAGCAAGTGCAAGTTCAATAGAGCATTTTTAAAGATTTTTCAATTCAAGTATATCATATAGTTCTTTAGATAAAACAGAGACACTAGATCCTAGATCAAGTATAGCATGGTGTGTCTCTTTTCCAATGGTTACTAGGACTTTGGGAATCCAAATATCCCCAAACTTAGGTGGTATCATAGCCTCTGGTTGTACCTAGCAATCTTTTCTTTCAAGACATGATTAGCAATATAAAAACAGCTTGGTTAGAGTTGATGGAAGGATCACTTGCAAATTTTTGTAAGATAGATATTAATTCATGCAAGCTACAATTCTCTAAGTCAAACAATGGTTCCTTGACTTCACTAAGCATTTTAACTCCTCAATTTTCTTTTCCCTATTATATAGGTTAAATATTTCATAACGGTCATCAAAGACATCTTCAGGTACTTGGGCCTTTTCTAGACTTTCTTTAATTCTTACTTCCAAAAGCAGGCCATCAAGTAGATAGTGGGTATGATTGGCAGCAGTATTCATAAAAGAATCATCACATTCATTATCCAAAAAGACCTTAGAGGTTTCAGACAATCCTCTATAAAATATATCCATGAGAATCCAATCTCTAAGACCATGTTCCATTCCAAAGGCTATCCCTTTAAACCTTTCCCATGCTTTTATCAAAGGTTCATCCTCTTCTTGTTTAAAGGTGATAACTATTTGTCTAAGATTGCAAATTTTTTCAGTGGAACAAAATCTTTCAATGAATGCAGCTTTTAAATTAAACCATGTGCTAAAATTTCCAGGTGGCCATCTCAATATCCAATCTAAGGCTTTTCTACCTAGGGAGTAAGGAAAAAGCTTAATTTTAATATTAGCATGGCTCAAATTTAACATTTTACACCTTTCATTAAACTTCTTAAGATGAGGTATGGGATCTTCTTTTGGTTTCCCATAAAAACAGTATTCATAAATTGCTTTCATGATATTAGGATCTACCTCACATTTCTCAACAGGGATATTCATATCTTGAGGAAAGTTCTTAACAATAAATGGCCAGAAGGTTCTCTTTTCCATTATGCAAGTTTTTATGTATTTTTTTAATTTTTTATGCAAAACTGAAAATAAAATGACACTAAATGATGCAAACCGAAATAACAAATGCAACACAAAATGCAAAACTGAAAATAAATATGCAAACCGAACTTAAAAATGCAAGACAATGACAAAACAAGATAAATTGCTTTGAAGGTAAAGATGGATAAGATGATGCTCACGTAGGTGCAACCTCCCCAAACTTAGGTGTTAGCACAAGTTGGTGATGAAGTTGACTTGGTGAGATATCTTTGGATAAACCCGGCGCCAGAAAACAGAGCTAGTGCAGGGGACCCTTGGATAAACCTTTCAACAATGATTCCCCGGCAACGGCGCCAGAAAACAGTCTTGATACCCGATGACGTAGTTACCTGCGTCAAAAGAATATGGGTTAGGTTGAGACTCCAAGTGCAGAGTGTGTAGTAAGTGAAGACGTGTTTTCCCCACGAGGGGTGACTCGAGGGTTTAATATCGAACTCTCGGGAAATCAGTAGTGAAGATTTATCTTTCCTATCCTTCTTTTGGTTACCTACAAAACAAAGTAAATGTTTTGGTCCTCAACCTCACCTAGTGGTTGTCAAGCACAAGGTGTGAGAATGATATCAAGATAATATGCAATGCAAACAAGAAATAAATATGCAATGGTGGTAAATAAATATGCAAGGATGGTGGTAGAATGATAAATGATATTTTTGGGTTTTATATGATGAATGCAAGATGTAAAAGTGTTTTTGTATTTTCGGATTTTTAAAGGGCAGAAAATGGAAAAGTGGTAAAAGTGGTTGGAAAGGTGTTTCTTATGATTAAAAATGGACCGGGGTTCATGGTTTCACAAATGCACTCTCTCTTTAATAAAGTGGTAGACAATGGAACATAGAGTTGACATATGAGATTGCAACACAACAGTTTAATGACAAGTTATAATTATATTGGCATCACGTCCTAACATAGAGACCTTTTGGTTATTAGTCTCTCTTATACTCCACCAAGATGCGAACTAAATCATAACACCTCAGTAATTAAGATAACTCAGAGTATAGCAATAAGTATCATGACATGAAGTTAAAATAAGAACATGCTAGATCTAGTCATGGAGGAAGTGGCAATGGTCACACCCACACCTTCGGTAGCATGATATTTCTTTTTATCCCTAGTGAGGCAACAAAATAAGGTAGACATACCCAAGTGGATCGCAGAACTTTCTCTCACGTTCACTGCACTAGCCACCCCCGTTACTCCAACTAATGCACACGTTCCCCCTCACACGCTCTCATAAACATGCTTGATCATGACAAGTAAATAAGAACAGGGTACATAATATGCATCTACTTTCATAACTGAAACAAAACCATTGCAATCTCAAACGTATATTAACTCATAAAAAGATCCACCACAAAGGTATTACATAGATGACCGTAATCATGTTCAGCAGCTCATACGGTACTAATTAGTGAAGCTCAAGAGAGAGGAGAGATACATAAGTTACTTCCACAAGCCCATAGTCCAGAGGTGGACTACTCCCTCTTCATCATGGAGACGGTGGAGAAGTCGTTGGAGAACATGGAGACCACGCCGGCAGCGCCCCGCCGGAGTTTTCCCCCTCCAATCTGCAACTCCAGGTCTCTGTTTCGGTGTTTCTGTGTTTTTGCGGCGCTCCTTCCAGAGAACGTCGGGGGGCTATTTTTATAGTCGGTTTTAGGTCAAGACGAAGCCACGGAGATGAAAACGGACGGCATCGGAGCCATGAGGAATAAAATAGGTGGTCCCACACAGCCAAGGAATCTGGCCGCGTGGGACCATCTATTTTCTTCCTCGGACTTCCTTTTTCGCGGATCCTTGGCTCGTACGTCTTCTTATTTCCAAATATTGGGCCCCGGAAAATATTAGGTCATTTGGACGTCGTTTGGTCCCTGAAAGTCAAAAACATGGAAAAAAGGGTTTTCTGGTTCTGCAGGGTTAATTCCAAATAAATAGGGAAACTGTGAATTATCCCCTAAAATCATTATAAAACATAAATATAACCCATATATGATGCAAATAAGTTGGAATATCAAGTAATAAAATGTAAAGTTCATGTATGCATTTTACATGCATCATGGATACTGATCATCAATCTCAGTGACCATTCCAAATGTTCATGATCTGTCAACACGCACCCACAGTTCATTCTCTATGGGAGAGATCATAGCATACACTGGACTATGATGAAAATATCCGCACAAAACTTGATAATCCAAATTATCCTTTTGTTTGCGGAATCTCCGGGTTATATCTCTAACGGTTATTGTAGCATATAGAGCTAAAAGGTTTGAAATAAGGAGTATCCTCAAGCTACGGTATAAAACTATGAAGTTTGGACCCACCTTTTAAGTTTCTCAATCATAGGGATGCACCTAAGTTTAAAAGGTTTATCAAAACAGGTTATTATCTACAAAGGTTTTGCAAAACATAAAGGCTTTGTTCATAATAAAATATGGGTTCAAGTTTTAATAAAATAAAACTACCAGAACTCCCACTCAAGACGAGTATCCCTCGCATCGTCTTAGTGATTACACAACCCCCATTCATTACACTACCCCATCGATCAGGCAGATAGCATAACTTCAAAGGTAGACATCGTATATCGATCACATCACCGCATGTGACTCGTGCTTAACCTTTCGGTACTTGTGTTCCGAGGCCATGTTTGTACATGCTAGGCTCGCCATAACACCCTCTGACGTATTTGCGCGTGCAACGTGGCTTACACCCACTGTATGCGAATGAAGAGACGAGTATACCCGCACTGCGGTGTACCCCGTAACGTAGAACTTTATTGGTGGTGCACGAAAGAGGGAGAACACTATTATCAGAATTTTGGGAGGGATCATCTTATATAACTACCGCTGTGTAACTAATATATAGACATATATATACATACACAATATAAGATGCTCACAATTTACATAACATCTAAAATGAAATGTAATGCGACATGATATGGTCTCCTCCGCGCCGATGGTCTCCTTCGCGCCGACAGCTTATAAACGATTTAATAAACCTACCTTGACCATATCATATTGCCCCTGCAAAATAAAGTTAGACGTTTTCTACTTTATCTTTTGCATGTTTTACGTGGCTGCTAGGGCTTCCGCACAAGAACCGTTTCTTACATACGAAAACAAGCACAACAGCGATAAGACAATTGTCTCTATTACACCCCTTTCGGGGCCCTCCATTGTAAATGCAATATCAACTATTGTAGGAGATACACACACCCGCCAGCCACATATACGGTACAAGCTGTATGTCAAGTGTGGAACCAGTCTCGCGTAAGAGTACGCGTAAAGTCGGTCCGGGCCGCTTCATCCGACAATGCCGCGATATAAACAAGTACACGCGAGAGGGTAACAAATGTAGAATCAATGCCCACATTCAACATGTGTTCTAACCGTACAGATATATGTACGCATAGATCGGCTCTGATACCACTGAAGGGGATCGTAGACAGAAAACAAAAAAATTCCTACCGACGATAACCTTAAACTAGCCAAGAACTATACTATGCAGATATACTAATACGGAGGAGATCATAATACATACCCTTGTAGATCGGAAGCGGGATTACATTCCCGCACAAACGTTGTCGGTGGAGACGATGGCGCCGACCTCAGGGTCGTGTAGTGGAAGAAGACAGCTCCCAGCACCAAACAATGGTGCCTCGCGGTTCCACACACGTACGGTGTGGATGACAACCTCCGGACTCTAGATCCAGTAGAGCAGCGGAAGTGGAAGAGTGGATCTAGCAGCACGGCGGTGTGCGTATAGTGGAGAAACTTCCCTCCCTGTACGCAGCTCCGAAAATGGATCTACGCTCAAGGTAGGAGAGAAGAAAGAGAAGAATTGGTGTCTTTTCAAAGGCATGGGGCACTCCTATATAAAGGAGAAGGAGGGAGACCATCTCCCTTGGTTAGGCCATGTGGGACTAAACCCCACATGGCCACCCGCCGGCCAAGGGAGCCGCCGGCCACCTTGGTGGGCCCCATTCGGCCCACCTAGGGCGGCTGGCCCTCCTCTCCCTTTTTTTCCTTTTTCCTTTTAGGATTTTTTCCTAATGGGCCTCTAAGGCCCATTTAGGTTTAATGCCTTTAAAAAATTCAAAATTAATTAAATAAAAAAATATTTAGTCATTAATAACATTTATCAATATTAAATACATATTATTTAATTCATTCAGACTCCGAAACATCTTTCGTTGCCCTCCGATCTTCATCGGACATGTCCGGAACACTTCCGGAGTCTTCGGTTTCTTTTCTCTCTTAAATCCAATCTAATCGTCATCCACCTTTAAGTGTGTTACCCTACGGTTCGGGATCACCCCAGACATGATCGAGACACGTTCTCCGATCAATGACTAACAGCGGGATCTGGATACCCATGATAGCCCATGTGCGTCCACGAATGTCTTTCAATCGTTCGAACCTTTTAGACGTCCAGTTCCATCCTCTTGCCTAGCAATACTTAGATTGTCCGAGCGTCGTTCTCCGGTATCACGTTTACCGAGCATGACCTCGTCATCAACAAATCTATCTTTACTCATCTGTGATATTACATCCCTGTGACCTAGTCACATGCTTGCAAGCTCATTGATGTAATCTCACCGAGTGGGCCCAGAGTATCTATCCTGCTATGTGGATTGGCAATTCCCGCTCTTGATCACTCGCTTCTACTGCTTCCTTCCGATACCCGAAAGTGTCACCTTTATTGTCACGTTATATAAGACATGTCGTTTGATGCGATCAGCCGCACCTTCCAGACGCAGAGATTTGATATGATCTCACGGTCGAAGGTATGAACACTACGTTTCTATATTTTGGGTATGTCCATCAAATCATTCACCTAATGATATGACTCCGTTGTCAACCGACGTAATTGTCCATGATCAGGAAACCTCGATCATCTGTTGCCCAACGAACTAGTTAAATAGAGGCTACTAGGGACCTGGTTGTTTACATACCACACGTGTATTAATGTTTCCGCTTAATACAGTTATAGCACGGTATAAAACTTATTATGAACAATTGAGATATGACAAATAAAATCACTTTATTAATTGCCTCTAGGGCATATCTCCTTCACCTTCGACGTACCACGAGAAGGCACGTCCAAGGAGGAGTTGCGACCCATCAGGATTCAGGTATTAGAGGAAGCAACGGGAATCACGAAAAAAGGATCAGTGTCCGTTACACAAGACGTGTTCTGGATGCCAATAACGGACAAGAAGGTGGACCCCCAGATAGCTGAAATACAGGCCGTCAAGGCCGAACTCCGCGATGAGGCGCAAAAAATTGGCTTGGAACGCAAGAGACTCCAAGAGGAAAATCAGCGACTTCAGCAAGAACGACAGCGGCTCTCGCAGTACGCCACTCGTGAGGAAGTCCGGGCAACATCCAGTCGTATTTCTCCCAAAGATAGCGGCACACTATCATTGCCAAGGACTGAAAAAATTTCAATGCCAGCTGAACATCAAGATAACCCAGAAAGCAACATGCACGCTGCGATCAGGATACAGTCAAAGATGATGCTGTAGACAACACACAAGCCGACAAGGAAGCACGATACACTATCGAATTAATAAACACGACCGTCTTACAACAGGCAAATTTGTATGGGATCACGCCTAGCGAGCCGCTTGCCGGGGTAACGTGGAGTTCAGCAGAACGCCCCGTGGAGAAAATAGTCAACCAGTTGGTGGATCTTCAGATCACGGCGAGTAAAGAACCTCACACGTCGGGCAACAAGTCAACACCTGACGCGACTCAACAGGCTAACGTCCTGCCTAAGTCGCAAGCAGCGTCCCCTACATCTGCAAGGACCCACTCGCTACTGAAAGGGCCTGCGTGCTTTGGGGACAAGATAAGGCTTGCACGATTTCCCCAAACTTCGAGGTGTCGCGCAGGGTTACCTGCTACCGCGCGGGTCAAGATCCTATCTCATGGATAAATAATTACGAAATAAGCATGACCAAGATGGATGTGACTGAAGAAGTATGCGCCAAATATTTGCACATAGCATTGGAAGAAGATGGCAGGTCCTGGCTACGCAACCTACCGGCAAAATCTATGAATACCTGGGGAGAGTTGAAGGACCGATTTATCAAGAACTTTTAGAACCAGCGACTCCATACTGTGGAGGATTTGGAGAATGTGTTCAAGGGGTTAATGAAACAAGCCGCGATTGGATAAAATGAGTCACAGACATCATCGCCTCCTCCCAAGGGATATCGGTTTACTCCGCTATACAGACAATGAAGCAGAACTGCAGATTCGAGCCATTGGTGCACAAGTTAGGTCGCGCCGAAGATAAGATTGATAGCTTTGACAAACTTCTAGCCATAGCAAGCAAATATGCTAGCACGGAGGAAATAAGGGGTGACCCACCACGTGCCCCAGAGAGAAAAGGAAAAGCGCAGCTGGTAAGAAGCCATGAGATTCAGCCAAGAAAACAACTAGAAGATAGAACGCCTCGCCAGCACGGCATTGAGCAAGCCTTCCAAAACCCATGCGACTTACATCGCAGAAAGGATGGAAGGCCAGCAGGGCACACCAAGGCTGAATGTCATTATTACCGGTGTTGGAGAGAAGGAAATTTAGAGGAAGAGGCGCGCCACAAACAAACACGATCCAGCAAGGAGGAGTCGGGTCACACTCAGGAGACGCGCACCTCCTTCAGAAGACAGCTGGGACAATTTCACACCGTGACAGTGCGAACAAAGAGCAGAACTCAGCCTAGGAACATCAGGAAGGAAGGACAAGTACCGGAGTCACAACAGCGACTCCACTGGGCAAATAGACCCGTCATATGGAGCCACGACGACCACCCTCCAGAAGTAAAAGATCCGGGACAGCTCGCCCTCGTGTCTGATGTCTACGCACGCTTCTATTCTTGTAGACAGTGTTGGGCCTCCAAGTGCAGAGGTTTGTAGGACAGCATCAAATTTCCCTTAAGTGAGTAACCCAAAGTTTATCGAACTCAGGGAGGTAGAGATCAAAGATATCCCTTTCAAGCAACTCTGCAATTAAGATACAAGAAGTCTCTTGTGTCCCCAACACACCCAATACACTTGTCAGGTGTATAGGTGCAATTGTTCGGCGAAGAAATAGTAAAATGCAGGTGATATGGATATTAACAAGTTGTAATTGCAATTTGTAGTAAAGATGGCAGCGAGCAAACATGCAGCAGAACTGAGAGTAAACGGTGTTTCAATGCTTGGAAACAAGGCCTAGGAATCATACTTTCACTAGTGGTCACTCTCTCAACAATAATAATATAACTGAACACATATAAATACTTCCTATTCAATATGCAACTTAGATGCTACTCGGAACTATTCTCATGTTGGATAACGAACACCATTACTGCAGTGTAGGGCTATAAAAGCACACCTTAAAGTTCGTCATTCCATATCTAGGGCACCCCACGCTATCACTATGAGCATCCAGGATAGTACTAAACAAACACCACAATTTTATAGAGACATCCAACACAAGAACAATTCATGGTAAGTATCCCTCTAATCTTTAATCCTAAGAGTCACACACGCCACCCGCACTGTCACCATGGTTTTATGTTGTCACATGACTCCGGAGATTATAATGATAAAACCAATTGAGTAGCGGATCCATAACATAATGAAGGGGAAACATCTATGAATTCAACTAGATTACAATGCTCATGATCACATAAAGATCACACCATGGGAGAGAGAGATAAATCACATAGCTACCGGCATGAGCCCTCAGCCTCGATGAAGGACTACTCCCGGCGCATCATGGGAAGCAGCAATGGCGATGAAGATGGCTCCGGGGGCACTTCCCCATACCGACAGGGTACCGGAACAGAGACTTCTGTCCCCCTAATTAGGGTTTCGGATGGCGACGGAGCCTGGAGTCGTTTTTGGGAAAATCCTTCGGGGTCGCGAGTTTTAGGTCAGGAGGGTTTTTATAGTCAAAGAGGCGACGCGAGGCGGTGCACGAGTAAACGACACCCTACCTCGGCGCCTCCCCCTCTCCGTCGCGCCCAGGTAGGTTATGGGGGCTGTGGACCTCCCCCGGACTTGTCCTTCTGGCTCACGGAGTCTTCTGGCGAAATAGAATTTCTGTAATTTTTTGGGATTTTTCTGAGCACTTTGGTTTTTGGTTTTGGACCTTTTCTACAATGCACAGACATAATAAACAGAAATTGGCACTGTGGCATCTTGTTAATAGGTTATTTCCAGAAAATGCATAAAAATGATATGAAGTGTATATAAAACATGTAGCAATTGGTACAAAACATGCATGGAACATCAAAAATTATAGATACGTTTGAGACGTATCAGCATCCCCAAGCTTAGTTCATACTCGTCCTCAAGTAGGTAAACGATAACAAAAGATAATTTTTGAAGTGACATGCTACCAAGATAATCTTGATCAAATAGTAATGTATAGCATGTGAACTGAGATTAAATCATTCAAAGCAAATGTCTATAATTGATATCAAACAAAAGATAATAAAGCAAGATAGTTAAACAAGTTAAAACTTTTCATGAATGATGCTTCAAAGACATGAAACCGTACAAGGTTTATTATAGATGTTTTAAGTATTCAGTGTAGGAGTTCTATCCTTCAATCCAAGCATCAAGTAATTTTTCACAACATAGAAAGGATCCAGTCAAGTAAAAATAAACATGAACGTCATGAATCAGCTGTTTCGAAGTCTACTCAACCAGTGAGCATAAGCATTTGGTATTTGCACCAGGATGTTATGGCAAATAGAATAATAATGGGGTTTGGAAGGCCAATGGAAGAAAGTCTCACGAAGCTAAAAAGTGATCATTAGACAAGAGGAAGTCTTATAATCGAAGCTATGCAAGGAGTAGTGATTGTCATGCAACGGATGCACATAGAGCTATAAGTGTATGAAAGCTCTCCAATAAAACTAGTGGGGGTGCATCCAACTCGGTTGCTCATGAAGACCTAGAGCACTTTTGAGGAGGCTCATCACTGGAATATACAACCCAAGTTCTACAATGAAAATTCCCCACATAGTTATACTAATGAAACATGAGAACTCTCTCAAATGGAGCATAGGTGCTAATCATGAGCACAAAATATGATAACTATGAAACTGTAGGTGCTAAACATTAGCACAAGTGTGAACAATGGATAGTAGTGTTGCCCCCCCTCTTTCTTTTTTTCTTTTTTTTCTTTTTATGTTTCTCTTTTCAATGGCCTCTACGGCTCTTTTCACTTTTCATGTAGGGACAACACTCTAAAATGACAACACAATTTTTGTATAAAAATAACTCATAATAAAAGAACATGATGTATAAAACTGTATGCCTCTGCCTGTGTAGCAGGATGTGCAATGATCTAGCGTAACATGGGTAAAACCACACATCAGCTGTATAGAATCATGCAAAGCAATAAATAAATGATGAATGACAACAAGTCATGTAATGTATTATGGAAGTTGCATGACAATATATATCAGAACGGCTATGCAAATGTTGTGGTAGGTAGGTATGGTGGCTGTTTTGAGGAAGATGTACGGGCTTATGTGTTTGAGACAATATATATCAGAACTACTCCCGGCGCATCATGGGAAGTAGCAATGGCAATGAAGATGGCTCCGGGGGCACTTCCCCGTCCCGGCAGGGTACCGGAACAGAGACTTATGTCCCCGAATTAGGGTTTCGGATGGCGGCGGAGCTCAGAGTTGTATTTGGGAAAATCCTTCGGGGTCGCGAGTTTTAGGTCTGGAGGGTTTTTATAGGCGAAGAGGCGACGCGAGGCGGTGCACGAGTAAACGACACCCTACCTCGGCGCCTCCCCCTCTCCACCGCGCCCAGGTAGGTTATGGGGGTTGTGGGCCTCCCCCGGACTTGTTCTTCTGGCTCACAGAGTCTTCTGGCGAAATAGAATTTCTGTAATTTTCCAGGATTTTTCTGAGCATTTGGTTTTGGAACTTTTCTACAATATACAGACATAATAAACATAAACTGGCACTGTGGCATCTTGTCAATAGGTTAGTTCCAGAAAATGCATAAAAATGATATGAAGTGTAGATAAACATGTAGCAATTGGTATAAAACATGCATGGAACATCAAAAATTATTGATACGTTTGAGACGTATCATGGTCGCGCCACAAGTCGCGGGATAAAAGATGAGGAAGGTATTGACGGATGGAGGGAGTAGGATAAATATCCTTTACTATGAAACTTTTCGAAGAATGAATATGCCAGACTACCTGTTCCA
The DNA here is from genome assembly GCA_947311845.1 of Poa pratensis. Taxonomy (NCBI): domain Eukaryota; kingdom Viridiplantae; phylum Streptophyta; class Magnoliopsida; order Poales; family Poaceae; genus Poa; species Poa pratensis. The sequence goes on along the minus strand of CAMZMU010000050.1, from coordinate 19,934,057 downwards.
ACCGACAAGAACAACTATTCATGGCATAGTACCAGGATTGTTGAGTCGCCCAGTGGGACGAGATGCATACATAAAATGGAGACAGACCACGCCCTATTTGGAAGAGATGCATACGTAAAATTCACGGCAAGGCCCTGCTATGTATATCTACAGCTAAAGTTACCCGGCCCAAACGGGGTAATCACAGTACATGTAGACAGATATAAGGATCTGGAGTGCGAAGAAGGAGAGTCGATGCTAGCAGAAGCGGCCTGCATCGCAGGATCCTCCCATAGTTTTAAGCCGCCGACAAACCTTCGAAGCCCTAAACGAGTCGCAGTTGAGTCGCAACACGGCCAAGCCGTGAAATCAGCAAGGAAAGGAGTGAACTTCGTCTATGAGCATTCACATCAAGAAGACGCAGAGGCAAACATCGCGTTAGTACAAAAGAAAAACAGGGAGTGGCGTATGTGCATGTTGCCGACTACAGTCAACAACAATGGCCGGGAAGGACAGTTATTCATACAAGCTAACATTAAAGCAAGAGAGTCGCGCGAGCCATCATCCGGCATGACTACAAATTCTAAAGACTCAGCAGGCTGTCACAACAAGAAAAAAGAAATAGAGCTATCATGCTCGCATTGAGTCGCTCATAGCAACTCGATTATGAACCGCCTAGGGTTCGGCTTCAATTCAAAGCTGTCGGAGAACTGGTCCCAAGGAACTATGGGAGTGTCTCACTGATGCCAGGAATCGAGTAAGGGGCTGAACACGTAATCAAACAATCCTCAACTACCTCGGCGACGCTGCTCGTCGAGCTCGGTGTGGGACATCACGGCAGAGAAGAAACACCGGAGCTTACCCAGGTTCAGGCCCACCGCGAGGTGTAAAGACCCTACGTCCTGCTATGTTGTATTGCACTGCTTGTGGAGGTTACAGTACAATGAGCTCGCCGAGGGCTCAGTTATGGCTATGGTGGACTATGGTGGAAGGAGCTTCGTCTTGCTCCACTACCGAGTGAACGAAGGGAATGCTATGAGTTCTTGGGGCTCGAATGGCGGAATCCGGAATCCCCTTCCTTGGTCGTACACTGCCTCCTTATATAACAGTCTCGGTCCTCTTCCCTGAAAGCACAAGGCGGGAAGGGATACCACATGGCGGCGAAAGTGGAGCGCAGTGCACGGCGTCGGGGCTGTCCATGGACGCGGTCCATGGCAGAGAGCACGTCTCCCTGGCAGAAAAAGCCACCGTCCATCCAGGACGATGGGCTGGCGCTGCAGAGGTCTGTGGGGTGCCCCACGGTGACGTCGGCTTGGAGCGTAGCGGCCGCCGGTCCCCTTATCACCAAAATAGCAATACTGGGAGTCCGCTTTGCTTGCCACAGCTTTGTTGACCACCTTTAATCACCAAAGAGGAAACTGCGGCGTCGTCGTCACCGCGCGCAGGCACGCGCGTCACTCTGCGGTGGGCGTAGAGGCCATGTGCGCTCTGCAGCGGGTGCAGAGCTTGCTTCCACTTGAAGGAACCCCGCGAGGGTTGGGAGCCTCGCCGAGGTTCTGAAGTACTTGACGCCTCGCGAGGGTAGCCTCGCGAGGGAGGCGCAGACGTGCGCCAGGACTTAGCGGTATTCCAGCCAAGGGAGGCCCTCTCGAGGAAAAGATCCCTCGCGAGGCTCGCCAGGCTGAACGCCTGGTCCTTAGCAGAAAAGCTCAGTAGAGTGAAGAAGCCCTCGCGAGGGAAAAGTCCCTCGCGAGGCTCGCCAGGCTGAAATGCCTGGTCCTTTGCAGAACCTCTGCAGAGTGTCGAGGGATGTGGCAGGCCAGCCCATGGTACCCTGGTTTCCACTGGGCCGACAAAAGCAACATCGGCTCATGTACATGAAGTATGATATGTATCAAGTATATATGACCAGCGGGGAACAGAAAACTCGCATAAAGGGTCTACATCGCCTCACTAAGTTATCAACGCTACCTAGATGCGTTCGTCTCACCAAGTTTTTCTATCAAATTACATGATTATGAAATAAAGCCGGCACCCTTGGTATCCAAGGGCTTGTCGTTTCGCCTCAAGCCTATTCCCTTGAATTAGCCAAACAAGTGGCACTTATCTTGGTTATACTCAACCTTAAGTCAGATGCAACTTGCATTATGTGACCAAAGTACCAGCGTGTGGCGTCAATCGAGTCTGAATGCCTATCATGGACGTTCTTAACCCTAAACACACATTTTGCTAGGGAAATACTGAGTCGCGCAAGAGCCGGCTTAATGGATATGAGATAAATCAGAAAAGACCTGCTTATAGGTCGCACCACTGTACTGCCTATAGTGCTAAATAATAACATCGTCTGCAACGATTAACAGACCAAAATAAATATTGTTTCATTGTTTTTTATCACCTTTTGATGACTTCAGGGGCGTGCTAACAGAAGGTTTCCCGACTTGAGTCGGAGTTGTAATAGCTGACGTTCGTATCAGAGGCACAGCTCCGGATGCAACAGGTGATGCACCACCAGAACTCGCAGAACGGCCTGGATTTGGAGAAGTCCCAGCTTTAGCAGACTTGGTCTTCCTCTCAATGACACTGCCGTCAAGTCGGTATTTGAAAAAATAACTGCCCAAGTCAAGACCATGTACAAGTTTGGTGGCATAGCCGCGCATGCCCCTCCAGATATCTGAGTACTCCACCAGTGAGAGCTCAGTGCCATCAGCGCGAGTCGCCTCCCTGCCTTGCGCAATCCGCTCAATATTAATGTCTAGATGGTACGCTCGAGACAAAGTAAGAACATGGGCAGCACCGGCGCGGGCATCAGAGCCTTTCCAGCCAGAAAAATACTGAGGAGCTTTAAGGAGTTTGCTCAGCCAATATTCACAAGTTGCTGGATGGTTATCTGATGGAGAAAATTTTGTTACCAATTACCTGGTTGCTTCAAGTATGCGTCGGTTAAAATTCCTGATATACTCCAGTTGGTCCTTTATATTGGCAAGACAGAGGGGAGCGTTTTGACCTGCGACAGTCGGGAAAGCCCATATCAGCAAGGAGCAAAGTAAAAAAAATGGAAGCACACAGTAGCAGAAGGTGTTTGGTCAATACTCACGAACCAGTTCTTGAGTCATTAACCTCACAAAAGATCCCGCAAGTTCGGAGGCCTTGATAAGATTCTTTATTTTCTCATCACGAGAAGCTAATTCCGTTGCATGCTGCTCCTTCATTTGGTTCAACATCAACGATTTTTGTTCAAGACCCTCCTTCATGGATTTGATGATATTTTCTTTATCCGTCAGTCACGATGCGGAATCAGTCTCCAATTCTTCATATTGTTCTTCACAGGAGTTCAGTTGCCACTCAAGTTTTGAATTCTCCTTTCGTAATACTTCTAGTTCAATAGATTGATTCTTGATGACACCATCACGACCAGCAAGCAGCTTCTCCAATGCCTTCAGTTCACTAGGCGACTCATTTGATGCCACCACGGGTGCTTTCTTTATGGAACCAACAGATTGGAGCTCCAGCTGCGGATTGGAAACACAGTAAAGACATTAGTGAATATATAACACAAGATTATTAGCTCAACGAGGGAGCGTTATTGGCAAATATAAAGATTCCAAACCTCGTTTCTTCGAAACAAGCTTTTTAATCTTGGGGGTTGTATTCGTATGCGTATCAATAGCACAGAAAGTCAAAAAGAAATACCTAATGGGAAGTATGAAGCGGCTGCATCAAGCCTCGCAAAATGGCAGCGTGCTTCTCCCCAGCATTTAAGATAGCCCCTTCGAGAGATTTGGAGTCGCCAGATTGAAAAGGTAAAGACATCGGAACTTCGGGCTCTCGCGGCTTCACAGGGGCAGCATTGGGAGTGCCCTCCTCCAAAACAGGATGAGGAGGTGCCATACCAGGAGTATCATCAGTAGTCCCAGTCTTTTCAATAGTGACGTATCCCTCATCCATGGGTGGCTCAGGAGAAGGGACTAGAGTCGCCAGATTCGTGTCTCTGTCAATCACAGATCTACAAAGAAACAACAAATAAACAAAGCATTCCTTCGCAGAGTCACATGATGAACAAGGAAAAAGATCTCACCCTGGAGCAGTATGGATGTTCTTCAAGTAGGACTCCAACTTACGCTTTCCTAAAGGGAGACACTTTCCTTGTAACCTGGCGAGCCTCCGTGTATATAAGGAGAGCTCGCGGGGCATAGAACCCTAAGCTCTCAAGCTCCAAACCCTAGAACTCAAGGCAATTCGATACATCTGATCGCAACCCTTGTAACACCATATTCATATCAATTCCGATCTAGGATAGGCAGGAAGTAGGTCTTTTACCTCACATTGAGGGGGCCGAACCTGGGTAAATCTGTGTTGATCTTTGTTCCTGCGATCCCAAGCTCGGAGATGCTTGACTCGCGTAATCCCACACCTACGAAGTCATCACTATGACATCTGCCGAGATTAACCCACGACACAACCTTCTGTATTTCTCCTGCCATTTATCAAGATCATACTTGCAAGACGTTCTTCCCATCAAGCTATCAGTAACAATTTCTTTGAAACCCTCCCTTTCCTCCCAGCAAATTTCGTATCTAAACAAACCACTATGAGGAGGTAGGGGCCCACAAGTCAACAGCAAAGGTACATGATTAGAAACATCTCTGCTCATACTTGTCACTGTGGCCAAGGGGAAGGCAAGATCCCACTCTGTAGAAACTAGAATCCTATCTAGTTTTTCAAAAGTAGGCTCAGCCAAGTTATTAGCCCATGTATATTTTCTACCAATAAGTTTCAGAGGTATTAGCACTGAGGTACAAATAGTTGTACGGCCGGAGCAGTTTCATACAACTAGTTGTCAAAGTGAACAAACACATACAAAAACTTGTCTTGCCAATTCAAACAGGTACAAGTGTGCTGTGGAGACGACATGTGGCTGCCACGGTGGAAAAGAGTGGCGTGTACATTTTGCAGAAACCCCCTCCAACTTTCTGAATCATCATGAACAGGTACATAACGATAAATCCTTCACTCGCCGTCGCGTTGACTCACTCGTTAGCTCCTTCTCCCCTGTCGGTACCCGCAATCCGGGCGCCGTCGTCGTTCCCACCAAAATTCGGGCGGCGCAGGGCGGCGGCGCGCGCGTCGGCGAGCGTGGCGTGCAGGAGCGGAGCGCGGCGAGCGGGAGGGCGAGGACCGTGGGGCTGAGGCCGGCCCGGAGCGGCGGCTCCCAGAAGGCGACGAGCGCGCGTTGCGTCTCCCAGACCGGGACGAAGCAGAGCAGCGCCGTGGCCAGCCCTGGGTGCGCCATCGTGATGTAGAGCGCTGGGCGGGCGTTCGGCTCCAGGGAGAGGCCCTCGGCGTCTGCATTTTTGCCCGGCGCGGTCAGCTTGGCTAACGACGCTGTCGACATGCTCCGCAAGATCGTCCGCTAGTACATGGGTTGAAGATCCCTCAGCGTTCAACATGCTCCGCTGCAGCCTCCGCTGGTATAGTAATTTAGTTGAAGCAGTGGTAGGCATTGTACAACTGGATGTAGGTTGCATTTTGGGCATGGTAGTAGTTAACTGAACAAGATAATGATGATGATGATGGGCAGAATTAGGCTATGTAATCTTTGTAACCCGATGTTATGAATCAATGAAAGGAATATGTTGGGAGAAAATACAATGTGTTCAGTTTTCCTGTTACTTGTTGTGAATGTGGTGAGCTAATTCAGTTATGTTGTGAGCATATGTACCTGAATTTTGCCACTGAATTTGAACTGAATTTTGCCACAGCTGTTAACATTTGAACTGAATTTTGACAGCATCTTGTCTACATTTTGGTGAATTTTGATAGTAAATCATTTAACATTGCAGGAGAAAACAATGTGTTCAGTTGACAACTAATTAAATAACATGATTCAGTTTAGATAGTTCACATATGAACTTAAATGTGGCAGTAAAGCAGAAAACAAATTTGGTTTGAACTAAAACAAGCCAAATCCTAAAGTAGATGATCTAAGAAGCTGCTGGTGCATCCTGTGTTGTCTCTAATTCATCTGGAGCTGCTTCATTGAGGTCAGGCACATTTACTTGTGGATTCTGTTGCTGCTGCTACTGTCGTTGGTTAGGACCAAACAACATATGGTAAGCACTACCCGGTCCAGTACTGTATGAATTTCTTGGTCTTGTTGTTGTATTTGCAGGCTAAGAGCTGCTAGCTTCTGTACTCATTTTGTTCCTTCTACCTCTGCCTCTGCTAGTGGCTGGTTGCTGTGGTTCTTCTCCTTCCACTTCTGAGGTGCTGGTTCTTCCCCTTCCCCTACCCGATGTGGCTCTTCCTCTTGCCATTGCAGTAGTAACCCGAGGTTGTGGCAGAGCATTTCTTGCAGCAGCTACGAATGCACTCTCCTCAGGCAGAGGACCATTTTCCCTGGATTGTGGTACGTGTGCTCTCTCCTGCAAATATAATTCCAGTAAAAGAAGGCTAGTAAATTATGCAAGCTTGTGTAAATTCTGTAATGTGTTGTGAAGTAGTTCTAGGCTAGGATCAGTACCTCCTCACCCATCCTGTACACCATACTCTGTACTTGTAGGCTAGGATCCATTGCAGGGTTAGTACGCTGGGGAATAATGTGCTGTGAAGAACAAAAAGTTTAATGAATTAGCTAAATTGTGGCAAGGTGATCACATACACAAGTTCCAGTTATTTGAATAATTACCTCTAAAATTGAAGGGTTATCTCTGTCCCCATTTTCATCTTCAACTATTGCAGTACCATTGTTCTGTTCTAGCATGTATTTAGCATGCCCTTTTTTGTTGTGGCCTGCCTTCTTGCAAACTGAGCAGTGCATTGCTAGACCTGCCCTTGTAATGGATTTTGCCCCCATTTTTCTCTACTTCTTCTGGAGTTTTCCTCCTGTTCTTCTTAGGTCTGCCCAGTACTTTCGTAAACAATGGAGGATGCACAAGAACAACATTTTGGATTGTCAAACCAGTCAGTTGTCAAATCCTCAATCCACAAAAGTGAAAATGTATCTCTGCTGTAGTTGTCAAACCAGTCAGTTGTACTGCTTGCATACTCAACATCGCCTCTCAGCCCGACAAAATATCCATTGTGAGTTATTTGGATTGTGAACTTGTCAGAATCAATCATCACCTACATTGCACATAAATTCAGTTAACAAATGCATCTTCAGGTCACAAGCATAATTGAAAAAATTCAGTTAAGCCTAAAATGATTTCTAGCACATATGAAGTGAAAATTTTGAACATAAACAACTCATACTAACAGCAGAGAACTAACAATTCATAATCACACTCCATAGTTGCACAAAATCATCCTAAAAATTCAACCTTTACTTTCATCCAGTGCTAAAATAGCCGAAACAGGGCATGCTCCAAATCGGTCCGCATTACGTTAAAAACCTGATTACAACCATACCTACCACTAATCTACAAACGAAATTAATTTGCAAAGACAGATTCGGTGATAATTGTACTGTACTAGCCGCGGGCGACGAACACACGAACTGCCAGATCGAAACGGATGAACATCACGAAATCGAGCACGGATTCATGCGTCAACTCTTCACACAGCACTAACATGGAGATTCCGATAGTTTTTCAACCCAATCCACCACCAATCGCCGCCACGGCGGAGACGAACATCGCAGCGGCCAGAAACAGTGCAGGGAAGAGAACAGGGATGGGACGGCCACGAAAAACGCATCGTAAACAGGCGCCTCCATGTCGTATCTGCGGTAGACGGGATCGTCCGCCATGATCGCTGCGGATGGCGGCGCCGCGGCGTCGGTGGCGCAGCGGCGACGGCGCTGACGAACAAGGAAGGAAGCGTGCAAATCGTCAATCAGTTTGCAACAGCCTTATAAGCTCGCGGGGACTAATCTGTAAATATAAAAGAAAACGGGAACCTGTAATTAAATTTGGGTATCTCAACGTTGCTTTGGACCGATTCGTGTAAGCAGATCTTTCCGAGGGGTTTTTCGTAATATTACTAATCTGACGTGTGTGCCAACGTGGTCGATTCGGACTCTTTTGTATGATTTTGCACAGCTCGGTTAAGTTCTTGTATGAGTTTGTTCAAGTATTTGTATGAAACTGCTCCTTCCGTGCAACTATTTGTACCTCCAGTGCTAATACCTCTAAGTTTCAACTCTTTTAATCCACTCATGTCTATGATGGAATTAAAGAGATGGCTCCATTTGGTAAGAACACATGGTTTATTTTTTTCACTAGTCTTTCGGATTATATTAAAATCACCACCGATCACACATGCTCCATTACATCTGCCACACAGCCCAGCTAATTCAGTTAGGAAATCCTCCTTCTTATCATTCTGGGCAGGGCCATAGACAGTTATCAGGTGCCACTTTAATTTGGAATTTTATCCACAAGCAGCATCCTAATAAAGTGAGGAATCGGAGGAAGGAGTGAGGGAGGTGGAGGGGAATCCTGGCCGCCAGCGAAGGCGAGGAGGGAGGCCGGATAGGTGGGCGGAGGAGAAGATCGGGGGACGAAGGCGGCGCCGCTCACTTCTGTTTTTTCGTTCCTGTCGGGGGGCTGCCCCCGGGTAGGGCAAAGATGATGTGTTATGAACAGTTAAGGTCTAACCGGATCAAGGAAAGAAGAGCCGGCTAAGTTATCCGGGTCGGATCTCAAGGCGATTCGGTCAGTCCTACTTCAAGCCAGTGAAAGAAAAGACCAAAGGGGATCCGGTGAGGTTTAACCGGATCCAGGAAAGAAGAGCCGGCTAAGTTATCCGGGTCGGTCAGGAAGGACCCGGGTAGGGCAACTCGGATGATGCACAGGGGCCAAGTAATGTCAGTAAAAGTCACGGGCACTGTAAGGTTACTGACCGGGGCTCAGAAGACAGCAAGGTGCTGCCACAGGTTTTCCGGGTCACAAGCCCCTAGGCGCTGACTCGGCCTATTCGGGAAAGGGGCAGTGGCTAGGCTACTGTGGTCTACACTGCCTTAAGCTCAAAGAGGAAAGATAAGCCTGTGGTGAACAGAGGGTGAGCTGGGCTGAGTGACAGTGGCCAGTGTTTGTCCTGTTCTCCTTGTCCATGCCATTGTCCTCTGCGGCCAGGGGCAAAAGGGTAATTCGGTTACTGTATATAGGCAACACCACCTCCTCCTGTGGAGGATCGACCATTGTGAGCATCATTTCCCCCCCAAGCTTCATCTTCTACCTGGAGCTCTCTCCATTGTTCATCATACAGCTCAAGGAGCGCTCTGTACTTGTAAACACTTGAGATATAAGAGAGTAGGCTAGAGCTGCAGTAGGGGTGTTACCTCCACAAGAGGGCCCCGAAGCAGGGTACATCGTGGTGTTCTTCGCTGTTCTTGGTTTGCTTTGTTCTTGTTGTTCCTGCGAGGTTCTTGTTTGATCTTCATGCGTGCTTCATAAGCGCGCAAACCCTCCCCGGTTCCCCCAACGCCCAAGCGAGCCCACACTTAAGCCATACCCATGGCATCTGCCGTGACACCACCACGACAGTTGGCGCCCACCGTGGGGCAAGCATTGGCGTTGGCTGGGGTTTCCATCCGGACGGGCTCCGTCACTGGTGCCGGCGAGCGGGTCCTCTCCGGGCTCGTGTGCAAGCTCGGCGAGTTCAACTTCATCAGCGACAACGCGGGGTGCTTCTCCAACAAGCCCTTCCCCGCGGATGGCTTCCTCATGACGCTGGGCAGCTTCGTCACCTACGTCGCCACCGAGCCAGTTCGCGAGTACCCGGCGCAGGTGCTCGTGGCTGCGGATCCTCCTCTTTCCGCGCAGCTCGCGGAGGGCGTAGCGCTCGCCCTGGGAGCAGCGTGGAGGTCATGGTGGCTGCCGCAAACGCTGCTGCAGGCAAAGGAGGTGCCAGCACGAGCGTGCCAGAGGAGCTGGCCACGCCAGTCGATCCGGCTGACAAGCCGACCCGGACAGCTAAGTTCCCTAAGGAGAAACCCGATCCGGTTGGTCCCCTTGGCATGTCAAGCAGGGATGCTTCCTTAGAGGGTATCTTGGAAAAGCTAGCTCGGCCAGTGGCTCCTGGAGCAAATGTTGATCTTACTGTAGCTCAGCTAGAGGCAGAGCGCCTGAGGTTGCAAAAAGAGGCTCGGTTAGTGATAGAGTCTAGGCAAGAGTTTGATAGAGACCTGAGAGAATACAATGCTGCCAATGGTATCACAGATGGCTTTACTCCTGTAGTGCACCGCTCGCGCAAGAAAGCCGAGTTGCGTAACAGAGGCAAGGACCTCAACGACGAGTTGGCTAGAGCTGCAGGTTCGAGCTCAAGTAAAGCCACTAGTCATAGGTCCGGAACAGGCAAGCCGGTTTATAGCTCCCCGGCTAAGAATCTTAGGGCTGCAGCAGCAGCACGAGCCGAGTTAAGTAACCTGACCGGGGATGCTTGGCGCAAGCAGGCGGAGAGAGTGAATGAGCTAGTGGATGTGTGCAACAGGCAGAATGAGGCCTACCGGAAAGCTAATCCGGATGCTGGTGGTTCCCGGGTAGTTGTCTCGGTTAGGGCTGCTAGCCAGAAGTCTAAGGGGCAAGCGTCCTCTCCGCATGTTGTGATTGACCGAGCTCAAAGTGTGAACTCGGGTAAGAGCAAGCAGCTGCAAACTTATGATGCGGTATATGCGAGCAAGCAGCTTGCAGCCCAAGGAAAAGGCGGACAAGCAGAAACAGTGGTGGTCAAGGCAATCCGGGTACTGGAAGGGGAAATTCGGCTGGCCGAGGTCAACCACCTCGCCACCCCGGACAGCAGGTGATGGCACAGGTGCAGCAGCAAAGTGGTGGCCAGGTGGGCTACCGCTATGACGATGGCAATTCGGCTATGGCGCGAGCCGGATACCAGACGTATGACAATGCACTGGCGTCGAGACTGGGGCCTCGGATGTTGGATCCGGATGATCAGCGTCTCAAATTGGACAGAATCTACCAGTCCGAGAAGCTGGAAGAGCAAGGCCCACCGGGTCCACCATGCTTTGGACCTCGGATAATGAATGAGCCAAGTGTGCCGTTGTTCCAGCTCGGCCGCAACACGAAGCCGTATAATGGCAGCACCAAGCCACAGGATTGGCTGACGGACTATGTATCATCAGTGCACATTGCGGGGGGCAATCGCCGATGGGCGGTCCGGTATCTCCCGCATATGTTAGAAGGTCCAGCCCGAATCTGGCTGAATAACTTGCCGCCGGGTAGTATCAATTGTTGGATGGATTTGGAACAGGCGTTTAACAGCAACTTCTCCAGCACCTACAAGAGGCCAAACCGACCTCAGCTCCTGGCTGCGTGCAAGCAGGAAGAGAGGGAGACAGACCGAGAGTATTTGACTCGGTGGAGCAACATGCGCAATTCTTGCGAAGGTGTAGTGGAGGAGCAGGCCATTTCATGGTTTGCACAGGGATGCAGGCATGGTACACCACTTTGGCAGAAACTCCAAAGAGATATGCCGAAAACCCTGGCAGATATGATCCGGATAGCAGACACGTATGCGCTGGGTGATCCAACACAGCCCGCATTGGATGCAGTGGGAGCAAACAGGAGGCAACCGTTAATAACCGAGTTGGACCATTAAGGCCCAGTGACCGACATGAATTCGGTTACAAGAGAAGAGATCCGGATTACAGGTATGGTTCGATCAAGTTGCTGCAGTAAACATGGATCAACCCGGTGGAGGAGATGCGCAGAGGCAGAAAACTGATGGTCCGGCTTGGAGGCCGAATCAAGGTGCTTGGCCGAAGAAAGTGTGGGAGGGACCAAGTCCACCTCTGACTTTTGAGTCCAGATTAGATGGGCCTTGCTGTTATCACACCACTGATCCGCGCAAACCGGCTAATCATTCGACCCGGAACTGTAGTTGGCATCACCGCATTCAGGCGGAAGGTCAAAGAGGACCACCTCAGAGAGGTGCTCCTAGACCGAATTTCAGGCCAAACATGCCGCTAACCGGAGCCAATGCGACCCCGGTCAACGCTGGAACTCCAAGGCCAGCAGCAACGAAGCCGGTTAACCTGGTGAACATGGGAGGCAGTGACAATGGTGATGGCCCAAGTAGGCAAGGTGGATACCCTGGGAATGATTACAAGGAAGCACATCAGAGTTATGTGGTTTTCGTGACCGAGCCAACTGACAAGAAAAGTCAGTTGAGACGAGCAAAGGAGGTGAATGCCGTGATGCCAGCAGTTCCAAAGTACTTGAACTGGTCTGAGCAGGAGATCACTTGGAGCAGGGCGGATAACCCAAGGATCATGCCAAGCCCAGGGAACTATGCACTGGTGGTGGATCCAACTTTGGTTGGACCCAAGCTGAACGTGAAATTTAGCCGAGTCTTGGTCGACAATGGCAGTGCCATAAACATCATGTATCGGGACACAATGGTCAAGTTGGGTATTTCGCCGAATCAGTTGCAACAGAGCAGCTGTACTTTCCATGGCATAGTACCCGGGGTATCTTGTTCCCCCATGGGTAAGATCTGGGTAGATGTGTTGTTCGGTACCAGGGACAATCACAGACTTGAGAGTCTCGAGTTCGAGGTGGTGGATTTGGAAAGCCCATACCATGCTCTGCTTGGCAGGCCAGCATTAGCCAAGTTCATGATATCTACTCATGTGGCCTACCTCAAGATGAAAATGCCTGGCCCGAATGGTGTTATCACCGTTGCGGGAGACTACAAGAAGGCCATACAGTGTGCTACAGTTGGTTCTAACTTAGCTGAATCACTGGTGATACAAGCTGAAAAGAGCAAGATGCACGAGGTGGTGGCAATGGCGAAGTCAGCTCAGCTCGGCGTGCTGGCCATGACTAATCCGGATGCGGGTGCAACATTTGAGGTGCCCAAGGAGACGAAGAAGATCCCCATTGACCCGGAGAACCCGGAGCGCATGGCCATCATTGGTGCCGGGCTGGGTGAGAAATAGGAAAGCGCGCTCTGTCACTTCCTCCGTGAGAATCGGGATATCTTTGCATGGTCAGCTAAGGACCTGCCTGGTGTTCCGAGGGAGTTGGCAGAGCATTCTTTGTTTGTCAGGCCGGATGTGAAACCGGTTAGGCAACCGACTCGGCGGCTTTCAGATGATCGAAGAAAGGTGGTGCTCGATGAGCTGGCTAAGCTGCTGGCAGCCGGATTCATTATGGAGGTGTTGCATCCGGACTGGATATCTAATCCAGTTCTAGTAGAGAAGAAGAAGGACGAACCAGCTGTGGTCAAGGTGTGGCGCATGTGCATCGATTTCACCAACCTAAACAAGGCGTGTCCAAAGGATCCATTTCCTTTGCCTCGGATTGATCAAGTGATCGATTCTACTGCTGGGTGTGAGTTGTTGTCTTTTATTGATGCGTACTCTGGTTTTCACCAGATACCACTGAACCCTAAAGATCAAATAAAGACTGCTTTTATTACCCCGTATGGGGCGTATTGCTATCGTGTCATGTGTTTCGGTTTGAGAAATGCTGGTGCAACTTATCAGAGATGTATGCAAAAGTGCTTGCATTCTCAAATGGGTAAAAATGTGCAGGTGTATGTGGATGACATTGTCATCAAAACAAAAGAAAAACGTACTCTCCTCGAGGATCTCGAGGAAACATTTGTGAACTTGAGAAAATATCGGTTAAAATTGAATCCGGACAAGTGCACCTTTGGTGTCCCAGCTGGAAAGTTGCTTGGTTTCCTTGTATCGAGCCGAGGTATTGAGGTGAATCCGGCTAAGATCCGAGCCATAGAAAGAATGAAATTGCCTAAATGTCTAAAAGATGTACAAAAATTCACCGGGTGTTTAGCCTCGTTGAGTCGGTTTGTGAGTCGGCTAGGAGAAAAAGCCTTGCCCTTGTATCAGTTAATGAAAAAGAGCACCGGGTTCACGTGGACCCCGCAAGCAGATTCGGCTTTCAACGAATTAAAAAAGATGTTGTCCACTGCTCCAGTTTTGGCATCACCTTTGCCGAATGAGCCAATGCTACTTTACATTGCGGCCACTAACCGGGTCGTAAGTGTGGTCATGGTGGTAGAGCGAGAAGAGGATGGTAAATCTGTGCAGAGGCCGGTGTACTATTTGAGTGAGGTGATCTCAACTTCGAAGCAAAATTATCCTCACTACCAAAAGATGACATATGGTGTGTACCTGGCGGTCAAGAAGTTGAAACACTACTTTCAAGAGCATCCGATTACAGTGGTATGTGAAGCTCCAATTGCGGAGATCATTGGGTGCAAAGATGCAACTGGCCGAGTTGCCAAATGGGCGATAGAAGTGTCTCCTTACACACCGCATTATGAGAGAAGAGATGCTATCAAGTCTCAGGCTTTGCCGGATTTCCTTTGTGACTGGGCTGAGATGCAATATGAACCACCTAAACCGGATTACAATTACTGGAGGTTGCACTTTGACGGTTCCAAATGCAAAATCGGGCTAGGTGCTGGGGTGGTGCTCACATCACCAAAACAGGATCAATTGCGATATGTATTGCAGATTCATTTCTCAGCGTCAAACAATGTAGCCGAGTATGAGGCACTGATCCATGGGCTTAATGTGGCTCGGGACATCGGCGTTCGCCGGATTGAGTGTTTCGGTGATTCGGATTTGGTCGTGCAGCAATCTTCTGGAAATTGGGATGCTCTTGACGCCAATATGGCACTGTATCGGTTTCATGTTCAGAAAATTTCGGGATTTTTTGAAGGCTGTGAGTACAAGCATATACCTCGGCTGGAAAACCAAGCTGCAGATGTTCTGTCAAAACTCGGGTCGTCTAGGGAGGCAATCCCACCCGGAATATCCTTGAATCATCTAAGGGTCCCTTCAATCAAACCTTCGCCTGATTCCGAGTCGATTTTTATTCCCAAGCAAGAATCCGAAGCTATTCCTATGAATGTTGATGTGGAGTATATCGAGGAAGACCCGGGGACGCATGCCCGGACTCGGGGACTGCTCACACAGATTCGGAAACTGCTAACCGAGTCTTGGGAAAGAGGAGCAGAGATGAAGATGAGGATAACCGGATTGTGGGGAATGGGCAGAAGCTGATAGAAGAAATAATGGCGGCCAAACCTGTGGAAGAAAATGAGCACTTGTTCCCTTTGCATCCAGTACCAGAGTGGGCTGAAGAGATCATGAAGTTCATCGAGGAAGGAAGCTTGCCAAGCGATGAGACCAAGGCTAGGCGTGTCCAGAGGAGATCCAAGGCTTATACCATCATCAACAAGGAGTTATACAAAAGAAGTGTAACCGAGGTGTTGCAGCGCTGCGTGGAGCCAGCAGAGGGCAAGGAGATGCTCCTAGAGATACACCAAGGTGAATGTGGACATCATTGCAGTACAAGAGCCCTGGTGGCTAAAGTGTTCCGGCATGGATTTTATTGGCCCACTGCTCATGCAGATGCGGAGGACATAGTCCGCAGGTGCGAAGGATGCCAGAGATTTGCTAAGCAAACACACTTACCCGCATCGGCACTGAAGACAATTCCTATTACTTGGCCATTTGCGGTGTGGTGTTTGGATATGGTGGGAGATTTCAAGCCGGCTAGGGGCAACATGACACATATGCTGGTGATGGTGGATAAGTTCACCAAGTGGATAGAGGTGAAACCAATACGGAAAGTGGATGGCCGTTCGGCTGTAATCTTCTTGAAAGAAATCATTTTGAGATACGGATACCCTCATAGCATCATCTCGGATAACGGCACAAACTTTGCTGTCGGAGAGTTTGCCCGATTCTGCATGAATAAGGGGATCCGGTTAGACATAGCCTCAGTGGCACATCCAGAGTCCAATGGACAAGTGGAAAGATCAAATGCTCTAGTGTTAGCCGGCATCAAGGCTCGTCTCATTGAACCATTGTTGAAAACTCCGGGGTGCTGGATAGATGAAATCCCATCAGTTCTATGGGGTCTAAGGACTACACCGAATCGGTCAACAGGCTATACGCCATTCTTTCTGGTTTATGGGGCAGAAGCTGTCCTACCCACTGACATAGAATATGATGCACCAAGGGTGGCAATGTACACTGAAACCGAGGCAAAGGAGGCCCGGGAAGATGCAGTGGATCTGCTAGAGGAAGCAAGAGAATTGGCCCTGTCTCGGACAGCAATATACCAGCAAAATCTCAGGCGTTATCATAGCCGAAAGATCAGTCCTCGAGTGTTTCATGAGGGTGATCTAGTGCTGAGGCTGGTGCAGCGCAGCAAAGGCCGACACAAATTGTCACCTCCATGGGAGGGACCATTCATTGTGAGCAAGGCTATGCACAATGATTCGTACTACCTTGTAGATGCACAGGAATCAAGGGAGGATGGCTTGGACAGACCCGGACAGGAAACCAAGCGACCTTGGAATGTAGCTCTGCTTCGACCCTTCTACTCTTAAAGGGCGCAATGTATGTATTTCAATTTATCATGAATGAAATCGCGGTAATCCGAGTCTGGACTCGGGGACTGCTTCGTCCTTATGCATGTGTTGTTTATTACTGTTTTGTTTTTTGCCGTTCGTGTGCCGAATCGCTTTGAACCTTGTTCTAAGCTTCAAGTAATGTATGTTGTGTTGTTGATCTCGTGACTCGACTGACAAACACCAAAATGGTAGTCAAGAGCAGAGATGAGGAATATGGGAAACATGAAAATGGACACGGGGACTCGGTCCAAAACCGATTCGGCACATGTCGTTTACTAACCCCTGTTATTTCTTTTTTCGTTTATGTTGAATGATTCTAAACCACAACTCGTGCGTTTCAAGTATTGTATGCTATGATTCCTATCTTGTGACTCGACTGTCAAAACACCCAAAGAGGTAGACAAGAGCAAAGATTTGGCAAAAGTAGTAAACAAGAAAACAAACTCGGGGACTCGGTTTAAGATGATCCAACATAAACCTTGTCCGGATCGCGTTAAGCATGATAAGCATAGTCTCGAAAGAACTTAAAATAGTCTATTACATCTGCTCCCGGCATACCGGGGATTTAATGTTTTTGTTAAGTACTTCAGGGTGCAGCGGACTCGGTCGCGGCGGACTCGGTCATAGGAGTTTCGGTTGCAGGAACTCCTGTGGTAGGAGCTTCGGTTAGCGGAGCTTCGGGGGCACGGGCTTCAGCTACGGGTGCTTCGGTTGAAGTGGACGCGGTTACGGGAGGTTCTGTTGCTGGAGCAGACTCAGAAGATGGTGGCACTTCGGAAGTAATCTTGACTGGAGAGCTTGAAGGATGGGCGGATTCGGGAATATCCGGATCAGGTGAAGCCTGTTTAGTGATCACAGTCAAGTTAGTGGCTGGAATCACAGGAGACTCGGTTGGAGTTTGTTCGGTGAGCTTGGCCGAGTCGGAGGCTGGTACCTTGCTGGATTCTTCTTCTTCATCAGACCCGCCCTCAGAATCGGCGTATTCTTCAGCGGAGGCATCATCCGATTCCTCTTCTTCAGTGTCTTCTCCATCCGAGTAGACTGGAGCCTCCAGATCAAGATGCTTGGTGCGTGCAAATTCGGCCATAAAGTTGGCGGCTTCTTCACGGATCTTGATCCGGTTGGGATCTGAAGCCCATGAAGAACCCTCGCGAAAGGAGCGCACTTTGGCAAGATCAATCAGCTCATACCAAGACATGATGAATAACAAAGCTGCATCAGCACCAGCGCGGGCGGACGAAGACCTCCACTTCTGTAGCCGGGTCATGGCTTGGTCCAGGTCTCTGATCAGCTCCTCCACAGGCACAACTTGCCGCGCTTCAGGAAATAAGATCCGGTGAGCCTTGAGACTTGCATTGAGCAGACCAATATGGGAATCCTTCAAAGGAGCAATCCGAGCCTTGAGTGCTGTGATATGATCTTCGATGTCCCATGTCTCTGGTAGTGGAGCCTCGGTTAATTTAGCTCTCTCAGCTCGGGCGTCTCTCACAGCCCTGGCGGCTTGAAGCCGGATGCTGGTAAACTCTCCTACAAACAAATAAGCTAATACTGAGTTCAGCAAGAAGGAACACAAGCATATGTATCGGTTAAGGGCAGAAAGAAAAAAGGGATTCGGTGAACTTACGATCCATGTCATCATTAAGGCTAGCAAGTGCAGCAAGCCATTTCGCACTGGCCGCTTTGTGAGCACTCAGTTCTTCTTTAGCCGCTTTGACTTCGGCTTCAGATTCGGCTATGGTCGTTTGAATTTGCTGGTCCAGTTTGGCCCGCTTCTCAAGTCCGGCTTTGAAAGTATCCCGCTCCTTCTGGATAGTATCTTTTTCACGCTTCAGCGTATCCCGCTCTCCTTTAACCTTGTTCTTCACTTTTTCAACTCGGTCAAGCTCTCGCTGGAGCCGAGTCACTTCTGATTTTTCCTCGGATAAGGCGCGTTTGTGCTCTTCTTCTTTCTTGTCCATTTCAAGACAGAGCCCATCGAAGGAAGTTTGGAGCTTCTGGTGCTGATGGGCGAGCTGCTTAAAGAGCTTGCCGCGAGCGGTCATGGTTTCCTGAAAGAAAACAGGCAAACGGCGTCAGAAGAATCTCGGGGACTGGCCCGAGATTAACCGAATCAGTTGAAAAGGAGACTCGGGGACTGGAAGTCCCACGGTGTCCTCGGTTAAGGCAACATTCATCATAATTTTTTTTAGAGATTCAAGCCGAATGACTTTCTTACTCGGAGGAGTATCAGTCGTTCGACCCGAATCTCGGGGACTGGGTATAGTACTGTTTGATTATGTTGAAATAAAAGCAAGGTTCGGATAAATTTACCTCGAACACCCGGTTAGCTTCAGTGACCGAGGTCTGTACAGAGTGTAAGGATTGGAACATCCGACTAGGCCCAGCCGGGTGTGGCGCTGAAGTAGAGAAGCCTGTGGCAAAGTCAGCATCATTCCAAGCTTCAATGAATTGCTTGGCGGACTCGAGCTTATCGCTGCTCGGAGGGCGCGGATTCGACGCGGACTGGCCGAATCGAATCGCTGATGGGGCGGCAGAAACCTTCTTGCTAGCAACCACCTGCTTATCCGAGGTAGTCGGAGTTGTGCCAGAGGCACCCTGAGTCGGCTTGGGTTGCGGTGACGCACCAGAAGTCTGCTTCGGATGTGGCTCCTTGTGCTGCTTCTCGGAAACTTGCTGTTGCTGTTGCTGCTTCTGCTTCTTCTTCTTCTGCTGCTCTTGGTTCAGTGCAGTTTGAGCTGCAGGAGCAGGGCGGGAATCAGGCTTAGGCGAGGACGTAGCCGATGTCTTGGCCTTTTCCTTCTCCAGCTCCTTGAGAGGGCGTGGCCAACTTGAATCTCGGATTGGAGCCGAGGTTTCCTCACACTCCAAGTCGATAACCGGCTCTGAAATGGGAGTCGGCTGGGGAATATTGGTAGTGGTGACACGCGTTGGTGAGGTGGCAGTTCGGTCAGGAAATTGGGTTTCCATGGCCGTATCCAGTGGAGGGATAGGAGAAGAGATGGATGAATGAGTCTGCGCGGTGATGAGGACATCACTGCATAAAGTAAAGCAAACGGTTAACTCGGATAGATATGACTCGGTTAATAGAGGAAGAAAGCAAATAAAGTTCGCTCAATGTTACCCCTTGGTGGTGGGCATCGGTTTGACGCGATTTGGCTTGTCGCCGGACTTCTTCCTTCTTTTTGTCTGTGGGGCATCTGTTTCGGGCGCCTCAGCGCGTTTCCGAGAGGCCTCTCCAGTATCTTGTTTGGCTGGAACACAAGGAGGTGGTTTCCATGAAATCGGAATAGCGTCGATGGGTTCTAAGATGCAGCAATCTTCATCTTCCTCGTCGGAAAGGTGGTGAATGTCTGATTGCTTACCCTTGCGGACTGGCTTGGCACGGGGAATTGGCAAGTAGTCATCCGAATCCGGATCCTCTTCGCCCTCGCGCGGCGGGCTGAGATCCGGTGTCCATGCCTTGGTGGAAAGATCTCCGTCTTCAATAAGTTGACGGTCAAACAGCTACAAAAAAGACAATGCGAATCCGGATCAGGCCAGGATTATTCGGATGAAGTAAGAGTGGATTCGGAAAGTGGTGAGCTAACCTGTGGAGGAAGTTTTTCCCGGTAGAATGGCTTTACACCCCACCGCCATTTATCCGACATCTCATTGGCAGCAATGGCGTTTACCCGTCTGAAGACGGAAGCTTTGTCAAGCTCGTGTTTGCTGATCCGGGTAGGATCTAGTGCGCCACGCGTGTGGCATATCTTGTGGTCACGCCTTTGAAGAGGGCTGACTCGGCGAGAGATGAAGGTCCGGACGAGGTCGTCAGAGACCATACCCTTCTTCAAAAAATCCTCCAGAGTGGTATGCACTGTCTGAAGTTCAGCAATTGTTTCAGCCGGATTGTAACCGAAGTTCAGTTCGGCTGTGGGCGGCTCCATCCTGAATTCGGGCAGGTTAAGAGCGTCATGGCCCTCAGCGCTCTTTATGTAAAACCAGGTCCTTTGCCATTTCTTCACCGTGTCTAGGCCGGTGACTCGGGGAAAGGCGGATCCCTGCCTTGGCGTGATGCTAACCGAACCGCAAGCGGTCAGCTGTTTCGGCTTGGTACCTGGAATGGTGTGCTTGCGAAGGTGGAAGTACTTTGCCCATATATCCACACTAGGCCAGAGACCGAGATAGCCTTCGCAGAAGGAAGAGAAAGCTGATAAAGAGACAAAGGCGTTCGCCGGGAGGTGGTGAAGCTGCAGTCCGAAGAAGTCCAGAAAGGCCCGGAAGAAGTCACTGGCAGGTAACCCGAGCCCGCGCTCGAAATGCGCTATGAATACCACGCGTTCACCAGGTTCGGGCCGGTGCGAGTTCTTTTCCGGGTCGGCGGCAAATGGCTTGGGGCGGTATACGCCGGGTGGCTCGTAGCCATTCCAGATCGTTTTTGGTAACATCAGATCCTTCCCATCTGCCAGGGGGAAGTTTGGCCATAACCGAATCAGTCCTGCAGCAAAAAGGCCGGGTCAGGAAATTCGGAATCCATGGGACCAAAGAAGAATCGGATAACATTAAAGCCGAATCAGATCTATGGTGACTCGGCTAATCCTATCCCGGGTAGGGTTAACCGGGTCCGGTGGAGAAGGTGAAGCGGTTGGAAGTCGCAAACATCTTTCCGCAAGTTTCTAGGGTTGGGAAGATCTACAGCGGTGGTAAAAAAGAAAGAAAATCACGGGTAAAAACATGGTTGAACTGCTCCAACGGGGACAAGTGTATCTAGGCCAGTCTATTGCGGAACTTGGACAGAAATTTGCGGAGTGTGCTACGGCAGGAACACGGGCTTAGATACGCATCAATCTACCAAGAACAGGTGTGTGTATTCCGAGAATATGAACTCGTCACGGTGGCTATGGCGAGAGGAGGAAGAACTTACAGTGCGAATTGCTCGAAGGAGGAGTTCGACGGAGAAACGTCGGAGATGGGCGCGAGGCGCGGCTCCGATGGTCTTGCTCTGGTACGCTGTGCGTCCCTGGCGCGGCAACCTTGAATGGCGAGGTTGCGGCGGCGTCGATGGAGCGGGTTAGTGGGAGTTGAGAGGAAGAAGAAGGGGAAAAACCACCGCGCCCTCTTTATAGCCTCCAGCGGTAACTGCCCCCCACTACCGCGCGGTTACCGGAGCACGGTTAGATCCCTTGCGTCGCGGAACTCTGTGGCAGCTGCTGTGGCCGTGTATTTCAAGCACACGTGGTCACGCCGCAGAATTGGAAGCGGTGGAACGGATCCTATGTGCCGGTCAACGGAGAAAACGAGGAGACGTGGTCTTCTGGTCAAATACACTCAAGTACCCGGTGGATCCGGATAACGAGCTGACAACCCGGGTTATACGGCTTTGCACAGGCTTTTCCTGCCAAATGTCCCGGAAAATTCGGTGACAACTAGAAGTGATCCGGTTAATGATGTTGGTTTTGAATCTGGAACGGCCCTTCAGCCGAGGCTGTAGGACCATACCAGCTTCGGGGACTACTGTCGGGGGGCTGCCCCCGGGTAGGGCAAAGATGATGTGTTATGAACAGTTAAGGTCTAACCGGATCAAGGAAAGAAGAGCCGGCTAAGTTATCCGGGTCGGATCTCAAGGCGATTCGGTCAGTCCTACTTCAAGCCAGTGAAAGAAAAGACCAAAGGGGATCCGGTGAGGTTTAACCGGATCCAGGAAAGAAGAGCCGGCTAAGTTATCCGGGTCGGTCAGGAAGGACCCGGGTAGGGCAACTCGGATGATGCACAGGGGCCAAGTAATGTCAGTAAAAGTCACGGGCACTGTAAGGTTACTGACCGGGGCTCAGAAGACAGCAAGGTGCTGCCACAGGTTTTCCGGGTCACAGCCCCTAGGCGCTGACTCGGCCAATTCGGGAAAGGGGCAGTGCTAGGCTACTGTGGTCTACGCTGCCTTAAGCTCAAAGAGGAAAGATAAGCCTGTGGAGAACAGAGGGTGAGCTGGGCTGAGTGACAGTGGCCAGTGTTTGTCCTGTTCTCCTTGTCCATGCCATTGTCCTCTGCGGCCAGGGGCAAAAAGGTAATTCGGTTACTGTATATATGCAACACCACCTTCTCCTGTGAGAAGGATCGACCATTGTGAGCATCATTTCCCCCCAAGCTTCATCTTCTACCTGGAGCTCTCTCCATTGTTCATCATACAGCTCAAGGAGCGCTCTGTACTTGTAAACACTTGAGATATAAGAGAGTAGGCTAGAGCTGCAGTAGGGGTGTTACCTCCACAAGAGGGCCCCGAAGCAGGGTACATCGTGGTGTTCTTGGCTGTTCTTGGTTTGCTTTGTTCTTGTTGTTTCCTGCGAGGTTCTTGTTTGATCTTCATGCGTGCTTCATAAGCGCGCAAACCCTCCCCGGTTCCCCCAACGCCCAAGCGAGCCCACACTTAAGCCATACCCATGGCATCTGCCGTGACACCACCACGACAGTTCCCTCGGAAACAAAAAGAATTGAACCGGTAAGAGGGTGTCGCGGTTTGATTTCTAAATTTAAAAGGGGCTAAATATATAACGGCACGACGTAGCAGACCTACCATACCATCAGTCCATCACCACTGGTTTCAATTTAATAGTGAAGATTTGATATTGTAGATATTGAAAGGATACACCTAACTTAGACAAAGTTAAAACATCTTATAGTTGACTCAAAACCACCTAATGTGGGACGTGATCATCTTGACTCAAATTCATCTTACGTGAAAGGTTGAGGTTTAGCATCCCATGTTCCTACGCATCGAGAATACAAAGTCAATTTTTATGGTGCATATACTGTCAAGCAATCTCATTCGGTTGGTGCACGCATTGACTAACCTACAAACATATTTGCTTGCTGTGGAAATAACAACATGGTCAACACCAACACCTTATAATATGGCAAGTAGTCTATATATTCTTAGTTCTTACATGAAAGTTGTATCTTGGACTTGGTATTCTTGTGTTAAGAAGGGACAAGGTTACCAAGGAAAACAGAAGTGGACTCGGTTAGAAAAGATCGTGAGACCTTTTTCTTGGTTGGTGAGATTACAAAATTATTACACGGGCAATACTTACCAGTGAAATTGTACCTGGTTTTGAGTGAACAACACTCAACACAGCCTCTTCCTCTTATGACATTGCTTATCTGACATTTGAACGCATGGCCAACTGAAATGTCGCGGTGTCGCCATACCAAACCATGTCTGATACTGACTTTCTGTCACCACTTTCCGTCTGGTTGAGCAGCAGTACGTGTGCCTGACGACTGACGATGCCATCATCCTAGTAGGTCTCGTAACTACCGCGTGCTTGATTACAGAATTCAACAACTCTGTATTAATCAATGTTCGGCTTCCCTAATCCAGCATATGAATTCCAAAACTTTGTATTGTCCAAACACTTCTGCATAAATCCAGTTGTGTAGACCAAGGATCCGAGTCCTGGCAAGCAAGTAGTACATCAGTAAGTACACCCGTGTGCTACTCTGCAAATCTCTGGCCTGAACCTATGGATTGGTCAGCTCCCACTTACATCGCAGCCCTGGTCTTCCCATTCCTGTTGTGTGCTTCCGATGACCGGCTTGTCCCCGGCAAGCCGCTCTCGCCTGGCGCCACCATCATTTCGGACGGCGGTGACTTTGCCTTGGGCTTCTTCTCCCCGTCCAGGTCCAGCCTGGTCAACATGTACCTCGGCATCTGGTACAATAGCATCCCTGAGCTCACTGTGGTGTGGGTTGCCAACCGAGAATCCCCGGTAAGGAATGACACTTCTTATCCACCGATGCTCTCCCTTACCAACACCTCCGATCTTGTTCTGTCCGACCGTCGTGGTAGCAATGTGCTTTGGACCACCAACGGCACCACCATGTGGCAAACCTTTTCGCCAGCAGCGGTGCTTCTGAACACCGGCAACCTCGTCATCCGGTCGCCGAACGGCACCACCTTGTGGCAGAGCTTCGAGCACCCGACGGACACGTTCCTCCCTGGCATGAAGTTCCGGATGAGTTACAAGAAGCGCGCTGGCGATCGCTTGGTATCCTGGAAGGGAACCGGCGATCCATCGCTGGGAAGCTTCTCCTATGGCGGCGACCCGGCTACGTCCCTCCAGATATACCTCTGGAACGGGTCGCGCCCGGTGTCTCGCATGACCCCGTGGACGGGGTACCTCGTGAAGAGGCAGAGCGACTACATGTATCTGGCCGTTGTAGACAACGACGACGAGATCTACCTAACCTTTAGCCTCCCTAACGGCGCCTCGCACACTAGGTACGTGCTGAGCTACTCCGGCAAATATCAGCTCCAAAGCTGGAACGCAAGCTCGAGGGCATGGTCCGTCCTCGGGGCGTGGCCGACAGCGGGATGCGACCTGTACGGCTACTGCGGCACCCACGGTTACTGCGACAACACGGATGTAATCCCAAGTTGCAAGTGCCTCCAAGGTTTCGAGCCCAGGAGTGCAAAAGAGTGGAACGACGGGAGGTTCTCTGAGGGGTGCCGGAGGAAGGAGAAAGTACGTTGCGGCGACGGTTTCCTGGCCATGACGGGGATGAAATCGCCGGACAGGCTCATGCTCGTCAGGAACCAAACGTTGGAGGAGTGCGCGGCGGAGTGCGGCCGCAACTGCTCCTGCGTGGCGTATGCTTATGCCAACCACACCAGCAGCGGATTCAAGGGAGAATCGCAAAGGTGCTTGGTGTGGGAAAGGGAACTAGTTGACGCGGCCAAGATAGGTGCTGTGCCTGGCAGTGACACACTATATCTCCGGCTTGGGGGACTAATGGATGCAAATGGTACCTAGCCTCACCTTCTCTCAGCTTACCAGTTTTGTAAATGCACATCCTTGACCTTGTCTATGTGATCGTTTATGTATGTATTCCGCAGATCAAAGGACAAAGAGCAGCGTACTACTGAAGATTGTACTGCCAGTTTTGGGAACCAGTGTTGTGATACTCATATGCATTTGCCTTGCTTGGCTAAAATTCAAAGGTATATTTATTTTATTTATTATATATATGCCTACATTTCAATCATCAACGAACAAATGATCATAAGAATTGTGGCAGCAGGCAATAACAGAAATTGGCGAAAGCACAAGATGATAACATTCAGTGATGCCGGATCACCTTACCAACATGGAGAAGGAACCCGTCCCCATGATCATGAGTTCCCATCTATAAGACTTGAGGAAATTGCGCTAGCAACGCACAATTTCTCAGAATCATGTAGAATTGGACAGGGTGGCTTTGGCAAAGTTTATAAGGTAATTCACTGAGTAGTTTCCTCTTATTTTTATGCTATCAAGCATTACATTGAGTTGCTCATAGGATCTACTCGAATTAAGTCTCGACATGCCATTCTTTAGGGAGTGCTAGGTGGTCAAGAAGTTGCAATCAAGAGACTAAGTGAGCATTCTCAACAGGGAACAGTGGAATTCAGAAATGAAGTAATTATAATTGCCAAATTACAACACAGGAATTTGGTTCGACTTCTTGGATGTTGCGTGGAAGGAGATGAAAAACTATTGATTTATGAGTATTTGCCTAACAAAAGCTTAGATGCTACCCTTTTCGGTATATTTTTTAAGTACACCACGAGTTTATAAAAAGAGATCAACTATATATTTTTTCTTATGTTTGCTTTTGTTTTACAGATGAGTTGAGAAAGTCACTTCTAAATTGGACAACACGGTTTAATATAATCAAAGGGGTCGCAAGGGGGATACTTTATCTCCACCAAGATTCAAGACTAACCATAATTCATAGAGATCTCAAAGCTAGTAATATTTTGCTAGATGCGGAAATGAATCCAAAAATTTCTGATTTTGGTTTGGCAAGGATCTTCGATGATAAACAACAACAGGAAAATACCCGACACGTTGCTGGAACATAGTGAGTAGCCATTTGAACTAAATAGCCGATCGTATTGACTTGAGATTAAATTCAAATACCATTTTACTGATTCATGCAAGTGGAATGATAGCGGCTACATGGCTCCTGAGTATGCAATGGAAGGTGTCTTCTCTACGAAGTCTGATGTCTATAGTTTCGGTGTGTTGCTTTTGGAGGTTGTAACTGGTATGAAGAGAAGCTCTACTAGTCATACTACAATGGGATATCCCAACCTCATAGCATACGTGAGTACACACATTCCTTTTCTCAAGTTTCTAATTAAAGTAAGATGGTTTTGAAACTGTAACAACTGGTAAATTTTGATTGTTTTAGTCGTGGAATAAGTGGATGGAAGAGAAGGCAAAGGATTTGGTAGACTCATCTATCTTGGATACTTGTTCCTTAGATGAAGTTTTGCTTTGCATCCACATGGCACTCTTGTGTGTTCAAGAACATCCAGATGATCGACCACTCATGACATATGTTGTGTTCGTCCTAGAGAACGGAAGCACAACACTTCCAACCCCGAATACCCCTGCCTACTTCGTACAACGGAACACTGGAATGGAGCAAATAAGAGAGGATAACTCCATGAATAATTTTACTCATTCTGAAATAGAGGGGCGATGAAATGTTTTTTAGTTCTAACATTGTCCAAACAAAGCCCCTTAAATAAAGTGTAATCCTCAGTACGTTTCTATTTTTATGTCTCTTCAGTTGGCTTAACTAACAATCCCATTTTGCCGAAATTTTTAATGATATATTTTCAATTTGAAACATGACAACATAACATCAATGAAGTGAGGATTATAAATTTTAATTGCACAAATGGTACACCAACTTGTCAGGTGGATGCGTCTATGTACAGGATCTTTCAAAATGCTCATGTGGGTACAAATGAGGCCAACACGATTGTACGTAAGCTAATTTGGTCACGGATGCAGCTGACCTAGTGAGAAGAGGGGTTTAGTCGGAGTTTTAGTCATCGTAACGGTGTGTTTTCTACAAAATCTTCCTCTTGCAGCGTAGTCCTCACTTTGAAATCTTTAATGCTCGTACCTGTTGTGTCGTGGTGCGCTTTGACGATGATTATATGTGGTGCGTTGTGGCGACGCCGGTGGTTGAGGCTGACATTGCGCAATATCAAGACTTGTTTTAGGTACACCGCACGCTTTATTAAATCAAAACCAAGTTTGTACAATCAGCCTGTAGGTTGTGACTAAGAAAAGCCGGCCAATTATCTAGCCAATCTGAATGTAGAACATGCTCACATGCATAACGAGCACAGTCGCGGGCAACAGAATTTGGCTGCTCGTTCGGCAAAACAGAAATAAAAAAAACACAAACTAAGAACAAAGCTCCCTGATATCGCCGATGATAGGAGCGCTCGCCGATCGCTGATTATTCCTTTCCTTCCACAGCCGCACCGGTTGTTCGCAATCAGACTCACAAATAATCTTCCTGTAGCCTTGCTGGTTGGCAAATAAGACTGAATCTCTGAAGGGTAGCGCTTCGATAGTCAGAGGGTCAGAAATACCATGGTATACACGGCACAATGCACCTCTAGAAGACTAGAACCCCCTTCGTCTCGAGCTGCACCACCACTTCCGGCCACTCCTGATTGCACCGTCTGAGTTCAGTTTTACCACACCTGAACCCGGATTCTGCGATTGTTTCAGCTATACTCAGACAACTCTTTGACGTCCCGAGCGATCTGTGTTGAGGAATTCTCTAAATGCCGCGCTCTTGTAAGGGCGTTCTTAAGGTGAAGGCACGATCGTTGCCGGTATAGTTACTCCATAGTCAGCTGCGGTGGCCTCCAAGGATCTCTCTCTAACGTGGTCATGTCCAGGACGCCGTCATTGCAACCATGGACGACATTGGATGCCTCCTAGTACATGACTTTGGAAAGGCAGAGTCCGGCGACTAGCACCCCTCTTTCTCCTCTCCCTGACACCACTTGCAAGCGCCCCTTGATGGCGGTGCGCTGGTAGATAGGTGGCCATGGTGATGGCGGTGATGTGAAGCACATATTAACATAGTTAAACCAGACGATTTTGCTATAACTACACACTACCATTCAAGCACAGTAGTAATAATATAATCCATCGCCATCCAATTCTCGAGAGAACAAATATGATTCCTGAACAGTTGCTCATCTTCGTTTTGAGAATACTACTGACTTCTGAAACTGACATGCCAACCTCACATCTAA
The DNA here is from genome assembly GCA_947311845.1 of Poa pratensis. NCBI lineage: Eukaryota > Viridiplantae > Streptophyta > Magnoliopsida > Poales > Poaceae > Poa > Poa pratensis. The sequence continues at coordinate 19,905,634 of CAMZMU010000050.1, read as the reverse complement.
ACTATCAACGACACATGAAGCACATCATATAAAGAATCAGACACCCCATCTCGGAAAGCATCCTATATAGCACTGCTACCTTCCATACTCCATTCAAGCTCAGAAGCATTCTTCCATAACACTTGGCAGAACAAACATAAAACGGAGGTGTACTGACATGTATGCACAGAATCGCTGCAGGTACTACTTGTAGACTTCTGGAAAATTTCCACCATGACTAGCTTCACCTGTTCCCCCGGAAGTACATGTATACTTTCTGTGACCACCAAAGAACATAGAATAGCAAATTGTATTAGTACTGTATTCTTGAAGAAAAAAGGTACTAACGACATGTTTTTGCAAGTTCTACAACAAATTTTTACATGTATGATAATGTTTCCAGCCCAAATTTATGGCATTATTTCCCAACTATGGAGAGACACAGCTAAAAGCATAATTGTATCTTGGTGAAGTGTACTGGATGTAAAACTAGAAGAGTTACATATTAATTTATAAGATATAGCTCTGCAATATATAAGAAACAATTACATTCAGTAGTTGTGAATTTACATATAATCCACTAAAAAGGTGAAATATATGGTAACACCCACTACTACAGTTCATGCCTTAAGATATGACCAGTATGTGAGCACACAAATAAATACATAGGGCATATAAAAAGGCAACTGACATAACGTGAAATTCAGAGGATGTTAATTGAGAATTATTTCTGACCTGAAGAACTCCAATGCTCAGCAGCGTCTCCAAGCAAAATAGTGCAAACCCAACGAAGTAAAAGATCTGCAAGAGCAAATAACCGATACTTAAGGCTCTATAAGTTGAAACTTGCAGATGGAAGTTACTTAAAAGTGCTTGACATGTTCGAGACATTGCAGACAAAACAGGTACAACTTTCTCACTGGAAGGGGGTGTAAAGGGGAGAAGGTAATAGTGAACATTGGTCTCACCCCAATTATTAGATGCTCAGAGAAAGTGTCGATCGCAGCCAATATGCCCCTGAAGAGAAAAGGAGAAAACTTATCATTAATTGGACCGAACATTTAGTACTTCCAATAGTCAGTACTGTATGAAAAGATCACCGCACGGATCTTATGCTACAAAAATTGAACAGACATCCACTCAACAGTCAATACTCAACACCAGTCGGGTACATACATCCTGGTTTCATAAAATGTATTACCTCCGTATCTAATTATAAGACGTTTTAGTAGGCTAATTTAGCATACCAAAACGTCTTATAATTTGAGACAGAGGAAGTAGAACGATAATGTATTCTGGCAGATACTTGAGAGATACAACTGGCAGTCCAGAACACTGACACTAGATCATGCTAGAAGAGCATAAGCTAGTGTTTATTACAGATTTTGTAGAAGCAAGAAATTTCAGCCGTGTCACTACTATGCAAGAAAGTGACAAAATAGAGAAACCATATACAGAACTACTGTTTATAGGAGATTAACTTATACTAATTGTTAACATCCTGCTGGCTTCAACAAAAATTGCCCTCGTAGTGATGGCGGTGACGAGTTATGAAGACTAACACTAGAGCAACAGAAATTTCCCACAGTATTTATGGTGGTTAGTGCATAAAAGTATGATTAACTTACGTTAATGATTTTCCTTGAAATACAATTGGCGGAGCAATGGCAGCAATTATGCAAAAGCCAATGTGGATCTGCACCAAACAGCAAGTCAGAAAATGTGACCCATGTGATAAGCAATACTTATTACAGTAGTTGGAATGTCAAGAATAAGTTAAAAAGCTATGCAGGCAGATGTTACCAGGTAACACAGGAAAAACGATCCAAAACTGAATGCACTGTTAGTCCTGTTCACAGAAGTAAAGGAAGCCATAATCAGATACTTCCACACATCCCAATCCACAGTTCAGTTTCAGTTAGACATTGCAGTAACTTGTAAATTCTATATCAAACTACAGGCCTGGCCGCCTGGGGTGAATATACCCATCAATTGCTAACCATAGGTGGATCATATGCATCATGGGTTGTGTAGATAAGAAGATTTCCATGCAAATTATGGAGAAGTTCTAGCCTCACGTAAACTGTCCTTTAAGAGTTTCAGTAAATGTAAACAGTTAGTAGTAACTAATAAAAGGTCTGCATAGAACTTTCAGGCAAAAGAGATATGCTCTCTGTGAAATGAGTAGGTGGAAAGCAGTAAACAAATAGCTAATTCACTCACGGATGTGTGTTTATTTGCATTGATAGTAAATTTACTCCGGACATGTTTTTGCATTGATAGGTGCAAGAGCTAAACTGTAATGCCGTAATAGCATACCTCATTGCGCGATAGAGGGGCCTATACCACATCAAGTAAGAAAGGGGAATTCCAAGCAAAGCATAGATTGTAGCAAGAAAGAACAGCTTCGAATCTGCAAGCACAAGATAATCCAACCATTCAGCATTAACCAGCACATAAAACAGGGGCATTCCTAGATACTCATGAAACCCACCTCCCTCCTTGATCCAGCAGACTATGACAGCGATAAAGTTCCAGGAGAGACAGAGCACAATTCCTGTAGATCCAAACAACACAAAATGGATATTATCATGAATGCAATCCGGCTTTGAAGCCACAACTGCCTAATTCTACTCGCATATTACTAATAAACTACTGATAGAATAAAACACAGTACCAGCAGTAAACTAGTACGTACCAAGCCAGCTTGCGAATGCCAGATACTGCAACTTCTGCACGTTGGCGGGTATCTCATTGGCAATGTCATGGTGGATGATTGGGAAGAACGGCGGCCAGTTCTTGTCCTCCATTGGCACTCCAGCTTAATAAGCGAAACAAGGAAAATCAGAAATAGTCACACTGCTATTAACACAACTCGTAGCTCGCTGACAACAGAAACCAAAGAGTGACTCACCATTCTTCAGTGATTCCTCCCTCCTCTTGATATCCTGCGACCACAAAACAGACCCCGTGAGCCACAACCTAATAATCAACTACTGTAATAAAGTTTAAGGGGAGGAAGCGAAGAGTAAACCCCACCGCCTCGCGCCGCTTGAGATCTGACTCCCACGACGAGAGCTCCCTCCCCTTCGAGTCCTGCGACGGGCAATTACCAAAAACCCTCAGATTCGTACACCCAAACGACAAAAAACGAGGATTACTAGGGAGCACTGCACGAAGCATCTTACGCCCATGGTGTCGAGGGGCACGTCGACGGTGGCGTCGCCGCTGCCGAACCCGTACTGCTGCTTCCCGCCTCGGCCGCCTCCATTCTGCAAACAACGACCCGCGTCGTCAGAAACACCACGATAAGATCCAGATCTAGCGAACCACTGCCTCGTACGTACTACGCAACAAGGGTTTTTCGAACAAAAAAAACGAGGGAGGTTTGGGTTCTCACGGAGAAGGGGTTGTCGTCGTCGGCGGCGGCCTCGTCGAAGGGGTTGGGGTCGTGATGCATGCCGCTGGGTTGCTCGGCCTCGCCGCGCCGGTGGGGAGAGGAGGAGGGGAAAGCGGCGGCGGGTTTGGACGCGAGTCGCTTCCAGTCCAAGCCAAGCAGTTCCCTTCCCTTCCTTGGTGGTGGAGGCTCTGCACGTGACGGACGCTGCTGGAAGGCGACGCGACTGGGAGTGGGTTTGGCCCGCTTCAACACGCGTCGTCGCGTTGCGCACCAGCAGCAAGTAGCCCATCTCCCTGCTAGAGCCAGATAGCCCATCAAACGGCCCGTACCAATCTACTTAGAGATTGGGCCGGGAGCTCCTATTCTGCGCCGTTTCCCACGGAATCGCACAGAAAAAACACAGACGAGCCGAGGCTCACCCTGCACCACCTCGCCTTCGTCACCATCGACGCCTCGCCGCTCCCTCTCCTCCACCGCCTCCTCCGTCCCCAATCCCCCCGCCTCCTCCACCGGCCAGGCCGCCTGCTGCCGCCACGCACGTCTGGCGGCGCGAGCGGCGTCTCGCCGTCCCGCCCTCCTCAACCCGCCGCCCCACGCTGGTCTGCCGCCACCACGGGCATCCCTCTAAACCTCCTCTTCCCTGACGTCTTCGAACCCTTCCCGCGCTCCAAACCCTAATTCCTCGTCGCCGATGAGCTCCCCCCCCCCCCCCCAACCCGCCGCCCCACGCTGGTCTGCCGCCACCACGGGCATCCCTCTAAACCTCCTCTTCCCTGACGTCTTCGAACCCTTCCGCGCTCCAAACCCTAATTCCTCGTCGCCGATGAGCTCCCCCCCCCCCCCCCAACCAAGTTAAGGTCATTTCTCACCTCCAAATGCGCCGCCGCGGCGAGCCGCATCGTTGCCGGCTACGGTGAGGTCCATCCCTTGGCAGGTCCGTCCCCGTCGGCGGCAAGGAGGTGGGCGTGTGTTGTTCTTCTTCTTCCCCGGTCAGCTTCTTCCTCCCCGACCGCCGCCTGGGCCAGCCCAGTTAATCGCACGACGAAGGGAGTACGTGTAATGGTACTAACCTATGCAACGGGCGTAGAATAGGATTTGCCGGTTGGGCCGCTAAACTCTGTTTAGGTTGGGCCACTAACCCAGGGCCTGTGAAGTTTTTCGAGATGACGCGTGGGAACTCATTCCGAGGACCAGAAATCAGGGCGAATGGAACCGTCCATGCCTCCATTGATTTGCCCCAGAACTGAAGCAAAGGCTTAAACCTATCTTAGCCAACAGCCTAGTTTAATTTGAACTTTTGAACAAACCATGTGCCCGCTTCACATGCCTCTCACGCGCCTACCCAAAAGCTTGAACGAACTCGCATCCTTAATTAAGAGGGGAGAAGCGTGTTTTGTGTTGTTTACGCTAGTCAGACAGAGAAGACTTGCGATGATGGACAGGTGAAAGTAAAGGTTTAGCTCAAACTGACACACACGACATGTTGTGAGCGTAGAGTATGATCGACCCATATCGATTTGGTATGTATGGTCAAAGTGGAGACACATGCTTTTCTGCCTCTTGGTGGGGATCCAAAGTTAAGAAGATACTATTACGGTGGTATCTAAGCAACAAGAACTACTTTTCCACACCAAGGGATTGGATGGACAAAATCCATTGGATTACGTGTACCCCTCCGGCCATCCGTGGGGCACTAGCATTGGATCCAAGCTTCATGTGTTGTATATTCCATTCGTTCGCGGATCTGACGTGAAGAAATTGCTATCATAGCTGCAACATGACGCACTCCAATACAAAATGAGTGTACAAACCCTATAAATATAATATTACATCATAGTGCACATATATTGCTATATCTTACTTTCACTGTGAGCAGCCTCATATAAGAACTAATCATTGAACAAGGAAAACTAGCTAGAAAAACCATCCTTGTTATTGCCTCCATTATTGTAAAATTTTGATATTATGAAAAAAAATGTAGTGATATTATTTAGCTAGACGATTTTACATATATTTCTTAAAGGTGGAAAGTTATCTTTTTACCAACTAATATGATTTCATTGGTTAACTAAACAAACTACAAACACGGAGGAGGTTATATTGGGCTCGTTTTGATCAGCTAGGCCTATCTTTTGCATCATAACGTTTCTCCATGAAACCAGTGAAAAAGTCAGGGAAGGTCAAATTTATCTTCTATTCCCTCCGTTCCAATTTAATTGACTTGTTATGCATCACATGTGGATGTATCTATACATGTAACATGTCTAGATACATACACATTTCTCCACTACTTATAAACACCAAAACTGTCGTTCGGCTAAAGCCACACCAATACATGCACCAAATACTGCCTCACCCCCACCAAACAACTAACGATGGTCCCACAAAACAGAGCTCCGGGTGCACTTAGCAATTTCCAGCGACGGACTAATACTTCACCCCGATGGAAAACTGAGAAAAACAAATCCCTGCAATCGTTGCCTCCGCCGGCCATGCCCCGCCTCGCTCTCTTCCTTCCTTCCTCGCCGCCTCGCTCTCTTCCTTCCTTCCTCCCTCCAGCAGTCCATCGCACTCCGCCGGCCGTGCCCCGCCTCGCTCTCTTCCTTCCTCGCCGCTTCGCATCTCCTCGCCCCGCTCCGATGCCCCGTGCTTGCAGCGCGATCTAGCACCACCTCGGTCTCGCCCTTGTCATGTTGTTGAGTACCCCGGAGAAGAGCGCTAGGTTTGGACGCTGGTGAGATGCACGCCAATCTCTCTCTCTCTCTCTCTCTCTCTCTCTCTCTCTCTCTCTCTATGTTGGAGTAACACATTGAATTATCCCCAGTCATTATGTATTTGTGTTAAAGGTTATTTGTGCGTTTTCAGATCTGAGCTATCTACACGAATAAATAGGAACCAATTCAATTGATCGTCAGATCGAAACAAGTGCTCAGCTTCAAGCTCTTTCGTCCCCATAGCAGCGCACACCATCAGGAGTTCAGGACCGCCCATGCTGACGCCCAAGACAACAGGTACTCATCACCAACATCGTGCAATGATGTTGCGTGCCACATGCTCGACTGAATGTTCCTGAGAAGTACAGTTTCTGGAAATAGGAATTTTCCATCTGATGTGTTCTGTGTAATAGTAGGTTACAGGGACTCCATAACGTGTGCAATTTGGCATGTGCAAGCATTGCATGCGTATAAAAAATCCAATATGATTATTTATCAGAAATTATCTTTTGTGCAACACAATACTTTTTCTCTGGATGTGATTGGAAGGAAAAGGAAACATGCTCTGAACAACAAGGCTGGTAAAGTCACAGGGCAAGAAAAAAAGCATGAATTTGTTTCAGACATGAAACTCATTCTACATAACTCTAATATGTTGCTGAGAGGCTATATATTTAATTGTCTGTGAAGTTGAGGTAATGTAGATTCATATATTTTCCGTTCAAGGTTTTTCTTCTTGCTAAGCTTGCTATTTGCCCCAAGTTAGTTTAGCCAATGCAGGGGAACCAATTCAATTGATCGTCAAATCGAAACAAGTGCTCAGCTTCAAGGTAATAGCATGTCAGTAATCAAGCTACTGGAAAAATATTAGTTGAGCTAAATTGGGATAAGTATAGGTTATTAGTCATGTTGTTCGTGTTTCTTGTTTAAATTCTGGTGGGTGCACATTTCTTGATGGTTTGAATTGATATCTTCCGTGTTAAAACTTGAAACCAAGACTGATATCTAGAAGCTACTTTTCTTTTATTGCAGGCACACATGCAAGGATAGCAGATATTGACATCTAGGTTCAGTTTTCACCTTTGGAACACATGTCCATGGCATGGCCATTTTAAGACCTTTGATTATCTGATATATATGAGTGCATTTATGCAGGTAAACAATTAGAATATTTCATATCCACTTATTTGTTTGGAGAATGATAATATCGACCTTTTTTTATTAGTGCAACTAAGTTATATTATCCAGATCTGGTCATGTTTATTTTTTCGTTTTTCACTTGAAAATTTAGACCTGTGAATTGATCTTGGCCAAGGAAACTCTGAGAGAACAATATAGATGTTTTATTTTAAATCTCTGAAATGGTTGTTCGTGTAATGTGTCAGAAATTAGGAACTTCTTTTGTTGATTGATCTCAATAAGATTAGTGCATGCTGATTCTCATGACAAACTTATTTTGTTGATTGATCTCAATAATATTAGTCCTTTCATCGTTTCTTTGTTATTTTTTGGATCGTCGAATGTACTTTTAAGAGAAAGGATAGCATCTTGGCAAACATCGCAAATGATGGGTTCATGACAAAGAAGGCAACTCTTTCTATGATGAGAAGCAAAGCAAAGATTGTCAAGACACTTCGAAAGCTACAGATGCTCAAAATGAAGTGCAGATTGTACTGTTAAAAAAATACGTGACCATGTGGCACGAGTATTGTTCTCTTACAACGAGCTATCATGTACGGAGCATTATCCTATTTGGGGTGTGGTAGAGACATGAATGCTATGTAGGTTCTCGATCAGGTTGGACTGCCTATGGTTTGTTGTAGTGAGTTTTGGACTATCGATCACATCTATCTAATTATTAATCGTATGGCAGGTGACATCCAAATATGCAAAAAGTGAGCAGCATAACGCTCCTTATTTTCCATAGGACGATATTGCATGCTATGCCAAAGAAGTCAAACGTGCTCCATCAGCCATGTCAACTCATTAGTAAAGAACTTATGGACTTTGTTATTTGTGAAATGACATGGTCACATGATTTTCTGCTTTGTTTATGCAAAGATATACATAAAACTTTGGACAAATATACAGTACTAACAAACCACATACATGTATGAGTTGCACAACCTCTTTTTAAACCTCATATCCCAGTTTTCTTGAAAATCAACGAAGTATGTTCATACATACATGTATGTTTTTAAAAGAATTCCAATTTTCACGACACTACAACTTCTATTTTGTTCTATTTTGGTTCACACTTTTTCCAGGAAGCAATGCGTGCTAAGAAATCGTGCGTTGCACGTGCACGTCTACTAGTGGTGGATAGAAAGTCAATTAAATTGGAACGGAGGGAGTAGATTTTGAAATGTCGCATAAGCCTACAATCCCAACAAGTGTAAATCTGATATAGTGCAAGGCATTGTTGCACCAAGAGGTGTTGCTCAACCAAAACCCCATGGGCTCTCGGACTCAACACATAGACCTAGACCGGTGTAACTTAGTAGTGAGAAGGAGGAAATTCGGCCGGCGGCATCAAATCCCTGTGCTGTCGTCATGCGTTGTGGGGGCAAGGCAAGGCAAGGCAAGGCAATGCAGCACCAACTTTCTCAAACTCAGCGACGATCGAGTAATCACTGCCGCCCGTAATTCTCGATAGGCGCACGCGTGCGTGCATCTAGGCCGCCCCCGCGCCGGCACGGAAAGCGCTGCAAGCCGCGACGCAAATCAATTCGACACGATACGCGCTGCACACACGCACGCACGGGTCCCGGTACACGCGTACGTGCGTGGGTGGGCCGTTAATTTAAGCACGAGGCATTAAAGTGGGCACAGCTAGGGTGCATGCATCGAGGTGCCGCGTTCGATCCAGCAACCGTCGACGCTCCAAAGTTGCTAGCGCATGCACATCCAAACTACAGAGAGTAGCTAGATGTCGATCGCCATGGGCCCATGACTATAGGGTTCAGTTACTTGGATCATTGGCTTGCTCTTCAGTCTCAGTTGCATACTTGCTTTGTACGTAAGCAAAACAAAGCAACCATGACGGTAGACCTCAGCCGTGGAGACCGGGTGAGAAAGACCTAAGTGGAGGGTCGATTGTGTGCGCCGAACGAAGCCGCGTGCGACGCCACGCCGTATCCTGACAGGCGGGCTGGCGCTGTCATTGGCATAGTAAAACTCTACCTCCTCTTCCTCACTGCACCCACACCTCTCTGTCGTACGCGGCGCTAGCTCGCCGGACACTGAAATCGTGCCGCCGACCCGCCTCCCATCTCCCCTACCTTCTCGCGTCGGTGCTCGTCGACTCTTACCGGCCACGGAGCCCCGAGCCACCTTGCGCACCCATCTTGCACATAACATGTTCGGACGATTGCATGGTAGGCCGATTATTTTCACAATTTTTGCCGGTCGTCAGCGATCGGGTAATTGATTCATTCACGTTTGATTTCAATAGATGGATAGCGACGATGAGATGATGGCTCACCTGTAAATGGAAAAAGAAGCCACTATCGCCACCGAGGAATAGGAGAATTTGGCAATTGTTGCTTGTCTTCTACAACTTCAACCCGACGAGGCCGCCAATGCCGCAGGAAACGAGGAGGCTCGATGCCTGCCAGGATCAAGACCAAGCGGAGACAGAGGATGGAGGGTCATTGCATGTTGATATCCGATTATTTTGCCTATTCCTCAACATTCAACCCAAAAGATTTTTGTCGGGGCTTTCAGATGAACCGCGACTATGTACCATTCAGATAATTTGATTTGTATTTGTCAAAATATTTAAATTAGGAGAAAAAAATACTATTGAGAGGGCCTACTGGGGCGCGAGTGGACTGACGCTCCCCAATAGCCCGCGGCGCGTTCGGACGGCCCTAATAGCGTTGATCCGGTGCTACTGTCAGACGGGTTTTAGACGCCCGAGTGAAGATGCTCTCATGGGCTGCATTTGCACACTCCTCCTTGCACTAGAATATGGTTCGGTGTCACATGCTCACATGGCAGCTGGATGCTTCTCATTCCCTTGCTTGGCCCATGCCGGCTCTGCCTGCGTCTGCGCGCATGTGTGCATGGCAGTACACTGACCGATCGATCTCGATCGACCTCGCTGTGACGAGAGGTGACAGAGCTATGCTGCCGAGTGAGTGAGAGACTGAGCTGAGGTCGATGCGATGGCGCCGGGAGTTTTTTAAGCTCCGTCGGCCCAGGCCCAGGCCCGAGCGTGGGAGTTGGGCAAGGGAGTTAATGGCGTGAGCTGGACAAACTCCCAAAATCATATGATGATGATGATGTGAAAACGGAGGTTGGTGTGCGCATGGATGGAATCGCCGCTCCTTCAATCCTTAACGAACTTTGAAAGAAAGGGGCGTCTCGGTTAACGGCCGGGAATGATAGAATATGGGAATGGGGAGTGAAATGTGAATGCTGCGACTATTGGCCCGGCCCAGCAAAACGGTTTCTGAGATGCTCTTACAAAAAAACTAATTGTTGTTGCCATGTTAGGTACGGAGTATTTTACAATCTTCCGTCACACAAAGCAAAAAAAAAAGGCTAGTAATACTGATAGTGTTTTTTAGCACATAGAAATGTCCATATTATGGAATGGACATTTGCAACTTGATTTCTTTACCGGACTAGTAGGTGCTCTGCCGATTTAAGTAAATTCAGGAGGGATAATTAACTACAAAAAATGAATGAGCGAAATATGAACCCAATCACTGAAGGAGCGGCTATACACGGTTGCAAGAATCGCCAGGAAACAAGGTCGACACTAGTAAGGCTGACAAACGAGATGGATGTTCTTATGTAAATCTCGATTGAGCTCATTCCACATATGTTTTCATAAGTATATGTGTACAACCTTAGCGGGTTCTTCAAAACAACAAATTATGCGATTTCAAAGGTAAACCATGTTATTTTTTCGACGGGGTTGAGTTTGGTCAAGCTAACTATGCAAGGATACTTGGTGAGATCCTTAGCATCAAAGGTTACTTTGTGATCCAACAAAACCAATTTATTTCTTGCAAGCCTAATGGGGTGTTTGTGCATAAAATTTGAGATTCTATTCTCGTTTGTCCAACTTTTTTCCAAGGATATATAGATAAGTATTGTTACTTGTCATGTTGGTAACTTTATTATTATTTACACGTGGCTCCATTCTTACTGCATGAGTGGGTAAGTGAGTTTGGTGTTGTGTGCATAAATTTTGCCAGTTCTTATTGGATGTCTGTGAGTGCAACAAAACTGATTGAGGCAAGTGGGATATGGTTGAGTTTATTAGATGTGACAAATGGTGTGTTTCGTTCAAACTAACTCTGCCCAACGAAAACATTTAGGCGGTTTCCCTGTCGATGATATGGACAATATTGGTAAGAAAAATGAACTAGAGTGTGCAAAATGCCGGGGCATGCCAAAATATCTACCATCCAAACCAGTATCAGAATTTGATTGAGGAGGTAATTAAGTTTTAGACACAACGCAAACATAGGAGAAAGAACAAATACCATTGTCTGCAGTTCTCTCAGAAGACAAGGGTTATGCACTCCATGGAACCAATCAAGCATGCATAGTAGGGAAAATAAGTTTGGAAAATCAAACGAAAACAAATTCGAGGAAACAGCAATTCTCGCATCTCATCAGGACAGTGTGTGTATCTCAGTTCTTACATAACGACAAGCGCTAGCTAGCTAGCGTACCTTTGCGACAGTTGGAAGCAGGGACCACGTCCGACTAATCTATCTCAACAGTGCCACGGGAATATCTAGAGGACTAGTCCAAGCTTGCGAGCCCATAAAGTTACATGACGATGCTTAGCATCGGGAATTTGAAAAAAAAAAGGACAAGAGTGGCATGCATGAGCAGCATTTCCTCAGGAAGAAACAGTTGGAAAAGCAAGAATTCTTGTCATTACGTAGCTACCACTACACTAGTATTTTAACTATTCCATATTTATTTGGATCTCTCCTACTACTGTACTTGGCGTGTTTAATTATATCCTTCCGGCTGGCGAGACTAGTTGCAAGCAAAGTAATTAATCACCCTTGTTAGCTAAGTACAGTAGCATTCTAAACCAAAATCCCAACGATCGAAATGGACAAGAGTGCTAGCTTCATGGTTTTCCTTTCCGCTGATTTTTTTTTTTCAAGAACACGCGTGAGTATCACGTGTCTTTGTATTAAGATAGGAAGAAAGTTGGTTACAATCGAAACACCGGAGCCTCTGCCACAAGCGGCATGGCTTGTCCACACACACACATACTACTCAATCTCTCTTACTCTCCCACCTAGGCCTGCCAACCTCCACAAGCTGAAGTCATGCTTGATGCGCTCGCAGAGAAGCGAGCGACATTGTCGAACTTTCCGCTGAATAATGAGTATAGAGGCCGAATTGGTATCTCGTATGTATCATATGGATTAATCAACCATAATATTTGTGCTTTTCGTGGAATGTAATACGCTGTCTCTTGATACTCAAAATAGTATGTAGCATCCCATGCGCAATAAATAAATAAATAAAATGCCATGTTATTCCAACTGAAATACAAAAAATAGCTAGCCAATACATTGTCATAATTAAGCGCCTGCAGGCGCTCAATAATCACCGGACATGAACACCTAATTAGCTGTCTGAATCTTCAGTGATCACATCCTGACTAAAGAAATGGCATCTCTTTGCTGCTGAGATTCTCCAGCCATCAATCAGAACAGATCACATTAATCACAGCATGACACACACAGGACAAATGTATTCCATCTAGAGTTCTAGACTGTACTCCATCCGGTTTGTTTAAGCTAGATGGCTTAAACAAATGAGGTGGTGGTAAGTATTTCTAGTGCAATGACAGGCTGCCGCCAATTCCAATCCAGCGACAGTTCCCCCGTAACTAACTCCAAAACAATTCTTTCTGGTGCTTTGTGAGATCAGATAAATTAAACATGGACAACTGACTGCCTATTTGACAGTACTCTACAGCAAGTGTCAAGAAGTCAATCAACGTTGAGTAGGAGTACAAAATGGTAGTAATTAGTGTGACCATTAGCAGTATAATAACCACTGAGATTTGGAATCTTGTTTGGGACCTAGAGAGCGAGATGGTAGAGGCAACGGGGGAACAATAACAAAGCCCTAAACTGTCAGGACGTGTAAGTTGTCAGCAGAAAAGAAACATTAGTGCACACCCCTCAAAAAATACGGCATGCTTGAATGTGTGTGTGTTGTGTGGTGTGAGACTCTTGGCCTTGACTTGATTCCACTGTGTCTTAAGTCAAACTGATCCAAATCATATCCTCATTATTCGTTTATAATTAAGTTTACCAAGGTGACAAATTCTGCAGAGCAAAGGTAAAAAGAGAAACACGCGTGGACGTTGAATCAACGGTTGACTAGTAAACTCGTGTGTGCGTGGCCTTTTTTGTTTTCGCTTATTCTTTTCAAAATGCTAAGGCGCATGCATGAAATATTAATTGCATTTTATGAAGAAAAAAATACGTCCAGATTTATCCGATTTATATATGCCACAGAAATCTAATAGATGTGGAATGAGTATAGTTGGAGTGTAACTGGATATCACATTTTTTTTCTCTTTTTAAGTAGTCTTCATTCTCTGATGACCATCTTGGAGTCTTAATGAGTAAGGACACAGTCACCATATACCTTGAACGTGTAATATGCTAGTTTAACCAGTCTTCAGAAATATAGTTATATTGCTAGGTGTGGCTATATTCAGATGCAAACGACTCTACATGCCGACGAACAAGTGCATACTCGATCAATCGCCTCTGTTTCGCTTAAGAAAATACCAGTCGAGTGCAGGAAGAGATAATATCGAACTTTACCGCTCCACCAAGCATGCATGTCTTAATTAACGCCAAAAACGCCTCAAAATACGGGGCTTCGGATAATCTGCACCAGAAAACCACAAGAGTGCAGGCAGATCTCCTCTCTGGAGAAACAAGGTTAGAAGGTTAGGTGCGCGCAAGGGATCCTGTTTCCGGGGTGTCATTCAGATTCAAAGAAGCTTCCCACAGAAAGCAACTTGCTTTTGTTTAAGAACCACTTGATGTTGATCGATGCTTAGATTACAATAGATCCCTAATTAAACTAAATCAGCAGGGAGCTTCAGTGTGATTTTGACCCAGTCCAAATGAACAAAATCTATGTGCCCAAACGGTTCAATTCTCTGTGGGATATGCATGTGAATCAAGTGTTTTTTTGGGTGTGAGGCTTGATTAGCATTGTAGGCAAGGGGATTAGTTTGTAAGGAAACATGATTTGCATAAGCAACTTTTTAATTGTATACGTGATTGGTTTGGTATTGTCGTTCATGTCACTGATGACGTCATTGGTGTTCCTAGTAACGTGTCATTTGAACACCGCAAGTATTATAGTATAATACGTTCATGTGATGCATCCTATCGTGTCACGGTCGTCTGTGATCATTTACAGTTAGTTCACGCCTCATCTAGATAACTTCTATTTTATTAAATAACTAATCTATCTGACATCAAGAACCAGCAGGCCAGATATTATTTTTCTCCAGGCAGCACATCGCTGTATACATGTTGTTCTTCAATACCACAAGCACGTTCATCCATACAAATCAACCGATAACAAAAAAACGCCGGGAAGGCGATAAGGTAGCATACTTTCTCAAGAGAAAAATATGCACATATCACTTTCGTATCTGCAAGTATCCAATTAAAAATTGAACTATTCAAGTATTCTATCAATTTTCTAGATTTACATTATGCATACAAAATCCTTGAGTACTGAATGTTCTGCCACCACGTATGAATGCAAAGATATTTGCAACCGAGTCGGTCTTCCTGTAACTAAACCACATCAAGACGGTCAAATTTTAGAGCTCTTAATCTGAAGTCAAATAATTAACTAGGGGCTTCTGTTTATGATGATCTAGTCTTCAGCTTGGTCAAAATATCTTATGATCGTATTATATGCACGCACAGGGAAAGACAGCGCACGGCCATTTCAGATCAAAGTACATGTATAGCATGTGTGTGCGGGGTACAACGACCAAAAGTAAATGGAACTGTGCATCACTGTACGTCGTACCGCCATATATGTGCATTTGTCATGTACTACCGTTCAGTGACCACTATATTACCCTGGCCGCACGCTACCGCCACGAGCCACCGACCTTTGCACGCCTGAATGATAGAATCCAGATAATTATGAACTTTCATATATACTGCACTATCTGAATTATCTGGACCACAATATATCAACAGACGACCAGGGTACACGCACGATATACACCTTCCAAAGCTGTAACTTTAGTTCTTATATGAGAATGCTAAATTTGTGTGCTGGGAGCTACTCCCTCCGTTCCAAATTAATTGACTTCCATTTGTCCACACATAGATATTAAGAACTGCCATGTTTAGGTTACCTAATCTTTCTTCAGTTATTCCCTATATATCTAGCCACTACAAGCCGCCGTGTATTCTTCTTTGTCTCCGATGATTGCAGTAGCCCGATGTACCTCCACATTGTTCCCGTCGCACCAACCACCGGGTTGAACCATTCTTTTGAATTGCTCTTCGAAACTAACCCATTAGTCTTGCTTCTCTATCTATGTCATCTCGTCATAACATTCTAATGCGCATGCTCCACATGATGGTCATCATTTTAATCCTCATGTAACACAAGTTCTCTTCAGACTTCTTGTTCACCGGTTGATCTCAGATACCACCAAGCAAAGCCCACGCGCATGACGGTGGCGTTGGTGCTTTTGGAGGTATTGCGGTGCTCTGGGCACTAGGGCACGTGATGCGCATCGGTGGAAGATTGCAAAGCTTCAATGGTGGTGGACATGGTGGTCAATACAATAGCGTAAACGTTACATGGAACTTTTAAACATCGAGCCACATCATAAAGGTCGTGAAAAGGGTTTAGGTGCCGCTTAAGGGCCGCTAGGTAAAACCTCGTCGTGGAAACCATATCACTGATCTAGTACATATCAGATCATTAAAACCCCCATCACATACCCAGAGTGTGCGGATTGGCAGACCATCGCATATGGTTCAAAAAAAGTTTGCGATGTATGACATACTTAAAAAGATTATGTAATGTAAGAGGCAACCGCACACAGTTGTGGCTATCGGGGAACCTTCGAACTCCAAACCTCTCCTATGACTAGATTCTTTAGGAAAGTGAACTTCTGAATAAATCATAGGGTCCATTGTGTGGTTATTTCTCAACCCGTTTATTTACTTGTATCTAGCTAGCTTTGTATGCTTGCTAATATCTTGCGGTAGATTGTATCCTTCTCTTATAGGCTGCTCACATGATTTCATAATCAAGAAAACCTACATTGTTGTCATCATATAAGTTGCTCACCTACACACTGGCAACATTTTCACACATTTTTCTTGCTAATGTGTCTATTTTTGGAACATGTACCTCTTCACTTAAAACAATTAATAGTGCCAAAAGTTTCCAACCATTTGTACTAAAAACTATATTTTTTTTCATTTTATAAATGCCAAGAAGGCGACATTTTCTGAAAAGGCATAAAGAATATGGTGCAAAATATCACATCTCCAAATTTCACATAAAATGGACAATGTTTAATGGATATTGTCCAAAGAATTTAAATTTCATAACTCCTTTTGCTACTTTTGCTCATTTACGACAAACCAAAACCCTAGCTGTTGACCCTAGCCAGGAGACGACCCTACCACCATCTCTCCCACAGATTAGGACAATATGAACCTATGTCCTCTTCTTCGTGGGTGAGCAGGGGTCGTCGAGCTCGGATGGTGGCAGATTGGGCTCGGACACCTCCACATTATACTGATAAACCCTTCAGCGAGTGAAGTCCTCGCTCGAACGAAAGCGCACAAAGAGGTTGAATGGTGGTGTGTAAACCTTCACGGCGTGACGGTTCACCCGCAATGCACCACCACCTCCGCCGCGACTACGTCCTCCGCCGACCGGTGGTCGTTTACCTTACACCATTGCCACCAGTGCGCTGGTACGTCTCAAACGTATTTATAATTTTTGATTGTTCCATGCTTGTTTTACATCATTGCTACATGTTTTTACTATGGTTTTATGAAATTTATTGGACTAACCTACTAACCTAGTGCCCAATGACAGTTTCTGTTTATTTTCTCTGTGCATTGCAGGAAAGGTCCAAAATTGAAAGTGCTCAGAAAAATATAAAAAAATACAGAAATTCTGCTTCACCAGAAGACTCCGGGAGCCAGAAGGACAAGTCTGGGGATGCCCACACCCCCCATGAGACCCCTGGGCGCGGCCAGAGGTGGGGTCGCACCCAGCTACCGCCTTACGCCGCCCTTCGGACTATACATTCATCGCTTCGCGAATCCTAACCCCTAGAGGATTTTTTCAGAAACGCAATAGAGATCCGTCGCCACCAAAAAACCCTGATTCGGGGGTCAGAAGTTCCTGTTCCGGCACCCTGCCGGGACACGAATTGACCCCCGGGGCCATCTTCATCGACCACGCTACCTCCATGATGGTTTGTGAGTAGTTCCCCCATGGACTACGGGTTCTAGCAGTAGCTAGTTGGTACTCTCTCTCCCATATTCTTCAATACAACGATCTCATGAGATGTCTTACATGATTGAGATCAATCTGATGTAATCGGTGTTGTGTTTGTTGGGATCCGATGAATTGTTACATTATGATCAGTCTATCCATTATGTTTGTGAATTATTGTTGCTGCAATCTTGTTGCGTTCATTGCTTTTCACTAGTGCATGAGTGACCTGATCTTAGATTTGAAGTATTTTATATATTTGCATGAGTATAATTGTATCTACAAGTTGTATGTACTTGTTACTGTCCGGACTCGAGACTCCAAAGTGACAACAATTGGGACAATCAGAGAGGATGGCTGTAACTTGAGGATCACATGTTTTCGCTAAGTGTTAATGCTTTGCTCCGGTGCTCTATTAAAAGACGTACCTTAATTAGCAGTAGGTTTCATGATTGGCCCTGCTGAAACGGGATGGTTAGACAAAAGATGTCATGCAAGATTCTTATTGCAAGCACGTATGACTATATATGGAAAACATGCCTATGTATGATTTATAAACTGGATGTCTGTCATAAGTTAGTTTCAATTCTGTCAATTGTCCAACTGTAATTTGTTCACCCAACACGGGTTTGGAGAGTTACCTCTAGTGAAACCGGGAACCCCGGTCCGTATTTAGCCAAAAAGTATTTTCTGGCGCCATTGCTTCCGTGTTACTGTTGCTGCTGCTACTTTGTTGTTACTATTGATCTCAAGTTACTGCTACTTTCACATCACTTGTGTTACTAGTGCTTTTCTAGGTGTGGCTGAATTGACAACTCAGCTGCTAAAGCTTATAAGTATTCTTTGGCTCCCTTGTGTCGAATCAATAAATTTGGGTTTTACTTCCCTCGAAGACTGTTGCGATCCCCTACACTTGTGGGTTATCACGCGCATACGCCACCTCTCTTCTAGCCTGACCATGCCAGGAGTACGGGCAAGCATGCACTGGCCATGCTCGGGATGAAGATCATGCTCGTGGCACCTAAACATTCCTCCGAGAATGTTATTCGACTACCCATGCTCGAGAGAGGGAGCAACTGAAATGAGCAATTTGAGTGTATAGGGTTTTGGTTGGCTGGGTCCTTTTTATCCCCACCCTCCCTCAATTTTTCCTGCCAAAATTTTCTCACACTTTTTCCGCCTTTTCTTCCTCACATTTTTTTCTCGTCGTAAATTCTCTGCTGTTTTTTATCACTACAACTTTCCTGTGCTATTTTGCCTACTCATATTTTTCCGCTCTTTTCTCTGCACCCTCCACCGTCTGCAGAAGAAGAAGCATATGGCAACACCAAGTGAATTCTCATGTTACCTCTATATTTAAGGAACATAACCTACACCAAGTGAGGGAAAAATGTGGCGGGAGAAAAAAATCATTGTTAGATTTAGAAACTCACTTGGTGATGCCATTCAGTTTCTTCTCTGAGAAACATCACCTGTACTGATACAACATATTGTAGGACATAGTTGTCAAATATGACGACACTATCGGAAATTTCATCGGGATGTCATTTAGTCCTTCTATGACGAAGAGGCATGTCCTTACGGAATTTCTACAATGCCTTGTATTTCACCATGTTGGTCAACAGTGTGTTGTATCTCCCAAAATGAAGAAACACTAGGTGAGAGATGGGAACTGTTTTTCATGTCATGTTTGCCGAGTGTGTGTGTGCACCAAGGACTGGTAAAGCCTTTCACTAGATGGGAGTGAAATACTTTTCCCGCGTTGTGTTTGCCGAGTATTTATGGGAAAGACACGAACAAAATTGTTCTGTACGCACGCAAAAGAGGTGTCAAAGGGAAAAGTTTTTCAACGTAAATGTTTGCCGAGTGTCAGCCATTAGACACTCGGCAAACATAAGCCCGCCGTCACGGAGCCGTCTAACACACTGATAAGGAACATGTGGCGAGGGTTTTTGCCGAGTCCCAATGTTTACCGAGTATTTTCTTCTATGCCGAGTGTTTTTTGACATACTCAATGTATACCAACGTTTACTGACTATCCGTGTTTTGACACTAGACAAATTCAGGAAAACTCAGTAAAATCTGATATTTCCAAGTAGTGTAGCCTCGGTGGGGCGAGTCCGTCAGCCGCGCGCTTTCACCGTGCATGCATGCGTGCGTGCATGCATGCAACCCGCCCAGCCTTTTTACCGCGCGACAAACACCCGCCGCGGCCATGCCGCCTTGCGTACTGGGCTCGCACACCTCTCCCCGGCGAAAGTCAGCGTCCATCCATCCATCCGTCGCCTTTCCGTGTGTGAAGCCACACAAACACACATCGTCTCCAAAGAGAAAACAGGAGAAAAATAATGCCGAAACCCATCGCTCTCCCCTCCTGTACCCCTTGATCTCGCCTGCCTGCTCTCACATACAGTACTTCTTTATTGTCCTCTTTGGAAGCCAACTCAAGTTACCCATCCATCTCTCCCCTCTCTCACTGCTCCTACTACTACGTGCTATCGATCTCTCTATCATTCTCCTTCTCTCTCCCCCTTCTTCCTGCTAGCTTGCTTGATGTAAAGAAAAGATAATTCCCTTTCCGCCGTGGCTGCTAGCTATAGCCGGCAAAGCCCATCATCCCTCACATCCCATCCTGCCTCCCCTCCGCCCTACCTCCTTTTCTGCAGCCCCCGCCCGGCCACACCACCAAATAAGCAAATCTTCTTTGCTTGATTGATAGTATATTGCTAGCCGCTCTCCATTCTCCTTGCTTGCTACCAGATCGAGCCAACCTGCGTGTCTGTTTTCAACGACATGCACCCGAGTAGATGATTGCAAGCTCGGCCGGCCGGTGCTCCTTTGTGTGGATTCGTTGTGGGGAAGAAAGGGAATTATTGAGGAGCGGTTGGTGAAGCTCTCCTGTGCTTGTGGCGAGCATCCACTATAGAGAAAGAGGGCATCGGCGGAGGAGCCCTAGCTACCGAGCCAGCCAGCCATGTGCGACTACTTCCTCCAGAGGATGGAGGGCGACCAGGCCGGCGGGGGGGACCTCACCGACATCGTGCGGGGCGGCGGCGCGATGCCGGGCAACAGCGACGGCGACCTCCCGTCCACGGCCGCAGAGTGGCAGCTGCAGCCCGCGGAGGAGCCCATGCTGTTCCCGCCGCCGCCGCCGTCGTCCGACAGCTTCGGAGACCCTTTTGCGGGGCTCGGTGACCCGTTCAGAAGCGACTACTCGTCGGGCGCGCCGACTTCCTTGACAGCATGCCGGACGCCATGGCCAAGGTCGGCTTCGACTCGGCCGTCGGCGGTGGACAGATGCTGGACATGGGCAGCAGGAAGCCGCTCATGCCGAGGGGGATGCAGCAGATGATGCAGGTGGGCATGGGTGGTGGCGGGATGGGCTCGAGGCTCATGTCGTCGCCGCTGTCGCCGATAGCGATACGCCCGTACCCGGCGATGACCGCGGGAGACATGATGAAGCTAGGCATCACGGCCGGGCAGGCGGCCGGGTGCGCCATCGACGCCGCCGTCGCCGGCATGCAGATGTCCTCGCCGCGCAACGCCGGCGGGATCAAGCGCAGGTTAGCCCCTGCAATATATATCGCCACCGGATAGCTAGATCTGAACCGATCCAAACTAGAATTCCTCGATGTGTTGCATGCATAATTGCATACTTAAGCATAGTGCATCTTCTCGGCTAGCTAGCTAGCTAGCTACTTCGTGAGTGATTTTTAAGGGAAAGTTCAGCCACTCCCCCTTTCTTTCATCCACTCTTTAATTCCCCGTTCTTCTTTCCGTGTTCTTCACATCACCTTGAGAGACTAAGCACTATTCGAGGCGAGGAAGTCCCGAGGATTTCTCGGGATGTAACCAGAATTAGTCGGCAAGACAGTGAGTATTGCCTGGAGCTCGAAATTTTAGGCACGCGAGTCTTCGTAGCCACATGCATGGTCATGGTGATCGGAATATTTCTGAATTGGCAAAACAATGCCTCTATACGATCGATCGAGGTCATGTCATGTGCAAATGTAATGTGCATCTAGACCTAGTCAGTTTCTTTCCGGCCGACAAGTTCGGCTTTCTGAAACCCTAAGTAATTAGTACTAGTAAGTTTCAACTTAGTCGCAGCATTTCCACGGAACTTATTTACCACTTGGAGTACCTAGCTACATATACTGTGAAATAATTGTGATGTTTCCCCTTATTGATATTTTGTTCCTATTCGGTGCGAACTTTCCAATGATCAATGTATACAGAAAGAACCAGGCGAGGAAGGTGGTCTGCATCCCGGCGCCGACAGCAGCGGGATCAAGACCCACCGGAGAGGTGGTTCCTTCCGATCTCTGGGCATGGAGAAAGTACGGCCAGAAGCCTATCAAGGGCTCTCCTCACCCAAGGTATATTTACATGCATTAGTAACTAAATGAACTCGTTTCTTATCTAAAAGAAACTGATTATATTGAATTGTTTGGCTCTTCTATGCACCACCAAGTCGTCAGCATCTGAAAACAAGTCATTAGCATACGTCGAAATCCGTGTGCTTAAATGAAGATGAAGCTTCTGAAGTGATAAGACTAAATAATTCTTGGTTACATGGTCGAGCATTATAAAATTTCTCAGCTCCATATTGTGTGCATGATCGATGCATGAACTCTTGCGCTGAAATTAATTCAAAGATAAACAAATGAGTACCTAGCTAGCTAGGTATGAATTTAACTTCTCCATCATACTAGCTCCGGCCTCCTCTTAAAATGATATTTTTGGGCACACGTTAGCTGAGGGAGTATGTTTTTGTGGCAATTTAGCAACGAATAGGTGAACTTAAATATGTACGAGAAAGGTTCATTTTATTCCCTATATCAATTCACAAAGTACACATGGAGTGTGTTTGAAAAAATTGTCTATTTTAGGCATAAATATGGCTTATCGCTAGTTCTGTTGACTTCATCTGATGGTTCATCCATCAATCGACCCAGAGGCTGAGGGTCTCCCTTTTTGTAAAGATATATTTTAATACCCCTGCAAATTTTTATACATGCGATTCACTAGTTTTTTTTTCTGTTAAGCAACTATAAGAATTATGAGAAATTTAGAGCTTTGATTTACTATTATGACAGCATGAAATGTAAGTTACATATTCTTTTTTTGCACATAGGCATATGTCGGAACAACACATTAGGCCGGAAATTCAGCCTAGCCAATATATATACTTTATTCTTTGGGATGTAAAGCTAAAATAATTCGTCTTCCATTAGTGTTAATTTTAGTAACGAAAATTTCTAAATAACCATTAGGTCATTAGATTTTGATGGACATCATTTTATCTACCTTCTATATTGTCCAAACCCAACACTACCCAAAGTTGTTATACTACGTTTATTCGGAAGAAAACATACTGAAATTTGGCTTAGTAAATTCGGCACAAAACTAAAGAGGCCCATTGTGATCAGTACGTGCATGTAGTGAACATGAGGTACATGGAGATGAAGGACGATCAAGTCTAACATATGTTCTTGTTGATTGCAATGAATGATACACAGAGGGTACTACAGATGCAGCAGCTCGAAAGGGTGTTCGGCACGGAAGCAGGTGGAGCGCAGCCGGACTGACCCCAACATGCTGGTCATCACCTACACCTCCGAGCACAACCACCCATGGCCGACCCAGCGCAATGCGCTCGCCGGCTCAACCCGGTCTCACCACGGCAAGAATGGCAGCGGCGGTGGCGGCGGCGGCGGCAGCAGTGGCTCAGGTTCGAAGAGCTCGCACAACGAAAAGCAATCACAGCCAAACAATGTCAAGCAGGAGAGAAAGGATCATCAGACCGCGACGACGACTAGCACAGTCAGTACCACAACTAGTACTTCTCCTATGATCGTGAAGGAGGAGACTATGGCACTGGCCGGATCGGATCAGTCGTTGGCGAGAGACCAGAGATCCATGAACACGGCGGCAGGAGACCACAGCGAGCTCCTGGACCACGTTTTCAGCGAGAACTACAGGCCGATGATACCGGAGTCTAGCCACCACGAGGACTTCTTCGCCGACTTCGCCGATCTTGCGAGCTGGAGTCGGATCCCATGAGCCTCATATACTCCAAGGAGTACATGGAGGCAAGGCCAAGCGGTATTGGCGATCATGGCAAGGAGAAGGCAGCTGTGGAAAAGGAGTTGGATCCATTCGACATGCTAGATTGGTCCACTACTACTTCTACAGTAGGAAGCACGCTGAGCAAGGGAGAGAGGCTAAATTAACTGATGCTTTGGTCGGCGCAATGAGCAGAGGCAGGGTTTACGCATACGGTTACACACACTACTTGATCTCCAGCTAAATAACCTTGAAGATTAAAAACCACGACCTTCAAAAAAGATTAAAAACCACAAGGATAGCAAGGAAGAAA
This sequence comes from Poa pratensis, assembly GCA_947311845.1. NCBI lineage: Eukaryota > Viridiplantae > Streptophyta > Magnoliopsida > Poales > Poaceae > Poa > Poa pratensis. The sequence continues at coordinate 19,881,636 of CAMZMU010000050.1, read as the reverse complement.
GATGAGAGTTATTTTCATTTTCCACTTTTTGTTATCCTCTTCTGTTTGTTCTCTGCTTCTTATTATTGTTTGTGACAGATCGAGATTGATTTTTTTGGTTGAAGGTTAGGATCATATGAACATTATTTTCTTATTAGGTTTGTGCCAGGTTGTACTTATGCATGTGATGAGGATCGTCTATCTCTCGATACTACTATCCTCTTCCATCGATCTGTGCGTGTGTTTCTAGCGTGTTTATGGTTATCTAACAGGATACTTAATGATGTTCCAAATGCTGGAGAAGAGGATAGATCATATATGTGGGGCGATCGTGATTGTGATAGATGGAAGATTAGGTGACCCACGTCCTTGAAGGGGATGCGACACAAAGAAAACTTGGCCATGCAACGGAAGTGCTATATATGCCCTTTGGGTGTGTACGACTGTTACCCCACAAGTAAAAACAAGTCTCTTACTCAGTTTGGCAGAATAGTGCCGGTGAGAATCTGAATCAATATAGGGGAGGGAACACTAGCTGGCCTCTTGCTTGCAAGAGGAGAGCATATGTTGGATTCGCTAGAGCTGGACGGTACATATTTTTGTCTCTGCGCAGGCTGCGCCAAAAGAAAAGTACTGCATTTACTTCCTCTGTTCTCCTGAATTCCTATCAGTATATATGTATATATATTATTCACAACTCATCTTTTTTTTTTTTTTTTGACACATCCAAACTTCCGTATATTCATCTCAAATCCACGTACCCAGTACATAGAACAAGAACAGAAAAAGAGCAATACGAAGAGGATGAAGATCCAGAGCCAGAACCGAGAACGAAGAACCGCGGCACCGCCGGCTGCGAGGAAGACGAAGACCGGCACCACCACCTTGCCTGAGCCTGGGCAGATTTAAGCCCTTGAAAGACGTCGCCGTGAACGTCCGCCGCGCCGCGGCGGAACCCAAGTCGATGAACGAGCGGGGCAGGCGTCCCCCCGGCTCTTCCACGCCGCTTTGCCGCGGCCATCGTCGTCGTCGAAGCCGCCGGAAGCCACAGATCTTGACCAGCTCCAGCCGAATCGCATCCCCAGCGCCGCCGCACCACGGCCGCCGGAGAAGGGAGCCCCCACATCGCAGATCCGCAGATCCGCGAGCAGGAACAGGACGGCCACCACTCGACGGAGCGCCAACGGAGCTCCACCGCCGGAGGGGAGGGTCGCCGCCACCAAAACCACCAGCCGCACCACCGCCTCCTCAGCGCCGCCGGCAGGAAACTGCTTGCCCCTACTCTATGTACACGAAGAGGACGGGGATCCCCCACCCACCCGCCGCCGGAGCGGACGGGGGGAGAGAGATCCCACGCCCCGCGACGGCGAGAGTGGCGGCGACCAGTCGGATCCAGAAAAATCGCCCTTCGCTACTGTTGAGGAGGGGGTGCGGAAGCGTTGCCCTACTTTATTCACAACTCATCACGGGCGCACGTACTCGTGCAGTCGAGCGTATGCATACGTTTGTACCTATCAGTTCATGTGATATGATACTAACTGGAGTACTGACGTAGTAGTAGTAGTATATATAAAGAAGCTGCATGTCCTAGCTAGCTGCCTTGTTGCATCATCATACGTGTCATGCGTACATATGCAGGGAGTATGTGTGCACTTCAGTACAAGCTACCATATACCTAACCAGCTTTTACTTGCCCCACAGGATTAATACCAATTCCCCATCCATCTATAGTGCTGCACAAGTATGTAGGGTCGACACTACTTTTGAATACGTGCCCTGCTGCTCCTCCGCTCATCTTTGTTTCATGCTTGCAATCTGAATCACATTGTGTGTAGAAAGCAAAGAAAGACCAGTGCAGGACTGTCTCATCTGGATCGGTGAGCATGTGGCATGTCTCTTCAAGTACCCGGGTGCATTGCTCAACTTTTCTCAACTGTTTGAGCTTATGGATAAACTAGTTGGGTGCAAGCAACTAGGTATGGTACTATAGCCAAGAGATATCAATGTAAACATCGAAATTAGGCAATTGAAAATTTGCATTTTATTTATTTTAACTAGATTTCCATACACAGAACCTAGTTGAGTAACTGGCTCCATGTTTCTTAGGAAAATCACATAAAAGTAAAGGCAACATAATGTAAATGCATGAATTTGAGTGGCAATTTTTTGGCAAATATATGTGTACCCCCCCCCCCCCCCCCCGCGCGCGATCTAGCCACCTTTTTATGGGGTTTTCCCATATAGTAAGAATATATGTGGAAGGGATATTCTGGAGGTACCATCGGAACATTGAACTCGTTTCTTCAGCGAGAAGGTTGAGCTCCGGTTTCCCTGTTATTATTATCCTTACCAACATCAATGGGACATGAGCAACATAATATTCATCACCAATAACACCATATCCATCTCCATATTTGACGTCCTTCATTCGCAGTCAGTTTAGAATGGAGTGCGTAATCACTTCTCGATTTCATTTCTTATCGTTGATCAATATCATGTGTTTATTTGGTGGAGTATTTATGTATTAGATCATTATGCCCGTGATAATGCTTACATTGGAAAATTGTGAGTAGTTTAATTAGTTCTTGACGACATGGGAGAACTCTTGCATGATTACAAAGATAGTTGTACTAAAGTATGGTTTGTCTTGATTCACGTGTTGTAATTCTCTAAGGGTAATGTGCAAAACATAGACATGTTATTTTTCCATTTATGGTCTTAGAGGAGATCAATATGTTGCGATGAATCGAGGAGGCAATAACAAAGTGGCTAGAAACAATTTCTCAATCTTGGATTCATTACATATGGAGTAGTTTGGACCCTAGAATTAAAAGCAAAGATTATACTTTCTACTTAATTATTCTTAATAGAAATTGGGTAGGTCGTTCCAGACTTAATCATGGGCAGTATGGGTATTGCGATGTACTTAGCTTTGGGCCGACTCACATATGAACAAGCAAGTTATTTATTGAAAATAAACAATTATGAAATTTGGATCTAGAAAATATCCGGTCGTCCTTGAGTACACCTAGGCAAATTAAGTGAAATCTTCGTCTTGCCCTTGAGTTAAATTTGGGCCCAGGACATCTTTGATCACCATTTACTTTCCATTGCTTTATTTTCTACTATAGAATTGTGGAGGGCCTTTTGAATTATTAGTGGAATGAAACTTAGTAAGAGTGACACATCCTATTATTTTTGTTGCTACCAGAACATCTCGTATCACGGATAGTATGATTTTGGTGCTAGTGTTAGTGATGTTCCTTACATTCTTTAGGAAGAAATTAAATAGTATATTGCACACTTTAAAAATGGTAAAACAAACATGTTAATTTAGCTAGCGGGTAGATCTTACGTTGAACCTACGTCATTTATTAGATATGTTGATGTTTGTACTTGTAAAACAAAATTTCTAGTTGGCATCATTATTCACGACACACCACAAGACGTCTTTTCTTCTATAGTGTGTGGCAGGCCATACTTAAATACCGTTGGTGCATAAATTAATTTTCTAAAAGAGAAAATAACTATAAATTTATGAGAATTGTTTTTTCCAAATTATATGATAAATCGTAGAAAAGAGAGCCTTTTCAAAAAGATGAAGTGACACTTCTTACTTTGGTTTACGTTATGTTAGAGAGAGAAGTCCAGTTTACCCCCCTGAATTTGTCCCAAAGTTCAACTTACAACCCTTAATTCAGATTTGGTTCAACTTTCACTCCTAAAATACGAAAACCATTCGGAACACACCCCTTTCACTGTTTGACTGGTTAAACTTGGTTTTGATTGCCACATCAGCCGGTTTTTCCGTATGTCAACTCAACCATATACGTATAGCTCCTCGTACATGCATGCGGAAGAAAACGTGTCTCCATGTGTAAATATACATCTGAGCAACTGTCACGGGCTGGTCTTTCGTGATTCTACTTCCTTCTATAAATAAAATGTATAAACAAGAATTTGGGGATGCACGGAGGAGAGGGCCAGCTCATCCCAGCACCGGTCAGACACGATCGTCGCCCCCGCCACTTCTCCGCGCGACCTGACCGCTGATGTGTGCTCTTAGTTCAAGACGGAAATCAGGTTCTTCTTTCCACCACTCGCTATTACCCTCCCCGTTGGTAGCCTAGTAGCCTATGGTCTAATCGTCGGGCACGAATCCTCGTGTTCAGATGCACAGAAGAATGCGTGCGTCTTCCGGGACAGTGATAATGGACGGCCTTGGTCAAGTTCTGATGGGTGGCGGCCTGGGCAGTGGTTGGATGGAGGTGGTGAGCTTGGGCGGCGGACTGGATGGGCGATGGCGCCGGAGACATAGTAGGACCTCATGATATGAGAGAGACCGTGAGAGGGAGAGGGGGGGGGGGGGGGGGGGGGGGTATGCTACGGCCATGCATATAAAATACGGAGTACATGTGAGATCTCAATACATGAAAAACCTGCTGATTTTTTTTCGAAATGGGGTAGCCCCGGCCTCTGCATCAAAATGATGCATATGGCCGCTTTATTAACTTATTCAAAGTATCATCCAAACTTATTACATCTCATGGGTCACATAATGTTGAAACATGAATCAACCATCTAAAAAGAGCCACTAGCATGCAAAGCCTATGCCTTAACATGATAGTCTATAATTAAGCTGCCAGCCGTATTGGTTGAATAAGCCCTGTGCAACCATTTCCAAACGGGCGCACCCAGAATCCATGTCCTGGCGGCGCTCCACCGGCTGGAGATATGACCACATACGAATCCAATGAGTGGCCAACGGTATTACCTGCAAGAAAGAAGAAACTTTTGTCTTGTTAAAAATGATACTATTGCGCACATGCCACATGGCCCATAGTAAAGCACAAACTCCCACTCTTATGTTGGATTTGTCTATTTTTGGCACACCATGTAACCAATTACCAAACAAATTAGTGATATTAGTTGGTGGTGTAATGTTGAAGGTTATGAAAACAATATGCCAAATAATCTTTGCCATTGGACACGATGAAAAACCTGCTGATGTGGCAATCAAAACTATTTTTAACCTGTCAAACAGTGAAAGGGGTGTTTTCTGGACGGTTTTCATACTTTAGGGGTGAAAGTTGAACCAAATCGTAATTAAGGGTTGTAAGTTGAACTTTGGGACAAATTTAGGGGGGTAAACTGGACTTCTCTCTATGTTAGATGGTCCACTTTAGCATTATTTATTGGTAAAAAAAATGAAAATGACATCTATAAAAGATGATTTTTTTTAGACTAACACCTATTTAGACGTTAAAAATTTCATCTAAAGATAAACACGTAACCATGAATAACATTGAGTTTCTTTTTTTTTCTACGAACTACAGTGTAACATTTTGTAATGGATGCGATCTTGTATGCATTTGTTGTGAATTAATAGATGTTTGTGAATGAAAGGAAATTATCTCATATACATGCTCTATATGGTATGTGAAGTATGTTGTTACTGTACATTGAAATGAATACTTCAAAAAAATCGTCACTTAGTCAGTCATCTGGCTCTTCACATTGCATCTAGCCATGGCCCATGGGATGCTAGGTGGCACACACTAATTAAGGGTCATAATCCTGCTTCTTGTTGGATTAAATGCCGCCCTGCGTGCAGCAGGAGCTTCTGGGGTCCTTCGACATCTGGTTCGCCTCTAGTTCATCGGACTGCGCACATATACATACCATGGAGTAAAACACCTTCACAATCCATGGCCGTGGAGCTTATGTAGCATCGAGCACCATCCGATCGAGAGGACCAGTCGGGTGTTCGTGGGGTGTGATTGAGTTGTGATGGACTCATAATTAGGCATTCAAGCGCTGGGGCATACCTGTCCGATAACTACTGCTATACTCACTCTAGCGACTCGATCAGTACTTTCCTCATGCTTGAATTTCATCCATCGATCTCAGTGGAGTCGCTGAAAGATCGATCAGCAGTGTCGTGCGTGCGGGCACTGCTAGGACAACCTCAGTTGATGCCAAGAATTGATGCTAACCCGAGCCACAACAGTCGTACCGGCACGGATGTTCAGGCCCAGAGGAGGTGCATGCATGCGCCTCTGTCTAGTGCTCTCTCATGGCATTTGCAGCAGCGGCAAGATCGAACAAAGAAATTATTCAAGGATCAGGGGAGACGATAACGCAGGTGCTGGGCCTGGGCTGCCTGGGGACATTTTTTTTTTTTTTTTGAAAGGGAGTTGCGTACAAGATCAAGCAAGAACAGAGCACAACGCACGCACAAACGCAACCGCAGGCCTCGCCACAGACGGCAAACCTGGCACCACCACGCACACCACACACCTAAGGAAGAAGATCAGCCAACCTTGTTGAGAGAGCCGCATGATCCATCCGACGCAGGCGCCGGAATCTCGCCGCTGAACGAGCATCGGCGCTGATCCTCCACCAAACCACCGTCGCCGCCTCGCACCGGAGACGAAGACAAAGGCTTCAACCTTCTTCCGCAAGCCCTCCAGGAACACCGACGAAGAGAAGCGCTGCACCTGCAACCTCCCAGCAAGATTAAGCAAAAGCACCCGCCGAAACCCTAGATCTAGAGCAGGCGCCACCACCATGGCCACCAACTCGGAGGAGAGTACGCCACGGCTCCGGAGAGCAGCGGACGCACCCACGACGGCAGATCTGCCCGAGCCCTCCACCGGAGAAGCAAGAAACAGAGGAGGGAACCACCGCCGCCACACGCCTCTCCGGCCACGCCTCCAACTCCAGAGCGCCGCCGGCAAGCACCCACGCACACCTAGGCTATGTACACGGCGGGATCCGTCGATCCCCCGTCCTCCCGCCGCCTGAGCGGCCGCGGAGGGCGAGGAATCGGCCGGACCGCCGCCGGCGAGCTGGCGCGCACGAGGTCGCCCAAAAATCGCCTCCCGAGCACTGATCAGGTGGGGAACGGGAGAGGGTCGGGGTCGTTTGCTTTTTTTGCCTGGGGACATTTCTTTCATGGGAACACATCAAGCATCAATTTAATCGCAGACCGACCCAAATGTTTGTTCTTTCTCCTATTCTTTTGTAGTGGCTGGTATTAAGACCCTAGACAGCAAAATTTATGGGAGGGAGCAAAGCAGAGAAGCAATACTATAAAATACTCCATATGGCCCGTGTGTCTCCACAAGTCCAAAGTAGTACCACAGTGGGTAAGCCAACCAGGAAGGCCCAGCGCATGCGTACGTATAGGAGAGCCGATCCAAGCCCGCAGGCCCATACCAACTGACGTACATATATATTTTTTTCTTTCATGATCAGTACTCCCTCCATCCCAAAATACAAGACGCCATTTAATTTCGTTGGTCAACGACGTTCAACTTTGACCATAATTTGTACTTATAATATGATCATAAAAATAATATAAAAATATATGAAATGAAAGAATTTTGCAAGACGAATCTAACAGTACCCTTTATATATTCTCGATCCACATAATTTATTATATATTAACGGTCAAAGTTGAGCAACGAAGACTAGCATAAAAATAGCGCGCCTTATATTTTGGAACGGAGCGAGTATAAATGTACAGATCTTTATTAGCTCATCAAACAGTAGTTACCGAGCAAGGTTATTGCAAGCTGTAAGTGTGCATGAGACTGTACGTCGACTCTTGCGGCGAGTCAGTGGCGCGCTGTAGGCTTCAGCTGTTCTCGCAATCAGCTCATCAAACAGTAGTTACCGAGCAAGGTTATTGCAAGCTGTAAGTGTGCATGAGACTGTACGTCGACTCTTGCGGCGAGTCAGTGGCGCGCTGTAGCCTTCAGCTGTTCTCGCAATCCTGCATGGCCGGCGTAATAGTGGGATTAGCCCTAGCTGTCACCGCTGTCTCCATTCACCTAAAATCCTGCGTCCCCATTTACCCATTTGACTGTTGCACCTGTAGTTTGCCGTACTCCCAAACAGGCTCGCTGGATAGTTCGATTCCTGGAAGAGAGAGACCCCAGGGTGATTTCAGCCGTTGGATGTCTAGTTGCTTTTCTATGTCTATATATATATCAATATAGAGAACATAATATTTTGTATATTAACCGATTGCTAACTCTCTTAATGACAATGGTAGAGAGCAAATTCCACTTTTTACCTCTTAGTTGTGGATTTGTCGGAACCAAACAATCTCATCGCACACATTCGGAGTACTCCTGATCAAATGATTAAGGAGGCCTCATGATTCAGAATTAAACACTCACCATTTGTAATTTATATTAACCCTAAGTACCTGAAAAGGGGTACAATGTTGCAATATAAACCATGTGCGCAGCGGAAATCCAATTTGGCTCCCGGTATGTTCAAAAAAATTGAAAAAATTGAAAACTTTTCAAAAAAATCCGAAAAAATTCATGCACGTACCTGACGATGTTACGCACGACCGTGTCAAATTTCGCACCGAAACGACATCGTATGCGCCCTGTGGAAAAATGACAAAATTCGGACAGCGAAATTTGACACGGTCGTGCGTAACATCGTCAGGTACGTGCATTAATTTTTTTGGATTTTTTTGAAAAGTTTTCAATTTTTTCAATTTTTTTGAACAAACCGGGAGCATGTGCTCCCGGGAGCCAAAACGCTCTCCTCATGTGCGCAGCCCATTCACGTTTCTTCTTTGTCTTGTTCAAGTTAAAGACATTTTTTATCAATGTTGTGAACAAATGGTTGGTGAAAGTTGTAAGATTAGATTTTGAGGAGATGCTTGGCGTAGGATTAAAGGTATTTTGAATTATTTCCTAGAATATACAATCTTACTTTTAGTCATAAGGTTAGTTTAAAACACCCTATACATGCAATTTTACAAGATAAAACTTGAAGAAAAGTAGATTGCAAGAAAGTAAAAAAGATAGGGAAAGGAATCACAAACACGAGGATGTATCACAATGTTAGTTGGCTATATCCTACATCCCCGTTGTAGGAAGTTAGGACACAAAGCCAAAAGGGCACCAAGTACTTGGTGACAAAGCACTAAGATGGGATCTTCACACATAGTAGGCGATCACCGGTTTTTACAAACTTCTTGGATCTTTCACAAAGTACCACGAAGGTTTCAAATTGCTCTCTAGCCGGCTGGGAGGCACACACCCCTCTGAAAAGTAAAACACTTGGCTAACACATAGATCTTGATGCGCTTCAAATATGTCACATAGATTGGCTTCTCAAATCACTTTGTGCCTCCAAAGTTATGATTGGAGGTGTATAGCTTGGTGCACGAGATAAAGAGGTGAAGATATGAGCATGCAAACCTATTGAAATATAAATATATTTCCTAGCTTTTTCCATCAATCGGACTTTTGCATTAGTTGGCTAGTGCATTAATTTTATATATATCAGAGTCAAGAGGTCTCAAATTTAAGGCCCTGCTCATGCAGTATAAAAAATGACAAAAGATTATGCGGCCTACAATTAAACCATGCTAAGGACTAAAATAGACTATATGTGAGGGGAATGTTGAAATATAAATATAATTCCTAATCCTTCCATCAGTTTAAACTTCTGAATTAACTGGCTGGTGCATAAATTGTATACTCCCTTCTCTATTTTTTTTGAACTTTTATGACAGTAGGAAAGGCTCCTACTGCCTCTTAATATAAAATTACCACAAAGGGTCGAACACAGTTACATATTTACATACAAAGGGGGTAAAGGAGAACGAAGATCAAATGCTAGCAACTAGGGATTTAATAAACTGGTGTCTATCTTCCTTGGTCCTATGAACCAGGAGAGAAAAGTCTTCTTTGAATCTAGCTTTCCATGAACTGAGCTGAGGAACGACCCCATTGAAGTAAAAGTCATTCCATTCCTTCCAGATACTCCAGGCCGCAGTAGCAAAAATTCTTGAACATGGCTTTCCTCCAACAATTCTTGGAATGAGTTATTAGGTATAACCTATTTTGAGCCAGATTAGTGGAAACTTGGAGACCAATGTTGTCCCAGCATTCCAAACTGCAGTGAAAGATCAAGTGTTCGACTGTTTCTTCCACCTGGGAGTTGCACATGGAACAATTGAAATTATTACCAATGTTGAAGTGTCTCCTCTTGAGCATATTTCTAGTGTTCAGCCTGTCAGAGAGCAATAACCAGCACAAGAACTTTATTTTTGATATACACTTGGCTTTCCATAGCCACTTGAACGCATCATGTGGAGTGATGTCTCTGAAGCAGAATTTATAATACTGGTTTGATGCATATTTTTCAGCTCCCCAAATATAAATCCACTGATCATGATTAGCATCAACAGGACAATGTCAGAAGTGGCACTCTGCATAAGCCTAACCTCTTGTAGCGCTTGCGGTGACAATGGTAGTGCAAAATTGGCAGCAAGAGTGTTCGCTGATAGAAAATCACCAGCTGAGATATCCTCATTCAGTGCAAAGGAGTAGGCGTAAGGTGGGTGAAGATATTTATAGCCGAAATATGAAACCCGACCATTACATGAAACAATAACTTTCCTAAAAGTACGAGTGGAGAATCCGGAGGTTCCTGACTAGTTCACAATTTGAACAATTAGGCGGGAAAAACATATTTCCCTTGCTAAAGATCGGAGGTTCCCGAAGGACCATACTACCTAATAAAAATACTCGGAGGTTGTGAAACAAACACAAGAAGGTTCCGGTCATCATTAAAGCCAGTTTTCATCCTAAAAATGTGCATGTCCGGTAGGTTCGATAGAAATTAAACTAGGATGTTTTGGAACTAACGGAATACCCTCGAACATTGTGTCTCTCTCTCCACCATTGAGTGTGAGTACATCGACCTGATGCCTTAAAGTGTACTGGGTTGTTGTAACTGTTTTTCGAAGTAAAAGTATCGAACCACAGAGATCTCGGAAAATTGTCCTTTGCTTGCTGTTATGAGTTTATCTTAGTGTACCCACAAATTATGTTTGATTCCAATCAAGATAGTGTCCAAAGTGTTTGTGTATACCTCCCCCAAATGCACCTAATTCGCTGCAACTGCAGGATTTCGCTAACACTGCAGGATTTCGGTCCATGGTAGGTTGGTTGGCGTCCCGTGCCAACACGATAAATATGTATACTTTCAGTGTTTTAACAGAAATGAAAATAAATCTCTCCAAAGGGATTGTGTGGAACATTCAAAGGTTCGTACATACTAGACACTAAAAAATGCAAGAGCCGAAAATCCATTGGATGCCACGTGAGACAACTTTCTAAAAATCGTGACTTGGTGAGCATCCTACTTGGGGCACCACCAAAAATTAATCAACGTTGTACCCTCAGACTATTAGAGTTCAAACTCAGTTTTTTTTATTTTGCGAGACAAATGCCAGTTTAGAGTTTTTGACAGCTCTGTGTCGCATTAAGGCCGGATATTATTTCAGTGGGACCCGATGTTCCACTCGATAGCGAGACTTGTCGGATGATTTCGTCAATTTTAAGACTTGACTCGTCGATTCAATTTTTCGGAGGTGCTCATAAGGATGGGGATAGTATGTGTGTATTTTTTCATAGTGGTGAGTATACGCGTGTCTATGTGAGCGTCCTTGTTTATACTGTATTTCTGGAAAAAAAATCGGCTAAATCTGAAATGTCTTATCCCGTATTCCCGTACACGGAAAAATATCTAAAATGCTTCGATGCGCTTGGAGTGAAAGCAACGGCGTCCCGGTCCTTGTCGCAGTGATCCATTTTAGATGCTTTGCGCAATTATCCCCAACCCCACTCCAAATCCACGGCGCTTTCGCTCCGTTCCCTCCGGGAGAGAGACCGCGCGGCGACCGTTCTTCTGATCGACAGTAGCATGGACGCCGACCACCGCGGGAGCTTAAGAACGCCGATCATAGCGGCGGACGACGAGGTACGTACGAGCAAAGCTGCACTGCTACTAGTCTACTGCTCACTGCCACGCGCACGCACGCACGAGCGCCCGGCAAGCCTGTGCCGATCCGATCGAGGTGGCCTGCGCTGCTTGGGCGCTGTTGCAGGAGGCCAGAGCAGAGCAACGCCCGATTTAGCGGCACGAGCGCGGCTTCATGAGAATCGAGAGGCGAGTGGGGCAAACGGGTAAGTGCCAACTGCCCAACGACCGTCAGCATAGCAATTGTCAATTCGCGTGCGCAGAAAAGAAACTGGAATTACTACTACTAGTAACTTCTTCTGAAACATTTTGGCCTTGCTTACTGTACCTAGGCATCTGGTTCAGATCGGGGCTCGGAAGCTCGGGACCTCCAGGCGCGCAAGGCCATTCAGTGCTCTGATAAGGCAATCAAAGTTATATTAGGTGGGTCTCTGCTGCTTCTGCATTGGACAATTAAATCAACATAGTTGTTAGATGGTCTGTCTGTTCAGAATCCTTACACTGGAGACCGAACTGAAGTACTGAACTAGCTAACAATCACACCGCAGCTAAACTATCTTTCCGTGCCAGGCCTGCAGTTCCTGGAGGTTACTGCGTTCTACGGGGTCTACCTCAGCTTGATCGTGTATCTTCAGGACGTTCTCCATGGCGACACTGCTTCGAATGTGGCGGCCGTGAATTCCTGGGCGGGAGTCAGCTACCTCATGCCCGTGCTCGGCGCCGCCGTCGCCGACTCGTGCTGGGGAAAGTATAAGACGGTGCTGATCGGCCTCTCCATTTCTGTCGTCGTGAGTGTTGAACACTTTGCACCGGCCGGCAGGCGACTTCGTTAACACTCTGATTCTCTGACGAGCGTCTCGAAATTAACAGGGAATGGCCATGGTCACGACGTCGGCTACACTGCCGTTCTGAGGCCGCCGCCGTGCCGCCGAGCGCGTACTGCGCACCGGCGAATCTCAGCCAGAAGCTTTTCTTTTTTCTGGGCATATACCTGTGCGCCGTCGGCATCGGCGCGTCCAAGGCTGTTTTCATGTCGTTCGCGGCGGAGCAGTTCGACGACGACGACGACGGCAAGAAAACGTCCTACTTCAGCTGGTACTACGCGGTGGCCAACATGGCCATGCTGACCGCGGGGACGCTGCTTGTTTGGGTCGAGGACAAAGTGAGCTGGGGGCTCGGGTACGGTATCTGCTTGTCGTTCGTTGCGATCGCCGTCGTCGGCCTCGCTGCGACGGCACCCATGTACCGCATCCTGCCTCTGATGGGCAGCCCGTACAAAGGCGTGCTCCAAGTGCTCGTGGCGTCCTCTCGCAAGCTAAACCTGACAGCACCTGATGATGCCACTGAACTGTACGAGGATTTCAACGACCCGTTGGCGCATCATGTGCACGAACGGTTACAGCACACCAACCAGTTCAGGTAGAATATGTGGGGCGTGAAAGTACTTCCAGTGATTTCATCAGAATTTCAGACTGAGACGTATGCTCACGGTACGTGCATCAGGTGTTTGGACAAAGCTGCCATTGTCACGGACGAGGACATGGAAGACGGCAGCATGAACCGCCCATGGAGGCTCTGCACAGTGACCCAAGTGGAGGAGCTCAAGACGCTGATGCGGCTGATCCCGATATGGCTCACCTCAGCCATCTACTTCGTCGCCAACACGCAGGCGCAGACAACGTTCGTGCAGCAGGGCACCAAGACGGACTCCCAGATCCCGGCCGCGTCTCTGACGTCCATCGAGACAGTATGCGTCGCCGCCTGCATCGCGTTCTACAACAGGGCTGTCGTACCGGCCGCGCGTCGCCGCGCAGTGGCGTTCACGCCGCTGCAGATGATGGGGCTTGGGCACGCGACGGCGGCCCTCGCGGTTGCCGTGGCGGCGTGCACCGAGACGCGCAGGCTGCGGATGGCAGGCGAACATCACGGCATGGGGGTAGCGTGGCTGCTACCTCAGTACGTGGTGATGGCGGTCTCGGACGCGTCGCTCTCCGTGGGGCAGCTGGGGTTCTTCTACGACCAGTCGCCGGAGACGATGAAGGGCGCGTCCACGGCCTTCTACTTCATGTCCGTCTCGCTCGGGAATCTGATCAACTCGCAGCTGGTGACGCTGGTCGCGTCCGTCACAGCGGCGGGAGGCAGGACGGGCTGGTTTCCACCGGAGCTGAATGATGGGCACCTAGATTACTACTTCGTGCTCGTTGTCGCCGTTACTGTGGTGAACTTTGCTGTTTTTATGGCCCTCGCCATAAACTACAGGCCGAAGAGGGTTAGATAATTCTTTATCGAAATGAGGGTTTTGTAGCTTGATCCATTCTCTTCCCTTCTTAAACTGCACAGATGGTACGGAGTAGGTAGAAATGCTCAATTGGCGCTTACAGTGACCACTTTGTTATTAAATGTGGATTGACTTCATATTAGACCGTGTCACCATGGTAAAAGCACGAGTTGAGCTACCCTTTTTACGAGCAAGTAGTATTGTGGTCCTCACATATGCAAGGGATCATCTTTAGAGCATCCGAGAATGTATATGTTTTTGGCTCCCGGGTGCATATGCACCCTTTATTTAAAATACAGTTTGCACATATTTTGAAATGTCAACTTTTTTGAAAATATATGTCCACGCATAGATTTTAACATGTTATGTGTTCACAGTCGTTTCACGAAAAACCGACATTTTTTTGTGGCTTGTATAAAAAAACAAAATTTAGTGCTAAAATAAGGCTTTTCACGACACTTTTTTTTGTCTTTTTTACACAAGGCATAAAATATAACGGTTTTTGGTGAAACAGCATTGTGAACACATAGAATATGAAGATGTATCCACGAAATTTTATTTCAGATTTTTTTGAAATTTTTAAATATGTTTTTCAAATACCGGTGCATATGCACCGGGTGCCAAAGTGAATTTCTGTATTTTTCTGCCATTTACTCCCTTCATTGCAAAATACAAGATGGTTTAGGCTTGGTATAGTTTGACCTTTATGTTGTGTCTTGTGTGTGATTATTTTTCTCGGTAACCACAATTCCAATGCTTGTTAGATCAATTTTGTTAGGCTTGTTAGCGTACGTTCTAGCTTTGCGCATGATATACAGAGTAATCATCGTTTATATTTTTAAAAAAATCATAAGTATGCTTGATATTTATTAGCAATATAATCATACAAAAACAACTTCCACCTTAGAAAAGTGTCCATGTGCCAAACATCGGATTTGCAATACAGAAAAAATAGCAGAAAAACTATTTGCATATGATACAAAATAAATACTTAAGATATTGACAAACTAAAAAGAATCCCCATTCGTTTTCATTTACGAGGCTTCAATAATGAGGGAATTTTTTCGTATAGCAATTAAAAATCAAAAGAATCTACCTATTGACACGTCAGTTAAAAGAAATCCTCAAATTGTATCTCCCTCGTTTTCTTGTCCTTCATTTCTATCCAGATTTCGTTTTATACTTTTTTCTTAACAAACAACTATCACATCCTTTATCTTGTTCGGAAAAATTAATAAACATTTGCATCAATAAAACATCCATTATCTATGGATTCAAAACATTCGGTAAAGGAAAAGTTAGTTAAAATGGAATCTCTAAATATGATTGACATCATTTTATATTCGAGGGGAAGAATTTAACACCTTTATATATGTCTATGTTGCTTACATTATATTCAAAAAATCTATTGACAATAATCCAACTAGCGAATTTTCCATGCTAAAACAGATGGGTTGAACCCAACATACATTTTTATATTATAAAATACTACAAACTGAATTTCGTATTAGAAAATACCAGTTAATCATTGGTCTACCAAGAATGAAACTAGTATTTTCATGTATAGATTATATTTTTTCACAAATGTATTTTATTGGCTCGTAAATGATGGTTTAACTAAGAGCTTTAGAGCAAGAAAGCTTTTCTTGGTAGAAAGGTTGTTGATAACGGGCAAAACATAGAATCGATGAAACATAATTTATCAAAATTATAGAAATCAGTTTGATAGTGAAATTACACCTTTACATCAAGTTGTTCAATTTGATACTCAGGTTGCAGTGGTCAAAACGACATTGTACATTCGACAACCGGACCAAGGATCTCTTAAACAAACAACCATGTTAGAAAGTAAGGACAAGAGTTATAGCAGAGAAAAAAATTGGACCATGATTTTAGAGCGCGTTGAATAAATTATGATCACAACAGAAAAAACTTAGACCAAGCGGAAACAAAGTTTAACGCACGAAGAACAAATCATGATGGCAGGCGGGACAAATTTTGCACTATGTGAAAATAAAATTATCATTCATGAAACAAATCACCATTATAAGAGGAATTATTTTTTGAACTAAATGTTACAAACTTGTAGCACATATGACATATAACCGAAGCAAAAATTACGGATCAAATTTTAGAGTCATGGATCAAATATAGATAATAATAATACGAAGTATTAGATAAATGGAACACGAATTCAGAAATCATACAAAAATAAAAAACAAAGGGGCTTAAGAGAGCACCAAACGAAAACTAAATGAATAATAAAACAAAAATGAAATGAAATGAAAAAAGAAGAAGAACCAAATAAGTAGCACCGTACAACAAACATAATTAAGGAAAGAGATCCCATTCTTTTTCCAAGCTAGAATAAGCTCATGTACTTGCACGTGAAAGAGACCGGGAAAATCATGTGGGCCAAGTACCACCGGGAAAATCATGTGGGCCAGGTACCACTGAGGTACCTTGATGTGCCACGGGCAATTCCATGGTAGAAATAGTTCGAGTGGCAGAGAGCGAACTCCAAGGCTTGTAGTTAGCTGTCTTCCAGATTTTGAAACATTTCTTCCAACCATATTTTTATATTTTGAGAGAGGGCTACTTAATTTTTTCTTGAAAATTAAAATCTCATCCACATGGAAAAAATCTCGAATGCTAGACTTAGATAGCTGTATAACCAAGTCTACTATTTGTTCTAAACTATTTTACCTTTTTTAATTTTTTTTCTTATCATATGATAATATATAGCAAATATTTTGCATAATAATACTCATAAATATTCCAACTAATATTTCTAGTTATACAATCTTAGTGTTACCATTGTAAAGACACTTTAACTAAATTTAAATCTCATGTTTTAGTTAAATTGATTATATATATTAAATGTTCAAAACATTGACCTCAAGGATCTTTGATTCAACATATTCACTAGGTAAAATAAATACGAAAAAAATGCATGCCTCCATAGACAAATTTGTGCCCTTTGATGAATTGGTAGGTATATGTATGTGACCATGTCTCTGTGATTACTTTTTGTATCGTTAAATACCTTGGATATAGATCTAAAACTTCGTCCAAGAGATATTGTCACAAACATTTTTACTCAAATAGGAATTTCTAGAGTATCTAGGCTTTCCTATTATACTTGCAAGAAAAAATTTATTGCTTTGGTTGTGCGCGTTCTACCTATGTAGAGGCCTGATGTGAACTTTCCTATCCTCGTGATGCTTTAGATTAATAAAGCACCCTTTAACGAAAAAATGTGATTTATATATCATAATATGGAAGGAGAACTACATTACATATTTTGTATCATCACAAAAGGAAAACTACATATTATGGGGGCGCAAATCTACTATTGAAGACCTACTGAACGAAAGAATTATGTTTTGACGATAATCCTGTCGACTATATTGAAATTAGGAGCACAAAAATCATTTTGATAGTTAACTAACTCATGACCTTGACGAGATCCAGGCTCAGGGCTCAATAGGATTAATAGGATACTCAAGTCAACAAGTTGCAACTTCTTTTCCGGAAGCTCATATGACAAGAACTCCAAGGTTAAGTGTGCTTGGCCCGGAGCGATTTGAGGATGGGTGACCGACCAGGAAGTCCTTCCCGGGTGCGTACGAGTGAGGACAAAGTGCTGAGAAAAGATGATGTGTGGGGCCAGTCTAGAGATCCAAGAGAACTGCGAGGGGTCACGGGCCCGGTCCGGGAGGTGGGCCGAGGTGTTACATTAACTTGCACAATTAGAAGCTCACCTAAGCATCTTTGCCTAATACTCGGCAATTCGAAATACCTCCCCTACAAACAAAATGGGAGTATCTCAAATGGTTACGAAATTAGATGTGTAACCCAGACACCCAGATTTCAATTCTCACGGACGCAGATTTGGCATCTTATTATTTAGAAAAAAAACCTTCCCCTACCGTATTTCTTTAAAAAATAAGTACAAATATACTTTTCATTGTTATGCTTACAATTATGTATGCAAAGATGGAGGAAATACAAGGAAGAATGCCATGCTCTTACATATTTTAATACATCAATCATGGGAAAAAAATCTTGCCCTTGTTGTATTTTGAAAATCCTTATGCCACATATATGTAATTTTTTTTAGCTGGTATGAATTTATATGTAACTTATCTTTCTCAATAAATTTAGTAACTTTTTCTGAATCAGTTTGGCCTTGCTTACTGTTCTAGGCATCTGGGGGCTCGGAATCTCGGGACCTCGAGTCGCGCAAGGCACTCAAAATTATATTAGGTGAGTATCTACAGAATATATCGACAAGTAAATCAACATAGTTCTCAGTTACTCTCTCTGTTTGCTTGTGAATCCTTGCATTGAACTCCGGAGACCGAAGAGAAATTTACTACTCCAAGAGTAGTTAGCAGTCACACCAGCAAAGTTATCTTGCTGTGCGAGGCCTGTAGTTCCTGGAGGTCACTGCGTTCTACGGGGTCTACCTCAGCTTGATCGTGTATTCTCAGGACATTCTCCATGGAGACAATGCTTCGAATGTGCCGGCCCTGAACTCCTGGGCGGGAATTAGCTACCTCATGCCCGTGCTCGGCGCCGCCGTGGACGACTCGTGCTTCTCTGCACCGGCCGGCAGGTGGCTTCGTCAACACTCTGCTTCTCTGACGAACAACTCGAAATTAACAGGGAATGGCCATGGTCACGACGTCAGCCACACTGCCGTCTTTGAGACCGCCACGGCGCCACCGTGCGTGCCGAGCGCGTACTGCACACCGGCGACTCTCAGCCTGAAGCTTGTCTTCTTTTCGGGCATCTACCTGTGTGCCTTCGGCATCGGCGTCCAAGGCTGTTTTCATCTCGTTCACGGCGGAGCAGTTCGACGACGAGGACGAGAACGGCAAGGTGAGCTTGGGGCGTCCTTCGTCGCGGTCGCCGTCGTCGGCCTCACCACCACGGCGCCCATTTACCTCCATTGGTCAGCCCGTTGAAAGACGTGCTCCAGGTGCTCGTCCATTTCTCTCGGAAGCTAAACCTTTCCGTACCCGATGATGCCACTGAACTGTACCAAGAAGATAACCCTGTCAATACCACGTTGGTTCACCTCGTGCGCGAACGATTACAGCACACCGACCAGTTCAGGTAAATTTCGTGCAGCATGAGAGTAAGCTAGTTATTTTATTCAGGCTAGCATCTGTGCTCTCCAAGTGACGTACATGCATCAGGTTCTTGGACAAGTCTGCCATTGCTACAGACGAGGACCTGGATCACGACCGCAACCGGCCATGGAGGGTGGAGGCTGTGCACGGTGTGACCCAGGTGGAGGAGCTCAAGACCCTGCTTCGGCTAATCTCTGTCTGGCTCACCTCGGCCGTGTACTTCGTCGCCAACACGCAGGCGCAGACCACGTTTGTGCAGCAGGGCAGCAAGACGGACACCCACATCCCGGCCGCGTCGCTGACGTCCGTCGAGACAGTGTGCGTCGCGCTCTACAACAGGGCCGTTGCGCCGGCCATGGCGTTCACGCCACTGCAGCTGATTGGGCTCGGGCACGCGACGGTGGCCCTCTCGGTTGTCGCGGCGGCGTTCACCGAGACGCGCAGGCTGCGGATGGCAAGTGAACATCACCGCATGGGGATAGCGTGGCTGCTGCCTCAGTCCGGTACGCTGGGTCGTTAGGCAAGATGTGCGGCGTCGCATTGTCTTGTTGAATGAAGATTGTCTTGCCAGCATCTTCTTCGGGCCAAAGTGCTTGAATTGCAGGTAGTAATTTCTCAATGAAGTACTCTCTCATCACATCCCTTTTCACTATTAGTGGCTTGATCTCTAGTGTCCTCTTTGGCCTGTTGTCACTTTTTCTTTGTGCTGGAACCTCTTTTACAAACGGCCAAATACCTATTTTTCCATCGAATGTCATGTTACCTTCATTGTCGTATCATGATCTAGCCATAGCAGCAAGGAATATGACTTTCCCAATGCAATTCTTAGGTATAGGTCTTGTTGGATCTTGTTCATCAGGTAGCAAGTAGTATGTCTTGTTGTCGTGGGTCATGTAGAACCACTTTTCATCAACATGCAAAATTTTGTGCATGTCGATGAAAAGTTGGCCTCCATTTCTTGGTGTAGTTTCATCAACCATGCCTAGGCAGAATTGGACCCGGGTCTTCTTGTGCTTATCTGATAGGACAGGCTTTAGTGAACTTGTGTGCCTCCTAATTTGCTTCATTTGGAATATGGTGTATAGAGTTGTAGGGTTCACTTTCAGCTGCCAAGCAAGTGACCTGATTGTAGACCTTTTATTTAGTGGAATTGTGGGGATGATTGACAAGTCAATATCCAATGGCTTCCTTCCACATCTCCCCTTCTTTTTGCATGCAACATTCACTTCTAGACTTTGTGCAATTTGCCGCATCACATTTTTCCATATTCTTTGTATGATTTGAATATCACACTTGAATTTTTTTGCAATGTCTTGCTTGTCATTCTTCTTAAACTTGCCTCCTCTGCTCATACACAAGGTGTGCATAGCCACATAAGCTGCATATCTTTGCTGGTCAGTGAGTGAATTTCTTTTTTTTCTTTGGTTGCTGCACACCTACAAGAGGAAAAGTAACAAAAAATAAATTAAAAGTTGCTTGCTGAAACAAATGTTGCTTGCTGGAATAAACTTGTGCTTGCACTTGACTGAATTTTCTTGCATGAACTTGATGGATTTTTGACTGCTACTGCTACTACTATACTATTCCTGCACTAGTGTACTTAAAATATTCTTGAGTAAAATGCTAGTGTACTTAATACTGAACATGTATTATTGCAATAGCACTTCATGAAAAACTGAAAGTGTTCTCTCTGAAAAATATGTAGTGGCATACTCTAAAACTGAAAGTGTTCTCACTGAACATTTCTATGACTCGTGCTCTGTTTCATATGTTATTTATGCTTTTGCTTGGTTGTTTCAGATGTTTATGCGACCAACTTGTTGTGAGGTCCCTTCAACTTTGTGTTATTATCATTATCTCGAAAAGCAAAGCATCAGTTGGTGTGCTCAAACAATTTATTGACTGGATGATAAAACTTGAAGTTTACTCTATAAACACCAGGTCATTTCATCGGCCACTGAATGAACAAGGATGATAAAACTTGAAGTTTACTCTATATACCTGCAACAGCATGTTCTTCAATTACTCCATCTTGTTCTTGCATTAGTTCGTCTTGGAGTACTTGTTCATCATGTGGCCCTTGTTCATCTTGGAGTACTTGTTCTTGCATTACTTCGTCTTCTTCTTCTACTGGTGGCATAAAATTGAGGTCCGGGACTACCATATTGATGTGCTAAGCAAATGTTGCAGGAACCAGAGGAGATCAGCTGGTGCTGCTACTCGTGCCGTCGGCGATAGGGGTGTGGAGCACCTCTGTTGTTCGAGGAGATCAGGAACCAAAGGAGATGGACTTCTGGTGGATCCCGGGCGTGCTGCTGATGCTCAGCCCAAGGGTGTTGCTGATGGAGGTGAGCTTGAATGTGCATGTGCCCTCATGTGTGGTTTTGGTAATTAATGACAATCTCTACTATGGACTAATGGTTGCATTAAGCTATCCTTGTAGGGCTTGTCTATTGGCAATGCTTGAACACCATGTGTTGGTATCAAGATTAAGAGAAGAAGATGAAGTGCAAGTTCAATATGATCCATCTCGGAAGATATCATTTGATTAAAACTTGCAATGGATACATGAAGACGGAGCTAAGCGATGCTCTCCCATAATGGAGTATGGGGGAGTATTTGGAGAAGTCTTCATCAAGCATGTGCTAGCAAGCGCAATCAAGAAAGGTGTTCCAACTTGAGGGAGTCAAGATCGGCATCATCTAGCTCAAGTGGAATGCGCAAGGCAAAGATATGATCTTGATAGGGTTTATATTTTACCGGTCTCTTTGTGTTAGTGGGAGACCGGGTTATAGGATAGACGGCGTACTATCAAGAGGGGCTCTCAAGTGAGTAACTTGATCGCATCTTTGTGGAGAGTTCAAACCTTTGCATACTTGGCATATCATCTTTCTTGGTTCTTATTTGGATTTTATCCATGTGAGAATTTAGAGCTTGTGTTTATCTCCATACCAAGCTCTAGTTCATCAAAAACGGATTTCATATGAATATCTTGTTGTGTTTTTTATGTTGCAGGTTTTACCGGTTTACCTTTTCTAAGAGAGGTCAAACTCTCTATTTGTGGCTTCCTTCTCACATTTCTCTGCATAATCTTGAAGAGATCTTCGTTACGATTCCAACGAGACCAAGATCATCGAAATCGGAGTCCGGATGAAAAAGTTCTTGTTGTTTTCGTTTTGCTATTTCTGCAGTTTTCTGGGGGCGGAAATTCTGGTTTTTAGTCCGGAAATTTATGGCCCTCCTGATATTTCTGACCAAATTTCTGGTCAGAGTCCAGTACTGAAATATTATGTGACTTAGTCGTTTTTCTGCAGTCCAGAAATTTCCGGTCCCTGTTTTTCCTGCAATGGCTCTTTTTCGTGGGGATCTATAAAAGACCCCCTTCTTCTCCAATGGTTTCCTAAGCTCTTGAGCACCAAAAAGCCCCCCATTGTTGACCTTTTTGAGCTTGGATTTCTCTCTATTCCTCCATGATTCTTGCCTCCAAATAGAGGGAAAAGAGAGAGGAGATCTAGTTCCATTTGTTGAGTTCTTCTTTGTTCTTCCTCTCTTCTCGCTCCCACAAACATTAGTTGCTTTTGGTGGGATTTGGGAGTGAAGGACTTGAGCACTTCTTGTGTTCTTGCCATTGCTTTTATGCATCGGTTTGTGCTCTCCATGAGGATTCGTGGAAGTGAAAGTTTGTGAGCTTGTTACTCTTGGGTCTTTGGACCCTAGACGCCATTGTGTTGGTTGAGACCTCTTGTGGTCAATTGTTATTTGTTCGGGAGCCCCCAATTCAGTTGTGGGTGTGTGCCCCGGATCGTTGTTGTAAAGGTTTCGAATTCTGTCTTGAAGGATTCCAATAGTTCAAGGTGAACCAATCCTTTGTGGTGCGGTTCATCGGAGAAGAAGGTGAGCTTGTTGTGGCGTTGAGACCAACCTGTTGTGGTGGTCTCACACCTCTCCAACGAGACGTACTCCCCTAAAAAGGAGGAACTCAGGAATACATCCTCGTCCCCGAGTGCCTCGGTTATTTTTATACCCGAGCTCTTTACTTATGCACTTTACATTGTGATAGCCTTCATGCTTAAAGTATTCTATATTGCTATCACCTTGTTCCTTGTCTTGCTTAGCTTAAATTGTTGGTGCACATATGTGAGCTTAGTTTATTTAGGTTGTTGGTTTGTTATTTTAAATACCTAGTTTTATTCCGCAATTATCAAGACTAAACCGGAAAAGTTTTAATCGCGCATTCCCCCCCCCCCCCTCTAGGCAACATCCTTGTCCTTCCAGAGCTGTTGGATGTGTCGGCCTGATGGGTCTTGGCCAGCTGCTGCCTCGTGAGGATTTGGGTGAAGCGAGTAGCTGGGCAAGCACAGCCAACTACTGCTCAGCCTGAGCGTGGGGCGGCGACGAAGAAGTCGGCGCGCTCTGCTCTCCTAGCCAGCGCTCTGCTCCTGCTGGGTGGGAGCCGGCGTGCTGCTGTTCCCACAGTCGACGCGAGAGGAGTCGAGCAGCTGGAGGAGATGGCAAGGCGGGGAAGAAGCACAGATGTGCGCCTGGAGGTGCTTGCGCGCGAGGGACGGCGGCGATCTAGGCTGGGATTCAAATTTTAGATTGATGATCGGTTCGCTCCACTGTGGGAGGGCATAAGCTGTTGTTTAATCGAAAGTTGAGGGTAATCTTGTCTTTTGTGCGATTTTCACTTGGTCTGAACGAATTCTAAAATGTCTTATATTTCTAAATGGAGGGAGTAGATTACTACTTCGTGCTCGTTGTCGCCGTTGTTGTGGTGAACTTTGCTGTTTTTATGGCCCTCGCCAAAAACTACAGGCCGAAGAGGGTTAAATGATTCTTTATCCAAAAATGAGGGCTTTGTAGTTTGATCCATTCTCTTCCCTTCTTAATTAAACTGCACATATGGTAGATGGGAATGAGGAATCGGCGCTTACAATGATCACATTGTTGTCAAATGTGGATTGACTTCATATTACACCGTCTCACCATGCTAAAAGCAAGAGCTGAGCTACTCTTTTTACGAGCAACTAGCATGGTGCCCCCCCCCCCAATGCAAGGGAATCATCTTTAGAGCTGACTCCTTAGACTTTTCTTTTCAAAAAATCATAAGTATTTTGTATATTTATTGGCAACATAATCATTAAAAAAAAACTTTCACCTTAGACAAGTATCCGCGTGCAAAACATCGAATTTGCAATAGAGAAAAGTAAATAGCAGAAAAATGTTTCCATATGATACAAAATAAGTAATTCGTGCGATACATTTATAAGGTGGAAGTTGATTTTTTATGATTATATTGCTAATAAATATCATAAATGAGAGAAATTTCATATTGCGATTAAAAACTAAAATAATCTACTTGTTGACACGTCAGTAAAAGAAATATTGAAATTGTATCCATTTTGTTTTATACTTTTTTTCTTAACAAACAAATATCCCATATTTTATTTTGTTTGGCAAAATCAATAAACATCTGCATGAATAAAACATCCACTATTTGTGGATTCAAAACATTCGGTGAATGAAAATTTCGTTCAAATGGAATCTCTACCATGATATACATCATTTTATATTCAATGGGAAGAATTTGACACCTTAATATATGTATCTATTGCTCACATTCTGTTAAAAAACAATTTGACAATAATCAAGCTAGCGATTTTTCCATGTGAAAACAGATGGGTTGAATCCAACATACATTTTCTATTATAAAATACTACCAATTGAATTTCGTCTAAGAAAATACCAGTTAAGTATTGAATCTACCTGAATGAAACTGGTAATTTCATGTATAGATTATATCTTACACAAATGTATGTTATTGCCTTGGAAATGATGGTTTAACTAAGAGTTTTTATATTGCCTCAGTAAGATAGCTTTCCTTCATAGAAAGGTTGGTGACAACAAGCAGAATATATCCACTAAACATAATTTATCAAAATTAAGGAAATCAGCTTGGCAGTAAAATTACAACCTTATCGAGTTGTTCAATTTGCAACAGGATAAAGGATCTCCAAAATAACCACGTTACAAAGTAGGGACAAGAGTTATAGTGGAGATAAAATTTGAACCATGATTTTAGAGCGCCTTGAATAAATTATGATTACAAGAGGAAATATTACACCAAGTGGAGAAAAAGTTTACCAAGCGAGGACCAATCATGATGGCTTGCGTAACAAATTTTGCACTAGGGATGAAAACGGTACGGAATCTTTCCGACTTTTCCGCGGAAAAACGGAAACGGAATGGAAATACGGAAACGGAAACGGAATTCTGCAAAACGGAAACGGAAACGGAAACTTTTATGTGGAAACGGAAACGGAAACGGAACAGCGTATTCCGGCGGAACGGCGCCGGAAACGGAAATTCCGTTTCTGGTAATATGGAACTTTCCGTTTTTTGTTACGCGGTAAAATCAGAATCTAACAAGCACAAAAATTCTAGTGAGAACATTTAAAAAATGAAAAGAATCTCAAACTACCACATTTAGGACCTATGTATTCGCATATCATCTCTCCCTCAGGTTGTTCCTAGTTCTCTATTTCAGTGTTCTACTATGGATAAGGACGATAATATTTTTTTTTAATGTTGCATAGTATATTATCTAATCAGGCTATCGCCTTATAATTTTATTTCATCTTAGAAAGTTGAAAAGTTTGTTGATTTTCTTGGCTTTTCCTTTATTATTTATGGCGTCTCTCGGTTCCGGTAAACATCCGCTTTCTGTTCCGTCTTGATGTAGCCCTGGTCACGACCATCACCATGTCAAGACCCTCAACACATCCCATGTCGTCATCGAACTCAAAGGTGAACTCTTTCCTCTACGAGAACCCATTTCGTACTACTTTGGATGGTATACTACTTGAGCACCTACCCCTTTGTTATGCTAGGTATCACATGACGAGTACGGCCATCCGGGAAGATGCCGAGGAAGCCCAAGACTCAAGTTCATCCAAGGTGTACGCATGGGAGAGGACGAGAAAGCGTCAAGATGACGAAGAAGAAGAAGTAGGCGAAATCTGTCTGGCCGGCACACAGCCCGGCTCAGCCGGCTCCCAGGCCGGCCACCCAGCTGAGGCGGCCGGCCCCCAGCCCGGCCCCCAGCCCGGCTCCCAGCCCGGCACAGCCGGCTCCCAGACCGGCTACCCTGCGTCCACTCCATTTTGTACTACGACTATAAATAGTTCGTCCCCACCTCCTTTCTAGGTTAGACTAAGATTTGAGAACTAAAGTAGAGCCTTGCTCCTTCTTCTCAAAGTGTCTCCTTCCTCCTATGGAGATGAATCAAGGCCTCCACATGTGGAGATGAACCAAGGCCTCCTCTTGAGGAGAAGATCCCTGCGTGGATACCAAGGCTCCGCTTGTAGTTGCGATTACTTGCTAATCTTCCATCTTTAGGTGGCTAGGTTGGGTTGGTTGGATTGACCAATTGGACAAACAATCCTAAGAGTAAGGTGTGCTTGGGAGAGGAGGATTGGGGGCTGCCCACGGGGATTTGTTACCAATCGAGTCTTGTCGGGTTGCTACTTGCTATTTACCCTTGTTTTGCGTGATTCCCCTTTCGTGTGTTCTTCGTTTTCTTCCGTTGTTCTTCGTGTTCTTCGTCCCCTCCGCACAAATCCGTGAAAATCGGGACATATGGTATCAGAGCTCTAGGTTGACACGGATTTGTTTTGTGTTTCCACCAAAATCCACCAATTTTTTCTTCGTTTTTGAGAAATTCGAAAATTTCCACCAAAAATAGCCATTTTGGGATTCGGCCGATTCGTTCGATTTGATGAGTTTTTGGTAGTTTTGATCCATGGATCTGTTGCTTTAGGACCCCCACCACTTTTGTTTGCGTTCGCTAGCCTTAATTTTGCCAATTTCCCCACGAAATCGAGGATTTCTAGTCACTTTTTCCGCCCAAAATCGAGCAAATCTCGAGAAACTGTCTGGCCGGCACACAGCCCGGCTCAGCCGGCTCCCAGGCCGGCCACCCAGCAGAGGCGGCCGGCCCCCAGCCCGGCCTCCAGCCCGGCCCCTAGCCCGGCTCCCAGCCCGGCTCAGCCGGCTCCCAGACCGGCTACGCAGAAAAAGCAGTTTTCCTCCCTTGTTTCCTCGGTTCGTTTTGGCATTTTTCCATTGTTGTTTGAGTCCTTTTCAGGTGTGTGCAACGTCTACAACATCGCCAAGCTTCCGCTACAACGCGTCATCAACGCCACGCGACGACGCCACCAAGGACTCGACATTCCCCCACCATTGTATTCCGTTGTGAACCCTTCTTCCTTTCGCGCAACTTAACCTATTGGACTAGCTCGGTGATATTGCGAGGCATTGCACGTGTTGAGTGTTTGTCTTCAAGTATTGGCGAGTGTGTATCGTTAGAGAACTTGGCACTAGCAAAAGAGAAGGAATCATCGTCAAAAATCAAAAAAAAAAAGACAAGAAAAGAAAAGAATCAAGTGGTGCCAAGTATCATCTCTTGTAGGTTGCGACAAAGCTTGAACCGCCAAAGTGAGTGAGTGTGTAACTCTTGTGCAAATCCGTTGCCCACCAAAAGCAATTGAGCTAGCGTCCCTCTTGTGTTGGGTGACATTTGAGCACGTAGTCTTCGTTAGGTCATCTACCTTCGAGTGCTCGCCCTTTTGGTCGCCCAACCCCATCATTCGCTTTTGTGTGTGTTTCCTTGATACTTTGTGGTTGGAGTTTCTTTGGTAATTGGGTCATTGTGGATTTTCTCTACCTTTGACAATACGCTTTTCGTCGAGTTTGCTTGATTTCCGTTGCCACTTCATACCTTCCTATCCTCATAAGTGTGTGTGTTGGGTGTTAGAACCGGATACTCTCCTCTCAAGCCACATTATACTTGGGATATAGTTTGTCTTGGTTTTTCATTACCACATATCTCACTTGATCTTGAGAAAATGTTTAGGGGAAGTACAAACGGAAGCTCAAACTCGGATGAGGAAATCCATGGTGAAGCTCGCGGTGATCATGACTATGTTACACTTGACGAGTTCGTTGGTGTTGGACACCTTCTTCGTGATGGCTTATGCCACTATGAACGACGTCGTCAAGCTCTAGAAGCCAACTTCAACGACCGCATGCATGCGCAAGAAGCGTCTATGGAGCGCGTGACCGAAGCTATCAACAACCTTGTGCAACATCGCTCGTCTTCAAGCTCACGCCGCCCAAGGCACACTACAAGGTCGTCACAATCAAGGCATACGCGTCACGGTCCTCGTCAAGGTGAACCACAACAAGATCTTCAAGATAACCCAAGGCGCGACGGTCATGAACGACATCGTCTTCACGTGGAACATCCACGTTCTCCTAGCGTGAACAATGCCAACGCGCATCAAGAGCGTCAACGCCCAAATGGGGAACATCATGACCGCCTACCATCACCACCACCACAACAACGCGATCGTCATGGATATCATGAACATCGACAAGAACGTCAACATAACCCAAGGCGCGACGCTCATGACCGGCATCGCCATAAAGTGCACCGTCAACACTCACCTCGAGCGTACCAAAAGAATGAACATCAAGAGCTTCATCGCTCAAATGGTGGACGCCATGAACGCACTCATTCGCCACCACCTCACCCTAGAGATCGCCGAGACACTTGGACTACCATATGGCATGAGGAAGAACACATATGCGACAATTGCCAAGGCCACGACCATCCCAATCTCTCGTGTCCAATATGCGATGGCAATGGTCACATGTTGTGGGAGTGCCCAAACGGAGACAAGGACGACAAGAAGATGGTCGAGAATGGGATTCTCCCTTCGACCACGGAGGCGAGTATGAGCAATGCTATCACATTGGTGGATGCGTTGAATGAGGATGGCTAAACTATGGCATGCATCTTTGGAGGCGATGAGCTCGAGAAGGTTGAGCATGGGAGTTGCCCTTCAACCTTGGAGGCGTGTGGAGATGAGGAAACCGAGCCTATCCTCATGTGCTTCAATGATGAGATAGCACCAATCCCATGTGAGAATGAGAGCCACTTAGCCCACTTGAGTGAGAGCGAGAGTGAGTTGAGTGCCTCCACCATATGCGAGTTTGAGTGTTTTCGCTTTGAGGGAATGAGTGATACACCATTTGAGTTGAGAGAGGTAGTTGATAGGGCAAGTGAGGCCACTTTGATTTCTAACAACTTACCATCTTCCTCTAGTGTGTTCTCTCATCGTGTGCTAGGTTTCATGGATGATGATGATGCCACCACATGCCTACATCAAGATGAACGAGTCGGCCACATAGAGGCCCCTACTTCAACACCTACTTCACATGAGAAGAACAACAAAGGTATGGGTGTTGATGTGACCATGATCCCGCTAATGGACATGATGAATTTTGACTGCTTGCATGCTATGGATGATTTACTTGCCCCATCATATGATACATTTTTATTCCCATGTGATACTTCTAATGTTGATCATGTGGAACCACCTATTTGTGATGACATTTCCATCGACATGCCTAGTTATGAGTGTTTCCAATTCTTTCCCGTTGTCAACTCAAACATGATGAACAATTGCTCTTTTCCAATGTTTGTTGACAACAATGTTCACGCTTTCCGCAATGATAACCATGTCGATTCTTCTATTCGTGATGATGTTGCCATACACATGTTTTGCAATCGATGTTTGCGCTACTTTCCTAATGTTGCATCCAAAATATTGAACAATTGTTCTTTTAAATGCTTGGTTTGCAATAATGTTGATATATTGGCTTATGAGATTGCCCCCATAGCTTTCTCACATGTTGAGATCTTTCGTTTACTCCTATGGACTTTGGTCCATCCTTCACTTTGCATAGTGACCACCCACATATGTCATATTTTCCATTTGATTTTGGTGTGGTTGGTGTTGTGCAAATGAAGAGACGCGTCATGATGGATGATGTGTTCATATACCGTGCTCATCATGTCTTCATATGGTGTCTTGTGTGTGCCGGTAAACGCATGATAATGTCAACCTCAATTGATCATGAGTTGACAAAACGAGCTCTTGAGAGCATACACTTGAGTTGTGGATCGAACCCGGCTCTAATACCTTTCCCATGTTTTGCATCAAACAAGTTGAACAATTTCTCTTCTTTTTGGTTTGTTTGCAAACATGCTTGTGATATTGGTTTATCCTATGGCAAGACAAATTTCCCCATCCTTTATGTGAATGATTTATGTGTTGCAACAAATATGATGAACAATTATTCTTTCCAATGGCTTGTTTGCAACCATAATGACATTTTATGCATGTCTTGTCATGAGTGTTTTGGTTTCTACCAATTTGGTGTCGCAACAATTATGTTGAAAACTTGCTCTTTCATGTGTTTTGTTTGCGACCATGATGATATTTTGGATATTCTTCATTGTGCGCTTTTCATGGAGTTTTTGTGTGCCTATATTTTGAAGATGTTCCATTGGATTGCTTGCACATTGACCTTGCACTTGCTCTACCTTTTTATATTCTTGTGTTGTGCTAACAGTGCTATGATAAAGAATGGACATGTCATTGTTGATATGCTCCTCTTTCTGGCACACACATGGTTTGCTTGGTCTTTGGTGTTTGTAGGCATGGTGAATTCAAATTCTTCGACAACACATCTACCTCCTTGCCATGATGATGTCGAGCAAGAGTCGAGGACGACTCTTTTTAAAGGGAGGGGAGATGATGTAGCCCTGGTCACGACCATCACCATGTCAAGACCCTCAACACATCCCATGTCGTCATCGAACTCAAAGGTGAACTCTTTCCTCTACGAGAACCCATTTCGTACTCCTTTGGATGGTATACTACTTGAGCACCTACCCCTTTGTTATGCTAGGTATCACATGACGAGTACGGCCATCCGGGAAGATGCCGAGGAAGCCCAAGACTCAAGTTCATCCAAGGTGTACGCATGGGAGAGGACGAGAAAGCGTCAAGATGACGAAGAAGAAGAAGTAGGCGAAATCTGTCTGGCCGGCACACAGCCCGGCTCAGCCGGCTCCCAGGCCGGCCACCCAGCTGAGGCGGCCGGCCCCCAGCCCGGCCTCCAGCCCGGCCCCAGCCCGGCTCCCAACCCGGCACAGCCGGCTCCCAGACCGGCTACCCTGCGTCCACTCCATTTTGTACTACGACTATAAATAGTTCCTCCCCACCTCCTTTCTAGGTTAGACTAAGATTTGAGAACTAAAGTAGAGCCTTGCTCCTTCTTCTCAAAGTGTCTCCTTCCTCCTATGGAGATGAATCAAGTCCTCCACATGTGGAGATGAACCAATGCCTCCTCTTGAGGAGAAGATCCCTGCGTGGATACCAAGGCTCCGCTTGTAGTTGCGATTACTTGCTAATCTTCCATCTTTAGGTGGCTAGGTTGGGTTGGTTGGATTGACCAATTGGACAAACAATCCTAAGAGTAAGGTGTGCTTGGGAGAGGAGGATTGGGGGCTGCCCACGGGGATTTGTTACCAATCGAGTCTTGTCGGGTTGCTACTTGCTATTTACCCTTGTTTTGCGTGATTCCCCTTTCGTGTGTTCTTCGTGTTCTTCCGTTGTTCTTCGTGTTCTTCGTCCCCTCCGCACAAATCCGTGAAAATCGGGACCTACCCACATCACGTCTCCGCACCGTATTCGGTCTGTATCTGTTTCCGACAATATTTGTTTTCGTATTTGTTTCTGGGGTTTCTGTATTCGTTTCCGCTTCCGCAAAAAAATATGAAAACAAATGTGGCACCACTCAGTTCCGTCTGTATCCGCTCCGTTTTCATCCCTATTTTGCACTATGTGAAAAACAATCATGAAACAAATCATAACTATATGAGGAACAAAATTTTGAACTAAATATAACAACTTTTTACCACCTGTGAAATATAACCGAACCATAAGCCAAAAAAATTATGGATCAAATTTTAGAGTCGTTGATCAAATAAACATTATGATAATGATACAAAGTAGTAGATAAATGGAAGACAAATTCAGAAACCATACAAAAATAAAAATAAAGGGGCTAAATGAAGGAAAGAGATATAATACGTATGAGGGGAAAAAATGTAAATCAAACACCCATCCATCATTTTTCCTAGCAAGAATAAGCTCATGTACTTGCACGTGAAAAAGACCGGGAAAATCATATGGGCCACATACCACTGAAGTACCTTGATGTGCCACAAGGGATTCCACAGTAGGAATAATTCTAGTGGCACCAAGCAAAATATAAAGCTGGTAAGTCATCTATCTCCCATATTTTGAAATATGTTCTCAAACCATCTGTTTATTTTTTGAGAGAGGGCTATTTAATTTTTTCAGCAAAACGAAAACCTTATACACATGGAAAGAAGATCGAATGCTAGACTTCGAAAATCTACAATTTATACTAAACTATTTCACCTTCTTTAATTTTTTCTTAGCATCTGATCCTAATTATTATACACTTAGTTAGTATATAGAAAATATTTTGCATAATAATGCTCATAAATATTACAACAGTTATATAATCCTAAGTTCCTAATGTTTACCATTGTACATACACTTCAACTAAATTTAAATCACATGTTTCAATTAAATAGTTAGTATATATTTACTGTTCAAAACATTGCCCTCAAAGATCTTTGATTCAACATTTTCACTAGGTAAAAGAAATTAGAAAAAGAAAAACGCATGCCTCCATAGACAAATTTGTGCCCTTTGATGAACCGGTAGGTATATGTATGTGACAATGTATCAGTGATTACTTTTTGTATCATTAAATACCTTGGAGATAGTTCTAAAACTTAGTCGAAGAGATATTCTCACAAACATTTTTACGTAAATAGGATATTCTCACAAACTCCAGGACATATTTGATGCACCTAGTATCGGTGTTTTCACTATTATATTTGTATAGTTCATAGGAACAACGTTTAAATAGGCCGAATGTATGGGCGAACTGCGAATACACAGACGGTGGAATATCTGATACCTTCTCGAGGACGACATTTGGAGCTGAGGCTAGCCACAGTGGGGGTATCATACACTAGTATCATGCATATGATACTAGTCTATGTTACCACCTGCATAGTGGGTAGTAACATATGGTGTGGTATCATGTAACAATGCATTTAGTAAGTTATACACTCATCTTGTCTTGGAATTCGCTATGTTACGGTATCTACCTATGATACCACTAGCATATCTCTCATCATTAATGCAGTGACACGTCAACTTTTTTGCCAACATGATATGCATGATACTACTTATGATACCCCCACTATGGCTAGTCTGAAAACCCAGCCGATGCCAGTCAGACAAACGAGGCAGCGACTCACACGGTGGCTTGTCGGGTTCGGTACCTATACTCCACACACCATGGAAAAACCAGAGTTAATTAATATCTTGATAATAATAATTCTGAAGCTGCAATACCGTCGCAATGAAAGTCTGAAAGCTACGGCATCCTGCCAGGCTGCCACGGCGATCCTGGATCAAATATTCCAATTCAGATTTTTTTGTGTGCTCATTTTACCCCCAATCCGCCCCGGTTCGGTTCTTCTGGGAAGACCGCCGTGGCTCCGTTCTACTAGCATGGACGCCGACGACCGCCGTGGGGGCTTACGGACGCCGATCTTAGCTGACGACGAGGTACGTGCAAGCAAAACTGTACTGTCAATAGTCAACCGCTCGTTGGCACGCGAGCGCCTGGCCTTCTGTATCGATCCAATCGACGACGCTTTCCGCTGCTGTTGCCGGAGGTCCAGAGCAACGCTCGATTCAGGGCGCGGCCGCGGTTTTACAAGAATCCAGCGTTGCGCCGGTGCCTCCCTGCAACTGCAACCTCGAACCTGCGCCGGGACTGCTTGCCCGGGGCCCGGCGCACCATTACAAAACTGGGAACTTCCGCTAAATCACAAGTTAGTTTTTGAGCTTATGTTTACTTTGGCAGGCATCCGGTTCAAATCGCGGATCTGAAGCTCGGGTGCAGGAGGCCAATCATCACTGCTCTGATAAGGCGCTCAAACTCATCCTCGGTGAGTGCCTAATTAAGCTTTCTTCTCATCTTAGTCATCAGTTTCTTGCAGTAGTTCCAGTATTCCAACGCTACGACATTGCTAGAGTAGCTCGAATTTGTTTTGCCAATTCGTACATACTGTTGATTGAACACAAACAAGCTGACAAACACAGCACAGCTAAACTCATCTTTCCGTGCCAGGCCTGCAGTTCCTGGAGGTCACTGCATTCTACGGGATCTACCTGAGCTTGATCGTGTATCTCCAGGACGTTTTCCATGGCCACAGTGCTGCGAATGTGTCGGCTGTGAATCATTGGATCGGAGTCAGCTACCACATGCCCGTGCTTGGCGCCGCCGTCGCGGACTCCTTCTGGGGAAAATACAAGACGGTGCTGATCGGCCTCTCAGTTTCTGTCGTCGTAAGTTTTTCACACTCTGCAACGGCGAGCAGTTTGCCACTCTGCTTCTCTGACGAACGACTCGAAATTAACAGGGAATGGTCATAGTCACCGCATCGGCGACGCTGCCGTTTCTGAGTCCTTCGACGTGCACGGAGAACCCAATCTGCACACCGGCCACTATCAGCCAGGACCTGGTCTTCTTCTCGGGCTTATACTTGTGCGGCGTCGGGATCGGCGCGTCGAAGTCGGTGTTCATCTCGTTTGGGGCGGAGCAGCTCGACGAGGACGACATCAAGATCACGTCGGAACGGGGGGCCATGGCGTCCTACTTCAGCTGGTACGCGGTGACCAACATGGCCATTGCGACCGCGGGACGCTGCTGGTTTGGGTCGAGGCCAAGGTGAGCTGGGGGCTCGGGTATGGCATCTGCGCGTCGTTCGCCGCGGCCGCCGTCGTCGCCCTCGTCACGACGGCACCCATGTACAGGATGCAGCCTCCAGTGGGCAGCCCATGGAAAGGCGTGCTCCAGGTGCTCTTCGCGCTCTCTCGCAAGGTAAAACTGAAGGTACCTGACGATGCCACTGAACTCTACGAGGAGGAGCGTGCCAAGGACCCTTCGCTGCATCCTCTGAACGAACGGTTACAGCACACCGACCATCAGGTAGATTTCATGCAGCATGCGAGTAATCTAGTGGTATTATTCAAACTGTAATCTTAGTAATCTAACGCGCGTGCACCAGGTGGTTGGACAAGGCTGCCATTGTCACGGATGAGGACCTGGAACAGGACGCTGACCGGCCATGGAGGCTGTGCACGGTGACGCAGGTGGAGGAGCTCAAGACCCTGCTGCGGCTGATCCCGATATGGCTCACCTCGGCCGTGTACTTCGTCGCCAACACGCAGGCGCAGACTACCTTCGTACAGCAGGGCACCAAGACGAACTCCAAAATCCCAGCCGCGTCGTTGACGTCCGTCGAGACGTTGCTCGTCGCCGCGTGCGTCGTGCTCTACAATAGGACACCGCGCCGCCTGACGCCGCTGCAGCTCATGGGCCTCGGCCACGCGACGGCGGCCGTCGCGGTGGCCGTGGCAGCGTGGGCCGAGGCGCGCCGGCTGCGGATGGCCGGGGACAATCAGCTTATGGGCATAGCGTGGCTGCTGCCGCAGTACGTGGTGATGGCAGTCTCGGACGCGTCGCTCTCCGTAGGGCAGCTGGAGTTCTTCTACGACCAGTCGCCGGAGACGATGAAGGGCGTGTCCACGGCCTTCTACTTCGTGTCCGTCTCCATCGGGAGTTTCATCAACTCCGTGTTGGTGACGCTGCTGACGGGCTGGTTTCCTGCGGAACTGAATGATGGGCACCTGGATTACTACTTCCTGCTAGTTGTCGCCGTCACCGTGCTGAATTTTGCTGTTTTTGTTGCGCTCGCCAAGAACTACACGCCGAGGAAGGTTAGATAATTTTGTTGATTCATCACATCATCCGTTCTTTCGAAACTGTACATATTGTACAGTAGATAAAAAAATGTGTGAGTCTGGAATTGCAAAATGCAATTGATTTTTTTTTTAAGTAAATGGTCAACTTTGTTGATAAAGTATAGCGGCTTTGCTACTTCTCATTCATTTGAACAAGTTTAGATATCAATCAACTTCGTAATTCTTGGACCTTGACGCTGCGGACAAAAGTTTTTTTTCACTTCCACCATGTTGTAACTGATCTTTTTCCGGTTGCAATGGACTTTTGTGTACTAGTTGCAATAAACTTTCTTTTCAGTTGCGTACTAGTTGTAGCTGGTTTCTTTATTTTGAACTGACATATTTCAAGCTGTAAGTTGTAACTGAATCTTTTTCAGTTCACTTTGCTTGCAACTGGATATTTTCTTTTCAAACGTGGTGATTCGAATTAGCGCTAGGAGGACACAAAGAATATAAAACAAAAATACCTTTACCACAAGAGTGAAGACTAGTAGAGTCTCGTCTTTTGTCATTCTTTGCTCCTTTTTCACTCAATGATTCATTCTAATTTCCCAACCAAAAATTCTATGTCTATTATATGATATTTCGCCACAAGAATGAAACCATTTAAAACAAACACAAATAACAAAGAATTTTGATAAAACTAAAATTTACATCAAAGATATTTGAATGTGTCATATTAACTACACCTTTTACATCTCGGTATTCTTCCAATGTCCTGGCAAAAATACCATGGAAAACCAAACGACAAGCTTCACTAATCTCAACCCCAATAGGGGAAAAACCTATGATCGTGAAATGCTCTATGGTCAGGGACACACTCTTTGCGAGGCAAGCTATCATACCGTGACATCACTGGTAGGAAAAATGTTTACCAAGCATATAAGAACAAATCATGAAAACTACCGAGCACACCAAACTTGATACCACGGGATAGAGAGCCGACGATCCCGTGGGATCAAAAGACCAAATACGCTCGGCGTCTATGTCGTGGCCCTGAAGGTCAAACCTGTATGGCGATAGACCTGCAGTTTATTCGTGTGTGCAGAGCCACGTCCAACATTGAAATGTTGTCACCAACAATACAAAAACCAAACATAAAGGAAAAATAAACTGCACCACAGGCATAGATCCGTTCTAGGTTATGGTTATAGGTCAGTCAATGAAAAATGAATCTTAGGGTTTTGCAAAAGGAAAATGAACCTTGGGAAAATGACGAAAGAACAAGATTTCTCTTCTTGATTAATTTTGGATTGGTTTACATTTTTTAAGGAGATTTTGATTGGGCCATGTAACGTACTCACATTCAGGACCCATGAAGCCCATAGCCCTAATATGACCTAGGCTTCGTTGGTAAATCGAATCGAATGGTACCGGGCTGGACAACTTTCGGCCTAAATTTCGTAACTCGACAAGTCTGGGCTGGGATTGAGTAGGCCGACAAGTTCAAACCCAAAATTTATCACTTAACGCCAACGCTGCGCATCTGAATGACACTGCCGCTTCACTTGTAGCCTGCCGTACCTGAACCACTATCTCGTCACCTACGTGGTCTCGAGGTGGCTGACTGTAGGAAAAATTCAGCTTCGTTGTGGCTGAGCATCGTCGTCTCGAGGTTGTTCGGCCCGTCATCGGTCATCAGTCTCCATGCGGCCGAGATGCTGCGTGTGTTCCATCACAGAATGGGAATGGTGTTGTGCTGACTCAACCACTCTCCAACGATATGTTATTCAAACATAAATCTGCACAATCTAAGATAATTTCAGATCTTCTTGGGTCCGTGTCATTACGGATCAGGCCATATATCCGAGTAGGTAAGTAGGTTCCGGTTTGCGGTGTAGTTGAATCAGAATGCGGCTGCTTTTGCAAGACTTTAGGTTCATGCGTTGGTTGAGGGTTTGAACAGATTTCTGTCGGTAGAGAAAAGACCAAACTGATCTATATGCTGCAAAATTATGTCAAACTAAGTAGGTGAGCAGTTTTTTTCCAGTAGATCGCTCACTGCCGTAAACTTAAGCACTTGGATGCATGAACCAGAGACCGTGGAAATTTTAATTCAGTCAATTAACAGGCCGTAGAGTAGCCTTTAAAAAAAAAAAACATATCAAGTGTCTTCGTCCGAGCTCACATGATGTGTCTCTTCATTGTTTTTTTTCGAGAACCCGCATGAGATCTGCGCGTTTCTTATACTCCCTCCGTTCTAAAATAAGTGTCTCAAAGTTGTACAAAAGTGAATGTATCTATACTTGTTTCATGTCTAGATACATCTACTTTTTGACAAATCTAAGACAGTTATTTTGGAACGGAGGGAGTATTAAGCAAGGAGAAGAGTACAATGCAAATCTCGTCACCTACGAGCTAGAGGATAGAGCTCCATGCGGCGGTGGGTGTCAAAGTGTCGACTGTAGTCGAAATTCAGCATCGTCGTCTTGAGGTTGTTGGCCCGTCCTCGTTCTTCGGTCTCCTTGCGGCTAATATGTTGTGTGCATTCCATCACAGAATGGGAATGGTGTTGTGCTGACTCAACCGCTTCAAACATACATCTGCACAATCTAAGATAACTTGAGACCTTATTGGGTCGGGGTGTCATTATGGATCAGGCAATATATTCCAGGTACGTAAGTAGGTTTCGGTTTGCGGTGTAGTTGAATCTGAATGCGGATGTGTTTTTGCAAGACTTTTGTTTCATTCATTGGTTGAGTATTTGAACAGATTTCTGTTGGTAGAGAAAATACCAAACTGATCAATATGCTGCAATATTATGTCGAATTAATTAAGTAAGTGGGAAATTTTGATTCTGTGGATGCTCACTCCGAGTAGATCCAGAAATTGCAGGCTTTGAGCAGTGTATAGAAGTGTGCAACTTCTGTTTACGTGCAATTATAAATCCGCAAAGTGACCGGCCGCGAGGCGACGCGGGGGCGACCCCAACAACCGCGCCGCCAACAGCCCTCCCCGGCGTTCTCCCCCACCACCGCTGCCGCCGGCCTGCACCGTGGTAGCGGCAGACCCCTCACTCCCAAAGGGGGTGGGGCGGAGCAGTGTGCGTAGGTGGAGGTCGCCCGGTTTGGGGCCATGGCGGCCGGAGGTGTGGAGCCTGGGTGGCGGCCCAGAGCCTCGCCGGCGGGCGTGGACGCCGCGATGGCGGTGGATGCAGCCTTCCTGGCTGTGGTGAAGAGGAGAGGCGGCGGAGGCTCCTGGCGACAGCCCCGATCTAGGCCGAGCGGGCACAGATCTGGGCCGAACGGGCCACGATCTAGGTCACCCGGGCCGCGACTGACGAGGGTGGCCTCCCGACTTCCTCTTCCTCGATCTGGCCGCCTCGTGTGGTGGTGCGGTTCTCCCTCGACCGCATGCGGCTCCTTCCCGTGGAGCTCGTCTGGCCGGCGGAGTAGGGGCCCCCCGGTCCTCTCCTAGCCTCCATTGGAGCGCCAGGTGTGGCGACGGCCGGATCTGGGCCTAGCGAGGTCCGTGGTCGTCCGGGGCTATCGGAGCTTTGCCCTCTCAGGGTCTCCGGCACTATGTCGTCGTGTGGGCGACGCCCCTGCTGGCTTGCTGGGAGCGGGTCCCGGAGCCGGCGCGTGCTCGCCAAGGTTGGTAGCATGGTCTGTGCTGCAGCTGCTCTCGGCTATGGTTCTCCGTCCGACCTTCGTGGTCGCGCTCGTGCAGGGTGTTGACGCGCTGGTGTTGGTGCGGCCATCGTGGTGTCGCCGATCTAGCGTCACTAGGTGGCGTCTGGATCTGGGCCTGGCCGGGCCTGGCCAACCAGCTCTTCCGTTCAACCTGCGGGTGAATCTAGTTGGGGCTAGATCTTAGTGCGTCTTGGGTTGGGGGTGCGGTAGTGATTTCTGCTCTGTCCACTCTGCGTCCTCGCGACGACGACCGGATTTCTGATCGAGATGGATCTCGGCGAAAGCTGCGCATGGCTCTGGCCAGTGCCCGTGACGGCGTTACCTCTGGGTGGTGTTCCCTTGTTGAAGGCGTCCCGATGTTGATCCTTCGGTCTGAATTGATGGACTCCGTCCCCCCGCCTCAAACTGGTCCTCCTGGGGGCCTCGCTTCGGGCAAGCTTCTCTTGTAGTGTCTTGTGGATCACCATATGTGCTCTCTCTGGTGTCGCAGCCCTCTCGCAACGTCAGCCTGGCTACTTTTACACGGTCGTGCTTCGGTTGTTGGCGGCCTTCCTAGCGCCTTGGGGGGCTTTGTTAGGACGGCGTCAGGCCATAGCTGCTGCCGGTGCTCTTACCCAACGCCAGTGGAAGATGTTGTTTTTTGGTCTGGACCTAGCCCGAGCCCTAGGGGTGGATTTTGGGGTCTGGGTGAAAGCTCTGCAGGACCTCGGTCTCTGCCGACGACGTTGATGCGGTCTCGTGCCATGCACCTTCTTGGAGGCGTCGCTGCAAGACCCCCTTCCTTTGGATCCTCAAGTTCCGTGAGGCTGCTGGCCCAGCGCTGATTCCCCCGTGGGCTGCAGTTTGGTGCGGTGGAGGTTTGTTGGCGTGGACATGATCGTGGTCGCTCCAGTGCAACAGAAGACAAGGCTCCTTCAACCTCGATCAAGCTGGCGCTCCGGCTTGGCATTCTTTTTTGTTGTATTTTGTTGGTGGTTTCGGGGTGCACTTTGCGCGCGTGCGTGTTGTAACTCTTGGTGTAACTCTTAGTCAGTTGTTGGCTTCGTTAAATCAAAGCCGGACTCAGCTCGAGCCTTCCATCTAAAAAATTATAAATCCGCAAAAGGAACAGCGCAAAAGCTGACCAATAGCTGGTTTGAGATAAACTGTGCCGTGCAGAGGAAGGAAGAAACGTTTTCTCAAGGAAGTGTGCAATCACATAAAATCCGGCTCAAGAGTGGCGCGTAACAATGTACGGAAAAGGCGGGATTTACGTCCCGTACGTAGCTGAACTAATCCAGTAAGTATTCTTATATAGGAGTAGTATTTTACTGGAATATGCAGGAGCATGGATCACGTCGATTACGACCAAGAATCACACCAACAGGCAACAGTTCACGGTGAAAGGGCACGGTTAGATTGAGGCGTTCTCGGAGTTACAGTGCAGGAACATGTCAAAGCAAATTGCAAATTACGGCAAGTAAACGGCGACGGTGAATCGGTAATCAGGATAGCTTGTGCGGTGCATATGTAGTACTGATGGTAAATGCCGGGGAAAGAACAAACACCTAATGACTTTGAAGCAGCTGATGTAGTTGGAAGTTTGCTTTGGGTTTGGTGAGTGCGTCTTTGTTTGACTATACTTAGCATTTTCCATCATATTGGACCGTACCTACCCTTCAGCCCCTGTTCAATCTATATATGGCGGATTTGCGGCGGAGGAGTGAACTGAATGTTCTTCTGAGACTGATCGGACGAGACAAAAGCTGGACTAGCTCTGAGGTAAATTTGGCACGCGTTTCTGAAACGAGAAGATTGGACGCAGCAATGGTCGACAGACGAGTTGCCACGGCGTACGATGTACTGGAAAAAAAGTGCAGAACGAATGCAATCTGTCTCACCTGATGTCTTGGACTTCGACGTTACCCTACTTTTACAGACCGGGTACCGTGTAGTGGCAAGGGTCGAGGCGCATGCATGGAAATTACATAGATGATCCCTGTGCAGATGTCTGGAGTTCCCTCGCAAAAAAAAAATAAAGATGTCTGTAGTTCAGTACCGTACTGAAAATCTGAACTTATCCCTACAGATCAGTATTGCATAGATGATCCGTTCGCCTTTTGTTTTTGGTGGCCGGTAGTTCAATTCGAACGTGCTCAGATTACTCGATGGTCTACTCTCATAGCATCATCCTTAATAATGCTCCAACTCGGTTTGATCCCTGGCCTTTTTGTTTTTGGTGCAAGCTAATTAAGGTTAAGGAGAACAAAGTTTGTACATATATCTTTCCTAGCTACCGCAGTTCAGCAACTGAATGAAGCACGTTTCAGCAGGAAAAATAGGCGCAGTAAAGTTGCGACGGCAGGGAAACTCGCGAACACACACACGTGCACGGAAACATCCTGATTCGATTTTGCCCAATGTTATCCATTATAAATTTATAATGATGCTTTTCCCTAAAAGCATCCATGCATGATTCTTTTGCGTAAGATAACTATAGTGAGTTTACGCATGTGTGCATTAGACTAGATAAATATATTCTCACTCAGACCCGTTCTCTGTCGCGTGCCGCGCTTTGCTGCCTCTGTGCTCTTCGTATATAAGCCCCGTCGGTTGTCTGTCCACCAAAACGGCGCATCTTTTGTTTGATTTCATTGTGAGTGTTTCAGCAGCAACTACGGAGTATTTTTCCGTGCTGCAATGGACGCCATGGAAAGAGGCAAGGTCTCGCCTAAGGTATGCCTTTGGTTTGGGAATTGTGATCGATCAGTCACTACCCCTAATGACAGATATCTAACACACGGCACAATTTTTTCTCCTGATTTTACAGACCCGGAGCTCGAAGATCGACGACGAGGAGGTGTTGCCACGCAAAATTGTCACGCGACACCACGATACCCGTCGTACTTTCGTGACGACGAAACGATTGCTTTCCGAGCAAAGCAACAAAGATCTCCCCGCTTTCGTGGAGGAGGAACGACCGCTTTTCAGCGCAAAACGGCAAAGATCACCAAACCCTAGGATTGCTAGGGCTCAGCTTGAGAAGAACATAGATAAATAAAAGGTACGTGAAAATAAGATAGATTGATTTTTGGTGTATCGATTGGTCCTCTCCTCAATCGGCCGTGGCCTTTTTAAGGCACGCAGGACTTGACGTACAAGAATAGAAGTCTGAGGTTATACCGAATAGTACATATCTTCTCTGATTCGGTTACCATGTATAAATATATGCCTATCAAATTCTACTAGCTAATCTCTAGCGCATCGGCCATATTCACGTACAAGCATTCCTACTACGAATAAAATATACCGGCCAGGACGCTAATCATACCAGCTAATGAAGATTGCATGCGCCTCATGCATTACCTAATTTTCCTTGTACTCTTCTTTACGTGACAGCCTCTTTAATTTAAAATCTCAAACTTCAGTTTGGCGACCGAGCCTAGTCCAGACTTGCTCTTGGCTGCAATATGCTGGCTTGAGGCATTTCAGAATCCAGGACCTGTCTCAGGTGGCGACGTCGTAGCTCCAAATGTCCCCGATGATTCTGGCCAGGACTTGTCCTAGGTCCATGCAAGATTCCTGCTGCAAATTTGAAGCAATTTATCAATAAATTAGCTGAATCTTAATTTGGCCTATTACACAAACCAACTGGCCAAATTACACCATCAACACATGCCCCCCTGTTTTTGGTATAATTGCAATCACCAAAAAAACTTTTGCATAGTACTTTAGGACGATATCAACAATTGCACCGGCCGGCCATATATTCGCTGAGGGCGATGTCTATGGAATACATCGGCCAAATTTTCTGCTTAGTATGATATTTAGATAATTCATAGCCAAACCTTTTCAGGGCGATATTTTAAAAACATATCGGCCAAATTTTCTTAGGGCGATAATCTGAATAATATATCTGCCATAGTATTTTCAAGCTTCGGGTGCACGAAATTCAGCGGGCAAAGCGAACACCATATTCATATCCATATCACTAGGTATTTCCTGGCTATTTTTTGAATCCTCATCATCAACCGTGTCATCTGCGGCTGCGGGATCCTCAGCCTTGTCGTCTGTGGTATCATCAGCCGTGTCATTTGCGAGTTCATTAGTCGTGTCATCTTCGACTTCATTCTCCTCCGCTACGACGCGCTTCTCCCTCCATGTCATCTTCGGCACCATAGGTTTTTCTCGTCTGAACAATTCACCACGTTTCTTCTCGGCTATTTCTTCCTTTATTTCCACAGCTCGCAGTCGTTGTACACGCCGTTTCTCAGTATGTGTTAGTCCCATTGGACACCAGCGAGGTCCTGGTGTAGTCCCTGGAGCGACAGATTTAATTTTGCTGCCCCCCGAGTATCCCGGCCTGTACTGACGTATTGTGGTCGCTGGAATAGATACTTTGCCCTTGACCGAAATAATTCTCTGCTGACCAGATGTACCACCGGATCCATTATTCTGGCCTCCCCTATGATTTGCATTCCCTCGTTGTCTAGACGTGCTAGAACAAATGTTGAAACCCATTGGAGACAACCTCATGGATGTACGTGAGCTGCTGTACCTCTTAGCTGAGTCCGTGTACATATTAGTTGATTCAGTTTTCTGACTCATACTGGAAGATACGGGAAGTGTATTATCCAAATGTTTTCCTTCTGTACTAGTCTCTCTTCTCTGAACAAGTCCACCCCTTGCTGCATCAGTGTTGCTTGTATCTGTACTATTCGCAACATCTTCATCTGATTGGCCTTCCACAACTTTTAGAGCATGATTTGAGCCATTAGAACCTCTTACCAGATTAGGCTCAGCACGTCCTGCCGGCACCCATGCAAACTTCTTGCCACCTCTATGAACTATTCCATCTGCATTGCCCCACATGCGCATTTTTGAAGTTTCTGAGACAAGCTTTGCATCATTACCATGATTTATATTGGCATCACGTGGTCTAATCCTCTGATTAATCTGAGCCCTTTTCTCATGCCATGGTTCCCTGTATATATATCCAGCATGCTTCACCGGCACCCAAATAAGCTTACGGCCACAATTATAATTCCTGCCATCTGTTTTATGCACTGGTAATCGGTTCTGTCGAATAACAATTGTGTCCCGTGGCCAAGCTTCTCCACTGAACCGAGATCTTTTGTCGTGCGACTGTGGTCTGAACATTGGCCTTGGTGGAACCCATTCTGGTTGAAAATAACATGTTGGCCTTGTAGGATATGATGCCCAAGGAGTAAAACCCCAGGGAGGAAATCGTAGATGCACAGGAGCTGCACGGCCCCAACATGCCGTCTCCATTGGAAAACATGGC
Organism: Poa pratensis; assembly: GCA_947311845.1. Lineage (NCBI taxonomy): Eukaryota > Viridiplantae > Streptophyta > Magnoliopsida > Poales > Poaceae > Poa > Poa pratensis. Next base: position 19,836,682 of record CAMZMU010000050.1, on the reverse strand, counting down.
CTCTGATCATGTGAATTCTTTTCCATTGCTCATGACCACCAGGTCTAGAAGGAGTCGTAGTACGCTTAACGCCTCCAAGCCGATTAAACATATTGTTGGCTTTGTGTGAAGTATATTTTTCCAACAACATGCTAACTGTCGGCTTTATTTTTGGGGCTTGTCTCTTTCCTCCATTGACTTTACACACTCCCACTTCTGAATTTTTCGGTTTGATCATCCTTGGTGCAACACTATCATCGACGACAACATTTTTACCTTTGGTGGATTCGGTCTGATGCGGCCGAATTAGCACTTTCTTTTTTTCAAACTCGATCACATTGATAGGAAAAGGATCATCGTCGAGCTTCATTTTAGTACTTTGTGTAAATGTCAATCGTCCGTCATCAATGGCCGATTGCACCTGTCTACGAAACATAGTACAATCATTAGTAGAGTGAGAAAACGAATTGTGCAACTTACAATAAACCCCTTTACCCAATTCTTCTCGAGGTGGAATAGCATGACCATCCCTCACTCTAATTATTTTTCCTTGCAGCAATATATCAAAAATCATATCACACTTGTTAACATCAAAAGTATACTTCATTTCCTCTTTTCTAGCAGGTGTGGCCTTCAAAGCAAAACATGCAAAAGAATTTGACTTTGGCGCTTGAACCCATTCGGCTACACATATGTCAACGTCATCCTCACTAGCCGAACCACTACCATAATCTGAAGCATTAACCACATTGTTCTCTTTCTCTTTATTTTCTTTATCACTAAATCGGCTGTATTCTTCAATTTGCTTAGCCCGGTTTTCTTGCGCCAAAGCTTTGTGCAATACCTGACTAACATCTAAAAATTCTTGCCCTTGTAATTTATCCTTAATATGAGTGAGCAGACCCGAAAAAGCAAGTTCGGCTAAATCCTTTTCGGCTAAAGTCAAACTAAAACATCGGCTTTTGACATCTCTAAACCTCTTAATATAATCATCGACATGCTCATTATATTTCTGTTTAACCATAGTCAAATCTGAAAGCCGAAGTTCAGTTTCACCTCGATAAAAATACTCATGAAACTTTTGCTCTAATTGTGCCCATGTTGAAATAGAATTGGGAGCAAGCGATGCAAACCAATTACATGCAATACCGGACAAAGACAACGGAAATAATTTAACTCTATAAACATCCGATGTCCCGGCTTCACAACATTGTGATAAAAATTGTCGTACGTGCTCAAAAGTTGATCTACCATCCTCCCCAGTGAACTTAACAAAATATGGAATTTTAAAACCAGGAGGATATGGCGTCGAATCAAAGTAATCAGAGTATGGTTTTTGATTTGCGTGTGCTCTACCCTTAGGCTCTAAACCAAATTCTCTAAGTATACTATTAAGATGATCCTTAAAACTAACATTGGGTTGTGGAGAACTGGTTTGTGGAGTAGATGGAACACATGCACGCGGTTGAATCTCCGGCAAAGAAATTTGAGCATGTGACGTTTGTAACGAAGACCCACTAAAATACGAATCAGGTATCGGCCCATACGGAACCCCGGTACCGACAGTCGGCAAGGGTGGTGTATTGTATGCTACCTGATAACTAGCTTGCTGCAAATTAGAATTAAAGACTGCACTTCGGTCATTGTTGTGGTAATTTTGTGGCACCGAAGTTGTGACAGTAGGAGCAGCTACGCTAGGCATATAATTATTAGCCGGACTGCTCACATAATTCAGCCACCTTGATTGTTATCTAAAGGGACCTGAGGCTGGGCAACATGAGCCGATGCATCGGATATATATGTATAGGTAGGAAAATTATTTAATTTGCTACTATCCGGAACCATCAGGCTTTTTTCATAATATGCATCGTTGTTTTGGAGCAATAATGAACGAACGAGGAGCTAAACTATTTTCAAGATTAGCCGAACTACTTATATAATTTCGGCCACCTGCATCACTTTGATCGTCACTTAAAAATACGTGAGGCTGCTGTGCAACATTAGAATTAAATATTGCACTTCGGTTATTGCTGTGATAATTTGGTGCAACCGAAGTTAAAATAGTAGGATGAGCAGCAGTATAAACAAAAGTATTGGCCGAAGTGCTAGCATACTTCCGGCCACCCTGATTACTATTCGAAGCAACGTGAGGCTGCGTACCATTAGCCGATGCACCAGACATGTGAATATCACTAGGCAACGTAATGAATCCATTATTTTCTACAGATATCGGCCTTTGCACAGAATATTCATTATCAGTTTGCACTAACGAACGAGCATTACGAGATAGACTAGTTTCTAGCTGCTCCTTAAATTCATCAAATATATTATCTATAGCACTAAGTTTACTAGCCACGGACACATCAATAAGATTAGCAATTTCATCAGTTGGCTTTTTTACCTCAGCGCCGAGTAAATCGGAAGGACTCGGCGTAGCTACCTTTTTGACGACGCCGTTCCTGGTCTTCTGGTATCCAGCCAACATCAGTTTCATCTGTTCAGCCATATATTCTTCAACCTCTTGTTCAAGCTCGCGCCGATCATCTTCCGACAGATCGTCGAGTGTAACGGCGATGGCGTTGTCCGCACCGACGTCAATCCCGTTCTTGAGGTCGGTGTTCATCATGTGTGTCCTTGTTTTTCGTCCCCAGCGGAGTCGCCAATTGTGTTGCCACGCAAAATTGTCACGCGACACCACGATACCCGTCGTACTTTCGTGACGACGAAACGATTGCTTCCGAGCAAAGCAACAAAGATCTCCCCGCTTTCGTGGAGGAGGAACGACCGCTTTTCAGCGCAAAACGGCAAAGATCACCAAACCCTAGGATTGCTAGGGCTCAGCTTGAGAAGAACATAGATAAATAAAAGGTACGTGAAAATAAGATAGATTGATTTTTGGTGTATCGATTGGTCCTCTCCTCAATCGGCCGTGGCCTTTTTAAGGCACGCAGGACTAGACGTACAAGAATAGAAGTCTGAGGTTATACCGAATAGTACATATCTTCTCTGATTCGGTTACCATGTATAAATATATGCCTATCAAATTCTACTAGCTAATCTCTAGCGCATCGGCCATATTCACGTACAAGCATTCCTACTATGAATAAAATATACCGGCCAGGACGCTAATCATACCAGCTAATGAAGATTGCATGCGCCTCATGCATTACCTAATTTTCCTTGTACTCTTCTTTACGTGACAGCCTCTTTAATTTAAAATCTCAAACTTCAGTTTGGCGACCGAGCCTAGTCCAGACTTGCTCTTGGCTGCAATATGCTGGCTTGAGGCATTTCAGAATCCAGGACCTGTCTCAGGTGGCGACGTCGTAGCTCCAAATGTCCCCGATGATTCTGGCCAGGACTTGTCCTAGGTCCATGCAAGATTCCTGCTGCAAATTTGAAGCAATTTATCAATAAATTAGCTGAATCTTAATTTGGCCTATTACACAAACCAACTGGCCAAATTACACCATCAACAGGAGGCCCTCAGGGTGCCGCTGATACAGGACAGGAAGACGGGCAGCCGAGCCCCGGCGGTGGTCCTCGGGTTCGAGTGCCTGGAGAGCACGGCGTTCAACGGCATCGCCACCAACCTGGTGCTCTACCTGGAGAGCGTCCTGCACGGCAGCAGCCTCGCTAGCGCCTCCAACGTCACCACCTGGATCGGCACCAGCTACCTCACGCCCGTCTTCGGCGCCATCCTCGCCGACACCTTCTGGGGAAACTACAACACCATCCTCGTCTCCCTCCTCGTCTACCTCCTCGGCATGATGCTCGTCACCTTCTCGGCGTTCCTGCCGACCACGGCGCTGGACTGCGTCGTGGGCTCGTCGTGTCACAACCCGGCGCTGGGATCCCACACCGTCGCCTTCGCCGGCCTCTACCTCGTGGCGTTCGGCAGCGGCGGCGTGCGCGCGGCGCTGCTGCCGTTCGGCGCCGAGCAGTTCGACGATGACAATGCGGTGGACCGGGAGCGGAAGATGTCGTTTTTCAGCTGGTTCTACGTCTGCGTCGACTTCGGAATGATCGTGTCGGGACTCTTTCTCGTGTGGATCCAGCAGAACGTCAGCTGGGGCCTCGGCTTGGGCATCGCCACGGCCTGCATCGCGCTCGCCTTCGCCGGCTTCGTGCTCGCCACGCCCATGTACACGCGCCGCGTGCCCACTGGCACCCCGCTCAAGAGCCTGTGCCAAGTCGTGGTCGCGGCGTCCAGGAAGGCCGCCCTCCGCGTGCCCACCGGCGCCGCCGCCAGCGTCCTCTACGAGGTGAACGACAAGGTCGACCAGCCCAAGATTGCGCACACTGACGAGTTCACGTTCCTGGACAAGGCGGCCATGCTCGTGGACTCGGACCTGGAAGAGGTGGCGACCAGCGTCGAAGCCGCCGCGTCGGGGTCGTGGAGGCTCTGCACGGTGACGCAGGTGGAGGAGCTCAAGATCCTGATGCGGCTTCTGCCCATATGGGCGACGAGCATCGTTCTGTCGGCGGCGTACGCGCAGCTCAACACCACGTTCGTGCAGCAGGGCAGCGCCATGGACATGCGTGTCATGTCGTTCACCGTCCCCGCCGCGTCAATGGTGTCCTTCGAGGTGGTCTGCGTGCTGGCGTGGGTGCTCGTCTACGGCTCGGTGATCGTGCCGGCCCTCAGGAGCATCTCCCCTGCGAGCGGCGAGCCGTCGCAGCTGCGGCGCATGGGCGCCGGCCGGCTGCTCATGGCGTGCGCCATGGCCGTCGCGGCGCTGGTCGAGATGAGGAGGCTGGACGCCGCTGGGAGCGGGGAGTCCATCAGCATCGCGTGGCAGATGCCGCAGTACTTCGTTCTCGCAGGCGCGGAGGTGTTCTGCTACATCGCGCAGCTGGAGTTCTTCTACAGCGAGGCGCCCGAGTCGATGAAGAGCATGTGCACGTCCTTCGCGCTGCTCACCGTGGCGCTGGGCAGCTACACGAGCTCGCTTATCTACGCCGTCGTCAACACGCTCACGGCGACCGGCGGTCGGCCCGGGTGGATATCGGACGACCTCAACGAAGGGCACCTCGACTACTTTTTCTGGACCATGGCGGCACTGTGCACGCTCAACTTCGTCGTGTACAGCGCCTTTGCCCGGAACTACCAGGTGAAGACGGTCGTGTCGTGATCGTCTGATTTCACTCGTCAGCGTACATAAGAACCCATCAGATTACATACTGCATATGCAATGTGGTGCATAAGTCTTTGTTTTATTTTTTTGAGATTCAACAAGAAAAATTCATTATTTTTCTTTTTTTAGATTATTTGTTTCTGCCCCAGAAATTTGTGGGAAAACGACTGGACCTGTGTAATTGTCTTAATTTTTTTCTTATATCTTTTGTACTTGGCTGATACAAGGATGGGCAACAGGACATCCATATATATAAAAAAAAAGGACATCCATATACTGTATGTCCTACTCCAGGGAATTATTTTGCAAAGTGGGTACTGCACAAAAATAGTTCATTCCCGGTGGCTGATGTGTTAAAAAAAAATCTCCGACCTTTTGTGGCCAAGTGAGAAGTGAACCACACCTCTAGCTACCTATACTCTTTTCTCGTACCTAAGAGCCCCTATCTATGCGGACAAGTCCGGACGTGTCCGCGGATGTGCAACTCCAGCCATCCACCTTAAATCACACCCCTCAAAACCATAATACACATGCAACACAGATCATAGGGATAGGTAAACATAGTTTGACAGATACAAATTCATCGGACGGACAAAGTTCAAACATATATAGAAATTTGCGGACAAAGTTCAACTAATAGATGAACAAGAAAAATCCTCACAAACGGAGGTTACCATGGCGGCCAGACCGGAGTTTCACTGCGTCCTCGACTACGACATATGCAACGGCCGCCGCTTCGCGTTGTCTCTGCCTAGCGCGATGTGCCTTCCGGGTCTCAGTCTCCGCTTGGCTCACCCTCAGCTTGTCGGCCCTTCTCTCGGAATCCGGCGTGTTTTCAATTCGCGGAGCATCCTTCAATATGTTCCAATGGGTCAACCGCCCTCGCATCCTATCGGAAAGTTGATTGTACATGAGGATGACACCCCCCATCTAGCAAATAGAAGAGTCACTCAACATATGTAATAGTTAAGTGGAGCAACAAAATGAAGCACACAAAACTTACATTTCCCACTTCATCAAAGCCTACGACAAACTTGTAAGTGGAGTTTTGGATGCATGAACATTAATGGCAGAGAGATAGGTGAGATAGATCGGTGCGCCTTTCTTCTATGTTTTTGCTAACATTTGATGGATTCTCCCGCAAAATTCATTGGGGATTGATTCTAAACCAGAATTATAAGGGCCAACCAAGTATTGCAAAACAACTCATCGACGAACCTTCGAATGAGCGGACACTGCGCCGTCTCCGTCGGCGGCGTTGCTCGACCCGCCGCTACATTGACCCTTGCTAGCCGGCGGCGCGTCTATCTTGTCCTCTTGAGAGCGGCGGTGAGCGAGCTCCTCGTCATCATTAGCCAGGCTAAAATCACCTCCTCCACCTCCACAAGTGCATCCCAGTACATCTCAGCTTCAGACATCCCAGATCCGCTACCGGAGTGGATAGGACGGGGAGGAGAGGGGAGTGAAGGGAATCCCGGGGGAGGGGGAGGGTGGATGGGGGAGGGGGAGAGTGAGATAGGGCTTGATCCGGGTGGGGACTGAGTGGTTATATGTGGGCTCAGGCTAGGCCGGATATGACATGGCAGGCTGTCCGGACGTGTCCGTACCGCCCCAAATCCACCATATGGACTGAGTTTGAGGGTTGCCAGACGGTTCAGACGTTTAGGCTAGGTTAAAGGGGTCCGGTTGGGTGGATGGTTTATGTCTGGCCCCGTCCGGCTGTCTGCACAGACGTTTGTGGGGATATGGAGGTTCGGTTGGAGATGTTATAATGTGGCCCGTCTAATAATTTTATATGTTGACCCGTGTCCTACTCAGCAAACCATCATAGTAAAGTATTTTTTGTGTATTTTATTTAATTAGTCAGGCCGTTAATTGAATCGTTTTAGGCGTCTAAAATATTTTAATGTTTGATAAGAAATTTTGTTTTAGGCATTGTGTATCGATAGAGAAGGCGAAAAAACATGTTATACAATATGTTGACTCATAGTGTTATCTTAGAAAATTATTGTTTACATCCTCTTTAAAGTATACATGATTAAAAATAAATTGAAAAACATGTCATTAAGATAAGGCATCTCATACAATGGAGAAAATCGGTTTATGTTTCTAATAATAGAGATAATCTCTTAACTAAGGTAAGACAAAAACAATCGTTTCTCTCTCTTCCAACTCAACAATTATCCTACGTGTCATTGTTAAGATATAACCACTATACGTGCCATTATATTTTTCTGAGATTACATGAACCAATGACATACTTCAAGAGAGTGAGATGTGCTTTAAAGAAGTTCATGCGGAAACAATTGCTTGGCCCAATTTAATTTAAAACTAAATTTTCAAATAGTTCATATTAATCTCTAGATTTTCTAAAAGAGCTTGACCTTGACACCAACAAGGTTTTGGATAGTGGTTTTATATTCAGAATTTCTACCAAAAATATGTGAAACGACATATATTTTATATTCAGAATCTTGAAGGGCACAAGATTCTATTTCTACCATGAGAAAATAAAAAAATCTAAATTAATTTTCTCTTTTTTTACTACAAATGATCATGCTCCAATAATTTTTTGGCAGGTTTTGAATCTGTAGCACTCCCTATTGAAAGGGCATATCGCTTTATGTTCTAACCATGCTTTAAGGTTTAATGGTTTATTCAGAAAATGCACAAGGTGGTTGGGATCCCTCCGAGAGAAGAAACGTTGCCCGACGTTTTTCAGATATTATTTGAGTTGTAGGACAACCGTACTATCAAGATGGAATGCATCGAGAAAGATATGGTGAAAATCAAATCACGTACACAAATACATTTTGCACCCGCTTAGGAAACCAAACATTTCAGCAAGTAGCAAAAACCTCTATAATGTGAAGAAATAAATCAGGGACAAACTACTAGCTCAACCGCTTGCAACTGGACAATTGCACCGGCCGTACAGATGGTAAATCATGCTACAAGCATCAGTAATATCCCCTTGTAGTTCTGAGCCTGTACCACTACGTAGTTGGTACACTTGAAGATAACCACATTCGGGATGACGACGTACAATGGAGTCACCTGTAATGCTAGGCACCGCTCCGCAACTCATACTCAGACTCCTTTTGATATCAATGAAGAGAGCACTGCCTCCTATGCTTGTCACCGGGACAACCCTATCTAGAATAAGGTCGGCTAATTTGTACACTAGTATATTATTGGAACAACTCTTAGTATATTTTGACAGTACCACTAGGACTTGTGAGTCACACTCTACCATATCAAAGGAGTCATTGATTTCGCCCATTGTACATGCCGCAATCAACTTCGGGGACGGCAACAACGAGGACAAACCTCCTGGCCGCAAGATGGGTGGCTCGATCTGAAAGATCTCTATCATCCTCTTACCATTAATCCAATTTGTGGAGCTCCGCAAGACGTATACCTTACCTAGGAAGGAAGCCGATGGCACCCCCAATGCATGATCCGTAAAAAAATCTGACATCCCAGTGCATTGGGGGTTCCATGGCGGGTCCCTCCATCGCTGGTCTTTGGTGGTAGCACACAGTATGCGCGACAAGCTGAATACCGCGATCACGACTGTGACGACTCCATCCGCGTTGGCATTCAAGGAGGCAGCGTGCTCTCGATCCTTGGCAGGCCAGTTAAAATAGTATCCCACAAAACCCATGGGTGGGGGGAGCTCCGCAATGTCGCCGGTGAGAGGGTTGAGGAGGCACATAGGCATCTTGTCACAATGATGTCGGACGAGGAGGATCCCGTCTATTGAGTCGAGAACATGGTGATCAATGAGAAGCGAGAGCCGGGTGTCGATGAAGGTTCCCCTTGAGAGATTGAAGAAGCGTAGCACTCCGTCGCTCGGGTGAAGCCCATGCCCGTGAGGCAGCATCATCCACCGACGAGGGTGATATCGCGCGTCGATGATGCCACGGCCACGCGGGCTGACGGCGGTGGACCGCCAGTGCCGGCACACGGCGCGGAACCGGTCGTAGTCTTGCAGGTCACTGGCCAGCACCCGCGGCCCGACAAGGCGCAGCATGTCTGCGTTTAGGGACGCCCACGGAGATGCATTAATCGAGGTGTCGCCGGCGGTCATGGCCAGCTTTCGATGCGTCCACAATGGCATGTCGCCTAGTCTACCGGACAGATTCGGCAGAAGCTTTGCCGAGCGGAACGAACGGCAATTACGTCAAGGCTTTGAGATTGTAGAGTTTGGCTGGGCTCCAGGCAAATTGGGCGAGCGCCTAGGATTGGATCGTAGGGTCACTAAAGCTCGGATAGTTCGGCCCACTATATAACTTTCTTTTATTTAGCCGCACGCTAACTTGCTCCTAGAAACTAACAAAACTCTTCGACGACTGTAATAATAATGAAAAAAAATCTTCATCCGTAGGCCCCAGCAAGCCAGCAAATGCATGATTGTTCCCTCAAAAAAAAAAAAGCAACGCATGCTTGTTTCTTCTTGCTCGCAAGCTTACACGAAATCATTAGATTTTTTTTTGGAGAGTACTCCTAAGACATTTTTATAAAAGGCAGAATTTCAAGTATAACAAAACTGCGAACAACGGGCGCAGTACGAACTCCACACCGGATAGTCCGAAGACAGCCACCAACGACATCACAATTTCAACGCAAGAGAGTTTATCCTAATCTAAGCAACAAAGCCGCATCTCAACCGACGACGGTCACCTCCGAGGATCAACAACCCCCCCCCACCACCACAGAACTCTCCTCGTTGATGCCCCATCCACTCTTGATGTCGTAAAGGAGGTTGCAAATGGATGGCTGAACTTGGTAGGTCCCAACAAAGACATCATCTTGAGACTTCCCACTGACAGCGTACATTCCGCCCCTAGGATCAACCTTGAAAAACGGCGAGCCCGGAGGAAAGCAACAAAGGAATTCCAAGCAGTGTCTACAAATGTGATGATCCCAACGGATCGACGACGTAGAGAATGTCGTCATCACACTGAACCAACACCGAATCTAGGCTTTTGCCCGGATACATCAGCCATACCGAAGTGAGAGTGAGGGAAATGCCGACGCATCTTGGCGACGCCTCAAAGGAGCGAAAAGGCATCCACGAATGGTGTCGCCGCCAGCACCTTACGAAGGCGGGCGAGAATTTCGTCCGTATCGCCGTGCACCTCCCTCCCTACTCACTGGAATGGGCAACCATCCTTGTTGATCATACCGCCGCCACCGCAACACCTTGCCATCGTAGTCGGAACACCGTGAACATTATGCTACTTTTTTTTTGAGTACGTGATTGTAATTTGTTTGAACCCCGTGAATAGTTTTTTTAAACTCTAGGGAACGATATTTCGAACTCCCATGAATATTGTTTTCATAGAGTGAACTTTTTTTTTAACATGAACATTCGTTCCTTTCTTTCCCCCAAAATAAATAAAATCAGAATGAAAAAAATAAAATTAAGGAAAGAACAAAAAATAAACCATGTACCACAAAAAGGAAAAGGGAGAAAAATACAAAAAAAATTAAACAGGAAAACTACCAAAAAACGAAAATGGAAACAGATGAAAAATAAAACCGGGAACAAAACAGAAAGAAAACAACACACGCCTTAAAGATGATGCTGGATCAAATGTGGCTCGCTAGAAATGATGCATGAGATGAAGGGAAGATAGAAGATGCAAGGTGCATTGCCCGGCGGTCTCTCCACTTGGTCGAGGAGTGGGCTGGGCTAAAGGCCGCCAATGGCGTCCCCCAACCTAAGGTCACGGAGCACTGGCTCCCGCCTGACGAGGGATGGCTAAAAGTGAATGCTGATGGAGCGTTTTCTGTGGAATCGGAGCAGGGAGGGTGTGGTGCTATCCTTCAGAACCACCTCGGTGTTTTCCTCGCCGGTGAATGCTGTTTTTTACCCTCGGCTGTTGGTCCAGAGAGAGAGGAGCTTTTGGCGTGCAAGATGGCTGTCGCCCTGGCCGGAAGACTGCGAGCGACGAAGATCATCCTGGAGACGGACTGCCTCAGTGCAGTGGCGAAGCTGAAAGGCAGCGAGATGGATCGATCATGTCATGGACCGTTGGTGGAAGAAATAAAGCAGCTGTTGCAGGGTTTTGCTGAATTCTCGGTTCGGCACACAAGACGATCGGCTAATGGTGTTGCGCATCTGCTAGCGCAGGATGGTTATCGAAATAGGGTGAGGAATACCTGGGTCGGCTCTCCGCCAGGGTATGTTGTTAGCAATTTGGCTTCTGAGTATGTTTTCCATTAATGTAGTCGTGTAAAATCTCAAAAAAAAAAAAAAATACACGCCTTAAAGATAAATGGGCCAGGCCCAGGAAAGCTAGGGGTACGAGCAGAGTGCTAACGCACCCAGTAATTTGCCGTTCCCTAAAACATTTTTTTTGTTTGCCTGTTATCAGGTCAAATATGACCGTTATGCCAAAACACCAGCTCCTCCTGCTCCTCTCCGGATCCCCTTTGCTGCTGCTCACGTCGCCGGTCGATTCCGGCTAGCTCCGGCGGCTCCTCGCGCCGCCGACCACTGCCCCGACACCACTACCTCCTCCTATACCGATTCCATGGGGAGGAACCGCGGAAGCGCTGCTCCCACGAGGAACCCTAGACGCGCAGGATCCCGGCTAGTCGCAGTCGGTGCCGCCGCGTGCCCCCCTCCAGCTCCTCCTCGTTCCCCATCTCCGGCGGTCTCTTGCCCCGGCCTCTGCTGCCAGCACTCCAGCCGGATGTGATGCCGTTGTGTTCCGGCGACCACGCCCCCGAGCTCCTGACGACGGCACTTCGTTGCGTCCCTAACAAATTCTCCGATTCCAAGGTATGGCATCTCTCTCCTTCTCCTCACCTCACGCCTTCTACCACTCTCTCGATTCATCCACTTTCTTGAGGCTTCTATACAGTATATATATATGGGAACGGCAGCAGCGGACGTGTGTGTGTGTGCTTTCCATGCCCTTATGTTGTCTCATACTAGCAATCAGTGGTACTAAAAGATGACTTGTCTGGTGTTTTTAGGATGGACCTCTCACTATTTGTATCACCGTTTTCTCAAATATCAGCGCGAACTACAAATTTTTTCTTGTCTTGAAATATTATCACAAACCCAGCAAGCATGAAATTTTGACTTCCTATTTCTTAACATGGTGCCTGAAACCAAAAATGAGATTGTTAATACTGTTTTTCTCTGAATGTTGCTTTGTGGATAGTATATTTCTTTTTCAAACACAAGTTGCTTAGTGGATAGTATAGCTAGCTAGCTAGCGTGCGTGCGTGCGTGCGTCTCAACGAGGATAATATGTCCGGCGATGCCCGTGGGAAGCAGCAAGTTATCAGCAATACTCATTGCGAGCAGCGGGACGGTAGCGAGGTTCCCATGTCACTGCCATCATCCGAGAAGAGTTTGAAAGTATTCCCTTGGAAATTCATGCTAGTTCCCAGGTGGTTTATTATTAATTACGTTCGACATGCCTGATGATGATTATTAGAGATATGGATGGGGGAAGTATAGTGTTGAAGCAAGAATTCATGATATTATGGTCGTCCAAAGTTTTTTTTTGTTTACTGCTTCTATAAATCAACTTTATTCTTGTTTTTCCATAGTAGATGTATACCACTACAGCTTTCATGACTGAATGTATCCAGAAACTAAGTAGGTTTCCAAAGTTTGTGAGCATGGCAGCTTCCTCTTATTGTTTGTGAGTTACTTAGTTGTCAGGTTTTAAAGAAAAATATATTTTGAAGTAGTTGTCATTTGTATATGAGTGTATTTTACAGTCTGCTTTTCAGCACCTGGTTTATTGCAGTCCATGTTATCTTCTGTCACAGAGTACAAAGGGGCAGTAATTAACTAAGTAGCCAGATGCACAGTTGCTAGCATATCTTACTTCGTCTGAAATTCCTTGTTTGCAGGATGCAATCACAAATCTTACACTAGATTTGACATCCTAAAGTGGTGGGCTGTGAACTTTGCAAGGTATCCCAATACATGGCAACAATTGCCCATGATGTTGGCTGTCCCCGCTTCAAGTGTTGCCTCTGATTCAGTGCTTAGCACGTGCGGGAGAGTGATTACCGATCAAAGAAGTAGTCTAGCACCTGAAACGTTGAAGCATTAATGTGTTTTGAAGATTGAGTTAGATCCGTTGGTAAGTGTATTTTTCAACCATCTCTAAATGACTTATCATATGTGGCTTAAGCACAGGTAGCTACACTTTGATTCAACTCTTTTGTTCAGAACATAGCATGCAGTGCTACACTTTGATTCAAGATCTGCTATTCCAGCCCTTTCGAGTGGTGCTTGCATTTGCTATTTTTATCCTATAATAACCTTTGGGACATACTAGAATCTCAATTCCTATGTTTATAGATAGCACTGCATGCTATGTTCTGAACAAAAGAGTTGAATCTTTATAGATAGCTAATTGTTACTAGGGTCACTTGCTACAACTTTTGAATCTTTTTGTTGACAAAAGGGTTAACAATCTTTTGTTTATTGACCATTTTCTGGTTAAAGATGAAATGTTGACATGTACCCTATATTATTAGAAGAGATATATGCACGGTTAGTCACTGAACTTGGCCGAGATGAGCACTTTGGTCACTAAACTTGCAAAATGTTGCCCGCGGGTCACTCAACTTGGCAGAGATGAGCAAACTGGTCACAAACCATTGACTGAGGAGTTGACCATTGACTCTGACCAATTTTTTTTGCAAAAACACCCCCGTAGAATCACAAAATCACATTAATATCTCTCTACAGGGGTGTTTTTGCAAAAAAAATGATGTGATTTTGTGATTCTACGGGGGTGTTTTTGCAAAAAAAAATGGTCAGAGTCAATGGTCAACTGCTCAGTCAATGGTTTGTGACCAGTTTGCTCATCTCTGCCAAGTTGAGTGACCCGCGGGCAACATTTTGCAAGTTTAGTGACCAAAGTGCTCATCTCGGCCAAGTTCAGTGACTAACCGTGCATATATCTCTTATTAGAACCATTAGCAGAGCAGATGATCTGATAACGTAATATCCCAAAATAATACAAAGTGGATGCTATATTGATTATTTACATAATGAAGTGTTAGTGAAATAAAATAGTTTATAGTGTAAGTGGATATGTGATAGATCGTTAGGAGAAAGAATTAGAAATGTAGAGGATCCTTCGAACTGTTTGATGGCAGTTGAAAGTGAATTTAAAGTTGGGCTGCTTTCTGTTTATTGGTTTAGTGCTCATCTAGCGCTGGGCAGGCTGATCTACTAGGTAACCTTAAATAAAAAAATGATAGAATATAAGAAAATAACGGGCTGGCTGGAATACTCTTACCCATGGGGGACTCGTGGTGCCTAGTTTCGCTGCCCGCATAAAGTGCATCAGGTTGGAGACCACCGTCATTTTTTTGCCCTAGCCAATACCAATCCAATGAGAGATTTGTTTGTTGCCTCCGCAGGCGCCGATGGCGTCACCGGCGCCGAAGCTGCTCTAGGCCGTGAGACGCCGTCGCATCGACACATCTTCGCCAAGCCGTTTTCCATGGAATGGGGGACTGGCATCTGAGCATGCCTGGTACGCTGCTGCTGTCACTTGTCACTCTTGTTGCCACATTTGATTAGTTTGAGTCGATTCTATGGCTGCTCCTTCCGTAATTAGTGTTTGTATTTCAAGTAGTACTCATATTTTGCAAAGGCAAGTTATTTTATTCGGCTGAAAGTCAGATCTAAAGAGTGTTGTTCGGTTGCTACGGTTTCCTGTAGATGAACATATGAATCTAGTTAAGTCCAGTAATGCCCTTGTTTAGTAGGCTTTAGAATTTTTTTAGTGAACTGCTCCTGTAGCTGCACCAATTAGTTACCTGAAAGAATCTGGTCTCGTCTTATTGCTAGATAGATTAAGAACCAGTTCTGGTATTTATCCACAATGAATTTCGAATTGGAACCAAAACAAAAGTTGTAGGATATGATAATATATTTCTAACGGTATATTACTCGGGCAATTATGATCAACGGTGTGGGTGTTCTAGTCCGAACAGTCCCTCAGGCCTGCAGTTTTAACTGACGCAGTATTATTCTTATCGGTTTTTGAACAAGATACCCTTAGAATTAATCTATAGTCATAACACGAGAATTGTAGATAATTTTGGAATAGATCCTGATTTCTTTATCGTGATAACATCGGTTTCTTGAAGCCATTTTTTATTTATTTTCTTGCATTGTTGAATAGCTTCGCGTGATTGTTTGAGTTATATATTTGATACGGAAGACAAGGATTAAAATTTGGGATGGGTCTTATTACCTTTTCGTTGGAGTTATTTGATTTTCTTGGATTTTGAATAGATCCCGATTTCTTTATCATGTTGACATCGGTTTTTTGAAGCTTTTTTTTATTTTCTTGCATTATTGAATGGCTTCACGTGTTTGTTTGAGTTATATATTTGATATGGAAACAAGGATTATAATTTTGGTTGGGTGTTACTACCTTATTCGTTGGACTGCATATTTGATTTTCTTGGATTTGGAATAGATCACGATTTCTATATCGTGTTGACATCGGTTTCGTGAAACCTTTTTTTTTTCATTGTTTGAGTTATATATTTGATACGGGAGACAAGGATTAAAATTTGGGTTGGGTCTTATTACCTTATCCGTTGGAGTGCTTATTTGATTTTCTTGGATTTGGAATAGATTCCAATTTCTTTATCGTGACGAAATCGGTTTCTTGAAGCCTTTTTTTTTTCTTGCGTTGTTGAATAGCTTTTGGTACTTGTTTGAGTAAATGGTGATCAATCTTCTCATGGTCATGAGCTAAAGTTGAGTTAGCCTGATGATGATGTTGGAGTGATAGTATAATGTGGTGTGGATAAAATGGTGGTCAAGTTAGTTCAAGGATTGGATTTTTTATACTAGAAAATGATCCTATGAAATCATTTGGTAATTGATGAAGCTTTATGGCATATTTTGGATTTGTCATTCAAATCGGCACAAGCATAATGTTTTGTTGACTTTGATATGTTAGGTAAGGTGGATCGTCTATTTATTTTGGATTGCACAATAGATTGATATTAGTTATCTTAGAGGATACTTGATTAATATATGAGGTACTGTGGACTTGGATAAGAGAAGTTGGAAGTCTTGTGTATAAGTTTGATGGATTAAAAAATTGCATCGTTGTTGGTGGATTTATAGGTTTCATGTGATGATTTAGTACCATGGAAAGTATCAAGTATATATTTGGGTAACTTTATTTCGTGGGTTTTATAAAGAATTGATTGAGGATATGTAGCTAAAAGTTAATTGAGATAGATTGTTAGGCTAGTCCATTGTAGCGACAAGTGTTTGATATCCTATTTAATACTTTGATTGAATGTATATATTTGGTTACAATGGTGGTAGGAGGATGAGCGATAACTGAATATGAGTGGGCATGATTATATTTCGATTATATTCATAATGTGATTATTTAATGGAGCGAATGATAATTGGATTTCGTGATTTAGAAAATTCTTTGTGGGATGTGTAGAAACTACTTCAATGTGAATTTTAGATAAGGGTCAGATTATGCGGAAGGTAAACAATGGTTAAGTTCTTGATACATAGATTGCGATGCAAACTTCATTTATGGGTTGGTCTTAATACCTTATTCGTTGGAGTGCTTATTTGATTTTCTTGAATTTGGAATATATCATGTTTCTTTATCGTGATGACATCGGTTTCTTGAATCCTTTTGCATTGTTGAATAGCTTTGCGTGTTTGTTTGAGTTATGTATTGATACGAAGATAAGGATTAAAATTTGGGTTGGGTCTTATTCATTCGTGTGCTTGTTCGATTTTCTTGGATTTGAAATAGATCCTGATTTCTTTATCGTTATGAGATAGGTTTCTTAAAGCCTTTTTTTGATTTTCTTGCATTGCTGAATAGCTTCGTGTGTTTGTTTGAGTTATATATTGGATACGGAAGATAGGGATCGAAATTTGGGTTGGGTCTTATTACCTCATTGGTTGGAGTGCTTATTTGATTTTCTTGGATTTGGAATATATTCCAATTTCTTTGTCGTGATGACATCGTGTCCTGAAGCCTTTTTATTTTCTAGCATTGTTGAATAGCTTCGGGTGTTTGTTTTAGTTATATATTTGATACAGAAGACAAGGATTAAAATTTGAGCTGGGTCTTATTAACTTATTCGTTGGAGAGCTTATTTGATTTTCCTGAATTTGGAATATATCTTGATTTCTTTATTGTGATGACATCGGTTTCTTGAAGCCTTCATTTTTGTTTGTTGAAATTGTTGAATAGCTTCGTGTGTTTGTTTGAGTTATCTTTTTTGTTGGAGTGCTTATTTGATTTTCTTGGATTTGGAATGGACCCCGATTTCTTATCTGTGGTTTGGTTTGATATTCTCGTAAGTGTTGATATAGGCAGTGGTGTGATAGAAAATTTACCATCATGATATTCTGGAGCTTATAAGTCGTTGGATAGAAGTCGGCTTGATGGGTTTAGTACGTAATGATGATTGTTTAAATTGATTTTAAAATATGGAGAGCTATAGTATAGATGATAACAAATGGTGATCAATCTTCTCATGTTCGTGAGCTAAAGTTGAGTTAGCTCGATGATGATGCTAGAGTGATAGTATGATGAGCTGTGGATAAATTTGTGGTCAGGTTAGTTCAAGGATTGGATTTTTGATAGTAGAAAATGATCCTATGAAATCATTTGGTAATTGATGAAGCTTTATGATATATTTTGCATTTTTAATTCAAATCGACACAAGCAGGATATTTTGTTGACTTTGATATGTTAGGTAAGGTGGATCATCAATTTATTTTGGATTGCACAATATATAGAAAGTAGTTATCTTAGAGGATACTTGTTTAATATATGAGGTATTGTGGATTTGGATAAGAGATGTTGGAAGTCTTGTGTATAAGTTTGATGGATTAAAAAATTGCATCGTTGTTGGTGGATTTAATAAGTTTCATGTGATGATTTAGTCCCATGGAAAGTATCTAGTATGTATTTGGGTAACCTTGTTTCGTGGGTTTTATAAAGAATTAACTGAGGATGTGTTAATTGAGATAGATCTGTTAGGCTAGTCCATTGTAGCGACAAGTGTTTGATATCCTATTGGATACTTTGATTGAATGTATATATTTGGTTACAGTGGTGGTGGGAGGATGATCGAGACCTGAATATGAGTGGGCATGATTATTTGGATTATATTCGTAATGTGATTATTGAATGGAGTGAATGATAATTGATTTCGTGATTTAGAAAATTCTTTGTGGGATGTGTAGAAACTACTTCAATGCGAATTTGAGATAAGGGTCGGATTATGTGGAAGGTATACAATGGTTAAGTTCTTGATACATGGATTGCGATTCAAACTTCATTTGGATGCCATTGATGGCTTGGGTCTTAATACTTTATTCGTTGGAGTGCTTATTTGATTTTCTTGGATTTGGAATAGATCCCGTTTCTTTATCGTGATGACATCGGTTTCTTGAATCCTTTTGCATTGTTGAATAGCTTTGCGTGTTTGTTTGAGTTATATATTGATACGGAAGATAAGGATTGAAATTTGGGTTGGGTCTTAATATCTTATTCATTCGTGTGCTTGTTCGATTTTCTTGGATTTGGAATAGATTTTGATTTCTTTATCGTGATGACACTGGTTTGTTAAAGCCTTTTTTGATTTTCTTGCATTGTTGAATAGCTTCGTGTGTTTGTTTGAGTTATATATTTGATACAGAAGACAAGGATTAAAATTTGGGTCGGGTCTTATTATCTTTTTTGTTGGAGTGCTTATTTGATTTTCTTGAATTTGGAATATATCCCGATGTCTTATAAGTGGTTTCGTTTGGTTGGAGATTCTCTTAAGTGTTGATGTAGGCAATGGTGTGACAGGAAATTTACCATCATGATATTCTAGAGCTTATAAGTGGTTGGATAGAAGTAGTCGGATTGATGGGTTTAGTAAGTAATGATGATTGTAGGATATGAAGATAGATAAAATATTGGAATTGATGATAAAATATGGAGAGCTATACATGATAACAAACGATGACCAATCTCTAGATGTTCGTGAGCTAAAGTTGAGTTAGCCCGATGCTGATGTTAGAGTGATATTATGATGAGCTGTGGATAAATTGTGGTCAAGTTAGTTCAACTATTGGATTGTTAATAGTGGAAAATGATCCTATGAAATGATTTTGTAATTGATGAAGCTTTATGTCATATTTTGGTTTTGTCATTTCAAATCGGCACAAGCAGGATATTTTGTTGACTTTTATTGATAGGTTAGGTAAGGTTGATTATCTATTTATTTTGGATTGCACAATAGATAGATATTAGTACTGTTGGAGGATACTTGCGTAGTATATGAGATATTGTGGAAGGATAAGAGAAGTTGGAAGTCTTATGTATAAGTTTGATGGATTAAAAAAAAAGTTGCATTGTTGTTGGTGGATTTAGTGGCTTTTTAGATTTATAGGTTTCATGTGATGATTTAGTCCCATGGAAATTATCGAGTATATATTAGCGTAACCTTATTTCTTGGGTTTTATAAATAATTGATTGAAAATATGTATTTAAAAATTAATTCAGTTAGGCTAGTCCATTGTAGCGACAAGTGTTTGATATCCAATCAGATACTTTGATTGTATATATTTGGTTACTATGGTGGTAGGAGGATGATCGGTACGTGAATCTGAGTGGGCATGATTATATTTGGAATTTATGCATAATGTGATGAGTTACTCGAGCTAATGATATTGGATTTCGTGATTTAGAAATTCTTTGTGGAATGTATGGAAACAACTTCATCATGAATTTTGGATAAAGGTCAGATTATGCGGAAGGTAAACAATGGTTAAGTCTTTGATACACGGATTGCGATGCAAACTTCATTTGGACGACTTTGATGGGTGTTTTGACCCTGTGACATAAGGGTTTGTGTTCTGGAATGGTTAAAGTAAACATGTGAGGAAATACATGGATTTAAACTCTTGTTCCTGTCATTATTGACGCTCTTTTGAATACCGATAATGGTCAATCTCATGTTGAAGTGCATTGTGGAATAGCTTCTCGTGCTTGCTTGAGTTATATATTTGTTACGAAGACAAGGATTAAATTTTTTGTTGGGTCTTATTACCTTATTCGTTGGTGTGCTTATTTGGTTTTCTTGGATTTGGAATACATCCCGATTTTTTTTATCGTGATGACATCGGTTTCTTGAAGCCTTTTTTTCTTGCATTGATAAATAGTTTCGCATGCTTGTCTGTGTTATAATCTTGATAGGTCTTATTACCTTATTCGTTGGAATGCTTATTTGATTTTCTTGGATTTGGAATAGATCATGATTTCTTTATGGTGATGACATCTGTTTCTTGAAGCCTTTTTTTTCTCTGATTCGTGTGGAGCCGATCATTCGGAGTGTGCATTTAGCATACTTAAGTTGTGTTGTACAAATCCTTCATATCTGCGGTGACGAGGCATTGAGCACCGCTTAAGAAGATTGACAAGCGTGATCAAAATCAATTTGGTTTCATGCCTGGGAGGTCTACCATGGAAGCCATCTTCTTGGTACGACAACTTATGGAGAGATACATGGAGCAAAAGGACCTTCATATGTTGTTCATTGACTTGGAGAAGGCGTATGATAAGATTCACGAATGTCATGTGGTGGGCCTTGGAGAAACACAAAATCCCAACAACCCTCATTAAGGATATGTATGATAATGTTGTGACAAGTGTTCGAACAAGTGATGGCGACACCGATGACTTTCCAATTAAAATTGAGCCCTTATCTTTCTAGTTTGGTGATGGATGAGGTCACAAGGGATATACAAGGAGACATCCCATGGTGTATGCTCTTTGAGGATGATGTGATGCTAGTCGCCGATAGCCGGGCAGGGGTTAATAGAGAGTTAGAGTTGTGGAAGCTGACTCTTGAATCGAAAGGTTTTAGGCTTAGTAAAAACTAAAACTGAGTACATGAGGTGCAGTTTCAGTACTACTAGGCACGAGGAGGAAGAGGTTAGCCTTGATGAACAGGTGGTACCTGAGAAAGACACCTTCCACTTCCAATATTTGGGGTGTATGCTCCAGAAGGATAGTGATATCGATGAAGATGTGAGTCATCGAATCAAAATTGGTTGGATGAAGTGGCGCCAAGCTTATGGCGTCTGTGATAGGAGCGCCAAGCTTCTGGCGTCCTCTGTGATAGGAGTGCCACAAAATCTTAAAGGCAGGTTATATAGGACGGCGATTCGACCTGCGATGTTGTATGGCGCAGAATGTTGGCCAACCAAGAGGCAACATATCCAACAGTTAGGTGTAGCAGAGATGCGCATGTTGAGATGGATATGTGGCCACACAAGAAAGGACCGCGTCCTGAATGATGATGCACGTGAGAGAGCTGGGTACCACCGACATCGTCTAAAATTGTTTGGGCATATACAACGCAGGCCTCCGGAAGCGTCAGTGCGTAGCGGACGGATAAGCGTGCTGAGAATGTTATGAGAGGTCGTGGTAGACAGAACTTGACATGGGAGGAGTCTCTGAAGGATTGGAATATCACCAAAGAACTAGCCATGTATATGGGTGCGTGGAAGCTAGCTATCCATGTGCCAGAACCATGTGTTAGTTTCGAGATCTTATGGGTTTCAACTCTAGCCTACCTCGACTTGCTTGGGAATGAAAGGCTTTGTTGTTGTTATTGTTGTTGGAGTGGTGAATCCATGTGCGCCTTTGCTCTTAATTATTGGAGAGCCGACGAAGCTTGTACCATAAAATGTCATGATGTTCTACCCTTAGAAGAGGCAACCGCTGCCAAGCATAGAGTGGTGGATAGAAGTAGTCGGATTGATGGGTTTAGTACGTAATGATGATTGTTGGCTATGAAGATAGATAAAGTATTGGAATTGATGATAAAATATGGTGAGCTATAGTATAGATGATAACAAATCGTGATCAATCTTCTCATGTTCGTGAGCTAAAGTTGATTTAGCCGGATGATGTTAGAGTGAGCTTGATGATGTTAGAGCGATAGTATGATAAGTTGTGGATAAAATTGTGGTCAAGTTAGTTCAACTATTGAATTGTTAATAATGGAAAATGATCCTATGGAATGATTGGTAATTGATGAAAGCTTTCTGTCATATTTTGGATTTGTTACTAGTTGTCTTGGAGGATACTTGCGTAGTATATGAGGTATTATGGACTTGAGTATGAGAAGTTGGAAGTCTTGTGTATAAGTTTGATGGATTCAAAAAATGTTGCATCGTTGTTGGTGGATTTAGTGGTTTTGTTAATTTATAGGTTTCGTGTTATGATTTAGTCCCATGGGAAAGTATCAGGTATATATTTGGGTAACCTTGTTTCTTGGGTTTTATAAAGAATCGATTGAGAATATGTAGTTAAATTTAATTCAATAGATCTGGTAGGCTAGTCCATTGTAGCGACAAGTGTTTGATATCCTATCGGATACTTTGATTGTATATATTTGTGTTACAATGGTGGTAGGACGATGACTGTGTGGGCATGATTATATTTGGATTTATGCATAATGTGATGATTTAAGGGAGAAATAAGGATTTCATTATTTAGTAAATTCTTTGTGGGATGTATAGAAACTATTTCAGCATGAATTTTGGATAAGGGTCAGATTAGGCAGAAGGTAAACAACGGTCAAGTTGTTGATACACGGATGAAACTAGATATGTTGGATTGCGATGCAAACTTTATTTGGATGACTTTGATGGGTGTTTTGAACCTGTGACAAAAGGGTTTGTGTTCTGGAATGGTTAAAGTAAACATGTGGATAATACAAGTGTTAAAGGATAATTCGTTCGTGTTGTTTTTATGCAATGCGTATTATGTCTTCATTTTCTTGCCGAGTACTTTGTGCTCACCCTTGTTTCTTCTATGTTTGTAGGTAACAGTGAGCATACCTTGCATGGGACCGGGAGTAGCACCTCTACATGTTTCAATACACTATCACACATTACAACTTTCTCTACGTAGATTAGTTTAACCACGCTCAAGATTGCTCTTCTTCACTTATTCGTTATTATGGGGTTTGGCTTATATTATGTTGCTATCGAGTTGGTCTTTATAAGACATCTTAGATTTGAAATTTATCTTGGTCTTGATGAACCTGGTAGCCGTTGTATCGATAATTTTTTAGGTGTAAGCTTATTTTGTTGTCATGGTGTCCCTATAAACAAAGGAGACTCTTCTAAAATTTATAGTTTTGTCCCTTTCTTGGAATGTATGTGTAGCATTGGCAGATAGGATTGATATCTGGAGTGTTACAGACAATGTCGGGTTGTGTTCGTTCAAAGTAATCTCTTTTCAAAGAAAAATAAACACTCGCTGACTCGATGTATATGGTTAGTTATATGCCCTTAACTGATGCAGAGTTTCTTGTATTAATCTGTGCTCCTCTTGTCAAATGGAACGCAGGATGAGAAGACCAAGTCCTGGAAGAAACTAGTGAACATTTCGGGGCAGCCGGGATGATATCAAATCATCTCCTTATCAAAGTAAGTGGCCTAGAAAAATAATATCACCCTTGTTTTGTTGAAAAAGCATAAGTAGTAGTGTCGCGAGTAACAGTTCCAAGACCTCATTTACCAGATGCAGGCGCAGTAGATTGATAGTACGAAATACAGTACCTGATGTTAATTCTACTGTTGTCACTAGGAATAGTCATGTTTATATTTTGGCCAAAAAGACAATTGATTAACTGAAAATACATGTTGGGCACCAAATTGATTATGACTTTTGCGTTCCTTCACTTTCTGCTCATGTATCATCTTTGTGATTACTTTGTGTTGTCTTAAATTTTGTGCCCAGCACGTCAGAAACATATAGTAGTACTGATCAGTTATTTTACTTGGTATGTTATTTAGTGGTAGCTTTGCATGTCCCGCAGGATCACTAAATCCTTCTCCACTGTAGCAGCTCCAGGCCTATTCCTCTTCTCTCTTGTAGCAGTTCTCCACTGAAACTTGAGCTCGTGTGCCAAGGCGGTGACCTAGGAGACTAAGCATCCACGGGCAAGGGGGCGCATGGGAAGCTGGGCGACCATTCCATCCTAGAGAGGATCAGTAGTGGCAGGAGTTGAGTGACCAAGCAATTAAGATTGGGGAGTTTTGACATCTGAAGCAACTAGGTAAAGGGCTATTGAATACCATGATCTCTGCTATGTATATGGTCGGTTATATGGGTGAGATAGAGAATATTTTGATTGGGGAATAGATTTAAAGGTAGCTTTGCATGTCCTGCAGGATGACAGATGATCGGGTTGATAGTTTCAGTTTTGAGTCATGCCCTCTGCTAGACAAGAAATGTATGTGCAGTACAAGCAGCTACCTGAGAAAAACACTGCCCTGATGTGTT
Organism: Poa pratensis; assembly: GCA_947311845.1. Taxonomy (NCBI): domain Eukaryota; kingdom Viridiplantae; phylum Streptophyta; class Magnoliopsida; order Poales; family Poaceae; genus Poa; species Poa pratensis. The sequence goes on along the minus strand of CAMZMU010000050.1, from coordinate 19,812,198 downwards.
GTTGTTGCTCAAAATTTCTGGAGAGACGTCCGCACGACCGGAAGACCCTCAATTTGGCAATTTGGCAATTGCGGTTGGCCGACTTTCAACATCTTGTGGACAAGTGTGCAAGCAAGGTGCCCCCATGGCACGGTAGATTTTTTACCATGGCCGGCCGGGGCACTATTGTGAAGTCGGTTCTTGCTTCACAAGCGATCTATCACTTAACGCCCTTGTTCATTCCTCCGGGTCTCACCGTCAAGCTCAACAAGATTTACCGTGCCTTCTTTTGGGCGGGCACCGACAAGGTCCCCGGTGGCAAATGCAAAGTGAATTGGAAAGCCATGTGCCGTCCCACCGATATGGGAGGACTTGGGTTCCTCCACACCGATAGGTTTGCAAGGGCGTTCAGGCTTCGTTGGCCGTGGCTCCTTTGGAAGGACCCCAACAAGATATGGGCCGGTTTGGGCACCCCATGCACTTCGGAGGACATGGAACTCTTCTATGCCTCCACAACCATCACGGTCGGGGACGGGCAAAGACGCATTTTTGGGAAGCTCCTTGGCTTGATGGGCTCAAGCCAAAGGAAATCGCGCCCCTTATTTTCTATGCCTCGTCGAGAAAGAATTGGACCATCCATCAAGCTTTGCTCAATAATTCTTGGGTCCGGAAGATAAAGATGGACGAGGACTTCACCATGCAACACTTGCTTGAGTTTGTTGATCTATGGACGAAATTGCAAGGTTTCGCTTTTGACGCTTCCATTGAAGACTCTATTGTGTGGAATCTCACGCCGGATGGTGAGTACTCCGCCAAGTCGGCCTACCAAGCGCAATTCTTTGGCACTACCTTCACCGACATGAAGCGGCTTGTTTGGAAAGCTTGGGCGCCTCCCAAGACCAAGCTTTTCGCGTGGCTTGCTCTCCAAAACCGGCTTTGGACGGCCGATCGTCTTGCACGTAGGGGTTGGCAAAATTGTGGTCTTTGTCCTCTTTGCAAGGCGACACCCGAGACGGCGGACCACCTTCTTCTACATTGCCGCTTCACCACTAGAATTTGGTCCCTCTTGAAGGATTGGCTAGGTGTCCCCCTTGACCAATCGCTTTGGCCGACGCTCTCTTTCAAGGATTGGTGGCAACAAATGTCCGGCGTTGGGGTCCCTAACCGCAAGGCGATGGCCTCCCTTGTCCTCTTAACCTCTTGGGAGATTTGGAATGAGAGAAATGCGAGGGTTTTCCGGAACAAGCACACTTCCTCTCAAGCCATCCTCGCGAAGATCAAGAACGAGGCGAAGATTTGGGTTCTTGCGGGCGCTAAGCGTTTAGGAGAAATTTTACCCGGAGAGTAGTCCGGTTGTATCTTTAATTCGGTTGTTCTATGTTGTTGTCTCAACTCTCTCTTAGTTAATATAAGGGGCAAAGCTTTTGCCCCATAGTTTCTAAAAAAAAAAAAATCTGGAGATTGGTTCCTGTAATATTTAGTTTTGTACTGTCCTGGCATGCCCTGAAATCTAAATGTCACTTGTTTGAATGATTGCCTGGATCATCTGGTCACTTGTTCTCATAGTACTGATGTTCTGTAATATTTGGAACGTTTGAATTATTGCTTGAATGATGGTGGAACCTGGACCACAGCCAAGCCCCACCGAGAGCGTACGTACAAGCCGTCCCACATGGCCGGTGCAGCGCGCGGCCTTCTCGGCGTATTTTGAGCTGATTTTTGGACCAGGTGAGGTGACAAAGAGGAGAAAGGAAGTATTGGACGGTTCTAACAAATCTTCACTTCCAGTGTACCTTTCGCCGTCAGCAGGTGAGACCCTGTGCATGGGGATGGCGTCCAGACGCGTAATTAACCTCCGGGGTACGATATCGTGCGCGTGTGTTAGCCATGCAACGTCGGGCGTTCTGTGTCCTGTCACTGGATCACGAAAATGCCATCTAATCTATCCGATGTAACGAACATGTCCTGTCAGATTGTTGTTTTTGTCTGGAGACCGGTAGGCCTTGACGCTGACGAGACTGGATCATCTGCTACATGGATCTCCCGAATCAGGGCTCTGCGGCTCTAGTTGGAAGGCTCATCGCGGCAAGCAAGTTGCATCTGGTAGTGATTGGCCGCCAAATGTACGTACATAGGGAAGGTGTGTCGTGATTTCGTCGACGAGGTTTTGTCACAAGCAAGGTTTTGGTTACCGGTAGGAAAATTTTCCCATGAAACGTGCACTTTCGGATGGTCTCTCTCGTGTTTGCTAGAACCGCCACACGTTTCTTTCAACAGGAAACTATGCATCTTTCAAGGAGGAGTATGTTTTAGAAAACTCAGTATTTGTAATGATACATTTTCCATTTCTCCAGGCACTAAATAACATGATTTTGTTGTGTTCCTCAGTTTTGTAGAAAAGAGGTATGGACCCACCTCTTTTTTATAAAATGCAAAAATAGTGGCAGTAGCAAATACTACAGTTTACAAAACTACATTTTCAACCAGAGCCAATCAACCCAAACTATTTTAAACGGTGTTATTTCTAGAAATTGTGGTATTCCCAAAATTCTTCAAATATACTTTGCAGCTTAACACACCATGAGTCGATGATTATATTTTTTTCCGTCCGGCACGCGTTCTGATCAAATAGATTATGCACATGATACAACACATATGAATACGTATCTTTCTATGCACCCCTCGTTACAATTTTCCTTCCTAACTGCACCTCATTGGCCTATACCTCACTGACAGGATCTTTTTTGAACTGTGGGGAAAAAGCTTTGCCCCAACCATTTATTAAGAAGAAGGTGCCCGGTTTATTAATGGAAGAAACCGGGCGAAAACCAAACAACAAAAACAACAACACGGGAGGGGCCAACACAACCACAAAGAGCAACACCTCAAACAAGCAACTCCTAAAGTGACAACCCCACTCTACATAAGCAACCGCGAACTGACAACCATCCTAGGACCACACAGCTGTCGTTAAGCAGTCGCGGGCACCTTACGACTGATGCCACTCTTCTTGCCTATGCTCCTAAGAGCCTTCTTCACCTTCTTGATTTTGCCAGTAGAAGGCTCCTCAGCTATGAGGCAAGCAATCGCCTTGCCAGATCCAGGGCTAGCTGCCTCCAAGCAGGTGAGCAAGCCACCAAGTTTTTTCGCAAAGACCGCCTCGTCAATACGTGCCAAAAAACCTTCACGATCAAAAAGGGGCGGTCGGACGGACTTCATCGCCACAAGATTAGGTGCTTCCTCATCAACCTCAACCTGGTCACTCAAGGATGAGAGAGTGACACAACCAACCAGACCTCCACTATCCACAGAGGAGGGCAACTCGCAGGACTCAGACGGAGGTGGGGATGGCGCCATGTCGGCCGCCAAAGGCTCCAATGGGCCCAGCTCACACGGAAGCACCACCACAGACGATTCCCCACAAGGATCCTGCAGTTCAGACAAGATCTCCACAACTGGAGCCACATCCTCGGTGAGGACAACAGTCCTAAGAACAGACGACATCGCATCCTGAGCACGGGGAGAAAATTCTCCAAAGCAGCATTCGGGGCCCTGGCCAACGGAACCGAACTGTATCTCAGGTGGCATAGTCACAACCGACGCAACCTGAAGCTTGGCAAGAGCATTGTGAACCTCAGAGCAAAGCAGCTCAACCTTCTGAAGGACCTCAATGCGTAACAGAGCAAACTGGGACTCCACGATAGAGACTGAAAAGGCGTTGGCATTGGAATACTTGCAACACGGCTTCACCGCAGGACACAACGAAGAGCGACACACAACCTCGGCCAAGCTTCGAGGCGACGAGGGACGACGAGGCTCAGCAGACGACAAACGGCTCCGCTGGCAAGGATCTCGAGCGTCCGGAGAATGATCACGAGCATCCGGAGAGCGAGAACGAGCAGCGGGAGAGCGCGCACGGCAGAAACGCTCCCGATGACCAGGACGACGACATCGGATACATCTGAAGGGCCCATGACAATTGTTGACCTGGTGGCCACGCTCGAGGCAGCGAAAACACCTCCCTCGAGCCCAACGCTTGAAGGCGAGGCTATGGTCGAGGCCTTCTTTCCGAAGCGGAGACGATGGCTCACGGCGGGGACGGCCGTCCGGACCAACCTGCACCCAGCCTTCTTCATCATCTAGAGCGGTAGCGGCAGCACAGAGGCCGCCACACGGCTCTGCAATCTTCTCCACGACATGGCGCACACCAACGTTGCCGTGAACCGAGCCGCAAACATCGCTTTTGGTGGAGGCCATCGGTGTATGCACAGCCAACTCTTCACTGCCGTCGTCGATGGAGCTCACCTCCGTAGAGACCAGGCCGCCCGAGGCAGCCGGCGGCAGCAACAAGGACCCGAGGCCCTCCATGATCACGGCAGGGTCGAACCGAAGGCCTTCATTCGACAGGGGAGCCAAGTCCGAGCAAGGAGGCGTCGGAGAAGTAGCCGCGGATGCCGCAGGACGAAGCTGGGGGCGCTGGCCGTCGACGCTGTTCGGACGCGGAGGTGGCGGAACTTCTGCCAGCGGCGTCGATGCAGCCGGACGGGGCTGGGAGGCCGGGCGCTTCACCATCAGCCTTCCACGAACAGCCGGGTCTTGCTTGCGGGAGGTGAGCACAGCCGCGGCCAGGGCGGCGGCGGAAGCAGGGGCGGAGGACGGCGGGGCCACGGCGCCAGCGGGAGCCCCAGGCGGAGAGGTCGCGGCCGCGGCCTCAAGCCTGCTGCAGGCGGGTAGCCCGGCGGCCGGGGCGGCCGGAGGCGGCAGCAGCATGCGGCCCGGAAGCAGGGCGTCGACGACGGAGGCAACGGCGCGCGGCTGCAGCCTTACATCCTCTCGCTTTCACTCCTGCAGGACGAGGGGAGAGAGCAGCGCTGGGCTGCCGGATCCAAGCGCGGCGGACGGAGGGGAGGCCGGAGCTGGGAGATCCGGCCGGCGGCGGCCGCACGCTCACGCGGTCGCAGACGCGAGAGCCATCCTTATCAGGCCGGTGTCGCCTCTTCCAGATCTTATTGCTACGCCTCTTGGTCCACTGACAGGATCTCGAGGCTTCGTGGGCAGTGGAACTGAATCCTTGAAAGCAAAGATATCGTGATGAACAAAACATGAAGAAAAAGAAACGACCAATTAAACAACAATCATTCAGGAAAGGCGCGGAGGACCAAAGATTAAAGAGGTGGAAACAATCTGTATAATTATAAGTTTTCTGTTATGTGATCGCGATCGGCTGTTGCGCGGCTCTCCATGGTCTTTGGCGCTAGGACGGATCACGGATGGTGTCTCGTGTGGGGCCGGACACCTGAGCTCCCTCCCCGTTGTGTGTGGACGCGCCGGCCAGCTCCCCGTTGTGTGTGGACGCACCGGCTGGCCGGCAGCTCGACAACAAAAAAACTCCACTTTCCCACTGATGGCAACGCCACACAAAATTTTATGGTTCCACTAACGCGACATTTACCTGCATGTTTTACATGTTACTTTGATCCTTTGAGATTCGTGCTAGCTAGAATGTTTCACCAAGTTTCGTCGTGTTTCAGAAAACTCCGCAAATTGACATACAGTGTGAAACACGGTGAAACAATTCACGGTAGAAAGTCATTTCTCATGGTTCCATTTATGACCAGCGCAAATTCAGCGTGAATTTCTGCTGGAATTGTTTCTTTTTACTAGCTGGCCCAGTCAATCTCCTTTATGTTGGAGAAAGTAAAGTGGTAACATCCGACAAGTCACTTTGACTCCCAAGATCCAGTTATCCTTTTTAAAAAATTAAAACTATATTTACAAGTTTTGAAATTTCAGGGAAAAAATTCTAGATGCATTCATTGATGCATCCTACAAGTAAGCAAAATCACAATACGCGTTTTTATGTTATGGACTACATAAAAATGAAAAAATCTTGTATATTTTGGAGATGTGGAAATAATTCGGATCACAATTTCTTTTTTATGTAGCTCTAAATATGAATTATTTTAAATTGATTTTTACAGATTCTTTATACTCCCTCTGGTCCGTTAATAGCGCCGCTGACATAACTAGAGATTTGTACGTTGTACCCTGCTTTTCTAAGGCACATTTAACGGATCGGAGGGAGTAGATTTTTTAAAACTTTATAAATATGATTTTCAAATTATTTTAATAAAGAAATCGCTGGACCTCGCGAGTCAGAAATCTGCACTCCGTAAAATGACAGTTCAAAGAAACAAAGTACAGTACGTAGTATAGTTGTATCTTCGGAGCTACGTACGGTTGTTGTTGCTGCTTGCTGACAGGCCAGAGAGGCGTACGGTCAAGTTGAAAAGACTCTTGTGAAGGTAACTAAGGAGAGGCAGTAGCGAAAATCTAGCTAGCATCTAGACTGATCTAGACTCGTATGGATGGATAGCTAGCGAAAGACGTCGGTTTCAGAAGCCTTATTTGTCGAACAAAGACGGATTTCTCCCGGGCTGCACATGCATGGTCGCGCGCGGTGCATGCAGCACATGTATGCAAATATTTGGATTTACTTCAGCTCGAGAACATGCATGGCCACCTCCGATCTCAGTTCCCATCTGCTGGAGCCATGCATCTCCGACAGCGCGCACAGCGGCGGTGCTGTGCGGCAACGTAGGACTTGACGAGGGCGGGGCAAACGGGCGAGCGGTTGCGCCCTCCAAGGTCGCCAGGCTTCTCCATTCGAGCCGTCGCCAGTGGCACGGGCTGCGTGGAAACAATGGAACCCCGGTCCATGGATAGTCTTTGTCAACAGGGGCACATTTGATTCAATCATCGGTCGTATAGGAAGGAATCATGGAACGTGAGTGGTGTTTTGCTCGTTGTTGCATAAACATGTCCTGCGCACTGAAAGCCGGTTCGTTTTTGCACTCCCTCTTAGGGCAACTTCAACGGGTGACCCATTTGGCGCACCGCACCTGTTTGTATCCACGCAGATAATAGGCAAGGCAACGCGGCGAGCCAAATTGACCGGTGTCCATTTTGGTGTCCGCTTGTAGCCATTTTTAAACCAAATTTAGGCTGGATTCGTGTCCAAGTGTGCCCGGACACGCTGCGGACGGTTGTGATATCATGCTTGTTCTCTCTTGGACCTGCCCGTCAGTGGCACCAAACTTTATTCATACTAAATTTAGTAGAAGGATTCAACAAAAGTTGAACATAAATTTGAACTAATCTACCCTACGTGACCTCGTAGGAGCCGGACTCAATGTCGATGATGTCTGCCTCCCTCTTCCCGCCATAGAACGTGTAGATTGCCACGATGTCGTTGCTGGAGCCGGAGGAGGAGGCCCTGTTGCCGCAGCCGGAGCCAGAGGAGGAGGAGGGGTCGATGTTGCTGGAGCCAGAGCCAGAGAAGAAGGACGCTACGCAGTGTTGCCATATATAGGAGGATGAGCAGAAAACTCCATTATCTGCTCCATACACACCATGGAAACTTTGGTCCCCGTGGCTTCTCGTGCGACAACAGCAGCACCCACGGTAGAATAGCTGGCAACTCCACCACAGTAGTAGGGAAAACTGTAGTTCTAGGGTTTATCTAGATTAATTTTATTTTGATGTACTAGTAGGATATGCCTAGTTCTATGATTTAGTTTATACGTACTAGTTTTAATTTTAACTCCTATACATAATAATTTAAATTTGAAATCTAAAGAAATGGCCAAATGGTGGAAATGGAAAAAACAGACATGGACCAAATCAAATGGGGGCGGCGTTGGGTAGCATGGTCTGGTCCGGGAGGACATGGGTCTGATGCAAGTCCGCGGTGTCACCCAAACGGATCGAAACAGACACATTTCATGTCTTTTTTGGGTCAGACGTTGGAGTTGCCAGCCTGCCCTTATATGATGTTTTTCAAACCTTGCCGTTAAATGATACTACGAAGGAATTTCTAATCTGAACGTTGATAGGATCCAATCAATCATCTTTCTGCTGGAGAAAGTAGAGTAGTAACATGACAGTTCAAAGAAACAAAGTACAGTACGTAGTAGTTGTATCTGCAGAGCTACGTGCGGTCGTTGCCGACAGGCCAGAGGTGTACGGTCAAGCTGAAAAGACTATTGTGAAGCTAATTAATAAGGAAAGAGTCCGGGGCTGCAGCCAAAGTCTATCTAGCTTCGTATCGATGGATATCAAAGATGTCGGTTTCCGAAGCCCTATTTGTCGAAAAGGGTGGCGTGGTACGTAGACCACATAGGGATTTCTCCCGGCACATGGATGGCCGCGCGATCGCATGCAGCACATGTATGAAATATTTGGATTTACTTGGCTTGATTTGATCGTACCTTGGATTTTTTCAGAGCTAACATTATCATCAGCCTTGATTTTTGTGAAGATGCATGGAGCTTGGCAGGTGTTGCTGAAGAAATAATATCTTCAGAAAGAGACCTTGTCCCAATCTTGTGATAATTCTTGGGTTTCACAGTTCTGGTCATGACTAATGAAAGTGAAGCCCATTTTCTATAATTTTTGTGACAGGGTTTTGATGGCTGGGAATAAACTAGATTTTGAGAGGATGTCTGGTATAAGAAGATTCCTTTACGAGCTGCTTTTCCTAGATTGTATGAAATATCCTGTAACAAAAAATATTAGAGCGGATAAACTAGTGCGGTCTTATGGAGCCGGCTTGATCTTTAGAAGAAGTTTGTCGGAGGGACCTAGCTGTGGAATCGAATAAGTTGTTGGAAATTATTTTTAATGTTGAGCTTAGACAGGGAGATGACAGAGTTATTTGAAAACTGGGTCAAAAAGAGTTTAGGCGTTGCAATTGAAACCACATGTGAAGGTTTTCAAACAAATATACTGTTTGAAGTTGCCTGCAAAAGTTATAATCTTTTTATGGCTCATTATTTGGGATACAACTTTGAACAAGGATAATCTACAAAAACGAGGGTGGAATGCTTCTCAACAATGTATGCCTAGTGATACCGATGAGAGTATAGATCATCTGTTCTTTTGATGTCCCATTGCTAGATTTGTTTGGAATTTGTTCCATGTGCCTTTAACACCAACTCAGCCACTGAGCTGGGAGCACGGGTTCTGAAATTCAAAGGACGTGATTTCTTTGGCTGATCTGTTTCGGCCCATTTGGAGCACAAGGAATAAAACATGCTTTTTATAACGTTATGGTTAATGATCCCGGTGATATGAACTGCAGACCAGAAGTTCGCGAGGCGCTACTGCGAGGGACTGAAGTTCTGAGGATGTTGCTCCGGGAAATCTTCAGCATATCGAGAGAGTGGGCACCAACATGCCGAAGGCTAGAGAGTGGATAGTTTCCGTGCGTAATTTCTGTGCATGGACCTTGCTAAGGCTGGTGAAAAGAGTTGGACGTTGTCATGTCTTCCCCTTCGATAAAAGGAATAGGGTTGATTTTTTTTTAAAATCCAAACTGGAGGACCGACAATTAATCTGGAACGGAATATCGGCAGACACGCATTGTCGAGCCATCTATACTTTTTATAAAGCAAAACTCCACTAACATGAATTAATTATTTTTCTATCTTAACATGCAAGCTATCCGCATCATCCATTATTTTAGCCACTCAATTATTTATGTCATCCCCACTAATACTCATTATTTCTAGTATATTGTACATGCAGTCTATCCACATCATCTATTTCTTTAGCCATGTGTCCACGTCATCATAATCTGTCGTCAAATACACAATAATTTCACGTCAATTAAATATAACCTCTCGACTATTGTGAGATTTTTGCATATTTTTGGAAACAACTTCATATTTCAGGTGTCTTATACATTTTCATTTACACAAAGTTCTGACTGAAAACCCCGCTGCAACGCGCGGGATATTTTTCTACTCCCTCCGTTCGCAAAAGGATGTCACAAAAATGAACTATAGATAGACCATTTTTGTGACATCCTTTTCCGAACGGAGGGAGTAGTTGATAATAACAACAGCCGGACACGGACACATGTATCATGCTTGCAGAAGAGCTTGGGAGTTGGGACAGGCGTACACTCCGATCAGATCAGCGCCCTGGCTGCTACTATAACGGAACTGACTAAACCCTATCCATCTCACAAGCCTTAGCAGGTACGAGATCACAGCCAAGCCCCACCGCGAGCGTACGTACAAGCCGTCCACATGGCCGGCGGTGCAGCGCGCGGCCGCGTCGCCGTAGCCCATCTGGCCGTAGGCGTGTCATGTCGAAACCCTTGAGGTCGACCCAGTTTCTTCTGACAAGAGAGATGTGAGACGTATCTTAAGCCGATTTTCGGATCAGGTGAGGTGACGAGGAGGAGAATGGAAGTATTGGACGGCTCCAACAGATCTTCACTTTCAGTGTACCTATCAGCATCAGCAAGGACTCGGGCACATGCAGGAAAGCTTGCGCCAGAGACGGATTCGCATACCGGAACTAGCTGAGCCTTGGAAAGCAAGGCCGCGCCCGCACCACTCCGGGACGGCCGCCTCCCAGTTCTAGCCATCTCCTGGCCTGGCCGACAGCGAGCTCGAGCTCGGCTGTGCGCGCACAGCGCCGGTGCTGTGCGCCAACGTAGGACTTGACGAGGGCGGGGCAAACGGGGGCGTGGTTGCGCCCTCCGAGGCGTCGCCAGGCTTCTCCATTCGAGCCCTCGCCAGGGGCACGGGCCCGATCCATCGAATAGTCTTTGTCAATAGGGGCACATATGATTCAATCATCGGTCGTATAGCGGTATAGGAAGGAATCATTGAACGCGAACGGTGTTTTGCTCGTTCCTGCATAAACATGTCACTGCGCACTGAAAGCCGGTTCGTTTTTGCACGCCCCTTATCTGCTGTACCCCAATTCCAAACCAAGCAATTAAGTCATATAAGATGTTTTTTTTTCTTTCTAATCTGAACAAAAAACCTCTCCCTCACCGTCCGGCGTGAGCTTTAGGCGGCCCGGGGCGGTGTGGTGGCGGATCTTTTCATTTCCGTTGCCAGGTTCCACCAGCCTACTGGCAGGCGAGGCTTAGTTGGTCATGCTGTGCCGCTGGCGCCCAGGATCCACGAATTGGTCGACGTGGTCTGGGATGATAAGATGTTTGGCAAACCTGTGCTCACATGCAACCAGGGCCAACGGCGGCAGCCTCTATGGGCACCACAAACTTTCTGGAGGCGTCATCGATGCGGTTCTTGTATCCCTTCCATTGACGCTACGGTAGAAATCTTAGATCCGGGTGCTCTGGATCGGATGATGGCAACAATTCTGGTCGTGTTTCCCTCTTGTGGGAATCGTTTTGGAGATTCATCGGCTGAAGGATCGGTCATCGCGGCGGCGTTGGTTTTCCAGGGTTCACCCGGTGCCCAAGGTGGAGCGGTGTCGTCTTACTTTGTCGGCCGACGGGGCTAAGCGCGTGGCACCACATTGTCTCGACGACGAGCACGCATGCGCAGATAAACGCGTGCAGGGTGGTGGTGTTGTTTGGCACCATGGTGGTGCTGAAGGCAGGCATGCCGAGAGTCTTCACATAGATGTACACCATAGAGATGGTTCAGCGAAAGATGGCGGAAAAGACTTCCGGAGCGTGCCCATAAAGAGATCACTCTATATTTGGCGGCTTCGATTTTTATGTTGGTTGTAAAGCTTTTTGTCAGCTTTTGTTAAATAAATACAATAAATCATGGATGTATGTATCGCTTTGATGCAGAGGCCGGTCCACTCCCACTTTTCGGAAAAAAAAAACGTTGATATATCTCACCTTAAAAGAACTTATCACAATCAATAACATCTTTCAAGTTTACAAAACGTGCAAATTCTTTTGTTTGTTGAGATTGGATAGAATTTACGGAAACATGTCCGTGTGAGTTGTTGTATAAAAAGGTTGACCATTTGCGAGCATCTCCCTTCGGTGACCTGAAAGTGCTTGTTTGATCACCAATTCTGCTGTAGTATATGCATTAAACTCGACAAAATTATATATCGTGAAAGATATATGAAGATAATTTTACGCGTATCATTTTCGAGTATCCACGCTCAAATATATTTATGGATACCTGCAGTCAACGTTTCTAAAGATTTTTTTCCCTGTCCAAAACCACAAGTTCATGGCACTCGAGGAAGTGTACACTAAATTATTTGTGATTCTTGCAAAGCACGTAAATATTTTAACGAAAAATCCAAGAGGAAGTATGATTTACCATTTTTTTTCACAGCTTAGTGATGTGTACTAAGTTTGAGAAAGTAGGACCACGTATGTATAACTGTTCCTATATGCTCCTAGGTTATCAAAATTCCTAGCCACAACATGGTAATGCCGGGGGCAGAAAACAATCGATATGATGTTGGAAGGGACGAAACCGCTAGAATACTCATGTAGAGTATAAGATAGGTGGATGCATGTAAGCATTCATAAAAATAAAAATAAAATCTCTCAAAAAAAAAGGTACAAGGCTGATCGAGATAGCTTGTGCAGAGGTGCATGAGATCGAGTTCAATCACAAACATGCCCAGTGACACTATTACAGGGAGTAGTAGCTAGCTAGAAGGACACCTAGTCCTAGTGGACATCTTAATTTACACACTTGACCGTACAAATGCTACGTACCAACACGTGCATTCATCGTCGCCGTACAAGTGCATGCATATGCTCCAGGCGCGACGGAGATTAATGCCATTTCCATGGCCATGCATGTCGGACCGAAGCACACGCGGGTGGCCGGCGGCGGACGTAATCTCATCTTACCAGGCCCCGTTCAGGCCTTGGCAGGCCGCTGCAGCGCCGTTGGGCGAAGCCCGTTGGCCGTTGGCGGCGGCGGCTCGCTCCAGCGACTGCACCTGCGTCTTGAGGAACTTGACGTAGTGGATAGCCTCGTCCAGCATGGACGCGGTGTCCATCTTGGTTCCGCCCGGGACGAGCCGCTGCAGGATGCGGATGCGCTCGCTGATGCGCTCCCGCCGCATCCTCGCCGCCACGCTCTGCGGGTCCGTCGAGATGCGCACGTTGCGGCGCTTCGGCGGGCGCACCGTGTCCGGGTCGATGTTCACCGGCTGTAGCGCCGCCACGCGGAAGATCATCTCCCGCATCGCCGCCGGACCCACGGCGCCGCTACTGCTGTCGGCAGGAGGCTGCGACGTGGCTGTGTACTCCGACGAGCGGCGGTGGCTTCCATCGTAGGCGGCAGAAGCCGGCAGCTGTAGATATGAGTCGTGGTAGGCCCCGTCGCCGTTGGTTCCTGGCAGCATGTGAGGCGCCGAGGAGAACTGATGGCGAGGTGCTTGCATGCAGGATGAAGGGGGAGTGGCGGACACCGCCATAGCGTGGTCAGGGAGCGCGGTCAGCTGCTCCAGCTGCAGCATTGCGTTCATCAGCTCCAGTTGCGCCTCCGGGTTCGAAGTCAGCATATCGAAGTCCATCCGAGGTTCGATCTCGGTGAAACTTCCAAAGGACTTATTGAAGCTTGAGAGGGGAGGGGTGAGGACGCTAGCAGCTGCTAGATCAGCACAGGTGTACGAGGGTGTGTTGCTTAGCTTAGATCTTTTGTTAGTGGAAAGACGCTATTTATAGGGGATGGCCATGGTCTGGGGTTTCAGGCTTCTCCAAATTTGACTGGCCATCATCCGTTTGGATTTTTTTTCTCTCATTTTTTTCTTTGCTTTTGGGGGCCCGGCACTTCTACTTTGGCCGGTGCACTCTTCTGGGCTATGGCGCTACCAAGTGCCATGTTCTGATAAACAATTCCTTTCAAGAAAGTGATGTTTCAAGATAATGTTTCATAAAACTGGGAATGTACCTTTCACTTGAAAAAAAACAGCGAAATGAATCTTGCTGACATACATTCAGAGAATAGAATTAATGCCAACTATTTGCTGAGTTATCTTCATGAAAAGGTTTTCTGTGGTCTGAGTTTTAGCACATTTTCAATTGGACTGGACATTAAAAGATATGTTTAAATTGTGCCCGGTGTAGGCAACCGGAGGATGTGGCTCACATCTTTTTTTAGTTGTGTTCTACACTCTTTTGTGTGGAGTGCGATCAGCGAAATGCTCCAAGTTCTCTAGAACACGAGTTGGAACGCAAATCTAGGCAGATTTTGCAGGGTTTCAAAGGAAAACCCCGAATGGTTTTTGGATGTTGTTTGCTGCGATTTGTTGGGCACTTTGACTCATCCGCAACAAATTTACTATGGAGCAAAAGTTTCCCAGATAACCAGCTGACTGTTTTTTCAAAATCATTACTCTTTTGCAGCTGTGGAGACCTCTCCTCCGGGACGCGGCCGTGCCCATGCAGGAAGAGATGATCTCGCTCTATCCCTCCAGCAGCTGCGTCTGCTTCTTAGGCGGGTGTGCCTTAAGTTGCTACCAAAGTTTTATTACTTCTAGGCTAATATAACTCGTCCTGTAAAACGTTAAGCTGGTCATATCCAGTGTTGTGATCGTGAGCCATGGGGTTCTATTAAGTTAAAGTCGGGCATCTAATGCGTGTTATCTAAAAAATGTAACTTGCACGGTTAAGCTGCTGGTGGAATCTTCTTGAGGGTTGGTGCCAAATTTAATTGATGTTTTATTACCTAGATTTGCTAACATTAGTCGAAGCAACAAAAAAAAAAATAGTTCGACTTTTCTTGCATGGCACCAACACTAGTGGAAACATAGCCTTTCGTCCAGAACCAATTTTGGCTCTAGTCCCAGGTGGCTTACGAACCGGTACTAGAGTGTGGCTCTAGTACCGGTTCAAAATCTACGAGGCCGCGCAGGTCTTGTACCGGGTCGGAGGGGACCTCTAGTACCGGGCCGTGATACGAGCCGGTACTAGAGGTCCGTGGCAGGGCAGCAGTAGCGGGGCCCGCGCGAGCACCTCTAGCACCGGCTCGTATAACGGCCCGGTACTAGAAGGTGGAGCTTTAGTACCGGGTCGTGCTACGACCCGGTACTAATGTTCCCTATATCATCTTCCACCCCCGAGAGCATCTCCATTTTGCAGCTCGAGTTCATCACCATTTTCTCCATTGTTTTACTCTCCCGAGCTCGAGTTCATCTCCATTTTCCTCCACGATTTGTCAAGATTAACGGCACCCATCTTTTCAAGGGTTAGCAACTTGATCCTTTCATCCGGCGTTCCTCATTTTAGCTCATTTCCATACTAGCTTAGCTCATTTCATTTTTGAGGTGCTAGCTAGGTGTTTGATGAAATGCCTAAGTTAGGGAGTTCATTTGTTTTATATGCAATTTGAGCTAAAATTAAATTATGATTTGTGTGTTCTAGTGCCGTGCTCACCGCCGTTGATCGCCCGCGTTGTCCCGTCACCGGCACCACCTCGGTAAGCCTCTTTTTTAAAACTTTTATTTCAAAAAATCTTAGTTGTATGATTTAGATGCATAATTATTATTTGTATAATTTTATTAGTTGTATAATTGTTTGTTATATATATAGTGCCATGGTTTTGACACCTGACCACACCGGCTCTCGTCCGCTCTATTATTCGGATGTGGTATGATTGTTTGTTATAACTATATATTTGTTTCGTTTCGTGTTTATGACAATCATGCCGACCAACTTGACATAGATATATTTTTATCTAGGAGGTAGTTGAACCGGAAATTCCAACCGACCCTATTGTCGAGTTTTTTATAAAAGAAAACAATGATTTGAAAGCAAAATTGAAAAGAAGTGAAGATCTTCGTCTCCAATGCCTAGAAGAGAAGATGAAATTGGAGTTCAAGCTTGCCGACATCGTCGCTGAACACGAGTTCAAGCTTGCCGACGTCGTCGATGCTCACGAGATCAAGATGGATGCAATGCGCTTGAAGATTAAAAATATTAGAAATTATGCCATTAGTCAAGAGGCTTGGTATCATTATGCTGTTGGTTCAATAATTACCTTAGTTGCGATTTTGATCGCATTTGTTGTTGGATTTAAATTCTTTGGATAGTTGTATGTTGGTTTAAATGTATGTTTTCTGAGAACTATGTATTACATTTGGTCACTACTCTAATTTGGTTTTAATGTGATGAACTTGTATTAATGAATATGGTCAGTTATCTATTATGTTCGTTTACCGTAATGGGTTTTAGCATCGTGATTGCGTTTGACATACTTATATAATGCAGATGAGCCATCCATGGATGTACGCTGACCGACGCTCTAACGAGTACATGCAAGGCCTGCGTTCTTTTCTCAACGTGGCTGAGGCAAACACGCGGAATGGTTTTATGTGTTGTCCATGCGTAACTGTCGGAATGAGAAGGATTACTCTTGCTCAAAAACCCTTCACATCCACCTGATTCAGTTTGGTTTCATGTCCGGCTATAATTGTTGGACCAAGCACGGAGAAAGAGGGGTTATGATGGAAGACAACGAAGAAGAACAGAACGATGACAACTACATGTGCCCTGAATACGGTGGTAATGCAAGGGGGAAGCTGAAGATGAAGAGGTACCAGATGAGCCCATCATAGATGATGATTTACGGCGGGTCATCGTTGATGCACAGACCGAAGCAGAAAGTGCACTCGAGAAGTTGAAGTTGGAGCACATGTTAGAGGATCACAAAAAAAAGTTGTACCCAACTTGCGAAGATGGCAACACAAAGCTCGGTACCACACTGGAATTACTGCAATGGAAGGCAGAGAATGGTTTATCTGACAAGGGATTTGGGAATTTACTGAAAATAATGAAGCAAAAGCTTCCAAAGGATAACGAATTGCCTGACAGTACGTACGAAGCAAAGAAGGTTATCTGCCCTCTAGGATTAGATGTGCAGAAGATACATGCATGCATTAATGACTGCATCCTCTACCGCGGTGAGCAGTACGAGAATATGAATGAATGCCCGGTATGCGGTGCATTGCGATATAAGATCAGACGAGATGACCCTGGTGATGTTGAGGGCCAGCCCCCAGGAAGAGGGTTCCTGCCAAGGTGATGTGGTACGCTCCTATAATACCACGGTTGAAACGTTTGTTCAGAAACAAAGAGCATGCCAAGTTGTTGCGATGGCACAAAGAAGACCGCAAGAACGACGAGATGTCGAGACACCCGGCTGATGGGTCGCAGTGGAGAAAAATCGATAGAGAGTTTAAGGAATTTGCACGTGACGCAAGGAACTTAAGGTTTGGTCTAAGTACGGATGGCTTTAATCCTTTTGGGGAGCAGAGCAGCAGTCATAGCACCTGGCCTGTGACTCTATGTATCTATAACCTTCCTCCTTGGTTGTGCATGAAGCGGAAGTTCATTATGATGCCAGTGCTCATCCAAGGCCCGAAGCAACCCGGCAACGACATTGATGTGTACCTGAGGCCATTAGTTGAAGAACTTTTACAGTTGTGGCGTGATGAAGGGGTACGTGTGTGGGATGAGTACAAACAGGAGCCATTTGACCTACGAGCGTTGTTATTTGTAACCATCAATGATTGGCCTGCTCTTAGTAACATTTCAGGACAGTCAAACAAGGGATACAATGCATGCACGCACTGTTTAGATAAGACTGAAAGTATATATTTAGGTAACAAGAATGTGTACCCGGGGCATCGTCGATTTCTTCTAAGGCAGCATCCTGTAAGAAAGAGAGGCAAGCATTTCAAAGGTGAGGCAGATCACCGGACGAAGCCACCCCTCCCTACTGGTGATGTTATATATGATATGGTCAAGGATTTAGAAGTAATCTTTGGAAAGGGTCCTGGCGGACAGTCTGTTCCGAATGACGTTGACGGACACGTACCCATGTGGAAGAAGAAGTCTATATTTTGGGAGCTACCCTACTGGAAACTCCTACAGGTCCGCTCTGCAATCGACGTGATGCACGTGACGAAGAATGTTTGCGTGAACCTGCTAGGCTTCTTGGGCGTGTATGGGAAGACAAAAGATACGCCGGAAGCACGGCAAGACCAGCAACGTATGAAAGACCCAGACAACCTGCATCCAATGAAGACGGATAAAGGACGTCTAAGTCCTGCTAGCTACGCTCTTACCAAAGAAGAGAAGGAGATATTTTTCGAAGTCCTGAGCAGTATGAAGGTCCCGTCTGGCTTCTCGTCGAATATAAAGGGAATAATAAATATGGCAGAGAAAAAGTTCCAGAACCTAAAGTCTCATGACTGCCACGTGCTTATGACTCAATTGCTTCCGGTTGCATTGCGGGGGCTTCTACCGGAAAATGTTCGACTACCCATTGTTAAGCTATGTGCGTTCCTCAATGCAATTTCGCAGAAGGTAATCGATCTAGCCATTCTACCAAGGCTACAGAAGGATGTGGTTCAATGTCTCGTTAGTTTTGAGTTGGTGTTCCCACCATCCTTCTTCAATATTATGACACATCTCCTAGTACACCTGGTCGACGAGATTACCATTCTGGGTCCTGTATTTCTACACAATATGTTCCCCTTTGAGAGGTTCATGGGAGTCTTGAAGAAGTATGTTCATAACCGTGCTAGGCCAGAAGGAAGCATCTCCAAAGGCTATGGAACAGAGGAGGTCATTGAGTTTTGTGTTGACTTTATTCCTGGCATTAAGCCGATTGGTCTTCCTGAATCGCGACATGAGGGGAGACTGAGTGGAAAAGGCACTCTAGGAAGGAAATCAATAATATGTAGGGACGGGCATTCTTTCACACAAGCACACTACACAGTTCTACATAATTCCAGTTTGGTGGCTCCGTATATCCAGAAGCACAAGAATATTGTACGCTCCAAGAACCCGGGGATGGATGACTCCTTCATTACAAAGGAACACATGGAGAATTTTGGCGGTTGGTTGCAAACACATCTCAACAATGACAACACTGTCTCAGATGAGCTGTACTTGTTGTCTAGGGGACCATCTTCGACTATTTGGACTTTCCAAGGGTACGAGATAAATGCGAATACATTTTACACGATCGCACAAGATCAAAAGAGCACCAACCAAAACAGTGGTGTCCGCTTTGATGATTCAACAAACAACAGTGGGCAAAAGGTCACATATTATGGTTACATAGAGCAGATATGGGAACTTGACTATGGACCTTCTTTTAAGGTCCCTTTGTTCTGGTGCAAATGGTTCAACCTGAAAGGCGGCGGGGTAAAGGTAGACCCATTGTACGGAATGACTACAGTGGATCTCAAGAATCTTGCGTACGACACCGAACCATTCGTTCTAGCCAATGATGTGGCTCAGGTTTTCTATGTGAAGGACATGTCTACCAAACCGAAAAAAAGAAAAGATAAGCAAGCGAATACATCAGCCGATGAGCCAAAGCGCCACATAGTTCTTTCAGGGAAAAGAAACATCGTGGGAGTGGAGGACAAGACAGACATGTCAGAAGATTACAACAAGTTTCATGAAATTCCGCCCTTCAAAGTGAACATTGACCCAAGCATCAAGTTAAATGATGAAGATTGTCCATGGTTACGGCGCAATCAGAAGAAAGGGACACACACGAAGAAAAAGTGAAGACTAGATAGGGATGTGTAATAATGTATTCAACTTTTATGTAACTGTGTTCTGAAAACTCAGAAGAGAACTGTAAACACTGATATTTGGTTCTAAAAATCCAACGGCTTACAAGCGCTGGAAAAAGTTGGAACAAAACACACGGTTTCCCCTGCATACAGCCCGACGGTGGCTCGTGAGTGCCCGCATATCAAATGCACCGTCGGACGTATGCAGGGAATCCGAATGATTTGTATTCGGTCGACGAACTGAAGGATTTTGTAGATAGAACAAAACACACGGTTTCCCCTGCATACAGCCCAACGGTGGCTCGTGAGTGCCCGCATATCAAAATGCACCGTTGGACGTATGCAGGGAGTCCGAATGCTTCGTATACCAAAATGAACTACAATGAGTGCCGTGAGTGCCCGGGAGGGGGGCTATATATAGGGTCATGTGGCTCACGAAGAAACACACGGTTCTAAAAATCCAACGGCTTACAAGCCCTCTAAAGAAACACACCCCTGATCCAACGGCTCACAAGCGTTTGAAAGAAACACACGATCCGTGTGCTTCTTTAGTCCCGGTTGGTAACACCAACCGGGACTAAAGGCCGGCTTTGCGGTCACGACACGTGTCCTCCCCCAGCGCTGCCCTGGCACGTGTCCTCCCCCAGCGCTGCCCTGGAGGTCTTTATATATTGTCGCCGACGGGGTAAACCCTAATCCACCATTCCTAGCCACGAACGCATCGTCTCCACGAGATGGATCCGCCACGCCCGCCGCAGCGCCTTCTGGACGAGGTCGAGCGTGCTCGGCAGAGCGCGCTTGGGCGCTACCGCGGGAGCCTATCCCGCCGTATGCCCACGAGCCCGGCGTGGAGAGGAATGCCCTGCTACCGGCCTCCTGCTCCGGTGCCGGAGGTGGTGCGGAGGACGTACGAGCGCGCGTGGTCCGACGTCCCTGACCCCGACGAGGATGCGTACGCCGCAGGGGTGGCGTGGGGATCCGCGGCCGTACCTCCACCAGTCGCCGCCGCCCCTGACTCCGACGAGGAGGATGACGACGATGACTACTTCGACTGGAGCGACCATGGGGAAGAGCGCGGCGGGCCGCAGATGCAGGAGGCCATTGAAGCCTCCTTCCAGTCCGTCCACGACGACCCTGTACAGCGAGCCAGAACTGCCTACCAGCTCAAGGCGAAGGAGGCTTCCGAGCTGGATTGGGCGCTGAAAGACTCATCCTCCATGGATCTTGCCCTCCGCCGCAAACGTGCGCGCGAGAACCGGGCGGCCGCGAACGGGGCTGGCTCCTCCCGCCGTTCCCCTAATCCTACGGCCTCCGAGCCAGCAAGTCCGTTTATGTAGTAATGTAACTGTTAGTGATATGTAATAATGTATCCTTTTATGTAACTGTGTGGGATGTTGTTAAGGATGTTTTTAAAATAAAGAGATGATTATTACAAATTCAAACAATATTAGTTAATGCATTTTTAATTGAAAATGGCAAAATGGTTAATAGTTTGAATAGTTAGAATAAAAAGAGGTGCATTTGCGCACGCTGGGGTGACATCTGCGAAAACACCTCTGGTCCCGGCTGGTGGCTCCACCCGGTACTAGAGGGAGACCTCTAGTACCGGCTCGTGGCTCCACCCGGGACTAGAGGTCCCTGGGTATAAATACCCAGGCCTCCATCCCGGCCCGAACCACGACCCGGGAGACCTCTGCATCGCGGCGAAGCCCTGGCCATTTTTATTTAACCATAATACATCACGAATAATATCACTAACTTTGGCCGGGTCCTAAGCCACGGGGTGCTGAGCGGCTGGCGCTGCGCACCCAAAGAGCAGGAACCATCACAGGGTCAATAATCACGTGAGAAGGATCCCTATGAAGAACCATCCATGTACTGTCATACACCGCTGGCGTATCCAACATAAACACATAGCGATTGATGTGCTCGTTCTCCTCCCTGATACGGCGACGTACCACCTCCTCGGGGGTCGGCTCCCTCTGCACCGAGTGTGGTCCAAGAGACTTCCACCAAACAAGATCCAGGTCGACGACGTCACCCGGAATCCTCACCAAGCGACGCGTCCCGGAAGATACCACCTCCCAGTGCTAGCCTGGCGGAGCCCAGTCCCGGACATCGCCCCTCGCATCCAACAGGCCGGACATCGTCGCCGAGATCTGAAAAAATGAGTGGGGAATTTGATCAAACACCTAAGGTGCATGCAACCTAGGTAGGGGAGGGAGAGGGCAACACCTTGGGGAGGGGACGGAGGGCGGTGTGGAGCCTCCTTATATATAAGCAAAAGTTAAAAGAAAAAATGACCAAAACACACGGTTTCCCCGTCATACAGCCCAACGGTGCCTCGTGAGTGACTGCATATCAAAACACACGGTTTCTGAATGCTTTGTATACCAAAATGAACTACAAGGAGTAGACACTGAGTGCCGAACATGTCGGGGAGGGGCGCTATATATAGGGTCATGTGGCTCACGAGAAGAAACACACCCCTGATCCAACGGCTCACAAGCCCTCAAAAGAAACACACCCTGATCCAACGGCTCACAAGCGTTTGAAACAAACACACGATCCGTGTGATTCTTTAGTCCCGGTTGGTGTTTACCAACTGGGACTAAAGGCGGGTCAGTCACGTGTCCTCCCCAGCGTTGCCTATATTACTAAATGCATTTTTAATTCAAACTATATTAGTTAATGTATTTTTAATTCAAACTATATTAGTAAATGCATTTTTAATTCAAACTATATTAGTTAATAGTTTGAATAGATAGAATAATTATTTTAGAAAACAGAAAATGGTTTTGAATTACTTATTCAAATTCAAACACTTTTCATGTTGAACTTGTTGTCAGATTCAAAAGTATGTAGAAAATATACAAATTCATATCCAAATACATTTCAAAAATTTGCGCGCAAAAATTTGAAATTTTCATGCGTGTAAGCAAAAAAAAGGACCTCTAGTACCGGGTGGTGGCTCCACCCGTACAAGAGGTCTATTTGGGCGCGCAGGTGGGCGGCGTGGGCGAAAACCCTCTAGTACCGGGTGGTGCCACGGCCCGGTACTAGAGGTCACCCTCTAGTACCGGGTGGTTCCACTGCCCGGTACTAGAGGTCCTTGCCTATAAATACTTATCTTCCACCCCGGGCCGAGCCACGACCCGGGAGAAGACGAAGGAGGAGCCGCCGCCGACGAATTAGACGCCGTCAGGCTGCCCGATTCGCCGGCCGCCGCCGTCCCTCTCCTGCACGCGCCGCCGCCGCTCGCGCCGCCTCGCCCTCCGCTCCTCCTCCGCCTCTCCGCCTCTCCTCTTCCGCCCTCCGCCTCTCTCCGGCCGCCTCTCCTCCTCCGCCGCCGTGGTGCCTCCTCCACACGCCGCCGCGCCCTCCTCCTCCTCCTCCACACGCCGCCGCGCCCTCCTCCACCGCCTCGACGGCCGCGCGCGGTGAGCTCGCCGCCCTAGCTACGGTTAGAAATTAGGTGAGTTTTTTCTTTTTTTTGTGTTAGAAATTTTAGGGTTAGATTTTTTTAGTGTTAGTAATTTAGGGTTAGAAATATAAATTTAATTTTTTTGTGTTAGTAATTTAGGGTTAGATTTTTTAGTGTTAGTAATTTAGGGTTAGAAATTTAAATTTTTGTGTTAGAAATTTAAATTTAGGGTTAGAAATTTAAATTTTGGGTTAGAAATTTAGGGTTAGAGATTTAAATTTGCTATGTATTTATTTTTTTTAGTGTTAGTAATTTAGGATTAGAAATTTAGGGTTAGAAATTTAGGGTTAGAGATTTAAATTTGCTATGTATTTATTGTTTTTTAGTGTTAGTAATTTAGGGTTAGAAATTTAGGGTTAGAAATTTAGGGTAAATTTGCTATGTATAGATTTAAATTTAAATTTAGGGTTAGAAATTTAAATCTAGGGTTAGAAATTTAGGGTTAGAGATTTAAATTTGCTAAGTGTAAATTTAAATTTGCTAAGTGTAGATTTAAATTTGCTATGTATTAGTGATACTTTTTGCAAATTTCTAAGTGTAGATTTAAATTTGCTATGTATTTTTTTTAGTGTTAGAAATTTAGGGTTAGAAATTTAGTGTAAATTTGCTAAGTGTAGATTTAAATTTTTGTGTATTAGTGATACTTTTTGCAAATTTCTTTTGTATAACTTTTGTATTCTGCTAATTAATGCTAATATTGTTTTATATTTCTTTTGTATTAGTTAAGCCCAATGGATAACTTCAACAGCAGACACCTTGAAAATGAGGTGTTCGACATTATACGTGAACCCGTGGGGGGAGCAGAAGCCGGTGGAACAGAAGATGGCTCAGAATTTTTGAACGAGTCCGGTCCGGAAATGGAGGAGGAACAAAGAGACGAAGCGCAAACGAGCATCGAGTGCAATGACGACTCGCTAATTTGTGCACCTCCGCAGTTTGGCGAGGTATATTAAGCCTCTGTTGATCAGATGGAATAATTGATTACTATATGTATGTATTAACACATATTTTTTTAATTTTTAGACCTCCGCATCGGCCCAATCTGCAGAAACTAAACGAGGCCATGCCAAAGGGTTGGCCGCAGATGCGCATCTCATAATTGAGGTCGTCTCTGCAGATGGCAAACCGTTGGAGCCCAAGGCGAACGCATCTAAGTTTGTGCATCAATGCGGAGTTGTTGTTAGGGACAATGTTCCGATCAGCATTCAGGAATGGAATGAGCCAAAAACTTAGAGGGCGCCAGTTGGGTCAGCAACAGAACTAAAGATGTGCTTTGGGACAAGGTCATAGCAAAGTTCACCCTACCGGTGTTGGATTGTACCGAAAGGACAAAATCCATGACGAAAAAAGTCAAGCATTTCGCTCTGAAGAAGATGGCTGAACAATTCAACAATTACAAGAACAGATTATACCGTGATTGGCAATCAAAAAAGAAAGCTCCAGATTTCACTGGCACACTAGAGAGGCAGCAGCCTCACTGGAAGGCATTTCTGGAATACAAGGAATCAGAAGTAGCTAAGGAAAGATCGAAAAAGAATAAGGAAAATGCAGCGAAAAAGAAATATCACCATAAGATGGGGGCAGGTGGCTACATAAGTGCCGAGCCTAAGTGGGATAAGATTGAGACTGAGCTGCGCAATAAAGGGATCACTCCAATTACACATAACTGGCCCCATAGGGTCAGAAATTGGATGCTTACGCATGGGGCGGAGTATGACATGGAAACAGGGGATCTAATAGTTGATGAAAAGAAAGAAACTCCTATACCCCGGAAGCAAATTCTTGATGCACTCGCCGATGCTCGAGAGGGGAGGTTTATTCCCGACCGAGAGAACGACGAGCTGACAAAGGTTTGTTATAACTATAAATTTGTTTCGTTTCGTGTTTATGACAATCATGCCGACCAACTTGACATAGATATATTTTTATCTAGGCCCTCGGTAATAATTACATTCTGCTAATCATTCAAGTTGATGATGCAAGAGTTGACATCTTCGACTCATTGGGGTGGCCCCAAGAGAGGTACCAACTAATTATAGATGTCCTCCAAAGGTATTTTCTATCGTACTATATCGGTCTCTTTAATTTGTTCAATTCCTGAGATATCAAGTAACTAATTAATAACTCATTTATTCATTTGTTTGCCGGGCAGCATTTGGAAAGAATTCAGAGCGAGGACAACAGGTCAATTTAAAGAGGTGCTTAGTTTTTATCCTGACAAGGTAAGTAGTACGAGCTAGGTTCGCGCATCTTTTTAATTCAAATTTCAATACCATCATACCATGCTTGATTATTATTTGATTGAAATCTATTCTTGTAAAGAACTGCGAGAGGCAGCCATCGGGGACCAATTTGTGTGGATACTTCGTGTGCCAGTGGATTCGCCGGGAGGTCAGTGAGCGGAACCCACAGAAATTTCTAGACGTAAGTGAACAAAATATATTCACAGTTTTATTTTATTACCATCAATTGTGTTGAGTGTCATTCATAATTTTGTTATGATGATTGATATTCACATTGTTCTCCTTCTTTTATAGATGGATAGCATGCAGAGGAACCTGGAACTAAAGGACCGCTTTCGACCACTTCAAGAGGAAATTGCGGGATTTTTGATGGACCATGTCATAAACCAAAAGGGAAGATACAATGCCATCGACGGGTCCAGGAAATGATCTCCATGTAATCGAACAGACGGGTTCTAGTCCCGGTCGACCTCTATGTAATTGAATACACGGGCTCTAGTCCCGGTTGTAATCGAATAGACGGGCTCTATTCCCGGTTGTAATCGAATAGACGGGATCTAGTCCCGGTTGTAATCGAATAGACGGGCTCTAGTCCCGGTCGAATTCTCATAAATATTTATTTTATGAATATTTTGATATGCTATATTTATTTTTCTGATTTGTAATTAATTAACCATATTTTTTGCAAGATTAATCGTAGCAATAAGCTGGAAAAACAAAAAAAAGGCAGAGGCCGCCACGTGGGGACTCTCTTGTACCGGGCCGTATTACGGCCCGGTACAAGAAGTCCTCAGCCACGCGCTCTGCCACGGCCCCGCGTGGACCTCTCTTGTACCGGGCCGTATTATGGCCCGGTACAAGAAGTCCTCAGCCACGCGCTCTGCCACGGCCCCGCGTGGACCTTTCTTGTACCGGGCCGTAAGCCACCCGGGACTAGAGGGGGAGGCCTCTAGTCCCGATTGTGGCATCCCGGGTGAGCATCCGGGACCAGAGGTCCTTACCACCCGGTACAAGAAGCCCTTTTTCCACTAGTGCAACACTTCTTAGCGGTCATAAGAACACAACCTATTCTAAGTAGTATCCCTCAGACCGCGGGAAAAAGAATTCTATCAGTAAATTGAAGAACGGGAATGATGAATGGGTAAAGGAGATGGATCAGTTTAGCTTTCTGCTCTTTTCACTTCGAATGCGCAAAAGCTTGACCTGTTGTCATAGCGAAGGTGAAACTGATGGTTGAAGAGCAATGGACGGTACTAAATGCTCCTTATACCCGGGAGGAGGTGAAAAAAGCCATGGTCAATGTTAGGCAATCCGATTCGGTTATATCTTGCCATGTTTAGTGCCCGTATATTTGCATATAAATCGGGCCATTTATGGTTAGGATTGTATTGGTTAGTTTCCATAGTTATCTTGTAATCTGTCTATATATATGAGGTAACACGGAACCCACCATTGTGTGGTTAATCATTCTCCCTTTCTAGTTCTATCGTGGTATCAGACAAGAGATTTGCTTCCGCCCCTCTCCACTACCGCCGCCGCCCTAGGGTTTTGCGGCGCCACACATCTCCCTCCTCTGCCGCCGCAAGGCCCGACGCCGGCAACATCCCCCACCCCCACGCCACCCTCTGGGCTCAGGCCATGGCCATCCAAAACATCAAGAGCCTAATCCCCGTCACCCTCGATCTCAAAGCCTCGAACTTCACCAAGTGGAGGAACTTCCTCTCCATCGCCATCACCCAGTTTGCCCTCACCGATCACCTCACCACGGTGCTCCCTCTGGCCGACGGGGAGTGGCTGCGGATGGACGCCATGGTTCTCCGCTGGTTGTACATCTCCATCACCCCCGACATCGCCGACATGGTGATGGCCTCGAGCTCCACCGCCTTCGCCGTCCTCGACGGCTTCACCGCCCTCTTCCGCGACAACCAGCAGGCTCGCGCGGGCTACCTCGGCCAGAAGTTCCGCAACATCGAGCAAGGCGACAAGAGCGTCACCGCCTACTGTCTCGAGCAGAAGACGGTCGCCGATGCCCTCGCCGACGTCAACGCCCCGGTCACCGACGACGCCCTGGTGTGGAACACCATCAAGGGTCTCCACGCTGACTACAAGGAGATCGGGAATCTCGCCCCTCTCCTCCGGCCCTTCCCCACTTTCCTCGAGTTCCGTAACATGCTTCTTCTCTAGGAACTTAAGCCGTCCGCCACCAGCTCGTCGTCACCCGTCGTCTTCTACACGGCCTCATCTGCTGGGGGCTCCCGTGGCGCTCCTTCTCCTGCGCCACATCAGCCCCACGCCAGGCATCCAGGCTACGGCGCTCCTGGCTCCTCCACCAACTCCGGCTCGAGCTGGTACAAGGGCAAGAAGAAGTCCACCGGGGGCAGCGGCGCCCCTGTCTACCCCAGCTTGCAGAATCCGTGGACTGGCGCTATCCACATGTACCCGATGTCGGGTCCTGGTGGCCACGTCTTCCCCGACGCCGGACATGGCCCTGCCCGCAGCCTCCTTGGGCCACGACCTGCCGCCCCGCCGCCTCGACCAGCCCATGGCTACATGGCCCTGCCGGCCCCGTCGCCCGTGCCTCCACCACCGGCGACGTACAACTATGGTGGCTACCCCACCTACGGCGGCGCTCCCTCGACGCCGACATGGGATCCATCTGCCCTGACGAGCTACTTCAACACCATGAGCTTGCAGGCGCCTACAGAGTGGATCATGGACACCGGAGCCTCCGCTCACATGTCTTCGTCCGCCGGTAATCTCACCTCTATTTCTTCTACTCCTCCACATAATCACATCATGGTCGGTGATGGCTCTTCTCTTCCTGTCTCTCACTCCGGCCATGCATCCCTCTCCACCCCCTCCTCTCATAATCTCACTCTTCGTGATGTCCTTGTCACTCCTCGCATAGTTAAGAATTTGATTTCTGTTCGTCAGTTTACTCGTGACAACTCCTGCTCGGTTGAATTTGACCCTTGGGGTTTTTCTGTGAAGGATCTCAGGACAGGAGCCGTGATTCTCAGGTGCAGTAGTTCGGGCGATCTCTACCCGACTTCCTCCTTGCCGCACGCCAACACCGCCTTCACCGCCGACTCCACCCTTTGGCACCGACGCGTCGGCCACCCTGGTCTCGACGCATTCCGGCGCCTCGCTCCATCGCTCTCGCTCCCTCTCAATAAAGTGCTCAAGGACCCTAGTTTATGCCATGCTTGTCAACTTGACTGTCATGTTCGTTTACTTTTTTTTCCTTCTACAACAACTACTCATCGACCGTTTGCATTAATACATTGTGATCTTTGGACTTCACCGGTGCCGAGTGTTTCTGGTTATAAATATTTCCTAGTTATTTTAGATGATTTCACTCATTACTTATGGACGTACCCTCTACGCCAAAAATCTGAAGCTTTTTCCATTCTCTCTAACTTTCGTGCTTATGTCGCTACACAGTTCTCTCTCTCTCTCTCTTCAAGCGATTCAGTGCGATAACAGACGTGAATTCGACAACCACGCCCTCCAGAAACTCTCGGCCCTCCATGGGATTCAGCTACGCTTCTCGTGTCCCTATACTTCCTCTCAAAACGGTAAAGCCGAACGCATTATTCGCACTGTCAACGACATTAAACGCACCCTCCTCTTCCAAGCGAGCATGCCTCACAATTTTTGGGTTGAAGCTCTTCACACAGCCATGCATCTCCTCAACAGACTACCTACAAAAGCACTCACCGCTCCATGCCCCTTTTCCGCTCTTTTCTCCACACCACCAGACTACACCCTTCTCCGCACCTTCGGCTACTTGTGCTACCCAAACCTCTCCGCTACTATGTCCCACAAATTGTCCCATCGCTCCACCGCGTGCATATTTCTAGGTTGTCCCTCTAATCACCGTGGATACCGGTGCATGGATATCGAGTCTCGTCGCATCATCATCTCTCGTCATGTGATCTTTGACGAAACTCGTTTTCCCTTTGCACCAAATTTGTCTATGTCTAACATGCAGCAGCTAGCGACGCCACCAGCCCCGGACGATGATCCGATCGACGTCCCCGCCTCGGTCCCAGTGCCTCCCATGCATGTTGGGCCGCGTTGGTCCGCTGGACCTCGTGGCACGCCCTCCCCGGTCTCCTCGACACGGGCCCCTTCGTCGCCCCGCACGCCGGCTTCGCCGGCCCTGTCAGGGCCTTCTTCGGCAGCCTCTACGGCCCAGCAAGCCTCCCCGGCCCCGCCCAGCAGCCCGTCTTCTGCTGCTATCCACGACGACGCAGCCTCTGGCGCTGCGTCTCCTGCATCGAGCACCTCTACGACTTCATCCCCGGCTCGGTCCACTCCACCGACACCGCCCCCGGCCCTGCTGTTCCGGTTCATCGCATGGTCACCCGGCGACAGGCCGGCAAGATCATCGGACCCCGCGAGCGCCTCAACCTGCACGCCGTCCCCGCGGTTGCCCCAGTTGTCGCTCCCGCAGCCGCTTCGTCGCCAATTCCGAAGTTTGTTCGCGGTGCTCTCAAAGACCTGAACTGGCTTGCGGCCATGACGGATGAGTATGGAGCTCTTCTCGCCAACGACACGTGGGATCTTGTGCGTCCGCCCGCCAACGCCAACATCGTCTCTAGGAAGTGGGTGTTTCGCCATAAGTTCAAACCTGACGGCAGCCTCGACCGCTACAAAGCACGTTGGGTACTTCGTGGGTTCTCTCAGGAGCACGGCATCGACTTCGATGAGACCTACAGCCCGGTGGTTAAACCAGCCACCATCCAGGTCATCCTCTCCGTCGCTCTCTCCTCCAACTGGAAGATGATGTCTACGCACGCTTCTATTCTTGTAGACAGTGTTGGGCCTCCAAGAGCAGAGGTTTGTAGAACAGCAGCAAGTTTCCCTTAAGTGAATCACCCAAGGTTTATCGAACTCAGGAAGGTAGAGGTCAAAGATATTCCTCTCAAGCAACCCTGCAATTAAGATACAAGAAGTCTCTTGTGTCCCCAACACACCCAATACACTTGTCAGATGTATAGGTGCACTAGTTCGGCGAAGAGATAGTGAAATACAAGTGATAGGGATGATTATAAGTAGTAACTGCAATCTGAAATAAAGATGACAGCAAGCAAACATGTAGCAGAACTTGATGTAAACGGTGTTTCAATGCTTAGAAACAAGGCCTAGGGATCATACTTTCACTAGTGGACACTCTCAACAATGATCTCATAACTGAATAAGTAAAAGCTACTCTTAAACACTCTCTTGTTGGATAACAAACACCATTCATTGTGTAGGGCTACAAAAGCACACCTCAAGCCGGAGTAAACAAGCGCCACAACGTCATAAAGGAATCACACACGGTGCACACACTGTCACCTTTACACCGTGGAGAGTACCGGAGTTCATATTAAAGTAACCTATAGAGTGCATAATAGATAAAGAGTAACATCTACATATTCAACTAGATTAGCACAACTGAACACAAGTAAATACTGCTCGGAATTATTCTCCTTCTTGATGAAGCAAGAGTACTATGCGTAGGGCTGCAAGAGCACACCTCAAAGTCTGAGTAAACAAACACCACAATTCCCAAGAATAAGCCATGATAAATGTCTAAATTATTCATAGAGTCACACAAGTACCCACACTGTCACCTTGATACCGTGTTGTCACAATGACTCCAGAAACTAGACAAAATCACTTGAGTAGCATAAACATTATTAATGTATGCAGCGATACTAGCAATACACATGATCACATAAAGATCACACCATGGGAGAGAGAGATGAACCACATAGCTACCGGTAGAGCCCTCAGCCTCGGGGGAGAACTACTCCCTCCTCATCATGGGAGTCAGCAGCGGCGATGAAGATGGCGGTGGAGTTGATGGAGATGACTCCGGGGGCAATTCCCCGTCCCGGCGGTGTGCCGGAACAGAGACTTCTGTCCCCCGAAACTTGTCGTCGATGGCGGCGGCGCTGCGGAACTATTCGTGGAATATGACTTGGTTTTTTAGGGTTTTCGCGTCTGAGGCAATATATAGGCGAAAGGGCGATGTCGGCGGAGGTCCTGGGCTCCCTCCTCACCTCCCGGCGCGCCTGTGGGCCCAGCCGCGCGAGCAGGTGGTTTGGAGGCCGTGGGCCTCCCCCTGGCTTGCCCTTCTGGCTCCGTGTGTCCCTCGGAAAAATAGGAGGTTTGGCTTTTGTTTCGTCGAATTCCGAGAATATTGCTCGAACAGCTTTTCTGGAACCAAAAACAGCAGAAAACAGGAACTGGCACTGTGGCATCTTGTTAATAGGTTAGTCCCAGAAAATGTATAATAATGATATATAATGCATATAAAACATGTGACAATGATACATAAAACAAGCATGAAACATCAGAAATTATAGATACGTTGGAGACGTATCAGAAGATTCGCCAGCTTGACGTCAAGAACGCCTTCCTTCATGGACGTCTTAACGAGGTGGTTTTCTGTCACCAGCCCACCGGCTTCGTCGACTCAGCTCACCCTGACCATGTGTGCCGCCTAAATCGTGCACTCTACGGACTGAAGCAAGCTCCACGTGTGGTATCACCGCTTCGCGAGCTTCATCACCTCCTTCGGCTTCACCTGTTCCAAGTCGGACACGTCCCTGTTCACTCTGCATAGCTCCATGGGGACTGCCTATCTTCTCCTCTACGCCGACGACATCATCCTCACGGCCTCTACATCGACCCTGCTTGAGCGTGTGATCACAGCTCTCAGTGCCGAGTTCTCCATGACTGACTTGGGCGAGCTCCACCACTTCCTCGGCCTTGCAGTTCGTCGCGATTCCAGTAGGATGTTTCTCTCGTAGACGCAGTATGCTCTCGAGATTCTCGAGCGTGCTGGCATGAGCTCCTGCCACCCCGCCTCTACCCCCATGGACACATCGCCTAAGCTGGCCGCTGCTGCCGGCTCCTCTGTCGCCGATCCTTCGAAGTATCGGAGTCTCGCCGGTGCCCTTCAGTACCTGACGTTCACGCGCCCTGACATCGCCTATGCTGTCCAGCAGATCTGCCTCCATATGCATGATCCCCGCGATCAACACTTGAACCTGGTCAAGCGCGTCCTCCGCTACGTCAAGGGTACTCTGCACTACGGTCTTTAGCTCACACAATCTACCATGGATCGTCTTGTCGCCTACACCGACGCAGACTGGGCTGGCTGTCCCGACACTCGTCGCTCGACATCCGGCTACTGTGTGTTCCTTGGGGACAACCTGGTTTCGTGGTCTGCCAAGCGCCAGCACACCGTCTCCCGCTCAAGTGCTGAGGCGGAATACCGCGCTGTCGCCAATGCTATCGCTGAAGCAAGTTGGCTTCGTCAACTCCTCCAGGAACTTCACCAACCACTTCCTGCTGCCACCGTTGTCTTCTGTGACAATGTCAGCGCCGTCTACATGTCCACGAACCCCATTCAGCATCAGCGCACCAAGCACATTGAGATCGACCTTCACTTCGTTCGAGATCGTGTTGCACTTGGGCAGATTCGCGTTCTTCATGTGCCTTCTTCTCGCAGTTCGCGGATATCTTCACCAAAGGCTTGCCAGCGCCATTGTTCTTGGATTTTTGGTCCAATCTCAGCGTCCGAGAATCTCCCGTTGTGACTGCGGGGGCTGTTAGGCAATCCGATTCGGTTATATCTTGCCATGTTTAGTGCCCGTATATTTGCATATAAATCGGGCCATTTATGGTTAGGATTGTATTGGTTAGTTTCCATAGTTATCTTGTAATCTGTCTATATATGAGGTAACACGGAACCCACCATTGTGTGGTTAATCATTCTCCCTTTCTAGTTCTATCAGTCAATAATGGGGATCTGAAGGCACCGATGGCATATTATCGGTGAATACCTTACAAATGAAGTTCTTATGGTGGTTAATTTGAAGGTTGTGCTGAAGGATGGAATGACACCACCATCTTTCTTATCGTGAAGGTACGAAAAACATTGAACCAAAATCACACTTCAAGCCCATTAGGCTTTATAATGTCGTGTATAGGTGATTTAAAAGTTATATCGAGTAGGCTGAAGAGTATACTCCATGATGTTATTTCTCCTACGCAAAGTGGCTTTGTCCCTGGACGGCTTATCTCTGATAACTTTCCGGTGGCATTTCAGAGTTTCCACGCAATAAAAAAATAGAAGGGAGGAGAGATATGGAACATGTGGTGTGAAACTAGCTCATACTCAGGGCCGGGCCGGCGAAATCCGGTGCCCTGTGCGAAACTCTAAAATGGTGCCCTATTTTATACGAAAAAAATAAACTAATGAACAATTTAAATATGACATAATGTTTTACATATATTAAAAATCTTACCTATTCAACGTCCAATTGCATAATGTTTATTTGAACCTCATCATTCTCTTAGTGTTCTTTGAAATGAAATCTTCAATGATATCCTCATAATCAATTTTCTCCAACACTTCGCTCTCAAGTGCTATTGTAGCCAAATCATTGAGTCTTTGTTGTGTCATTGTAGTACGCATGTAGGACTTCAATAACTTCAATTTAGAAAAGCTTCGTTCCGCCGATGCAACAGTCACCGGAATGGTCAACAAAACTCTATATGCAATACTTGCATTGGGAAAACAATCGTGGCGCTTTATAAACTTTAGAATTTCAACAGGCCCGAGACTTTCTGTTGGTAAGAAATTTTTGAGAAACTTCAACTCAACAAACAAATCATTGGCATCAATATCAGATTTTTTTAACTTTTCAAGTTCAGCCTCAGATCAATATCAGATTCTTCATGCTTTTCCAGTTTAGCCTCAAGATCAATAATATCAGATTCTTTCCCCTTTCTAAGGGCAGCCTCAAGATCATCACAAGAAGATTTCAAACTATTATTATCCAATGAGCGCAATTTTTCAGAGGTAAATAAGAAACCAAAAATCTTCTGATAACCTTGATATTGTTCAAATCTCCTTGTCAGTGAGGAAATTGCTTGATCAACTAGAGGTATAAAATAGCTGATTCTGAATGATTCTTCTGCAGATTGTGTGGCAACATTTGTATCATCTGGATTCTCATCGAACTGTCTCTTTCTTTTAATTTCTCTCCTCTTACGGAATGTTGCACCAATATCCAACTCAAGTGCAATCTCTTTGGCTATCTCCAATGCATCTAAAAAACCAGTTTCCTTGTACCCCTTGAAGAAAGAAATAAGCCCTTCCACTTTCTCAATAGCAACATCAATAAGCATATCCTTTGCTTGCAAATTTTTGCTTACTAAATTAACAGCATACAACACCTCATACCAAATGACTATTGCCACTATGAATTGGTACTCTCCAAGTTCATTTTTGCCAAACCTAGAGCCTCGCTGCTTGTCTTTGGATCACTATCAGTTTCGGATACCTGAAATTAGAAGAAAGTTTATAAATGTTATATATATGATGTAGCCATAGCCTAAATAATTGACATCATTATTAACATAAACATATTGGTTACCTGAAGTAGAGCCTCCCTAATGTCTGAACATTGAAATCTAATAGCTTTAACACTTTCAACACTACTCTCCCAACGCATAGCTGACACGGACTTGAGACTCCATCCTGATATGTTCTCTTTCAAAATTTGCCATTTCTTAGTAGAATTAGCAAAAGTTGTGTAAATGCGTTGGATGACTCCAAAGAAATCTTTAGCTCTGCCATCTGTCTCGGCCATATCACATAGTGTTAAATTAAGACTATGGCATCCACATGCGGAATAGAAAGCTCTACGATTGACATCCAAAAGTTTCTTCTGTACCCCTTGATGCTTTCCTTTCATATTTGACCCATTATCATAACCTTGTCCCCCCACATCATTTATATCAAGATCAAGAACCTTTAGCTCGTTCTCTAGCACATCAAAAAGTCCTTGGCCGGTCGTATCATTTACATCTAAAAATCCTAGAAAGGATTCTTCAATGCAAACATGACTTGAAGATGAATCAACATATCTTATAATTATAGACATTTGCTCTTGGTGACTTGCATCAGGGGTACAATCAAGTATGACGGAGAAATACTTTGAACTCTTTATTTTCTTAATAATTTCATGCCGAATAGAAGAAGCAAGCAAATGTAGCAATTCATTCTGAATCTTATGATCAAGATAATGAGCATGAGTTTCTTCATCTATAATACGACGAACATGCTCCTGAATAACGCCGTCAAATTCAGCCAACATCTCTATCAAACCCAAGAAATTACCGTTGCTATCTTCATATAGCTTGCCGTTAGAACCACGAAAGGCTAAATTATGCTTGGCAAGAAATTTTACAACGGAAACAATTCTGAATAATACCTTTCTCCAATGTTCCTTTTCTTTCTCTAGTTGTCGCTGGGCAGTTTTATCAATAGTTTGATGCTTTTCCAATCTGCTACGCAACTCATACCAATTTGTCATATTCAAAACATGATCTGCACTTGTCTCGTGCTCTGTTAGTCTTTTGCCAAGATGTGCCCAATCATTGCAACCCTCATTTGCCAACTGACCTTTTCGATGACCTTTTGTAAATAATTTACAACCAAAGCAAAAGACTCGATCGAGTTCCTTTGAATAGACAAGCCAATCTCTATCACAAAGCTCCCCATTTGACATCACTCGTATATAGAATAGCGCAGAAAACCTTCTACGATTTGTATCCTTAGGACCTTTCTTCATTGACAAGTCTCTTCTTGGACCCTTCTGTGCTAAAATATCAATCTGTTTAGGCTCAAGAGAATCCCAACATCTTGGATCAAATATGTCAATCCGAAAAGAATCATCATCATACGCAACGGGTGAACTATTCAAATTATCATCAATATGATCTTCCTCTACCTTGACATTATCTGTGTTCTGCTCATCTCTTGCATGAATAATTGCAAGTGCAAGTGAAGGAGGATCAGCTGATTGATTACCGGATGACCCTTGCGATGATTGTTTGCTAATAAATTTGTCCATAGCACCTTTCTGGGATTTAACCAATTCTTCTTGTCTCTATTTTCTCTTACGCTTCTGTGCACCAGATTCCTGTTTCCCCATGATGTTCAAGGAAGCAAGAACAGAAAGCCGATCCTCAAATTCCTGCCAAAAGTTAATTACTAATTAGTACCTGATCACTGATCAATAATTCAGATTTGCAGAGTTAAACTTGCCGATCCTTGCCGAAACTTAATGGACGACTCACTAGGCAGCAGCGATCTGTTTGGCGAACAGATATTAGGCTTGAAGAGAGATTGCCGCGGGCGCTGCAAACACTGGATTGCCGATCAATTTTTATGTAGTCTTAGCCTCTTGATCTCCGAGTTCGATTCGTTCTGATCTTCTGGAGTCTGACGCGCCGGTGGCCGGGAAAGGAATAGAACTCCCGATTCCCGAACGAGCGCAGCCTCCTCGTATTCAGCTCGAGTCGTTTAACCGACCGATCGATAGACCACATCACCGCAAGCACTACAGGCTGAGTTCACACGCAATCAAGGAATCGATCAGGTTTTTGTTTTTTTTTTTAGAATAGGAATCGATCAGCTCTGCCCACGATCGGCCGATCGGCCCAACATGCTAGTACAGCCCATATACAGAGACCTATAAAAATTTTTGTGCCCCCCAAATTCATGGGCCCTGTGCGGCCGCACATGTTGCCGTCCCATGGGCCCGGGCCTGCTCATACTTGCATAAAGCCTATGACAGAGTCGAGTGAAGTTTTCTAGAACCGATCCAAGCATATGAGCTTTTCAGAGAGCTAGGTGACAATAATCATGTTGAGTGTTATATCGATAAAGTGTCAAGTTCATTTCAATAATGATATGTTTGATTGCATCACACCCACCAAGGAGCTTCGTTCAGGGGGACCCCATGTAACCTTATCTCTTTGTCATACGCATAGGGACTTACGAGTCTTATCTCCTATGAAGAAGAAGCTGGAAATATTCAGGGTATTAAAGTGTGCATGAATGTTCCATCTGTTTCACACCTTCGGTTTGCATATGATTCTCTCATTCTTAAGAGAGCTGGTATATATCCCTAATGCAATGAGCTTCAAACATCTTATGATAAGTTACAACTGCAGCAATGCCGATATTTGTAAGGGTCGCCCTGGCAGGCTGACCAATGTTCTTTTCTTTACATATAGGGAGCTTGCCACCAAATTTTTTGATGAGAGGGTTCAGATCCACCTTGCAAAGGCGCCTGAAGTGCAGGGGAAGCCCTAGGTATAGCTCATAGGAACCCTACAATCCCGGCAGGGAAGTCAGCGAAGATATCCTGAAGGTTGATGCTGGCACATCTAATAGGAAGACCTAAGTCTTGCTCAGATTCATGATGAGGCCAGACGCATTCCCGACAAAGTCCAGGATCCTAGAAAGGGAGGCAATTTAATCCTTACAGGGGTTGGCAAAGATGCCAGTGTCGTCCGCGTATAGGGAATCTCTAAAAGTGGCAATCCTAGCTTTGATGGGCAGCAATGCCCCTCCATTGTGGTGAATTCAAGGATTTTCTAGAGGGCGTTAGTTGCAACATCGAAGTGCATCGGGAAGAGGATGTCATCTTGCCTAAGCCCCCGGATGGGCGAAAGCAGCTCCGGAAATACCGTTGAGGAGCACTCTCGAAGAGGATGAACCCAACGATGTACACCCTAGGGGTAGCCAGCGCGGGCCAAACCTAAGATGTTGCAGGACTTTGTACATGGCTTTAGAAATGATCCATATATGGTAAGGCTTATTCGGTCTTACAAAATTGCAGAGGTACAAAGTCACCGTAATAACCAAGCTAAGGTTTGGAGAGTGGTCTCAGAAAAAAAAATACATGCACATGGACCAAGTGTGCTTGTTAATTAGTAATCGTACTACTAATTAGCTCCCAATTTGCAAAACGTGCTGCATGGCATGCACATGATCCCAGAAATAACGAACTCTCCCCTCAAAATAAAAATAACGAACTCTACAATAGTATTCTACTTAGTTATTCCTGTACCAAGCCAGAGACCGATATATACATGCACTAATTGGAAGAACTTGTCGTTCATTAAGCACTACAGATCAAGTATTACTCCATCGGCATCTGTGCATCTCACTGCTTTCTCTTCATCTTGATAAGATATCTCTGCATGTTGGAAATCAGTTAGTTCACCAAGTAGCAACAACCTTTAGTCGTCGATGAACAAATAATCATGGATAGAATTCAGCTCACCGGCTTGCAACCACAACAGTCGTACGAGACAGTAAATGAAATTACAAGGCCTCAGCCCAGGACAGTCTTTGTTAACACTTCCCCCTGCTGCTGCCTCTGCCGACCATGTGCCACTAAGGTGATACCTCAGAGGATAACCGTGCCTGGGACGGTAGACGATGGTGTTGATAGCAATAAGCCATGTCGTTCATGGCGTGCACGGTGGACCGGCGTCAGCGCGCCACGGTCGGTCCGTGCACGGCATGATGCGCGCGCGTGGCGTGTAGGTGCGTGCGTTGTGTGTGTGCGTACGAGTGTGTGTCAGGTTAGTTTGTTAGCAAGTTAGGGGGAGGACCAGGTCCAGCAGCTCGAGACGGCCGCGTCGCTTGCGTCAGAGCGCGGCATGTGCGTGAGCCGAGGGCGTGCGGATCGTGGCGAGGTGGGAGCATGTGTGCGTGTGTGCGCGTCGTGGGCGCGGCCGTGGCGTCGTCAGTGCGAGCCTGGGCGGCTATAAAACCCCACCCCTCTGTACTCCATTGATCACCACGAGGTTGAGCTCGGGTTGCAGTAATAATTCAGAAAACGGCGTTCGTGCGCCACCAAAATTCAGTGTTCAATTTCATCTTCTTCCACCTCCGATCGCTGCAGGTTTAGGCCTGCAACAACAATTGGTATCAGAGCGAGGTGAGGGGCGGCGAAGCGATGGCGTTGATCCGCACGGTGGCGCTGGGGGAGTGCGGCGGCGCCACCCTGTTCGATGCTGACCGGGGACAACTACACCGTGTGGGCGATCAGGGTCGAGGCGAACCTCGATGCGCAGGGCGTCTGGGAGGCGGTGGCTCCAGCGGACGTGGCGGCGGCAGCGGCGGTTGACCCGCAGAAGAACAAGACGGCGAGGGCGTACCTGCTCGGTGCGCTCGCGGAGGACATCCTGCTGCAGGTGTCCTCGAAGAAGACGGCGGCGGAGTGTGGGCGAGCCTCAAGGCGCGATTCGTTGGCGCGGAGCGCGTCAGGGTGGCTCGGCTGTCGACGCTCCGCGGCGACTTCGATCGGCTGCAGATGGGCGACGGCGAGGCACTCGACGTCTACGCCGGCAAGATCAGCGGCATGG
The DNA here is from genome assembly GCA_947311845.1 of Poa pratensis. Classification (NCBI taxonomy): domain Eukaryota; kingdom Viridiplantae; phylum Streptophyta; class Magnoliopsida; order Poales; family Poaceae; genus Poa; species Poa pratensis. Next base: position 19,772,898 of record CAMZMU010000050.1, on the reverse strand, counting down.
CTGCAAGGTACTCCAACCTCGGCGCGACGCTCAGCGAGGCCGAGATGGTGAAGAAGCTACTCGACACCGTGCCCGATCGTCTGTACACAGCGGTGGCCGGCATGGAGCAGTTCTGCGACGTGGAGAAGACCTGCTTCGACGAGGTGTTGGGCGGCTGAAGGCGTTCGAGGAGCGCACAGAGCGGCGCAAGGCGGCAGCTGGCGGCGAGCGTCGTGGAGCCTAGCTGCTGCTCACGGCAGCGCAGTGGGAGGAGAGGCGTCGAGCACGCGGTGGTGGCAGCTACGACGACGACGACGACGACGCGGGGAGCAGCGCGGACTGGGGCAGGCGTGGAAGTGCCACAACTGCGGCATCCGCGGCCACTTCGCCCGCGACTGCAGGAAGCCCAAGAAGAAGCATGAGGAGGAGAAGAAGCTGGAGGAGGCGCTGCTGTGCGACGCCGGCATCAATCCGAACCTCTACTAGGTCATGGCTTAGGGGGGAGATTTGATGGCAATAAGCCATGCCGTTCATGGCGTGCACGGTGGACCGGCGTCAGCGCGCCACGGTCGGGTCCGTGCACGGCATGGTGCGCGCGCGTGGCGTGTAGGTGCGTGCCTTGTGTGCGTGCGTACGAGTGTGTGTCAGGTTAGTTTGTTAGCAAGTTAGGGGGAGGACCAGGTCCAGCAGCTCGAGACGGCCGTGTCGCTTGCGTCGGAGCGCGGCGTGTGCGGATCGTGGCGAGGTGGGAGAGTGTGTGCGCGTGTGTGCGCGTCGTGGGCGCGGCCGTGGCGTCGTCAGTGCGAGCCTAGGCGGCTATAAAACCCCACCCCTCTGTACTCCATTGATCACCACAAGGTTGAGCTCGGGTTGCAGTAAAAATTCAGAAAACGGCGCTCGTGCGCCACCAAAATTCAGTGTTCAATTTCATCTTCTTCCACCTCCGATCGCTGCAGGTTTAGGCCTGCAACAACAGGTGTCACCTGTAATAATACTCGGCACTGCACTACAACTTAAATTTCGACTCCTCACGATATCGAGAATGAGAGCATTGCCTCCGATACTTGTTACTGGGATAAACCTTTTTTGAATGAGATCGTCTAATCTATAAACACGCATGTTTGGATAATGAATAGAATCTGCGAGTCACATTCTACTAGGTATAAAGTGATGAAGACGAACCCATGCCCAAAATGGGTAGGTCGATCTGATAAATTTGTACTATTGTAACTCTGAAGGGTATATACATTTCCCTGCGATGATACAGCTGACCTCCCAATGTTTGAGAGCCCCCACTTGGAGGTACTCCATTGCTGGTCTTTGATGGTAGCAAAGACAACACATGAGAAAGCAAAACGTGTGATCATGACCATCGATTCCATCTGCATTGACACTCAGGGAGATAACATCACGCAGCGATAGACTCCGATCCTTGCGGAGGTTAAAATACTCTCTTGCAGGGTGTGTGAGTGGTGGCAGCTCCACAAAGTCGCCGGTGAAAGGATGGAGGAGGCTGATAGGTTCGTCTCCATTAAGTTGGTGTTGAATGAGAAGTAGTACGTCCAGCGAGTCAATGAAAGAGTGATCAATGAGGAGAAAGAGCGAGATGCGGACAAAGCCTCACTAGGGCAAAAAGCCATGTCACCGCAACAGCATCATCCAGCGGCGAGGGTGAAATCACGGGTCATGATGCCGCGGCCACATGGGCAGACGGTGCTAGACCGCACGGAGGCGGACGTAGTCGAGCAAGTTGCCATCCAGCACCCGCCGCCCGACCAGGCCAACGAGCTCTGCATGCAGAGACGCCCACGGAGATGTATCGCCCGAGATGTCACCAGCGATCATGGGCCGAGGGGGATTTTTTTTTTGATTTTGCAGAGGGGGAATTCGATGCGCCGACAATGACACGCCGCTCAACCTCCCAAATAGCAGATCGATCATTCGGTGAAAGCAGCAGGGTTTTCGCTGGAGATGGTAGAGTTAGGCTGGGCTCGGGTTTAACTGGACCATCATCTGGGCTTTGTAATGCACTAGCCGAACTGATACATACACGGCCCGAATGGCGGCCCGGAGTTAAATGGGCCAACTTTAACACCATGTGGGATAAAGCAAGCAACGTGGCCCGCCACGAGACGCTCCAACGGTCGGGAGAGACACACTCCTGCTCCAACGGTCATCTTCCTCCGTCGAATTCAAATCCAAACGAAGCCATTAAATCTGACCCTGACGCTCCCGATCTCCGGTCTCCTCTCGCACAATTCGCACACATGTTCCACAAAGAATTGGAGATTTGATCCAGACCAAAGCAGACGTGAGAGCTATAGTGTAGGAGATTACTGCTATTGAAGATGGATTTCAATCATTAAGGGCATCTCATGAGATTATTGTATTGAAAAAATGGGACAGAGACTACCATCTAGTTACTGCTATGAACCTGTAGTCCATGGAGGAACTACTCACACATAGTCATGGAGGCGACACAGATGAAGATGGCTCAAAGGTGGATCCCCGTCCCGGCAGGGTGCCGGAACAGGAATTCTGATCCCTGAGTGTTTTGACGATGACAATGACTCCGTTACGAGTTTGGAAAAATCCTCTAGGGGGTCGTCGAATTAGGTCGAGAGAGTTTTTTATAGGTGAAAATCCATTGAGAGGCGGTAAACGAGGCGTCCTCTCGCTCCTGCCCGTGGGTCGGACCCGCGAGGCGTTGTGGGCCTTCCCTGAGCCCATCCTCTCGCTTCGGGAGTTTTTCTAAAAGTTAGAATTTTTGTTTTTTTTTAGATTTTTCTGAACACTTTCAATTTTTGACCTTATTCTGCAATTCACAAACATAGAAACAGAAACTAGCAGCGGTCATTGGATTAATAGGTTAGTCCAACAAATGCTACAAAATCATAGTAATATATGTAGTAATGGTATAAAATTAGCATAAAGCAATGAAAAATTATATATATGTTTTGGACGAGCGTTTAGTTAGGTTAATAGTCACGTTCCGAAAGAAGTCCGTCATTTTGTACAAACTGAAATATGTGTCAACTAGATCACCACTTTTAACTATGTGCATGAATATTTATCTCAGACACACGCATAGCACTTGTATAGAGCAGATGATACCGAGCAGATTCATATGAGCATATCAAACAATCAAAACGTATTTATGTACAAGGTATAATCTATTTAATTTATTTATTCATAGGTGATTATTATTACTGATGTTAATGCAAATTATACATCAAGAAAACGATTCTCAACTCATTAATATACCCACCAAAACTTGAAGGACATTTTCGACCACATAAATAGGTAAATAATCGTGGCAACGTTCAATTTATACTCTCAATATTTCTTTAACTATGCTTACGTAATAAAACACTAAAGTCCTCTATTAAGATATTTGTTAAGCCATGTGCTATAGATATCTCTACCATCATTGTATACACTATATAGTTTATACAAATTATCTGAAATTAACAAATGGTGAAAAACTATGCTACAAAACATAATTTAAATCTATCATAATGCAAATGTATTTTTCACCTATATACATTACCATGACAAGTATATAATATGAACGCTCCAACTAAAATTTACCAATTTTTATATGGTTAATAATCTCAAATAAGAAATATAAATTAGACTTCATACCAAAATAAAAAGTAGTATAAAAGTTTAATATAAATTATATGAAAATCAGTCACCCGGTGATCTAAGATGTTTTCAAGTTCGTGTAACATGTCCTCACGGGCAGCCAACTCGTTAGAGTTCTCTTACAAGCCGGCCTCACGAAGAAGAGTTCCCAACCACGAGGTACTCTCAAGATTAGCCGGTATCGAATCGACTAGAGAGATCGGCTCCAGGGACGACATTGTAGAGGTCTAGGTAGTGCATGCAAGCGAGAGGTGGAAATTATAACATGGTAAAATTGTACCTTGTGCACTATTAACCATGTCTTGATGTATGCGCTGAGTTCGACAATTTAAATTAGCTTGCGAACACAAAAATTGAGCTAAGCCAGGTAGTGCGTGCAAGCGAGTGGTGGAACTTATATCATCGGACTCAGAGCCCAGGACGTTGGAAATAATCTAATAACCGTGTCTAAGGCTAAGGGGATTGGTTAGTTTAATATTAAGCTAGGTTCTAAGCCAGGTAGTGCGTGCACTTGATATAAGCTCCTAGTTTGACGATTTAAATTAGCTCGCAAATAAAACTGAGCAAATCATGTATGCTCGGATGACAGACAGGGCCAGGAGGACCTGCCTTAGGACCTATTTGCGCGAGCACTTCACAACCTCCACGGGGTCTGCTTACCTGTAGTATTTTGATATTACAGACTTGATTAAAACTGATGGAAGGTCTGTAATATTTTCGTAGGTGGCATAGTTTAACCCTCCGAGGATGAACTTGGTATGCATCAGGAGATGTTGTTGGTTAACTCGTGGTATATTTGTCCTCATTATGAAGTGCTTATTATATCTGTCTATGCTATGTCCTTGATTCTGAACAACTTATTATATACTAGTTGAATGCCCGTGCGTTGCTACGGGTCACTCAATTATTTTATCATACATGTAAAGATAATAAACATACAAATTCATATATAAAGAAAAATCTCTAATATTAAAAACAATAATGTTTCAAGACCTCTCCAAAAGATTGAACATAATACATAACATAAGTGTGGAGAATTTTTATGTGACGCAGACTGGACTGTCGATATAAAAAAGTAGAGCTTCTCTTCATACCATTTGAGTACCTTCACCAGAACCTTTTGAGCTTGGTCATCATTGTAACGTCAGTTGTTTATCTCGGACCTCTTCACGTTAATTAGACCATGATAACCTGTGTGCTTACTGCTTAGTGAATTAGATCAAGACATTACATGCACAAACCTCGGTTTATAAAGATATCATAGACACGTTTAACAAATATTAGTAGGGAGTGCAGTATCATGCACGTGAGGTCAGTTTATAAGGATAGACTGTAAACTTTTGTAGCAGTGAACACTCTCCGTAAGGCAATTTTGTAGCATCCAGCCCACATCATGAGATGAAGTCTGTATAGCCACTGAACGAGCTGAACTTTTCTCAGACCCTGCGAGAAAAGAATATGATTTTCTTTAATTTGTGCAATGATCAGTCAAGTAATCTGCACCACAAAAATTTAATTCCAGCTCTAACCTCATCCATGCTCTTGCTCTTTTAGATGCATGTAATCCCAAATTTACCATTAATGTGCTATGTTTATTCATCCTGTAGTAGAAGGGGATTAATGCTATCCTCACATAAGAGAGGTGGCGCTGGCACGCCCAGCCGCTCCATCTCGCCAGCGACGTGCTGTCCGCCTCACCTGAGTCACTGATACCTTGATCATCACAGAATTCATTAAGATAAATCATTTGCTTCAAGCAAGTGGCTGCAGCGCTGCTCACCTGTACGCCGATCTGGTTGTGAACGCAATTTGGTCCATGCCGGCGTCCACCTCCGCGGCATCGGCGGGGCGGCAGGAACAAGGCACCCTAGCTCGTCATCGAAGGAGGACACCAGGGAGGCGAAGACCCGTGCCGCCGCCTGATGAGAAGTGAAGAATACGCTTATTCATCTGGCATTTTTATCACTTCATACAGGTGTTCCATTTGGTATGAGCAGTGTGTGTTTTAAATCAATGAGAAGGAAAAAAAATCAAAAGTATGACCTGCTGTGTCTAGTACAGACATTCTTTGCATGCAACTCCTAGCAAATGTACTGTTCTTATTTAATCTTTCTGCAGACACACAACTGGTGATGTTTTCCCCCCAAAACGGAACTCTTTTAAAGTGCCAAATGATGATAACGTGGTCATAAAGTGCCAAATATCACACAACTGAAATTTTCGGCAGCGTAGAAGGTCTGAAACCTGAGATATTCAGTGTAAGTGTTTGGCCTTTATTCAGTGGGAATGCATTGAGAATGTCTGCGAAACTGAAAACTCATCTTATTTATACAATGGAGGATGCAGAGGATGATGAATATGTGATAGATACAAAGCATTTTTTGCGGCAATCTAAGCTGTGATGATCTGCATTTACATGTGACTTGGTGGTGGTGGTGCAGATGCGTTCATGATATTTGAAGGAAAGATTAGTTTGTTTTCTCTCCTGTGTCCGTCGTCGATGCAGAGTGTCTGTGACTTGAACAGACCGGAAACACAAATAGGACAGTAAACTGGATTGGTTCGAATGGTTATTCCTCATTGTGGTGCAGATGGTGATCCGACGAGTGCACGTACTTTCCCTGCCATCCTCAACAATCGAACCCAAGCCCACCGGCCACCACTGGCGAGCTTGACCTCCCCCAGCCCTGACGCCCCGTGGCTGCATAGGCTCCAGGCTCCAGCCCCGATCTACGTCCGCCGCAGGCCGCAGCTCCTTACAAGGCATCCGCCGCCCCTACGTCCCTACTCCCGCCGGCGCAACCCCGACATCTACAGCTCCTGCTCCTTCCCGAAACCTGCCTCAACCCCAACTCCTCTCCAGCCTCGGCACTCCTCATCGTCCTTTTCTCTGTTTCTCGAGAGGATATGGTCTTGTCTCCTGTGCAGGTCGGCCCTCACACGGCAGGACCCAGCTCCGGCATAGGGGTCGGATCGGCCGCGGCTGGACCTTGGAGCAGGTCGATGCGGCGAGCGCACGGGGTGGCCGAGGAGGAGGCCACGGCGGAGGAGGAAGGTGTGCGCGCGTAGCACGGCGCTGCGGGAGCGGAGGTTGTGGCGGAGGAAGTCGTGGAGGTCTTCGGCGGGAAGGTGGTCGCGAGCCCCTGACGACGACCACGGAGGAGTTTGGAATTGGGGATTTCTTCTTTCTTTTCCATGGACCGGTTTTTCACTTAGCGGTGGCAGAAACTGTAATATATCCTAAATCACGGGGGTAAATTGGGAAACAAAAAAACGTACCAACCATCACCTCTAGCTATATTATATAGTAGAGATGTCTATGCTATGCTCATGATATTGAATCCGTCTATGATATGATGAGTGAATGTTGTGATATCCTCACAACTCATGATAAGAGGTTACCACATCAGACATGATGCTGGTAACAAAACCCTCAACATTTTTATTAGCCTAACCCAGAACGAAAAAATGCTACCAACCAAATATCAAGTTCTCGTTTCTATCCTCATGCAAGAAATTGAGATGTGGGCAACCAAACTAAATGCACAACATGAACTAGAGGCCGTTTTTGACTTACCAAACCCCGGCGAGACTAATTCCATGGAGCCACGGAAGGGCTGCAGGCTGCAGCCTGCAGGCTACCAAACACGTCTATAGTGTGTGCTTGGTGGTTGCACCAGCTCCTGCGTGAGCTATCTTTTCTTTCTGGTTGTGGAAGCTGGTGGAAAATGTTTGACTTTCCTTTCTGTAGTGCACTTTATAATTTGTTAATATCACAGAAAAGTCTAGCTATATCCAGAGAAATCCCTTTTGGCTCATATGAGCATATGCTTCAACTCCACAAAAATGTGTTTCCAAAATTAAAAAAAAAAATTGTATGTTCGCACACAAAGTTTCAAGAATAAAATATATTTTGTGTGCCATGTGCTTAAAAAAAATGTCATGTGAAAACTCATTTTTGACACCGAAATTTGTCGTTTTATACAAGCCATAAAAAATATGTATCTATTTTTCGTGAACTTTGTTTGTGAACATAAATTTGGAATAGTATTTTTTTCTAGAAAAATCCATCATATCATACTTTATTGATTGGGAACAATGATTACATCATTTGCAATTACAGATATTTTTGTTTTGTGACAATGCAATTACAGATATAATAGAAATAGGATAATAACAGCCCAACTGATATATACACAGCCCAACTATCGGCACGAAATGAAATGGACCGATTTTACCAGCATGTGGGATAAAGCAAGAGCGTGGCCCGCCACGAGGCGCTCCAACGGTCGGGAGAGACGCTCCTGCTCCAACGGTCGGGAGAGACGCTCCTGCTCCAACGGTCAGCTCCCTCCCTCGAATTCAAACCCAAACCTGTTCCTTAAATCTGACCCCGACGCTCCCGTTCTCCGGTTTCCTAATCCCACATTCGCCCACCTGATCCGCAAAGAATTCGAGATCTGATCCGGACCAAAGCAGACGCCAGAGCTGTAGTGTAGGAGACGGACCAGATCGCCGGCGAGCATGGACCTCCACGCGCTGTCCCGCCGCGACCTCCAGGCGCTGTCCAAGCGCAACGGCATCAAAGCCAACCAGACCAACGCCGCCATGGCCGACGCCCTCGCCGCGCTCCCCAAGGTGAGGCCTCGCTCGTTCGAATCGCCGTCCTGTGGCAGTTCTGCTGGCGCGGACTGCTGGCTGAATTGAAAGTTTTGTTCTTGCAGGTCGATGGGATCGAGGAGTACGTCCAGCAGTCGGTCGCTGAGCCGGCGTCTGCGACCAAGACGGCGGTTCAGGCGGTCGCGGAGGAGGACGAAAAGGCGCCGGCGGAGGAGGTGGAGTTGGAGCGTGAGGAGCAGGGGATCTCGCCCCACGAGGTCATCACGCTGGATGACAGCGAAGAGGAGGAGAAGGATGAAGAGAAGGCGCCGGCGGTTTCCATGGGGCGCGGCCGTGCCACCCGGCGCGCTCGTGTCGAGCCTGTGGCGGCTCCGGCTACAAGGAAAAGGGCTGTGTCAAGTATGGCCGAGACAGCGGAGGCCGTCCCGGCTCGGACAACTCGCGGCCGGAGCCAGAGGACGGTGGTGGTGTCGGCGGCAGAGGACGAGGCGCCCAAGGCGAGACGAACCTCGAGGAGGGCTGTGGCGAGGAAGAATGTTACGGAGCAGGAAGAGGAAGAAGAGGCGACACAAGGTAATTTCAGTTCGTTTCAAATCAATTTGCTCGCTCTGTTAAATTTCGTGCCTGTTGTGAATTTTGTTCCGCTGTGGCCGGGAATCAGGTGGCGTTTCTGATGTAGGAGCTGCTGTGCCTGCACCGGCTTCCTCGGACGAGGGAGATGATGGTTCTGCGGAAACGGAAGCGTTCACGGATGCTCAGAACGAGGAGCAATTGGCGGCTGCAGAGGTCAAGACTGGGGAGGCCGTCCCTACTCGGGCCACACGCGCTCGGAGCCAGAGGACGGTGGTGTCCGTGGCTGAAGAGGAGGCGCCCAAGGTGAGACGGACGTCGAGGAGGGCTGTGGCGAGGAGGACTAACACGGAGCAGGAAGAGGAAGAAAAGGGCACGCACGGTAAGAGTTGTTTGCTTCAAATCACTTTGCTTGCACTGTTTCAAGTTCTTGCCTGATAACAATTTTCTTTTGCTGCGACCGGATATCAGGTGATGTCTCTGATATGGAAATTGCTGCGCCTGCACCGGTTTCCTCAGACAAGCGAGACGATGGTGCTGAAGTAAGCGAGGTTGCCGCAGATGCTCACAACGAGGAGCAAAACGAGCCAGTTGAGCAGCCAGTAGAAGCTGAACCACGATTGGCCGTGCCGGCGCGGACCACCCGTGCTCGAAGCAAGAAGAGGGTGGTGTCGTTTGCTGACGAAGAGGCGCCCAAGTCTAGAAGGACGTCGAGGAGGGCCGTGGCGAGGAAGACTAACACGGAGCAGGAAGAGAAAGGAAAGGTGACACAAGGTAAAGTACAGTTTGCTTCCAAATCTATTTGCTGGCACTGTTTTAGTTTCTTGCCTGATGTGAATTTTGTTTGCTGCGGCCGTGCCGTGATTTCAGGTGATGTCTCTGATATGGGAGCTGCAGTGCCTGCACCTGCTTCTTCAGACGAGGGAGGTGATGGTGCTGAGGAAATTGAAGCCACCATTGACGCTCAGAACGAGAAGCAATTTGCGGCTGCAGAGTCCGTGCCGGCTTGGGTTACACGTGCTCGGAGGCAGATGACGGTGATGTCAGTAGCTGTGGAGGATGCCCCCAAAGCAAGACGGACGTCGAGGAGGACTTGTACGATGCAGGAAGAGAAAGTGCAGGGCCAGCAACAGCAGCAAGGTAAGAACAGTTTGATTTTAATTCAATTTGCTGGCACTGCTCGATTCCTCATCTTCGGATTTTTATTTGCTGCGTGAACCAGATATTGCCTCTGATGTGGAAGCTGTTGTGCCTGCACCGGTTTCCTCGGATGAGGGAGGCGACGGTGCTGAAGAAACTGAAGCAGACATGGCTCCTCAGAACGAGGAGCAAAACGAGCTAGTTGAGGAACAGAGTGAGGAAGATGAAGGTGGGACTGGTACGATGCAGGAAGAGAAAGTGCAGGGCCAACAACAGCAGCAAGGTAAGAACAGTTTGATTTTAATTCAATTTGCTGGCACTGCTCGATTTCTCATCTTCGGATTTTTATTTGCTGCGTGAATCAGATATTGCCTCTGATGTGGAAGCTGTTGTGCCTGCACCGGTTTCCTCGGATGAGGGAGGCGACGGTGCTGAAGAAACTGAAGCAGACATGGCTCCTCAGAACGAGGAGCAAAACGAGCTAGTTGAGGAACAGAGTGAGGAAGATGAAGGTGGGACAAGTCTGACTTCAGTAGCAACTTGAAATTCGATGCGTGTTCCACGTTTACTGTACCTGCAATGTCCCGAATTATGTGTCTGATTCTCTGTCTGAAATTGCAGGGGTTGTTGCGGATAGAAAACCACTACTGGAAGAAGAGCCAGTGGCTGAAGATTGCGCGGTTGATTCCTCAGTAGAAGAGCAAACTGACACTGTTTCCAGCGAGGAGATCCAGCATTCCAGTCAAGATAAGGAAATAGTGCCTGCCGAGGAAGTTGATTTCACAGGCGATGCCAATGAGGAAAATGAAGATGCTGAAGAAGAACCAGCAGTGACAGAACATGTTGATTCATCAGTACAAGAGCATCTGGTCGATGTCCAGCAGTGTGAGGCCACCGAGGAGATTCAGCTTGCCAGTGAAGATGCCGAGATGGTGCCTGTTAACGAGGTGCGTCAGGCGACTTTGACATCCGGTGAAGCCACGGTGGAAGCTGATTTCACCAGCGATGCCAATGAGGAAAATGATGGTGCTGAAGAAGAACCAGCAGTGACAGAACATGTTGATTCATCAGTACAAGAGCATCTGGTCGATGTCCAGCAGTGTGAGGCCACCGAGGAGATTCAGCTTGCCAGTGAAGATGCCGAGATGGTGCCTGTTAACGAGGTGCGTCAGGCGACTGTGACATCCGGTGAAGCCACGGTGGAAGCTGATTTCACCAGCGATGCCGATCATACCAGTGAGGAGAATGAAGATTGCACAGCTGAAGAAGAACCACCAGTGGAAGAAAATGTTGATTCATCAGTGCAAGAGCCGCTGGTCGATGTCCAGCAGTGCGAGGCCACGGAGGAGATTCATCTTGCAAGTGAAGATTGCACAACTGAAGAAGAACCACCAGTGGAAGAACATGTTGATTCATCAGTGCAAGAGCCGCTGGTCGATGTTCAGCAGTGCGAGGCCACCGAGGAGATTCATCTTGCAAGTGAAGATGCCGAAATGGTACCTGTCGACGAGGTGCCGCAGGCTGCTTATACATCCGATGAAGCCACGCAGGAAGCTGATCACACCAGCGACGCCGATCATGAGGAGAATGAAGATTGCACGGTTGAAGACGAAACACCAGTGGCAGATGATGTTGATTCATCAATACAAGAGCTACCGGTCGAAGTCCAGCAGTGTGAGGCCACTGAAGAGATTCAGCTTGCCAGTGAAGATTGTCCGGTTGAAGAAGAACTACTAGTGGCAGAAGATGTTCAGCAGTGTGAGGCCACCGAGGATGTTCACCTTGCTGGTGAAGATACAGAAATGGTGCACGTCAACGAGGTGCTGCAAGCTACTCTGAAATCCGGTGAAGTCACCGAGGAAGTTGACACCAGCGATGCCGACGAGATGAATGAAGTACAACCAACCTCTGAAGATCAGAGTGCAGCCAAAGCAAGTGAGAACAAAGAAGATATAGCTGCTGATGAGGTGACCAATCAGACAGATGTGGCTGCTGAAGAGGAGACTGCCCATGCCAGTGAGGAGAATGAAGTACCAAACCCTGAAGATGTGCTTCAGAGCGCAGCCAAAGCCATTAAGGAGAAGGAAGACATGGTTGCTGTTGAGGTGCAACAGTGGTCAGAGGCGATGTATGAGGAAGTTGTTGACGTGGTTACGGTCGACAAAGACGAGAGTGGTTTCATCGCTGACCTCACAGATGTGTTCATGGATGAGGAGGCAGCAGTGGCCGCCGATGAGATGCCACAGAGCTCAGCCACAATGGAGGAGAATGTTGAGGAAGTGGTCACCGTCGAGAACCTCACAGATGTGTTCATGGATGAGGAGGCAGCAGTGGCCGCCGATGAGATGCCACAGAGCTCAGCCACAATGGAGGAGAATGTTGAGGAAGTGGTCACCGTCGAGAACCTGCCACAAGTAACAGTAACAGATGACGAATGGGCAGTCACGTTGGGTGCTTGGCTTGAGGACCTGTCGCGAGCCAAGGTAACAGAGGAGGAAGGTGCAGCCAAGGAAGTGGTCACCGTCGACAACCTGTCGCAGGCCACCTTCACAGCCACCTTCACAGATGTTGAGTACATTGAAGAGGCCACCGTGGAGAACCTGTCACAAGCCAAGGAGAGCTTCACAGATGTTGAGTACATTGAAGAGGCCACCGTGGAGAACCTGTCACAAGCCAAGGAGAGTGGTGTCACCGGTGACCTCCAGCCGGCGTTTCACGCTGCCAGGGACTTCAGTGATCACATTGCATCGCCGCTGTATGCAAACGTGTTTGAGGATGCCACCAAGTACCTGTCCATGGACTCCGTCACTGTTAAACCAATGGTGTCTGAACCTGCTTATGTCCCACTGTGTGTGTATAGTCAGAGTGGTCGTAAGATGAAGATTACTGAACCTATGTCAGTGCAAGTGAAGGTAGCCAAGAATCCTGAAGCATTGGGTAGCCTTAGCCGTAGAAGGCTTAAAATGAAGCTCAAGGCTGATGATGCGCCGCTGTGCATATACAGTAACAGTGCTGGTGAAAATGATGTGAAGGAAAACAAGGAATCTGAAGCACTGGGCAGCCTCAGCCTAAGGAAGCTTAGGACGGAGTTCAATGAGATTGTGGCAGTGGCACAAGAGAACGGGGTTAAGGAAGGCAAGAAATCATCCGTGCCTCTGGACGCGCTTAGCCTAAGGCAGCTTAGGCTGAAGCTCAAGGAGACGCTGAACGCCCAGAACCAGAAGGTAATAACGACTACTGAACATTTCACCTCCATATCTAATTGTACTATCTAGTGTGTGATTTTCAGTACTAATCTTGCCTCACTAAATTGCAGAACGGAGAGCCCACAAGGGTGCCCCTTGGCAGGCTGGACGAGAATGCGTACTGATTCAAACATCAACGGGCAATAACAGCGGATCAATGTACCTGCAGTAGTGCTAACCAGGAGAAGCTCTGAACTCCAGTACTTCGTGTGAGAGACTCACAGGTTGTGAAACCATGGTTTCTCCAACCCCTTATCTAACTTATCTGTGTGCGTAATTTTACTACTTTGCACGTTTGACTGTAGACAGTGGGAAGATTTGGCTGTATTTTTTGTCACTTCTCCTTCTAGTCAGCTCTCTAGCTCTTGTTTGGCTGGTTAATTGTGAGTGGTTTTGTTAGTGTTCTCAACTTGTGTCAGCTTGTAGCAGATTTGCCAGATCTGCTGAGAAATCATTACCTGTTCTTTTAGCTGTGATTTATGAGTAGTTTGTGTGTTCAGGCCTGCTATTGCTCTGTCCTCGCGTCAGTTAAATATTTATAACAGTGGCTATTGTTTAACTGATTTATGAGCACTGTGTCGCTTTATCAAATCCGTGAATTGCTTGTTCAGCACAGTGTTTATAATTCATTGGCACAGTTAAACTCTGCTCATTGTCCTGCCAAAGAAAACATGCTTCTGTATCTCCAACGGCAGGTTGGGTTTTGAACCTTCTTCAAAATTAAACAAAGTTCACTTTGCTAGATATACTTAACTGGACTCTAGAATAAATCTCTTCTTTTGGCATATCTAAAATGACACTGCATTCCCACCGAAAAAGATGCATGAATCCACATCAGTGCTGCTAAATCATGAACACCAATTTTATTCAGATATGCTGCCCGGCAGATGCGTCTCGACCACACAGCAATTGCGAGCATGAGACATGCTGATCAAATGCTGGCCAGATGACCACGCAGTAATTGAGGGCATGAGACACGTTGATCAAATGCTGGCCAGATGCAATTCAGTCACAAGGTATTATTCAAGTCCCTGTCAACACTGAATGTACACTGGTCTCAAAACAAAACCAACCCCAGAAGAGCATAGCCAAGAACATCAATTTGCAACGAAAAAGAGCATCGTGTCAGTCACATGTCCATATACCAAATCCTCATCAACTCATTATTAGCCTGGCTCTCGTAATAGGTATGAATCCAGATGACTGTCGATGTCGAGGTTTTCCAACATTCCTGATCGTGAACACCATCTTTACTCAGGAAAGCTGTCCAGCAGATCATTCAGAAGGTGGTGTAATAAGACACGTAGATCACACACCGGCCAATGCAATTCATTGACAAGGTATTCAAGTCCCTGTCAGAATGAGTGACCAAAGGATGGCCTCGAAATCTCAAATCAACGCCCCAGTATAGCTAAGATCTTTCAAAAATTAAAAGGAAACCGAATATCTTCAATTTGCATTATCAAGGTGCAAAAGATTACCGGCTACCAAACAGATGTAGTATTGAAGTCTGAGTGGTTTGTTAGTGTTTGGACCTTGCAGTTAGGTGTTTATATCCGAGTATATGTAGTTGATTTGCACTGTTAATATCTCATACCATGTTGTTTCGGCACCTATTTGGCAGACATATGTGTGCTCTGTGGCTGCGTAAAATCCGTCAGTGGCATGTTCATGACAGTGTTTACAATTGATTAGCAAGACAGCTGCTCACTGCATTGGCCAATAAAACATTTTTTCTTTGTCTGCAATGATAAGTTCAGAACCCTTGCTCTTCTTCCATTACAATCATAACAGATATCCTTGAATGGATTCAGAACTTTCTGCCTGCCGACGACACCCTGGCAGATGTAGAAAGTCCTCCCAAAACAAAAAAGCGCTCTTCTAATAAGAATCTCAACACTGGATACCCATCGAAAAGAAGCAAGAATATACATGACTGTCGACGTCGAGGCGACCCAAGCTGCTGAATCATGAACACCATCTCTTTTTCAGAAATACTGCCAGTCCCTATCAATACTGAATGTGCTACAAAATCTGTTAAGAGTACGAGAAGAACAATAACGAAGAACGATAAGAAAACACTGCAGGGGACACGAGATTTAACGTGGAAAAACCCCTCCCAACA
Organism: Poa pratensis; assembly: GCA_947311845.1. Taxonomy (NCBI): domain Eukaryota; kingdom Viridiplantae; phylum Streptophyta; class Magnoliopsida; order Poales; family Poaceae; genus Poa; species Poa pratensis. The sequence continues at coordinate 19,757,571 of CAMZMU010000050.1, read as the reverse complement.
ATGGAGGAGAAAAAACCACGGGCGCCAGCCAGCAACACTTCACTATATCGGGGTGTGATTACAAACGCCGTGGGTTTACAAGATCTGGCTTACCCCAAAACGGCGGCTTACAAGATGTATATATGGAGACATCAAACCCTAGATGCAAGAAACCCTGGATCGGCTGCAGTCCGACCTGGAAGCATCCCCGCGTCGGCGGTACTACCGCTGGGTTGGGCGGTAGTACCGCTGGTGCGGGCTGGTTCTGCTCTCCCACCTCAGCGGTACTTGCGGCGGTACCGCCAGCGGTACCACATGGTACCGGACAAGGGCGTCAGAAGGTCATTCTGGCGGTAGCGGCGACGGCAGCTGGGCGGTAGCGCTCGAGCGGTAGTACCGCTTATCCCAGCGGTACTACCGCTGGAATTTGGATCACCAGAAAAATAACACTCCACCTTGAGACAAATTCCATCTTGTAGCATGAACTTCAACAATCACCTGAATCAACAAAGAAAACACTTGCTGGCGCCAACTAGCCTCTTGGGCTAAACAGTTATACCAACCAAGCTCGAGCAAAGCTCAAACTTGGACACAGGAACAGGCTTTGTCATCATATCAGCAGGATTATCATGAGTACTAATCTTGCATACCTTCAGTTTACCTTCTCCAATCACATGGCGAACATAGTGATACTTAATATCAATGTGCTTTGTCCTCTCATGGAACATCTGATCTTTAGTAAGATAAATAGCACTTTGACTGTCACTAAATAACTGAACGCAAGAATCATCTCCACAAAGCTCAGCAAACAAACCTTTCAACCAAACAGCTTCTTTACATGCTTCACTAATAGCCATGTACTCAGCCTCAGTAGTAGATTGTGCGGGAACATCCTGCAAACTAGCCTTCCAGCTAACAGCACAACCACCAACAGTAAATACATAACCTGTGAGGGACCTCCTCTTATCCAAGTCGGCAGCATAATCTGAATCCACATAGCCTACGAGTCCCTCACCAATCCTGCCAAACTTCAAGCAAGCTTTAGATGTGCCGCGCAGGTACCTGAAAATCCACTGAACAGCTTTCCAATGTTCTTTACCAGGATTAGCCATGTAACGACTGACCAAACTCATAGCATATGACAGATCAGGACGAGAACAAACCATGGCATACATCAAGGAACCAACAGCACTAGAATAAGGAACTCGAGACATGTACTCAATATCATCATCAGAAGTAGGACATTGCAAAGCTGACAACTTGAAGTGAGAGGCAATAGGTGTACTAACAAACTTTGCATCATGCATATTAAAACGATGAAGAACTTTCTCAATGTATTTTTCTTGACTAAGAAATAGCAAACTAGACTTTCTGTCCCTCTTAATTTCCATGCCTAGTATTTTCTTAGCAGGACCAAGATCCTTCATCTCAAACTCACTACTTAATTGTGCCTTTAAAGTAGTGATCTCTTTCATGCTCTTGGCAGCAATCAACATATCATCAACATATAGCAGCAAATAAATAGGCGATCCATCAACAAACTTCATGTACACACAGCTATCATACTGAGATCTCATAAAACCATGTGCAAGCATAAATGAATCAAACCTTTTATACCACTGTCGTGGTGACTGTTTCAGACCATAAAGGGACCTCTTCAACTTGCAAACAAGATCCTCCTTACCAGGCACAACAAAACCTTCAGGTTGGTCCATGTATATCTCCTCCTCCAACTCGCCATGCAAAAACGCAGTCTTAACATCTAACTGCTCAAGCTCAAGATCATGCATAGCAACAATACCAAAGAAAGCACGAATAGAACTATGCTTCACAACTGGGGAGAATACATCAGTATAATCAACACCTGGAATTTGACTGAAACCTTTTGCTACTAACCTTGCCTTAAACCTTGGAGGCTCAACAGAAGACAAACCTTCCTTTCTCTTAAATATCCACTTGCAGCGGACAGCCTTCTTTTGTTTAGGCAAGTGCACAACATCCCATGTGCCATTCTTTTCAAGCGATTGCATCTCTTCTTGCATCGCACCTAGCCACTTCTCTTTATCAACCGAAGCAATGGCTTCAGTGTACGTAGCTGGTTCAGCATCTTGCTCCACCTGTTCAGCACAACTCAAAGCATAATGAACAATATCACACTCTTCAATTAAACGATTAGGAGGCACAGTATTTCTCCTAGTACGGCCAGTGGCAATAGACCGTGCTTGTTGCTGAACAATAGGCGGTGAAGGTGGAACATCAACATCATCATTATTTTCAGGAACCACAATTTCGTTCTCCTTAGCGTGCTCCACCTGCACGCCAACTCTCTGTTGCTCATCATCAGAAACATTAGGAGAATCAATAGCATCAGAAATATCAGTGGAAGGACTATCATAATACATAACAGCCTCATTAAAAACGACATTCCTGCTTAACAAAACTTTCTTAGTTTCAGGGTTCCACAATTTATATGCCTTAACTCCTGAACCATAACCAAGGAAGATGCACTTAACAGCCCTTGGCTCCAACTTCCCATTATCAACGTGAGCATAAGCAGTGCAACCAAAAACTCTCAACTCAGAATAATCAGCTGGTGAACCAGACCATACCTCAATGGGAGTTTTCTTATCAAGTGGAATAGAAGGTGACCTGTTGATGAGATAACATGCGGTGGAGGCTGCTTCAGCCCAAAAACGCCTATGCATCTTTGCATTAGACAACATGCAGCGAGCCCTCGAAATAATGGTCCTGTTCATGCGTTCAGCCACGCCATTCTGCTGAGGGGTGTACGGTATGGTATGATGTCTTACCATGCCATCGTTGCTGCAAAACTCATCAAATTCATTGAACAAAATTCCATACCATTGTCAGTACGGAGTATTTTAACCTTCCTTTCAGTTTGTGTTTCTACCATAACTTTCCACTTCTTAAAAGCAGCAAAAACATCAGATTTATGTTTCAGAAAATATGGCCACACTTTCCTTGAGTAATCATCAATAATAGTAAGCATGTAATTTGCACCACCATTAGAAGTTCTACGGGACGGACCCCAAACATCAGCATGCACATAATCTAAAATGCCTTTGGTGGTATGAACGGAAGCATTGAATTTAACTCTTTTATGCTTACCAAAAATGCAGTGCTCACAGAACTCAAACTTACTCAAGTTGCAACCATCAATCAGCTCTCTCTTCGCCAATTCTGCCATGCCAAGCTCACTCATATGTCCAAGACGCTTATGCCAAAGGTTAGTCTTACATTCATCAGAACTAACAGCGCAGCAATACCAGGCAAAGTGCTACCTCTAAGGACATATAATTTCGCAGAATTCATATCACCAATCATAACAATGAGAGAACCCGATGATACCTTCAGAAGTTTGTTCCCACCTTTGTACTTGTACCCGTCACAATCAAGGGTACTGAGAGAGATCAAATTCCTCGCCATGGAGGGTATGTGCTTCACTCCTGTCAACGTGCGTGTCATCCCATCATGGGTCTTGATCTGAACAGATCCAATGCCAGCAATGTTGCACTGGTTGTCATTGCCCACACGCACAAAATCTCCAGTCTGCACAGACTCATAAGAACTGAACCAATCCTTGTTACAGCAAATATGAAACGAACATGCAGTATCAAGAATCCATTCATCATCACGTGAAACACATGCAGCAAAAACAGCTAAGCAATCTCCATCAGAACTATCACTACCAGCAACAACAGAAGCCTCACCCTTACCAGAGGCTACGGCAACCTTACCATTACCATCATTATTTTTCTGTTGGTAAGTTCCGTTTCTTTTCTCCTTGTTCTGCAGCTTCCAACAATCATCAATGGTGTGGTTGGATTTCTTACAATACCTGCAGAACTTGTCACGTCCCTTGGACTTTGAGCGACCTCTGTCGGTCCTACTCTTATCTCTGTTGTTGTTGTAGTGGTAGTTGTCTCGCTGCTCAGGCCTCCCACGGACCTGTAATGCCTCCGCCTTGGAGGACGAACTTTCAGCCTGCACCATAGATTTCATCTTCTCCCTTTGCTGGAGAGCCTCATAAACTTCAGCAAGAGTTAGTTTGTCACGGCTCAACAATATGGTGTCACGAAAATTACTGAAAGAATTAGGCAGCGAGCATAAAAGAAGAAGACCTAAATCCTCATCCTCATACTTAACTTCTATAGACTGCAAATCAGAAACAATCTCTTTCCAGGAGGATAGGTGATCCATTACCGAACCTCCCTCTTGCAGCTTGTGTGAGAACAACTTCATCTTCACGTGCAATCTGCCCGTGAGATCCTTGGACAAACAGATCTCCTCTAGTTTGTCCCATAACTCGGCGGTGGTTTTCTCCTGCAGCACTTCCTGCAGAATATTATTGGACAGATGGAGTTGAATCAACGATAAAGCCTTACGGTCTTTCCGCTTCTCCGGATCGGTCCAAGTCTCCTTTGCCTTCCCGCCGAAAGCATCGATCGCTTCATCCAGATCTGAAGATTGGGCGAGAATCGCCCTCATCTTCACTTGCCACAGAGCAAATCTCGTGGTGTAGTCCAGCTGCGGTAGATCGAACTTCAATGACGACATCTCGCAAAACCCTAGATCAAACACGGGCTCTGATACCACTTGTTAAGAGTACGAGAAGAACAATAACGAAGAACGATAAGAAAACACTGCAGGGCGCCAGCCAGCAACACTTCACTATATCGGGGTGTGATTACAAACGCCGTGGGTTTACAAGATCTGGCTTACCCCAAAACGGCGGCTTACAAGATGTATATATGGAGACATCAAACCCTAGATGCAAGAAACCCTGGATCGGCTGCAGTCCGACCTGGAAGCATCCCCGCGTCGGCGGTACTACCGCTGGGTTAGGCGGTAGTACCGCTGGTGCGGGCTGGTTCTGCTCTCCCACCTCAGCGGTACTTGCGGCGGTACCGCCAGCGGTACCACATGGTACCGGACAAGGGCGTCAGAAGGTCATTCTGGCGGTAGCGGCGACGGCAGCTGGGGCGGTAGCGCTCGAGCGGTAGTACCGCTTATCCCAGCGGTACTACCGCTGGAATTTGGATCACCAGAAAAAATAACAAAATCTCAAACCAACCCCAGCATAGCCAGGATCCTCAAAAGAATATAAAACGGAAGATATTCAGTTTGCAGCATCAAGCACCCGTTACACAATGTAATACTAATTTCTGTGTGGTTTCTTAGTGTTCTGACCTTACGTTAGTCATGTTTATATTAGAGTATATGTAGCTGATTTGCACGATATGTTCACGTCTGACAACATGTTGTTTAGCTGATTAAATAAGTGCTGTGTCGTTGAACCAAATCCATCAATGACATATTCACATCGGTATCAATAGTTAATTATCAGCTCGTTGTATCGACAAACAAAACCCGTTTTCCTTGTCTCCGATGATAAGTTCAGTGATTCCTTAAGAAAGGTTGCTCTTCTTCCACTACTTTGTATAGATCTGAATGGTTTGTGCACTTGTATCCTGTTCTCAACTTGTGTAGCTTATTTGCCCGGTCTGTTCAGATATAATTATCGGTTGTTTTAGCTGAGATTTCTCCAATAATTTGTTAGTGCTCTGACCTTGCGCAAGTTTTTTTGAAACGGAGGCAAAAGATTTGCCCCAATCAATTAATTAAGAAGGAGTTTTAGAAGAAAGTAAAAGAAGAGTACAAGCCGCCTCTAATCTCCCGGAAAAAAATCACTCAACCGCTTTGCACCCCGCGGTAAACCAAAGGCGAGCTTCCCTCTTAATGTTCTTTAGGATGGTCATTGGGGGGGTGCTTTTTTCGAAAAACCCGGGCATTGCGCTCGTTCCGTATCCCATGAAGTGAGCAAGACGAGGGACGCCAGTCCTTTCCGATTTGGGGACGAGCCGTCTAACATATATTGCCACCAACCTTGAAGATGTCAAGGTTTTGAAGCCCAACCCAATCTTTGAGAGTAAATTACATAAAACTACCACAATTGTCGGCCAAACCACGCGTCAGTACTACTTTTGGTGATTTTTTCATGTCAGTACCAATCGTGAGACACGGTGTTACAAATCGCACTAATATTCATCTGATCGCATTTTAAACCAGTTCTGGCAGGTGGGACCCATCTGCCAGGTTGGACTTGTCAACTAAAGGTTCCACGTTGCCATATTTGACTTCTCTCCCTTCTTCTCCTACCAACTTTCTCCTGTGTATTTTGTCAAGCAGCTAGCGTGCACTGACTAGTCCGTCGTGGACATCGGAGCCCACGACTCGGAGATGGCCTCAGTGACCGCGGTGGCGCGGTCTGCACTCGCGTCGACTCCTTCAACGTTTTGGCGTATACGGCGGACACTCCGGCGTGGGGGAGGGGGGCGGGACGTGCGAGCAGGGCCGAGGCGCGACGAGCTGTTGCCACCATCGACCCTCTCCGGCGGCACTTGGTGTGTGGAGTCGAGTGAACAGTTGCGGCTGACACACTGGGGCACGACGAACGGTTCTCTCTCGATAGGAAAGGGGGTGGCAGAGGAGAAGAGCGGCGACGGCACAGGTTGGGGAATTCCGGTGAGAGAGAATAGGAGGAAGGAGAAGGGGGAGAGAGAAGATGGGGCTTAGAGGTGGTCCCCACTGCGACCTCAGCTACCCCTCCACGTGTGCAGCCATGTCAGCCTGATAAATGGGCCCCATCCGTTAGTGCGGCTGTCAAAATGCTCTAAGACATGAATTTGTGTGATTTGTAACGCCCCGCCTCACGATTGGTACTGACATGAAAAAACCACCAAAAGTAGTACTGACTCGTGGTTTGGCTGACAATTATGGTAGTTTTATATAATTTACTCAATCTTTGACGGAAAAAAAGTCAAAGATTCCCCAACAAAGTACATTACCCTCATTAAGGATATGTATGATAATGTTGTGACAAGTGTTCGAACAAGTGATGGCGACACCGATGACTTTCCAATTAAAATAGGACTGCACCAGGGTCAGCTTTGAGCCCTTATCTCTTTACTTTGGTGATGGATGAGGTCACAGGGGATATACAAGGAGATATCTCATGGTGTATGCTCTTTGCGGACGATGTGGTGCTAATTGACGATAGTCGGGCGGGGGTTAATAGAAAGTTTGAGTTGTGGAGGCGGACTCTAGAATAGAAAGGTTTTAGTCTTAGTAGAACCAAAACTGAGTACATGAGGTGCAGTTTCAGTACTACTAGGCACGAGGAGGAAGAGGTTAGGCTTGATGGACAGGTGGTACCTGAGAAAGACACATTCCGATATTTGGGGTCTATGCTCCAGAAGGATGGTGATATCGATGAAGATGTGAGTCATTGAATCAAATCTGGTTGGATGAAATGGCGCCAAGCTTCTGGCGTCCTCTGTGATAGGAAAGTGCCACAAAAGTTAAAAGGCAAGTTCTATAGGACGACGATTCGACCTGCGATGTTGTATGGCGCAGAATGTTGGCCAACCAAGAGACGACATATCCAACAGTTAGGTGTAGCGGAGATGCGCATGTTGAGATGGATATGTGGCAACACAAGAAAGGACCGGGTTAGGAATGATGATATACATGAGAGAGTTGGGGTAGCACCAATTGAAGAGAAGGTTGTCCAACACCGTCTAAGATGGTTTGGTCATATAGAACGTAGGTCTCTGGAAGCGCCATTGCATACCGGACGGATAAAGCGGGATGAGAATGTTAAGAGGGGTCGTGGTAGGCCAAACTTGACATGGGACGAGTCTGTTAAGAGAGATCTGAAGGATTGGAATATCACCAAAGAACTAGCCATAGATAGGGTTGTGTGAAAGTTAGCTATCCATGTGCCAGAACCATGACCTGGTTTCGAGATCTTGTGCGTTTCAACTCTAGCCTACCCCAACTTGTTTGGGAAAAAAGGTTTTGTTGTTGTTGTTGTTGTTACTCAATCTTTGACGAATCCCCCAAAACGCATGGTGTAGCGGGAATGGGAGCTTGGGTAAGTTGTCTGTTCATATTGTAGAGTTTGTTGCTGATTTGCACGAAATGTTCAAATCTCAACATCTGTTGTTTAGCTAATTTAGGAATGCTGTGTTAGCGCTGTGTCTCTGTGTAAAAATACATCCGTTCTCTATTTGTGCTATTGTTTGTAATTGATTTGCACCAGAAATATGCTCATTGTGTTCGCAGATAAAACTTATTTAGTATCTGTAAATGAAGTTCATTGACTCCATCGGCGAACTGCTGCTCGTCTTCCACTACATTTGGACAGAGATGGGTTCAAAACCTTCTGGGTGAAGACGACAGGAGTAAATTTAACGCATGGATATGCAACTCTTCCCCCAAACCCCTCTAAGAGCAAGTACAATAAGGTCCAGTCAGCAGGCTATAAGGATTTAAATATTATATTTATGCTTACATGGAGGAGAGAGAGTAGGAGAGAGAGTGGAAGCGGGCTCTCATGCAAGAGCCAGCTGTAGCACGTGCTCCTATGCACTTTGTGAGAGTGGAAGGTGGGCCAACTATGAATAAAGTAGTCCATATTTATAGCCAACTATTGTACTGTGGCGCCCCGACCCGACTACTATACAGTGATACTGTGTCCCCGGTTATCCAATACCACCAGACACACTATCAAAGCATAATAGAGAGATCAAGACTTGTGGAACAACTGGCACATCACAGACTCTACGACACAAATCAATATAGTGCAACTCTTATAATAGAGAAAGATAGCAAATGACAACCAGAGGTCACAGACCCAACATTACAACAAGCGGAAGCAAATTAGGTTGTTCTAAACAACAAGAACCAAAATATGGCCTAAGAGGCCTGCAAATAAACATCCAGCGCCAGCTGTTCCAGGATGTCCCAAGCTGCCACCTGGGAACCCCAGACTACTCGTCGACGTCCACAAAGAACCCACCTTCGAGGTCGGTGAAGTCCTCCCCTGAAAATAAGCAAACGACGTTGAGTTCGACGAACTCGCAAGATTAGGAGCTAATATATGCTCGATGATCGGCTTCCAAAGTTTTATGGCTGTTTTGCATAAAGCTGATTTTATTTTAAAAAGACATAACTCCATGGCATCGCCTAATCAGAATATTTTTGAAGAGGGGTAAGAAGTAACTCTTTTTCTTTTGATCACCTTTCTCATCATCAACCATCATCACCACAGTACATGTTCATCAAAGGCACCTCCCCGAATCACCCTCGAGGAAGTCAACCTTGCATTCGTGAAGTACTACCTCTAGTACTCAGTTTTTAATCATTCCGTTAAAGTTATTCTATGATCAGCGTCCATTCCCAAGTCGTCCATAACCGCGGACACGGCTTTTCGAAAAGATTTATCCCTGCAGGGGTGTACAAAGTGGAAGTCCCCGGAGTCCCGAGGGGCCCCAGCTCCTTCGCCACGCGTACCGCTAGACTCATTGCCAGACATTAGCTCTCTTCCGGGGAAAGCCGGCTGAGTGTGAAACGGCTACAACCTTTACCTTGCTTAAGACTATCCAAGGATCATCAGTGGCGGTAGGACGGGTTTGGTGTCTCCTCCAGTCACCCTGTCCCGCGGCCACTTATTTTCCTAACACCACCATCCTCATCCCAGTCTTGGCCACCATCTCAACGCACGCGCAAATGGAAAGCCAAACTAGAGGACCCTCGGCTAGCCCGCCACAAGTTAGTCGGTCGATGGGGTTTCCATATAGCCCACGCATGGTTGCACGCTCAACTTGGTTCAAGAGGTCCAGAACTCGCACCTAGGCGGTGAGAACGAGACAACCCACCACATCCCATGCGGCCTCTCATCCCCACCTTTAAGCATCTTATTATCCATCACCACAATTTCTCCACCATCAACAGCACTGTCACAAGTCAACACCTGTTCCCAGCATGTACCACCCTAGTACCACTAGGCCATTCACTAAGCATGGCTAAGCACTTGCAAAGCATAATAAATATATCAGGCCAACAATGCAAACCTATGGTAATAGGAGGGGAAACAGATATTGGCAACATATTTCTAATGCAACTAGTAGGATACTCTACTCCAAGCAAAAGACATTTAGAACCGGATGCAATATTATAGTGGAGAAAATAATTGCGGAAAATAGGATAAGATATGCTCATAGGGGGGATTACGCTTGCCTTGATCGACGTGCTGATAGTACTGCTCGGCGGGGTATTGAGGTGGAACCCCGTCTGCTGGATCTATCGAAGCACAACGGAAGAACAATCAATCACCACACATGGGTACAATGCAATGCACAAGCAAAAATGATGACATGACATTTTAATCCTCGAGAGAGGATGTTTCAAACTATTCAACTTAAACGGAGTTCGGATGCTTAAAGCGGAGCATCTCGAATATTCCGTGAAATTAGGTAGGGTAGCGTCCTTGCCTGTTGGTTAGGATGGATGAAACCCTATCATTAAGTTGCATAAGGATGTCATGACATGTGAGGATGCAAAGTTTGGGTGATTAAGACATTCCTGCAACAGATTAAAAGTGCACTGAAAAGATTTGTGTTGGTGTTAAAACAGGGTAACCGGATTATCCGGTGAGATTAGGGATCGGATTATCCGAAGAGTCGGAATATCCGATGCAATTAGACTCGGATCATCCGATTAAATTGGTTCGAAAACGACTAAGGAAAAAGGGGGAATAGTACCCTGAGGTACAGGCTTTATTCGGAATATCCGAATTATTCTTACTCGGAATATCCGGTGTGCTCCGGTGGCCTAGAAATGGCTAAGGACTGGAAGCAACACGCTTCTGTAGAAATTCGGAATATCCGATAGCTGGATAGCGTTGGAAATCCACTAAGGACCTGAGGCAACACGGTTCTGGAACGAATCGGAATATCCGGTCGCGGTGGACTCGGAACATCCGACGGAGGCAGACGGCGGCGGGCTGCGGCGAATCCACGGTTACCGCACGCGTACGAGTCGAACGAGGGCATAGGAAGGATCGTGTGCTCACCCTCAGTGTGTGGGGTGGCTCGGTGGAGGCGGAGGTGGCCGGAATCGACGGTGAACGGCGGCGGAGCGCGGCGGCGGTGAGGAAGAAGTCGAAGACGGCGGCGGTGATTCAGACCTTCCCGGCTCGATTCCTCTGACGGAGAGGTAGCAGGCGGCGCGGGGAAGCTTCCGGTGGTCTCCAAACGGCGCGGGGAAGCTTCAATCGACGGCGATGCGGCGGGGACGGCGAGCTCCCGTGCGGCTCAGTGGAGAGAGGAGAAGAGGAACGGGAGGAGGAGAAATATCTGTGGGGAGTGAAGTGGGAGCAGGTGGGCGTCGTGGTGGTGCTGTCCTCCTTGCAGGCAGAGGAGAGGAGAGCAGGGGGGCCTGGCGCGGCGAGTCGTGCGGGAGCGCCACGGCGGCGGCATGGGGCTACAGAGAAGGAGAGAGACGGCGACTTTGCAAGAAGTCCCCTGCACTAGTTTTCCGAATTGCAAATAGGTCCCTGCTGTTATCTCTTTTAAAACCTTTTAAAAACAGCAGTAGTTTAGGTAATTAATTGGGGCACTAAAACATTTTAGAAAAATGTGCAAATATTTGTGTAGCCTCTCCCTACTAGATAGAAGCTCCACAAAAATTGGCGATTAGAAAATAAAAAAATAGTTTGAACCACTTTCCTTTAGAAGGGTTTAGATAGGGCATTTTGCTAATTTTCAAATGGTAGTACTTTTGTAAAACCCAAAGCATGTTCAAAATATTAGTTCTGAGCTCTTGGAGCTTCCTTGACAAATATAGAATGTCAAAGCGATTTTGTTTTGCAACTTTGGATGCTTTCATTGGTTTGAAATTTGTTAGCAAGTTTGGCATGTTGTTTTTAAAATGGTGCCAAACCCATTATTTATTTGTTTAGCACTTTAATATGGATGCTATGATGCAATGGAACACAAAAGCGAAAATTTTACTCGGGTTTTTAGGTTCTCGAATTTTGGGCTGTTACAACTCTACCCTCCTTACAGGAATCTCGCCCCGAGATTCTTAGAGTAGGAAAGAGGGAAAAAGGTACGACGGTCTTCGACGATCTTCCCAGCGTAGAACGATTCGGCGCATCCTGAAGATCTTCATCGGCTACACTTCACGGTCATCGCTCCACTACACTATTGGAAAGGAGGAACAATTCTGGAGTGACGGATCCTTGTGAAGATACACGACCGAGTACCTCCTAGTAGAACTTGGGATGAGATTTCCACCAACCCTGGAATTGACGGTTAGGAGACACATGCGGGCGACGGGAGATTGACAAGAAGTTTCTAGTTCATAGACAACTGGTTCTCAAAGACTCAGAATATGAACTTGCACAAGGCCTTGAATTTCTGAGGGAGGAGGGTTGCAACAAGATTCGAACAGATGAGGAGGCAACTTCTACCCAAACCGCTGGAGTAGAACTTTCCTCACGGAGGAGCATTTCAGATCACTGAAAAAGGATCAGGAGGAGGGACCGAGAGAACTTTAGAAACTCCGAGAACGTTACTATCGGGAAAACTTCTTGATGCTCCGGACATCGGGTCAAGCTTCTTGAGGATCACCAACCGTCGTTTCTGATTGCGATTCAGATCTGGTTAGGTGTAGGGATACCTCAGACTCGGCATGTATGAATCGGAAGTCCTTGCAAAGGATAACAACGGATTATATTTGCTAGAAACTCCAAGAGCTAAACCAGAATGTCTAACTCCAAAGGAGGAACGAGATTGCGGAACCCGCGGAATAGCAACTTGTCAGGAGACAGCTGCCCTAATTGGATTACTTGCAATGAGACACAATTGAGTTCTTGATGGGAAACACCATAGAAGACAAAAGAAGTTCTCAGACTTCTTCTCTTTCTGGGACAATTCAATCAGTGGCTTGGATGCATCGATTAAATTCTCAAGGAATGGAGGTAACAACATGCCATTCCACGAATCTTCTGCACATGCATGATTGAGTTGAGATGATTCCGAGGGAACCAGACGATTTACTCAGATCCACAGCGACATCTTTCAGCAATTGCACGTGAACCAGAGAAAGTCACTTCTAACTTCAGAACCTTGCCTTGTGACGACACAAGGTTAGTTCTAACAAGTTTCCAATCAAACATGGAGGAGAAAGAATGTAGTGGAAGGGCTCAACAGCCAACTTATCTGGATACTCCAAGACGGTCGACCTCACAAGGTAGGTGTTCTGAAGTTATCACACGAACGGGCATAAGGATTGGTCCGACTAACACATTCATGTAGGTCGGTCTGCGTTTGATTTGACGATAGCCCAATTCAAATCAAAGATTGTAGGATAGCATATCCACAAAGGAGATACCACCTTGCTTCAACACGGACAGACTAGACATCCCATTGAGAAGGAACTATCTCAGATAGAGCTTTGGTCTTTTAACTCTCCAAGTTGTTTAAGCTCACCCGAATAATTCAGGGCATCCAGCACGATTTTCTTGGAGAAGGGAATTGTTCAGAGAACCAGCTTACTCATAAGCTCAACATCACGGTCAGGTGACAACCTGGCGATACTTCTGGAAAGACCTCCAGAATATCACGATCCACCGCTAAGTCTTGAGTTCGAGAGAGAATCACGCCTTTCAAGGCACAACGAGGTGGTCTTGGGAGCTTCGGCACGAACCTAGCTCTTTGACCGAGGGAGTGCATCAGAGCCAACTGACTTGGTAGCACTGTCAAACTCAACTTCTTGATCGGCTAACCAATCATACTAAGGAGGACAAGGAATGTCCTTGGATTTCAGCGCAGTAAGAACTGCTGAGAATATCCGATTAGTTACATTATCGCTCACGTCTCATCATTCTCGAGCAACAAGTCACTCGGAGAACGGAGAGTAACAAAATGTAAGAGCATCACTTCATCAAGAGGATCATGTCACTCAGCACGAGTGCACACTCTTTATACCACGATGTCGTGCTACTCTAAGATGGAACAAAAACAGAGACTAATAAACCTCTTATTCTGTGGAATACAAAACTTCGACCTAGCCCGAGAAGTGGACAAGGTACTGGAGTTTGTTTCTTCTATCGAGACGAAGTGGAAAGTCTTGACGGACCGAGGGAGTGACTTACATCGGAACATACCAACGCACGATAAAACTTGACTGTCAACTGACCGACAAAGGTCGGAAATCAGATCAGAGTAAGAAACATGCTCAGGAGAATCCTAGGATGTTGAAGATGCACCGGTTATTACTCAATTGTGATAACCATGCCCAAAAGGGAGAGATGCAGCAGAGTCAAACAAAACTGTATCAAGATTATTGTTGATTAGTAGCTCACCCTTAGGGACGCCGGTATCTTCTTCAGCTTCTTCAGCAGGGACGTGGTTCAGGCGACGACGCACAATAGGTCCAGCCTTGCCAGCTGGAGTGGCAGGGGCTCGTGCAGGATTTCCCGTGATAGGTGCCTTCTGAGGGCACTCCCTACAGTAGTGACCAGCCTGACCACAGGTGTAGCAGGTAAGTCCAGGTGGAGCAGGTAGCGGAGGACGATACCCACTTCTGCTGGGGCACTCCCTGGAGTAGTGACCCGTCTGGCCGCAGGTGTAGCAGATAATTCCAGGTGGAGCAGGTTGCATAGGACGACAACCACCTCCGCTTGACCCAGATGTCGAGGTAATGGGGCGCGTGGTGGCGTGCTGAGCAATCTTCTCCTGGGCATCCTTTACTGCCCCCACTATGAACTCCATAGAACACTCAGCCGGAAAATGGTCATCTCCTTCGCATAGGTAGCAGGTGGCGCTAGCGGTTAGGCACTGGCCGAGTGGATGCTTGTTGCAACAATGCGGGCAACTGCCGGGGCATTGACTCGCCTGATGTCCACCCCTTCCGCACTGACTACATGCCTTTTCTTGTGGTAGTCCCCACTTTCCGGGGTATTTAAGGGGGCACTTCCGGTACGGATGTCCAAGCTCCTTACAAGTGTAGCACCTGCGTTTATCTACAACTTTCTTGGGCAAAACTTTAGATGTATGGGATTTCTCCCGATCAAAGGGTGTCGAGTGGGTCCCTGGGGTGGCTTCGATTTGATGGAGCGGAGGACGTTGTGCCATTCTGTAGATTTGACAAGGACGCAGTTAGTATCCACCTCGGTAGGGTTGAGACATTAGCATTAACGTACTCAAGTACTCAGACTAGGGACGATAATACTTTGTGCCACAACGAACAAGGAACCAACAAGATGGGACTTGGGTCGAAGATCAGCATCATGCACCAGTAGCGTGAGATTCAAATGGCTAAGAAACCACGTGATTCCACCCACACTATCCGGCACAATCCGGGACCTTATGTTCAAGTCCTTGGGTTGAAACCCAAAGAAAAAGCAATGATTAGATTTGGTAGAACACCTGAGTTGATTTGGGATTGCAACGCCGCGGGAGCAACTGGACACATAACACTAACGGTCGAACCCCACCCACGTTTCTAATCATTTTGAAGTAACAGACGAGGAGTAAAACCTTTAACTCAAATCGAGGTAAGATTGCTCCGAGATTAGAGGGTAACCAGATAAGGAGTAAAAAGAATCCTAAGATGGTTTTCACAACTCATTTTTAGGTTAAAAATATTTTCACAAACACTAGACTCAACATCGACCAGTAGAAGGGTTTCCTACAGGCAGTACTGCTCTGATACCAACTTGTGGCGCCCCGACCCGACTACTATACAGTGATACTGTGTCCCCGGTTATCCGATACCACCAGACACACTATCAAAGCATAATAGAGAGATCAAGACTTGTGGAACAACTGGCACATCACAGACTCTACGACACAAATCAATATAGTGCAACTCTTATAATAGAGAAAGATAGCAAATGACAACCAGAGGTCACAGACCCAACATTACAACAAGCGGAAGCAAATTAGGTTGTTCTAAACAACAAGAACCAAAATATGGCCTAAGAGGCCTGCAAATAAACATCCAGCGCCAGCTGTTCCAGGATGTCCCAAGCTGCCACCTGGGAACCCCAGACTACTCGTCGACGTCCACAAAGAACCCACCTTCGAGGTCGGTGAAGTCCTCCCCTGAAAATAAGCAAACGACGTTGAGTTCGACGAACTCGCAAGATTAGGAGCTAATATATGCTCGATGATCGGCTTCCAAGGTTTTATGGCTGTTTTGCATAAAGCTGATTTTATTTTAAAAAGACATAACTCCATGGCATCGCCTAATCAGAATATTTTGAAGAGGGGTAAGAAGTAACTCTTTTTCTTTTGATCACCTTTCTCATCATCAACCATCATCACCACTGTACCTGTTCATCAAAGGCACCTCCCCGAATCACCCTCGAGGAAGTCAACCTTGCATTCGTGAAGTAGTACCTCTAGTACTCAGTTTTTAATCATTCCGTTAAAGTTATTCTATGATCAGCGTCCATTCCCAAGTCGTCCATAACCGCGGACACGGCTTTTCGAAAAGATTTATCCCTGCAGGGGTGTACAAAGTGGAAGTCCCCGGAGTCCCGAGGGGCCCCAGCTCCTTCGCCACGCGTACCGCCAGACTCATTGCCAGACATTAGCTCTCTTCCGGGGAAAGCCGGCTGAGTGTGAAACGGCTACAACCTTTACCTTGCTTAAGACTATCCAAGGATCATCAGTGGCGGTAGGACGGGTTTGGTGTCTCCTCCAGTCACCCTGTCCCGCGGCCACTTATTTTCCTAACACCACCATCCTCATCCCAGTCTTGGCCACCATCTCAACGCACGCGCAAATGGAAAGCCAAACTAGAGGACCCTCGGCTAGCCCACCACAAGTTAGTCGGTCGATGGGGTTTCCATATAGCCCACGCATGGTTGCACGCACAACTTGGTTCAAGAGGTCCAGAACTCGCACCTAGGCGGTGAGAACGAGACAACCCACCACATCCCATGCGGCC
The DNA here is from genome assembly GCA_947311845.1 of Poa pratensis. Lineage (NCBI taxonomy): Eukaryota > Viridiplantae > Streptophyta > Magnoliopsida > Poales > Poaceae > Poa > Poa pratensis. Next base: position 19,740,762 of record CAMZMU010000050.1, on the reverse strand, counting down.
TCTCATCCCCACCTTTAAGCATCTTATTATCCATCACCACAATTTCTCCACCATCAACAGCACTGTCACAAGTCAACACCTGTTCCCAGCATGTACCACCCTAGTACCACTAGGCCATTCACTAAGCATGGCTAAGCACTTGCAAAGCATAATAAATATATCAGGCCAACAATGCAAACCTATGGTAATAGGAGGGGAAACAGATATTGGCAACATATTTCTAATGCAACTAGTAGGATACTCTACTCCAAGCAAAAGACATTTAGAACCGGATGCAATATTATAGTGGAGAAAATAATTGCGGAAAATAGGATAAGATATGCTCATAGGGGGGATTACGCTTGCCTTGATCGACGTGCTGATAGTACTGCTCGGCGGGGTATTGAGGTGGAACCCCGTCTGCTGGATCTATCGAAGCACAACGGAAGAACAATCAATCACCACACATGGGTACAATGCAATGCACAAGCAAAAATGATGACATGACATTTTAATCCTCGAGAGAGGATGTTTCAAACTATTCAACTTAAACGGAGTTCGGATGCTTAAAGCGGAGCATCTCGAATATTCCGTGGAATTAGGTAGGGTAGCGTCCTTGCCTGTTGGTTAGGATGGATGAAACCCTATCGTTAAGTTGCATAAGGATGTCATGACATGTGAGGATGCAAAGTTTGGGTGATTAAGACATTCCTGCAACAGATTAAAAGTGCACTGAAAAGATTTGTGTTGGTGTTAAAACAGGGTAACCGGATTATCCGGTGAGATTAGGGATCGGATTATCCGAAGAGTCGGAATATCCGATGCAATTAGACTCGGATCATCCGATTAAATTGGTTCGAAAACGACTAAGGAAAAAGGGGGAATAGTACCCTGAGGTACTGTCTTTATTCGGAATATCCGAATTATTCTTACTCGGAATATCCGGTGTGCTCCGGTGGCCTAGAAATGGCTAAGGACTGGAAGCAACACGCTTCTGTAGAAATTCGGAATATCCGAACGATTTGTGATCGGAATATCCGATAGCTGGATAGCGTTGGAAATCCACTAAGGACCTGAGGCAACACGGTTCTGGAACGAATCGGAATATCCGGTCGCGGTGGACTCGGAACATCCGACGGAGGCAGACGGCGGCGGGCTGCGGCGAATCCACGGTTACCGCACGCGTACGAGTCGAACGAGGGCATAGGAAGGATCGTGTGCTCACCCTCAGTGTGTGGGGTGGCTCGGTGGAGGCGGAGGTGGCCGGAATCGACGGTGAACGGCGGCGGAGCGCGGCGGCGGTGAGGAAGAAGTCGAAGACGGCGGCGGTGATTCAGACCTTCCCGGCTCGATTCCTCTGACGGAGAGGTAGCAGGCGGCGCGGGGAAGCTTCCGGTGGTCTCCAAACGGCGCGGGGAAGCTTCAATCGACGGCGATGCGGCGGGGACGGCGAGCTCCCGTGCGGCTCAGTGGAGAGAGGAGAAGAGGAACGGGAGGAGGAGAAATATCTGGGGGGAGTGAAGTGGGAGCAGGTGGGCGTCGTGGTGGTGCTGTCCTCCTTGCAGGGAGAGGAGAGGAGAGCAGGGGGGCCTGGCGCGGCGAGTCGTGCGGCAGCGCCACGGCGGCGGCATGGGGCTACAGAGAAGGAGAGAGACGGCGACTTTGCAAGAAGGCCCCTGCACTAGTTTTCCGAATTGCAAATAGGTCCCTGCTGTTATCTCTTTTAAAACCTTTTAAAAACAGCAGTAGTTTAGGTAATTAATTGGGGCACTAAAATTTTTTAGAAAAATGTGCAAATATTTGTGTAGCCTCTCCCTACTAGATAGAAGCTCCACAAAAATTGGCGATTAGAAAATAAAAAAAATAGTTTGAACCACTTTTCTTTAGAAGGGTTTAGATAGGGCATTTTGCTAATTTTCAAATGGTAGTACTTTTGTAAAACCCAAAGCATGTTCAAAATATTAGTTTTGAGCTCTTGGAGCTTCCTTGACAAATATAGAATGTCAAAGAGATTTTGTTTTGCAACTTTGGATGCTTTCATTGGTTTGAAATTTGTTAGCAAGTTTGGCATGTTGTTTTTAAAATGGTGCCAAACCCATTATTTATTTGTTTAGCACTTTAATATGGATGCTATGATGCAATGGAACACAAAAGCGAAAATTTTACTCGGGTTTTTAGGTTCTCGAATTTTGGGCTGTTACATGTACTTGTTGGCTATTAGGTTGGCTATAGATGACATGGCACCATCTTATAGCCAACAGCCGGCTATACTATTGTACTTGCTCTAAACTGAAAGTCAAACTGGTGAGCCCTCCAGGACACCCATCGAAAAGAAGCAAGAATCTTCAATGTCGACGTCGATGCATCCCCACACTGCCGAATCATGAACACATCTCTTATTTTAGAAATGCAGCCGGGCAGATGGTTCTCGGCCACACAACAATCCAGAGCACGAAACACGTTGATCAGATACTGGCCAGACGCAGTTCAGTCACAAGGTATAATTCAGGTGCCTGTCTGCACTGAATGCCTGACGGAGACTGGTCTGTAACCCAAAACCAACCCCCAACGGGCCGCCCCTCGTTCCTCTCGTCGCTCCCGCGAGCGACGGGCGGAACCCTAACTCTCCCTTCCGTCCGAGCTCTCCACGCCGCCTCCCTCTCCTCGCCGTCGCCAGTCGGCGTCGCCGGCATAAGGCCGGGCGCTGGCGGCGGCGAGGCTCTTCTGTCTCCCTCGCGCGAAGCTTCCTGGCGCCGCGTTGACCGAGGGCGCGGCGGCGCGGCTACTCGGTGGCGGAGGGGCGGGTCTGTGACGGTGCTGCCACGTCTTGTGGCGGCGGTGGATCAGGCGACGCGGGCAGCGGCCTCGCAGCCGGAGATCTTGGCCATGGACGCGGAAGACGGACGGCGGCGACGGCTCGGCGACGATGACGTCCCCATTGGTGCCTGTGACGGGGAAGATCGGGTCGGCGAAGCTCCGGGACGGTGGCTGGTGGAGCTGGCCTGAGGCGGCGGGGCTCTCGGCCCAGATCTGGGCCCATTTGGGCCTGATCTGGGCTGGGCGGGCCCTGCTGCCTGTGTGGTTTCAGTGGCTCCCGGCGCGGCCAGGAGCCCTCCCCCCGACCATGGATTGGATGGGGTGCTGGATCCGGACCACGACGGTCTAGATCCGGTGACCGCCTAGCAGCCTCGTTTACTCAGGGCTGCGGGTGCGACCGGCGGGTGCGCCCTGCTTGTCGTACCCCCGCTGTACTAGGGCTGGCTGGCTCGGTTCTTCTCCTGTCCGTGCCGGTGGAACTGCCGCGATGTCACCTGCCTCTCCTTGGGGGCGAGATCTTGGATGCCGGGGCGGTGGCTCTGGAAGGTGGTCTGCGCGGACGCCTCTGCGGCGAGGGACGTGGCAGTGGTGATGGTCGTCTTCTCGGTCCACGTGGGTGGCGTGGAGTTGGCGGAGGGAGATCCTGGTGCTGGCAGCGCTTCGGCAATGGCGGCTCCCAGATCATGTCTTGGTGGCCTGGCTCGGGGCGTTGGGCGGTTCGTGGTACCAAGTGTGGTCGAAAGGTTTTTTCCGAGCGAAAGCTTAGCGCTCCGGCGCCAACGGCGACGGCGCCTGCGGGTGTTGTATCCTTCTTGGGGGCGCCGTTGTGGGTACCTTCTCCATGTTAGGGCTCCGGGTGAAAACCCTTGACTGTTCGGTCTCGACGGCGGCGGCGCTTTGCGTCGTCACCCTCTTGAGGGCGTCGTCGTGGAGCCTTGGTACTTCTCGCACGCCGGCGTTCTCGGTGGCAAGTCCGGTTCCCTTTTGTTCTTTGTTGTTTATCTTTGATCTGTTGTAAGAGGATTTCCTCAAGAACCTGAATTTGCAAAAACCAAAGCTCGCAAAGACACACCACCGGTTACCAAACACCTGAAATCTCTACTATATAATACGAGTAAAGGTGATGGTTGGCGGCGGTACGTCAAGATAGAACTGCCCCTAAAGTTGATACAAATTACGCATCATGCCACCTATAAGTAAAAAAAACTGTTCGTGCCTTCCTCATCCCTCCCGGCATGTCCGCGTGCGGATACGCCGTCACAGTTTCCTTCCCAACGTCTCCATCTTTAACCAGCCAGAAGTTGTATATTCATACCCGTCATTGTAATCACTTGGTAATGGACGGCGCCGGCGGCGGATTTGGCAATGGCGGCGGACAAGCGCGGACTCGGGCTGCCCAGCAGCGGCCGAGCTTGAAGCGTCGTGGGTGCTCGACCTACTCCCCGGCGGCGGCATCGCAAGAGCGGATGCGAGTTTGGCGGCCCCGGCCACGGCGTAGCAGGGGCGGATACGAGTTATGTTGCGGGGGCAGTCATGACGACGAGGACGCCATAGGCGGATGCAGATCCGGTATCAGGCAGCCACAGATGTCCCCTACATCGAGAAGCTGTCATGGATTTCTAGCTGATGTTGTCGCGCCCGTCCTTGCCATGCCGCCGCCCTCTACTTCAAGCTATAGTATCTGTACCCAAAATAGAGTCAGTGCATTCCTTATCTCTGTCCGGACCCCGGAGTCGACCGTCGCCATAGCCGTGAGCCCGTGACGGCCTCCATCCACATCCAGTAGTTGCGGACACGTCTGGGACAGTCATCCATCTACCGCTGTCAGCCTGAAATCAATGCGCTCATGACCTTTGTGGGTACGATGGTCCTGTTTTTTTTTTTTTTTTTTTTTTTTTTTGCGGGAGAAAAGACTGATATTAATCCAGACAAATTACAGATAGGTCCCCAGAAGAAAATAAGATTACAGTCCAACCCATCTGCAACTCGGCTACGGAAGCAATCACCAGCGCCGTCGATGGTCCTGTTACTTCTATGATATGTACCAGATCGGTAACTGTAGGCTCCTCACATACCTGAATCTTGTAGATCATCACAAAACGAATCTGGCATGAAAATCATAGAAGTTTTCCATCGAGGTTATCCTTCAACGATGGATTCTTGTAAGTGCTGAAGTGTGGTGCTAAAAGAAAAAAAAAAATCAGTAAAAGCTTGGTCTTCCTGTAATTTTCACCTAATGCAGTTCTGCTTGGTCGCTTGCTGTAATTTTAACCTCTTGCAGTTCTTATCTAATTAATCATATCGGTCTCATTTATTCTATTGCAGTTTGTTTGCTTATGCTCTCATATGAACTTAGTCGGCAAATTCAGGTCTCTTCTGGTAATAATTGCATCAGTTTTTTCATATTGCATTCTATAATACCACACCGTAATGATTGGAAGACATGTACTCCTAGATGTTTTCAAAAAGTTTTGGCCCTATATATTCTGAGTATTGATCTCTAACTTTTGTGTTAATGCACATTTACCACTCATTTGTTGGTCAGATTTCTGCATCCATCTATGGTTGGTCTCTCTTGATAGTATGGATCTCACACAAGAAAAAAATTACGCCGGATATTTACAAACGAGCCAGGCCTTCATTCTGTGTTATTGACGATCTTTTTTCTTGAGGCATGGATGCTTGACATCCCATTCTTATGTGAGTTTCTTTTCAACCATCAACCTCTTCCCTTGAAAATGCATTATTTATTCTAAATAACTTTGTACCTTTGTTATAAGTACATGAAGCCCGTAGCAACGCACGGGCATGTTTGCTTAACAATACCGGTTTAAGACGGGAGTACATCAGCACAGCCACCAACAGCATTGTCATCATCATCACACATCTTCTGCTCGACCTTATTCCAGGCAGCAACACCACATTACTACTACTGGTGCATGCCATGTCTGTACACTACTACAGATAATAATTAAGCGAGTGAGCCCACAGCTGAAGAGAGTGATAGAGTTGCAGAGCTTGGGCTCGTCTTGGGTCGTCGTCGCGCGATCAGGCGACGGGTGGCGCCTTCTCGACCTCGAGCGGGCGGAACCACACCTTCTGGTCCAGCACGGAGCCGGTACCATCCGCGGCGGAGACGGGCGCGTCGGCGGCCAGCTTGCCGTCGACGACGGCGGGGCCGAAGACGCCGGTGGTCGGGTGCGGGCCCCAGTACTTGTCCGGGTTGCTTGGCCCGCCGATCACATCGTCCGGCACGAACGCCGGGCGAACGTGCTCGTCCAGGTTCTTGTCGTAGGCCGATGCGTGCACAGCCCTCCTGCGAAGAAGAACAGATGGAATGTTAATGAGGTTGTTGGACTGGTTATGGTTAGCTTGTAATGGTACCACGTTGACTTGACAGTAACGCATCAACGAGAAACCTAACCAAGATCAGAAATTTAATCATGGCAGAAAGGTACAGTGATGGGACAGCGTTCTACTCGTAATGGCGACACCAAACCTGTGAACATTCAGATCGTCGCAGACTATGTGCCATTCAAGTTTGTTTTCCCTCCTTTACCTCTTGTTCAGTTTGTACCGGTAAATCAAGGCATAACGCTAGTAAACTAAATTACTCTGATCTTTTGGGCGGCACAAAGTGTGTTTCTTGAAGCTCATGCAAAGAGCGCCGGTGCTTGTCCACCTGCTTTCAGTTGCTCTGTTTTGGCCGTGCTGAAGGCGGCATGAAGCAGGCCGTTTCAGTCTCGGCTACCACCCGGACTCCACTGCGCAGCTGGGGTCAGCTGAGAAGAGAGGTCAAGGGGAGAACGTGGAGGGGCACGACGGCCAACGCAGGCGTAGGCGTCGGTGGGTGGGGTGGGTCTCCTCCATGGCTCCATGGATAAGATCGGAGGTACGTGCACCCACCCGCTCGTACGCCCAGGACCCAGCTAGGACGTCCAGATCGAGGACGGCGACGCGAAAGGGAAAGGGAACCGTACAGGGCCTGATCCAGGCGGGCCAACGGGCTCCTGGATCTGAAGGCGACTCTGGGATGGGGCCCCATGGCCACACCTACCCCACCCGTCCCCTGGAGTGAAAACCAAGGGAAGCGCCGGCAGTCGGCAGACGGTGGATGGACGGCGACAACTACCGCGCACCAAACCGTCCACCCATTCGCTGTCGTCAAAAGATGGTGAAAGAAAAAGTGCCACCGGCAGTTCTTTTTTGCATTTTTCACCACGTATATTCAAACCGAAAACCACGTACAAAGTACACAGCAGAAATAGAGAACCAAATACGTAGGGGAAAAGGATCCAGAAGCTTCGAGAACTTCACCGCCGCCGTCGCCGGAGACGAGGATGACCAGCCGCCGTCTTGCCGCTGTCAGGGAAATCTTTGCCCTATGAGAGACGCCGCCGTGCCCGTCCGCCGCGCCGCGGCGGAGCTTCGGCGCGGCGGAGCTTCTGTCGGTGAACGACCGGGGCGAGCGCCCCCCTGTCCCAGCCAAACCTCCAAGCCTCGGCCGCCATCGACGCCGTCGCCGGAAGAGGAAGAAGAACTCGACGAACTCCTGAATCCGCCCGCCAGATCCGCCGCCAGCACGGATCCGGCGGCAAAACGAAGAACTCGAGCGCCGCGCCGGGCCCCGAGCTCCCGCAAGCCGCGCGCGGGGACGCCGCGCCCAAAGGAGCAGCCTCGCCGGAGAAGCCCACGCCGGCACCAAACCCCACACCAGCCGCCCCTCCTCCTGAGCGCCGCCGGCGAACTCTCCCCCCTACCCTACCTATATACAGACCGGAGCCGGGGATCCACCACCCACCCGCCGCCGAAGCGGCCGGCGGTGGAAGCGAATCCCACGGCTCAGCGGCCGCACGGGTGGATCTGGCGGAGGCGCTTCCAAAAATCGCCTCCTCTCTCTCAACAGTGGCGAAGAGACGAGGCTAGCACTGCCACCGGCAGTTCTCGGCTGCGCGCACGCACGCACTGTGTGACCTGTGAACTGGAGTATACTAGTACAATTATACGGAGTAGGAAATAAATATCTATCGGCTGATCTTCGTCTTCTTCGTGCGGGTGGGTGCGTCACAGCTTCCGGCTCCTAGCTCTAATTGGGATTTGGCCTTTTCCTCCGTCCGAGTTGGCGAGAGGAGGAAGACCAAAAAAACATCTCCATGGATCTGTGCTTGAATGGCAGAGGGAGTTCTAGTGGCGCTAAAGATTGGTCGCACGGACAGGGCAGGAGATATGAACAAGGTTGGCGATCTCTCCAAAGCGAATCGCCGAGGGTGACGTGTTGACCATGAAAAGAGACAACCTTGCCAAGTTTTTTGACAAAACATTGAGAAAAGTTCTTCTAACATGCTGGTTTAATCAACCAGAAAGCAAGATACAGCTATGAGGGGGAAAACGATGTAAGAATCGGTATCCACGGCAGGCAAAAGCATGCTCCCCCACAAGAACAAGATCCTGGAGGCACCGTAGCTAGTTCTAATAAACTCACAAATACTCTGTATCCCTTTTTCGAAAGAGAAAAGAAACACTCTGTTTTCCTTTTACGCAATCGCAAGTGTATCAGCTCACAGGCAGTGTGTGAGCATACCTCGGGGAGGCGGCGAGGACGCGCGCGACGAGCTTCCCAGCGATCGCCCGCCCCTTGGAGCCAGCCACTGCTGCTGCCATGCAAAGGTCGATCGAACCGAGAGGAGGCGAAAGGGTGGGGGGAGGGAGAGAGGCAGGTGTGTTGCTGGGCGAGAGGAAGGGAGTAGTGGGTTTTCAGTTGCTCTGTTCCACACCGCTCCCACGGCTACTTATAACGGCGCCTATCCATCTAGAAGGGGAACGAGGGAACTAGCTACGGGTATTCGGAAACAACAGTTCTGACCGTGACGGCAACGGCGCTAGTTGTGGTGTTGTGTTGTTCGCTACTACAGTCAACTGCGTGCACACCTGCTGCACACATTCTACCGAACGGCCAAGGCATCCCTGTGGTGATGGAATTATCCAGAGAAAAATTCACGAACAGTCACTGAACTCGTCCGGCGCGTGCAAATTCGTCACTAAACTCAGGAAATGGCATTTGCGGGTGCTTAAACTTGTTCCGTCACTGCACGTACGGTCATTGAGCGGTTTGGCGTACGTATTTTGGCCACGTGTCAGCATGTCGCACCGTAAAATGGTCTCGCGAGCTGAAATTCCCCAATCTGATCCAATCCCGCGACCAAAATTCCCAATTCCTATGTCTTCTCCAGCGCCTCCGTCTCCTCTTCTCTGTCTTTTCCAGCGCCTCCATTTCTTCTCCCGCTGGAGCGCATGAAGCGGCGGAAGAAGGCCTCGAGGTCCTCGTCGTCGGAGACGGAGACCCCGTCGCGGCAGCCGCCCACGTCCCCGCGCACGCGCACGGTCGTCCCGCCCCCGCACCCGCCCGGGACCTCCAGCGCCGACGCACCTGCGGCGGATGCCGTCAGATTGCGCACACGGCCGATGACCTCGACGGGGTGCTCCGTGGCGCCGCCGCCGTGGTTGTGGATGAGAGTGTTGCTGCGGGGCGTGGCGGGCGGAAAGTGGAGGCGGTGCTTGGGGGCTGTCCCCGCCTGCGGCGTCATCGGCGGCGCCTCCGGTCGCGGGGAGGGCGTGGGGGGCGGCACCTTCCTCGCCGCGCTCGGCCAGCACGCTGCCGAGCTCCGCGCCGCCGTGCGCCGTCGCGATCCCGCCAAGCTCGCCTCTGCGGCGCGCGCAGCGCCGCTCCGCCAAGGAGCACTCCAGCCTCGCCGCCCCCGTCGCCCGGTGCGCGCCTCCCATACCTACACGCGCGTCGGACCTCCTCCACCACCATGCCGCGGCCTCGTCGGAGCTCGATGTGGCGCGCACGGCACGGTGGACGAGGCCGTCGGCGACACCTCCGCTGTGTCGACGTCAGTTTTCCTCGAGTTGCCGCCCTCGCCGACGCCGCCGTGGCCGCGGCAATGGCTCTGTCGTCCTCCTCGACGAAGAAGAGGCTGGCAATGGTGCGCATCAAGGCGGCTGCCGGCGAGGACGTGCGGAGGAACGCGGCGCTGGCCAAGCTGCCGGAGCTGGACTGGAGCAGTGCGTGTGCCTAACGATTGGCAGCGGGAGCTAGCTCCACCACTTGCGGGCGTAGAATTAGCGGCGTACGAGCTACATGCTGACACGTGGCCAAAATACGTACGCCAAACCGCCCAATGACCGTACGTGCAGCGACGGAACAAGTTTAAGCACCCGCAAATGCCATTTCCTGAGTTTAGTGACGAATTTGCACGCGCCGGACGAGTTCAGTGACTGTTCGTGAATTTTTCTCAATTATCCACGCTGATCTGTATGTATGGCGATCAAGTGCTTCGTGCTTTACATCTTGTGTAAAATGCATGCCATAGTCATGTGTATTGTGTATAAGACCAACTTTATACAACTAAACTAACAACATTTTTTTGGTGTGAACCGGTGTCTTCGCATAACACGTACCAAAAAATAAGGGGCTATATGCGGGACCCACTTGTGCAGTGGTTTTTCCTCTCTCACCGTCTTCCCCATCGAGCCTCCTCCTTGTCGGTGTGAATCAGTAGTTGGCGTGTGGTGACCATGCACACCACCACATGTTATATTGCATCAATCATTGATATAACACATGAAACACTGTTCCAAAATATTACATACATCAGAGTAGTGATACATATTTATTATTACAAGCTAAAGGCGTATAAAACTCTTAACATCTTTCTTAGACTATTGAGAAGACTCAGGTAATAACTTATGCAACGAAATAGCTAGTCGAATTACAATACTAAAAACCACGATAGCTCTCTAGTTTTATGATGTTCCAATTGGCTTACTATATACATGGATCCTACCTAGGTTATGAAAAGTTATCCTTGTTGCCTTCGGTCTCTTAGCGGATATACTAGTCCACCCCTCAACTCCGCCAGAAAGGTTTGGTTCTCATCTATTCTATTGATTGGCTTACTACGATACATGGATCCTAATCTAAGATCCCGAGTTATACATGTAGCCTTCGGTGTCGTAGGCAATGTAGTAGTCCATCCCTCAACTCCGTCAGAAAGGTTTGGTTCCTCGATTAGACCACCTCTTTTTCCGGTTGGACTTCTTGTTTCCCCTCCTCCGTATTCTCAGGGCTAAGCAAGGGGTTTGGAAATATTACGGATGAGTATATAGTGTTTAAAAATTTCAGATAGTAGATACATGTGGTGCAGGTTTTGTAACCATTTAATTTGGTCAAAAGGTTTATTGTATTGAGAAGAACTATGTTTTTGAGGATTTCATGTGTTGTTAGAACCTTTATTGGTACCTTTCCCACAATAATCATAGTTTGTGCCTAGAACAAGTGACTTGGCACAATACTTTACACTCTACATAGGTGCTACTTTACCGACAAATATCGTTTAGTCTTGTCGCTTATCTGACATATCCACCCACTATAAGAAATGTCTTGATATATGACCTTTTGATAGTGACGGTGAACAAATTGGTCATACATTTATGACGATTTCCCACAATATGGTCGTAAGCCGTTCGCAGGGGCAAAACCTTGTAAAATTACGACGATTTGGGTCGAGAAGGTAATAATTTTGTAAGATGAAATTGGCATAATCTTCGCCAGGCATAGTATGCCTTAGTATTAGTCGATTACGACCAACTAAAATCATCATAATGTGCTGAATGTGGATGCATTGATATGACTGGGCGGGCACACATCAATGTCGCCCACATGTCATGTCTATTGAACGGCCACATCATCAATTTCGCCTATGTGTCATATCTAGTTGTCATTTTTGCTTATGTTTTACTTCTGTTAGTTGACTTGTTGACTAAACTAACCGATGGGACCCACATGGGACCTGCCCTGGACCCAACCCGACCTCCCTGGAGCCACGACATGCGTGACCCACACCAGACCCACAGGGACCTGACATGCGCGGGACACACACCCGACCCACACGGACCCACACCGAGCTGACATGTGGTACCCATACTGGGTCCCACACCGGATCATCCCTAGACCCACATCGACCTGACATGCGGGACTATATCTGGCCATCTCCGGCCCAGCCCGACCAGCCCGCCCAGGCCCAGCCCGAAAATACAGGGCCTGGGTGGGCCTGGGCTTGCCCACAGGCAGGCCTAGGCCTTTGATTTGAGCCCGAATGTCCGATGGTCCTGGGCCTGGGCTTTACATATTGGCATTTTAAGGAAGAAGCCTGGCCTGAAGCCCGAGGCCCGATGGATTTTGCAGCCAATGGGCGGGCCTGGGCCTAAAATATAGGCCCGAACGATGGGCCTGGGATTTTGACCGCGGGATTTGTTAGGCCCGGCCCATGACCAGGTATATGCGGGGCCCACATCCGACCAGCCTGACATGCGGGACCCAAATCGTAATGTGGTATGTACGCATTTGCATTATGGTTTTTAGTTGTACCGTCCTTCCCCCTCGACACCGCATATCCACCATCACTAGGTTTTTTTAATAATTATTAGGGATATTAAAACTAGGCCAAAGAGGAGTCCTCCCACGCTACTCTCATGACCTGGATGATTTTGGTCGTCCGATCTTTCTCTTTCTATGTGTCAGACCATTGGATCTTCATGTAATCTTGCACTGGCACGTATATCCCCGTGGGACGCTTCTCTAGGCATCAATTTGGCTTTCCGTGGTGTATTGGCCTGATAAGGCGCAAAGGCATGGGCTATAACCAATCTAGAGAAGTATACACTACAAATCTTTTTTAGAGTATTCATAAGATACTTTCTAATATATTTCAAAATACTATATATAAATGCACTATGATACACAAAAGTGGCTCAAACTATTCTGTGAGTGAATGTGATTGTATCTATTACTATTATTTGTTTGTTTTATAGATAATAATAATATTGAGAATTTAGAGATTTATTTAAGTTTAACCAAGTAAAAATGTTCAGTATAAATAATTAATGGGTATGTTAGCATGGGAAATAGGCATAAATGATGGTAAACTATAATAAAATTAAAATAATAACAAACTTTGTTGGTTGAAGGTGAAGCAGTTGAATTGCTTGTGCACCGCGATGTGATGGTTGATACTATGGCAATAATTGCTGAAATATGCATCTACCATCCAATCCAAAAAATCACAAATCGTCGTTGTTTTCTCAACGATTCTGGCTCCGTTGTCTCAGTCTTAATCTCTCCCTCCTAACATGACCACTATGACATGTTGTTCTTCTCACCTACCAGAACCAAATTCGACACACATTGTGCCTTGAGCTATATTTCCACCCTCTACATAGTGAAAGAAATAGGATCTAACCAATCCACCAACCACATCCGCATGCATAGTTAGTTTAGTCATTGAATCTCTCACCATCCTTTGTGAATGAACTATAATTTTTTTAAAGCATTAGAAAAACAATGATGGATATTCATCAATTTGAAGATAGAACATATCAACGGTGAATATTTAGTAATATGTACAGAAAGATACATCATCCAAGTGAGTGGTCCATCGCCAAAAAATCTTGTTTTTGTACGTTAATGTATACATTATTAGAGTTTTAAAAGAGCAATTAAGTTTTACTACTAGAGGAATAAAAAATCATCTCGCGTTATTATTTTGCATACCAAATTTGAAAAAAAAAATTAAGCGAGATTGACAACTTTGTTTATAAACTCTATATGGACTAAAACAATGATTTGAATAACTTAGTGCAGATAACTTATTTCAATATTACAAGTGATCAGTAGACTCTGCATGAAAGTACTAATTCATGGAACTGATGGCCCTTGACGTAGTTACCTGCGTCAAAAGAATATGGGTTAGGTTGAGACTCCAAGTGCAGAGTGTGTAGTATAGGAAAGACGGGTTTCCCCACGAGGGGTGACTCGAGGGTTTAATATCGAACTCTCGGGGTATCAGTAGTGAAAGGTTTATCTTCTTATCCTTCTCTTGAAAACCTACAAACAAAGTAAATTGTTTTGGCCCTCAACCTCACAAAGTGGTTGTCAAGCACAAGGTGTGAGAATGATATCAAAATAAAATGAATGCAAAACAGTAAATAAATATGCAATGATGATGAATAAATATGCAAGGATGGTGGAAACAATGATGGATGATATTTTTGGGTTTTGTATTGTGAATGCAAGATGTAAAAGTGTTTTTGTATTTTTGGATTTTTAAATGGCAGAAAATGTAAAGTGGATAAAAGTTGTTGGAAAGGTGTTTCTTATGATTAAAAATGGACCGGGGTTCATGGTTTCACAAATGCACTCTCTCTTTAATAAAGTGGTAGACAATGGAACACTAGAATTAACATATGAGATTGCAACAAAAAGGTTTCATGACAAGTTACTAATTATATGGGCATCACGTCCTAACATAGAGATCTTTTGTTTATTAATCTCTCTTATACTCCACCAAGATGCGAACTAAATCATAACACCTTAGTAATTAAGATAAATCAGAGCATAGCATTAAGTGTCATGACATGAAGTTAAAATAAGAACATGCTAGATCTAGTCATGGAGTAGTGGCAATGGTCACACCCACATCTCCGGTAGCATGGTATTTTTCTTTATCCCTAGTGAGGCAACAAAGTAAGGTAAACACCCAAGTGGATCGCGGAACTTTCTCTCACGTTCACCGCACTAGCCACCCCCCGTTACTCCAACTAATGCATACGTTCCCCCTCACACGCTCTCATACACATGCTTGATCATAACAAGTAAACAAGAACGGGGTACATAATATGCATCTACTTTCATAACTGAAACAAAACTATTGCAATCTCAAACATATATTAACTCATATAAAGATCCACCACAAAGGTATTACATAGATGACCGTAATCATGTTCAGCAGCTCATACGGTACTAATTAGTGAAGCTCAAGAGAGGAGAGATACATAAGTTACTTCCACAAACCCATAGTCCAGGGGTGGACTACTCCCTCTTCATCATGGAGACGGTGGAGAAGTCGTTGGAGAAGATGGAGACCACGCCGGCAGCGCCCCGCCGGAGTTTTCCCCTCCAATCTGCAACTCCAGGTCTCTGTTTCGTGGTTTCTGTGTTTCTGCGGCGCTCCTTTTCCGAAGGGCTTCGGGGACGATTTTTATAGTCGTTTTTAGGTCAAGATGGAGGCTCGGGAAAAAAGATCGACGGCAACGGAGCCTCGAGGGCCCAGATGGTGGGTCCCACGCGGCCAAGGAATCTGGCCGCGTGGGCCACCCTCTTCTGGCCCTCGGGCCTCCGCTTGTTCGCTTCCTTCGCTCCCACGCTTCGTTCCTTCCAAAAACTGATGCTCGTAAATTTCCAGGTCATTTGGACGTCGTTTGGGTCCCTGAAACATCAAAATATAGAAAATAGGGTTTTCTGCCTGTGCAGGGTTAATTCCAGAAAAATAGGGAAACAATGAAATATTCCCAAAATCAATAAAAACAATGATATAACCCTTATATGATGCAAATATGATTGAAATATAAGTAATATAATGCAAAGTTCATGTATGCATTTTACATGCATCAGGAACACAAACCAAACATCTTGCATGATTAGATATTCAGAAGAAAAACAAATATTTAGATCAAAATATATGTGGGAAACTGGAATAACGAGAAATGATATCATCAGTTTGACTTGCAGAATAAATCTATATGCTGTTATATTGTGGACAATAATATGGAAACTTAGAGTGTGTATTTATATATTTGATTCCACCGTTGATAACAAAGCCAAGATACATATAAATTAGATTTAGTGGTATGTACATAAAGATGCATACACCAAACAATTGATAATTATGTAAAAAAGAAATGAAGTTTTTACGGTAATATATATATTATTATAGTTTTACAAGAGAAATTAAGTGGTATCGCTAGAGTAAGAAAACAATCATCTCGCGGTATTACTTTGCATACCAAATTCAGAACAGAAAATTAAATTACATTGACATGGTTTATAAACTCTATATGAACTAAAACAATAGCTAAACAATGGTTGGGGACTTTTGAATAAAATAATATGGATAACTTATTACAAGTGAGTAGACTCTCTACGAAAAATACATCCTAACTCATGGAACACGAAACAAAAATCTTGTAAAATTTGTTTTTTAGAAGAAAAAATCCATTTAGATTTTAATATATATGGGAAATTGGAATAAACATAAGATGATCATATTGAGTTTGACTTGCATAAAAAATCTATATGTTCGCTAAATTATGGACAATTAATATGGATACAAAAAATTATATTTATATATTCGATTCCACCATTGGCAACAAAGCCAACATATTTATATATTTATATAACGAGGCTTTTGAGACAAAAATAAGTCACGACAAACCCGGATGGGTGAGGACAGTATTTCAAATTTGGTGCTAACAGGAAACTGAAATCAGACAATTCGATGTCGAGTAGGCTCTTGTGATAAGCTTCAAGGGAGTATGTTATGTTTTGCATGCACATGAGCAACCTGTTGTAATAATTCTAGATGTCCATTGTGAAGGGTTGATTTCATTATGTGTGTGCTTTTTGTTGGTATTTCTTGCACTGCTTTACAATGTTGTTTGCATTGGTTTTGCTTATTTCCTGGTTTGTTTATCAGAAATCTTAACTAGAGATTCGATGTATACTCAGACTTTTTTGTTGTGTTGGCATGTTTTGAATGTTATGTTGGATTTGAAAGCTATCGAGGTCGGAGGAAAAACTTGTTTTCAAACAAGAAAGATGTTTGACAAGTAAATTTAGTGCCACGACGGTGACTCCAATTTTACCAGTTTAAGTGGATCGGACGATTGGGTAGGCTGCCAGTGGGAGCTCCTGGCACGACCCGACTCGCTGGCGATGATCAAATTATAAATAGAAATGCAACGACAATGACAATGGGTGGATGTTGATCTCACAGCTGCTTAGTATATGGTAGAAGGCAGTGCGATGCAATCTTGTTTATTAGCAGTTGGGTACTACCTTTGTCACGCACACCGATTTGAGCAAGTTGATCGTATTTTCTAGTGCCGCTTCCATCCCTCTGTAATATAGAAGAAGAAGAAAAAAATCATCGGTACGAGTTCTTCAGAGAAATATCAAGAGAAGAAGCCAAATCTCAATGCAATAACAAGAACGGGACCGACTGGCTAGTAGATCTGGTCTCCTCCGCACGGAGGCTGCACTTGGCGCAGTTCGTGGCCTGTGCGGGGGGCAGCAAGCACCTAGCATAGTTTTGGTATCGGAATATTCGAGTTCCTAAGATGCGGATTAATTAAGAACCGACGAGCAGGTCACCTGCGTGCACTGTTCCCCAGTCGTTGAGCACGTACCTGACACCCAAAGCCTCGTGTGTGTACAGAACTACAGATAGATATATGACCCCGTTGGTATTTGTTTTTTCCAGCTTCGCCATCACGGAAGTGTGCGTGTGGAACGTGGGGTGCTTGATTATCCGGAGGATCAGCTTCAGCTAGCTAGCAATGTTATGCACCGCTGGACACCATCTTCCGAATATCTCAGTTGTTTCCATCCACTAATTAGGTTACTTAACTAATTATTAGTAGATCAAAGAACAATACGGAGAGCGGGTTTCAGAGTGATAAGGGAGAGAAGACTGTATAATAATGGCACGCACGTATCGTGCATATGCGCCGGCCGGATTCCACGACGATCAGGACCAGCAGAGGAAGGAGATCACGGGCAGATCGTCAACGACGAGACGAAGATACATTACTCAACCAGCCTGGTTGCCCCATGTACTATACTAGGCAACTTAGCGCGGCGCCCGTGTCTTTAGAAGAAGAAATACCGCGGTGTAAAAAATTTAAATTTGGAGATGTCCGCATTAAAAAGTTGTTTAGATTTAAATCTGTTGAAATTCAAAAAAAAAAGTTTGCAGTTATAAGTTGTTCAATTTTCAAAAAATTGTTAAAATTGGGAAGTTTTTCATATTTGAATTTTTTACGTTTATTAAATGCTCAGATTTGAAAGGCATTCAAAATTTTGGAATTTTCAAATTTGAATTTTGATCATATGCCATAAGTAGTCAGCGTTTATTGTTGTGGTTATGTTGTTTTTTTATCATATTTGTAAATACCGCGGTGTAAAGAATTCAAATTTAAAAATGTCCACATTCAAAAGTTGTTCGGATTTAAATCTATTGGAATTCAAAAAAGTTTACATTTATAAATTGTTCGAATTTCAAAAATTGTTAAAATTAAGAGGTTATTCTTATTTGAATTATGTGTACGTTTATTAAATGCTCAGGTTTGAAAGGTGTTCAAAATTTTGAAATATTCAAATCTGGAATTTGATCGTATGACATAAATAGCCAGCGTTTTTTTGTGTTCATGTTGATATATTTGTCATATTTGAATTTTATTTTGCGTTTATTAAATGCTCAGATTTGAAATGCATTCAAAATTTTGAAATATTCAAATTTGGAATTTGATCATATGCTATAAATAGTCAACGTTTATTTTTGTGTTTATGTTGATACATTTGTCATATTTTTTCGACGGATAGATTTAAAGTTATTGCTATACTTCACATTTCTCTTATATTTTTCTTTTGCAAAAATAATACTCCAAATATTTGTGATTTTTTTTGACAAATGACTTCGTTATTATAAGTTGGAACATTGCTTATGGTTTTTAGAAAAAAAGACTCCATTATTAAGAGAGATGTGAAATGTTTGGAGTATTGTAAAAAAAATGACTCCATTATCATTTGTTTAAGGAACTGGAACATTGCTTAAACAGTACTTTCTTTTTTATCTTTTTATTTTGCTTGAACAATACTCGGAATATTTCACATTTCTCTTATCTTTTGTAGATCAAAAAAAATAATCGTCGAAATTAAATAAAAGCAGCTCTTATATTTCATCACCTAGTAAAGCCCACCGTAGACGTTGTGATTCAAAATGTTAAAATTCGTTGTAATTTGTGGTCTGGAGTATCTGCAATTTTTTTAGCAAATTTAAAATTTCAAATATGTTTGTAGTTTGACGCCGCGCCCGTGTGGTTGTTAGCTTTGTTCTTCAGCGTGAAAATGTAATGATTAAACTGTCGTTAGAAGAAGAGATACCGTCGTGTCCTTGTGAGAAATTTTTGTTTTGATTAAGTTTTAAGTCGAAATAATATTTTACAGGTTCAACGTAAAATATATTTGGGAAAGACTCGAATACTACATTCAGAAAAACATGGAAGAATATACCTATACTGAATTATAGTTTGTTGTTTCGAATATGTCCGAATATTCAGCAATTTAAAATGTTTTTTCATAAGATACATAATTAATATAAAAAATTATATTAGTTCTTGTAATTAATTTTTTTAATTGTTTAAGCATGCATGGAAATGTATTAGCTGTAAAGATTTCTTTTTTGTGCAAATTTTGGTATATTATTTGTATTTTTGTGAATTACGGATTGAAAGTTATGAATTTTACAATTTTCTTTATTTTTCTGAAATTATTAAAAACCTGACAGAGGGGCCCACTTACGGAAAACAGGTGCGGAAAAGATTAAAACGCTGATTTGTGGGCCCCATGTGTCAGCGGTAGACAGCGACAGCGACGGCCCTGCCGAACTCCGGCGAGCTCGTTTTGCTCACTCCAGGATGCGTGCGAGGCTGGAATCGCACGTTTCCGCGAGACAACGGCGCGGGGAAGCCGGACAGGCGGAGCGCGGGACCAAATGGTCACCGGCTCGCCGGCGGTGAGCAAAACACGGCGGCGGCGGACGGAAAACACGGCCGCGGCCGCACGGAGCATGGGGGAGGTCGGGAAGAGGTCCAACCGGAGCAGCGTGACACCAGGAGAACGATGGAATGCTCGGCGAGGTGAGGCGAGTTCGACGGCGAGCAAATCGAGGTCCACGGCGCGGCGGCCGGAGTTGGGGAAGGAGAGCACGGCTGCGGCGATTCCGGGCGTCCCGGCAGGCGATCCTCGGCGAGAAGGTGTAGGAGAAGACGGCGGAGCTGGCCGTGTGCTTGGATTCGTGAGGGGAGGAGCGGAGCGGCGGCGCGGCGCGTCGGCGACGCCGACGACCTCCGGCTCGCGCGAGAGGGAGGGGGGATTCGTGCATGCTTTTGCACTGAGGCCCCTCAGTTTTTCACAATTTGCAGATAGATCCCCCGTAGCGAGAAATTGTGGATCGTGGGAAAATTTCTGGAATTTCGTGGGCTTTTCTTCAAAATGATGCGGAGACCGGTGGGCGACCGGCTGGCCACCGGAGCGACCGGCGGGTGACCGGGCGACGTGGCGTGCTTTGATTGGCAGAAAGTCGATTGCTACAGTTATGCGGGTTATGGAGGACGACGTGGCCACATCTGGTGCGTCCGTTGACGCGATCGGACGGGCAGCGTTATTTGGGCGACGTGGACAGCGGACGGGGGCGAGATTTCTTCCAACGGCTGCAAGGGAGATAAGGATGGATATTCCAATTGCGCACTTCCGTGCCCGTGCACATGTACCGGCCGCAAATGCATCGCTGTCCCTGACGGCTGGACCGGGTGAGTTCACGGATTCCTTCCGAGCCAAGTTGTCCTCTTTTGTTCTTGACAGAGGGCCAAGGTGTTGTTTTATATGCGATGAAGACCCAAGTTGTAATGCTTACCACTTCACCAAACAATGAGCCTGGTTATGCGCCAAAGTAAAACTTTACTTTCTAACAGGTCGAGCCAAGCAAGTGTCGTGCAAATTGCGACACTATTTTTTTTAAACATTGCTTTGAAGATTTTTAGTCGAGGTGAAAATGACATGGTGACCGGGCATATGTGATTGGGCAACGAGGTTTCTAGTCGACGTGAAAATGACATGGCGAACGGGCATATGTGATTGGACAACAAGGCTGCCGCAAGAAAACCAACAAGGACATTCGAGGTGGAATGACAAAAATGTCTTGGTTAAAAAAGGCCCCATGTAAAACAAATCTACTAGTACTCCTTCGATTACTACTATTAATCATGTAGTGACATATGTTGACATCACTAGAATTACATATTTGGGTATCTCATGAATGTGTATTTGTGACACTTATTACGCCATTTTAGAGAAACAAAAATCCGAAATATTCCATATATAAAATTTTAAACACGGTTTTACCTCATTTTGGTATTTTGTGTGTTTCGTTAGAATAGCGTGCGTCAAAATATGTAAACGTGGGAAGGCGTCCTCGACGATAATGTCCATTCTTCTCTTCACCATATATGTTCAAGCGACGTCGTTGTCTTGTAATTTTTAGTCTCAATCATCATCTCGCACTTTGACCAGCAAAAATATATCAGAAAAAGAGGGTCCCATGTTTCTAAAATTGACAATCTACACGATTTTCACTATATAGACGTAATTAGTGTCACAAATACATAATTATAGGATAAAACGTGAAATTAAATATACATATTTTAAAGCACCGTGAGGGTGAGCAAATATATATACAAAATGTCAGTTAGAAACTTTCGTCCGAGTGAAGTTGAAATAAACACATGTTTCACTAAAAAAACCGAGCACAACGTGGACACACACCCAAACACTCACACAATATCTACTAACTGAAGGGAGTCACCGAGTTTTGTTTTTTATGGGATCGCCTTGTCTATAGAGGGAATTTCACTAGAATGGTAGTTGGCATGTGTCTTTCTGTTCTTAGAAGTGTTAGCATGACAATAAGTTAATTTGTACTACCAAGCAATGGAAGAACACATCATAAGAAATATAAGTGTGAACATTCATGCACGACAGAAATGTCTAATGAGTCCCGCTTTAGAAATTTCATATAGACATGCTAGTTAGTATTAGTTGCATGTTTGTTGTGTAAGGAGTATGGTATGATAGTTAGAGTAAAGCTTTTATTCACTTATCTAATTAGTTAAGTGGCTTTTTCTCTGCTTCTCCTAGTTAATCAAGACTTGTCATGTAAATTAATTGTTAATCTAACAAGAGATTTTTTAAAAAGATTGGGTATCGTTGTTAATTCTCTTAAGGGTTTATTAGACTAACCATAGTGGGGAGTATCATATACTAGTATCATGCATATGATACTAGTCTATGTTACTACTTCCATAGTGGATGGTAACATATGTGTGGTATCATATAACAATACATTAATTAGGTTATAGACTCATTTTGTCTTGGAATCCGCTATGTTACGGTATCTACCTATGATATCACTATCATCTCTCTCCTTATTAATTACAGTGACACGTCAGCTTTTTGCCAACATGGAATGCATGATACTGCCTATGATACCCCCACTATGGCTAGTCTTAAAAGGTAACAAGATTGCACATGCCAGAAGTTTGCCTTGTGATTATATGAGATGTTGCTTTACATGGGTCTTATGTCATTGGCGCACTAGGCGGGTAGGGTGACAACTCCAGTGATTTATGATTATGAACGATCTACGTGAGTTAATCTGAAATTTTGGCTATTGATTTGATTAAACATATGCAATGTTATGACAAGTATATTTGGGATTGTAGTAGAAATACATTTCTTCTTATGCAAACTTGGGTACTCATCTGACCAAGGACCGACAAAATCAGGGTTAAACCATGATAGCGGTCATGAGTGGGATTTCGATTGCAGAAACAATGTTGTACCAGGTAGATCAATATGAATGAACAATACTTTTTCACATATGCTACTCGCTTTGGCATGGTCTCACAACTATTCTAGAAAAACAATAAAGAAGGGGAACTAGAGAGGCATGAATTAATGTTGTGGAAGTTCATGAGATACTCTAACGCTATGCTTTCTTTTGGCATGCTCTTGTACTCTAAATTGAACTTCTTTATTATAAATCTTTCTTGTGTTCCAGACAAAAAGGGTTATCTAGAATAGTTATAATGAATTTTGTTCAACCAATTATCTTTGCTAATAATAGTTTTTTATGCCGTATTGGCCTAAAAACTTGCATAATGACCTTGTCTCTGCTTTAGCTATGCTATGTTTCTAGGTAAAAGAAGTGGTGGGCTATCTAGACTACCAATCGTAAGTGAACTAACCGTCTCACATTTTTCGGTTTAAACTCTGATTTCCTTACGGGTTTTTTTTCTCATCGAGTATGATCGAGTTTTGAGCTTGGGTTTTCTTATGAGTGAATTTTACACACATTTTTATCTTCCTCTAAACTAGATATTCTAAAAAAATCTTTGATTATCACCCGGTCTGCCTACTCAATAATAAATGTAAAGATGTAAGTCTTATTGTTTATTTTATTCCTTGGAGAAATGGACATGCGTATAATAAAATCCGCGTATTTATGAAGTATTGTAGGAGGGAAAGATTTCCAAGGAAAATGGAGAGCTAAATGAAGTAACATGGTGCTTGCTGGTGCATGGCAGGAGCGGGTGCGCTCATATCGGTGGTTGTACCGCACGGCACCGACTCCATGACATTGGCACTGATAATGGGGCCGATGACTAATGCGACCCAAAATCACCTTGAAACCTGTCCTTGCCATCTACCCCTCCGTTCTAAATTAGATGACTTGTATACATACATCTACATATACACAAATGGAAGCCATCTAATTTGGAACGGAGAGAGTACAACATACAAAAGATATGTGCAAGCGCAGTGAAGGAAGAACCGACACATGACCAACATATAAAGATGATGTCATCAGACACTAATTCGTTGGTCTAATAAATCCGTAATAACCTAGGACACCCCACGAGACAACATAGGGTCAAGTTTGGACAATTTTACTTAGGAGAATGAGATAGTATGGTCCTAGTGTTATAAGGACGCATCGTCCACTTATGTATTATCAAATCATATGTTTAACACTTACCCAATGCCTAATATTCTCAACGCGTGTGTGTGCGCGCGCATGCAGCTTGAGTTGAAATCTTAGAGCATCTCCAACAGACGCACTACGCGCCGGCGCGGTATAATTTTTTTGCAGCGCCGAAATAGCCGTTTCGCGCGCTGCGTGCATGTTTTGCTTTAGCAGTCGCGCTATAATTTAGCGCCCCGCTGTCGCGCTTCAGCAATCGCGCTAGAATGCAGCGCGCGCGCTCAGCGGAAACAACAATTGCACTACAACATACAACCGCGAAGATCAAACAAATACCAAATAAATCAACAATAAATAGTATAATTTAAATCAAATTCAACGAAGATCAACCGCTAGGATCATTGCAACGTCCTCCTCTTCTTGAAGATCAAATTCTTCATCGGAAGAATCGTAGGAATAACTCATCTACATACATCAATTTACTCTAATTTAAACTCTAAACTAAAATGCACCAAATTCATCAAAGTAAAAGTTCATATCTAATAAAATATACCTTGGAACCGTTTTGTCAAACACCTTGCGCATGTGGAGATGCGCGCCGGCGGGGTGGCGGCGACGAGGGGATGCACGTTGGAGGGGCGACGGCGACGAGGGGGTCGACGAAGCAGCGGCGGCGCGCTTCAAGCGCCGGAAGCGCTGGAAGCGCCGGCGGCGTCGGTGAAGGCCCGGCTCGATCCAACGCCGCGTTGAGCTCCGCGCGGCCATATATAGCGGCGGCGCGCTGGGGAGTAGCGGAGCGACGGCGCGAGTGGCGGGATGGGGAGAATCGACCGCGGGGTCGCCGGAGAAGATGGGGGAGAGATGCGAGCGGCGGGAGAGTTCAGATCTGGCGGTTGGTAGCTCGCGCCAGTTTTCCCTTTCGTCCGCGCGTTGGAGTGGCCGCTTCAAATTTGGTGCCAAAACTCCCGCTTGGCAACGCGCGCTGGACGCTTTTTCACGCGCGCGGTCTTTTGGCGCTGCCGCTGGAGGAGTGGATTTGACACTGCGCGCGCTATAGTGACCGTTTTTTCGGCGCGCGCTCCAATTTGGGCGCCTGTTGGAGATGCTCTTACCCTAGCCACCCCGCAAAAGGAAATCTTACCCTAGCCTATTTCTTTGTTATTGATAAGCATGTGAGTGAGATATTTACCTGCCCAAGTGTTGCTCCCACATATGTTATTCAAACGTACCTTTCGTATGCACTTTGTAAAACCAGAAATTCAACTATTCATGTCATAACCAGTCCAAAGTACCCCTTTTTTTTCTCGAAAAGTGACGATGAACCTTCCTGGTTATTTTACTACTATGCAAATCGATGTAAGCAAGGTATTCATGTTGTATTTTATTTCCAAGTGTTGGCCCGCAAATGCAACCATTCAAATGCCACTTTCGTATGTACAGCACTTGAAAAGAAAAACAGGAATTCACTCTTTATTTAAGCCAAACATGGCCAATGTGGCAGTGAGCCTTCCTAGATCTGGTCTCCTCCCGGCTGCTTCAGCGCGTACTTGGGGCAGTAGGTCCTGTGTGGGGCACTAGCTAGCATGGGAATATGCCACCTCGATCCTAAGATGAAGATGCGGATTAACATTATTAAGCACAGACTGGACCGTCCAGTGGCATGACCCCGCGCGCGTCGTGCATCTTCCAGTCGCGCAACGTGCACTTGACTCGCCGATCCAGACGTGCAGTCCAACCCTCGTGTTCGTGCGGACGCCATGGATAAGAGCGACAGCGGTGCACGTGAAACGACTACTATATCATACGTGAAGGAAGACGTATGGATAACAGCGACACGGGTGCATGTGGAGCAGCCGCCCGGATGCCACCCCCACCGGATTGACGGGTACTTAGGATGTCTCCAACTGGCCGACGCAAACGGACGCGCGTTTGGTCCGCGTTTGGTCCGTTTGCCGACGGATGCCACCCCACCGGATTGACGGGTACTTAGGATGTCTCCAACTGGCCGACGCAAACGGACGCGCGTTTGGTCCGCGTTTGGTCCGTTTGCGTCGGCAAACGGACAGGCCCAGTCCGCCCCAGTCCGTCGTTGGTGGCAGTGCGCCCAATGGCCCGACGCATTGAGTCCGGCCGGGATTTTATTTTTTTAGCTAAACAGGCCATATATGGGCCTTTTGTAGTCATATATAGGGGGTGGGCCACAAACGGCGTTTTTACATAATATTTTTAAAAACAAAAATATTTAAAAATTAGAAAAATTTGCCCTTCGCGGGCTTCTACTCCTCTTCGTCATCCCATCGAGGATGACATAGTCCGGCTGCTTCCAGAGGTGCGCCGGTGGTGGGGCGACGGCCGGCGGCGTGGGCGGCTGCTCCTGCACCTGCTCCTGCGCGAGCGGCGGCGCTCAACCTCCAGATCCCGTGCCCGCTTGCTCGTCGGCATCGGGGGCACCGGGATGCGCTGCGGGTTCAGATGCCAAAGCTCGGGGAGCTTGACATCTGGCCACGGCAACGGGACTACGTGGTCCCAGTACCACTGGCAGTCCTCCTTGCGCACATAGACGCGGTCGCGCCGCGCAATCTCGGCGCCCGGCGGCGCGAGCTCGAAGACGGTGGGTAGCGGCTCCGGCTCCGGGGAAGACGATGGCGTCGGGGAGGGAGCGCGGTAGCGGCGGCGGCGGCCAGATGACGACCCGGCCTCGCCGTCGTTCTTGGCCTTGCCGAACCCTGGCCATCGGAGCGGCATTGCGGCTAGGGTTTGGTCGCCGGAGAGGGAACGGTAGTGGGGCAGTGGAGTGGGGGTGGGTGGGGGCTGGCTGTCCCTATCCCCTGGCATTAAAAAGGACTGGGCCAGGGGAGGCTGACCGTCCCCGTGTCACTGCCATGTGGGCCTGGGGAGGACGCCACGCGTGAGCACGCGGACACGCGGTCAGTCCGCAGCGCGTCCGCGCCGACGCAAACCTGGCCCAAATTTGGGCCAAGAATGGGTCGTGGCGAACCAAAAAACGGACCGCGTTCCGGATGGGTCGCCCCGTTGAACCGTGTTTTTGGCTCACGCGGACGTGCGCGGAGCCGCGCGGACTCGATGGGTCGCCCCGTTGGAGACATCCTTAGATAGATAGATACGCGCCGGCACCGGTCACAGCGAGCACACGTCCATTTCGCTCGATCGTCGCGCGCGGGCAGTTGGTTGCAGCCGCCATTTCATTACGTACGTGCAGGTAGACGACGGCTCCAGCCTCCAGATGCGTGTCGTGTCGGCCCGAGACGATTTCCCGGTGCGCCCATGCCTGCAGGTTGGTCTGGTTGCAACAATGGAGGGAGCGAATCGGTCTGGGTCAGGGTGGTAGCGCTCGACGTGTCCCCGGCGCGTGCGGTGCGACGGGACGGTATCATGGTGGGAGCGGAACCAGATGCGGCGTGTACGGGATACGGCCCGGCCGTTCCGTCGATCGCGTCTCGTTCAGACCACAGGCGGTGGCGGTGGCTACTGGCGGCCCGGAAATAATTCCTTATTTAATCCGCCGACGACGGGGCGTGTCAACGTGTTACTAGTTCCTCTTGTGAAGTTTACCACCGTCCAAATGAGCCGACAGAAAAGAGTGACAGAATCGGAGCCTCTGGAGACAGTGTTGATCCGGTACGTACGATCGTCCTTGCCCGTAATCTGATCCACCAGAACTAGCGGGAATCGATTCCTCTCATGGAAACCATCCGCCTGTTTAGCCAACCATTCCTTCCAAAGCGGAAAAAGCCCTACCACTCGACGCTGTCACGTCGCGTTCCATCTGTGCGCAGGTAGCCGAGACGTACGTACACCGGTCAGTGCAGTGCAGTGTCGTGCCACTCTCGGTCCCTGTCTGGATTGGTCCTACTCGTAGTTGTAGTTGTAGATGATGCCTCCAGCACAATGCACCGGTGCCCCCGGAATGGTCGTGACTCGTGAGTCGTGACTTGACGCTCCGTCAGCCGCCACACTTTCGTCCACGCTCTCAATCGCACCAAGAAAACGAAAGAACGGAGATAATGCACCATTTTTCAAATTCATCAACTTATTTGAAATTTAAGAAATTTTTAATTCATGAACCATTTTTCAAATTCGTGAACCATTGTCGAAATCATGAACATTTTTTCAAATTCGTGAACCAATTTTCAAATTCATGAACTTTTTTGAAATTATGGAAATTATTAATTCATGAACCATTTTCAAATTCATCAACCGTTTTCGAAATCATGAACCATTTTTGAAAATCATGAACCATGTTTACGACAAAACTCTCACAGTGAAACATAAGAAATGCATCAAATTTCGGACAAATACTCGGACCCTACAGACTTATCAGTTAGCTAGCTCGGCGCACAGCTTTGGCCTAGCTCTGTATCGATGCATTAGAAGAGCTAACTAAGTTAGTGGCGCGTAACTTTGGGCTAGCTCTGTATCGATGCCGGTACACGCGCGCATGTCTGCACGGTGCGGCTCCCGCTTATGCCTGCAGCGTGTGCATGCCTGCACGGCGCGCCTCCCGCTTGTGTGCCCACTGGGTCGAAGCGCGGTGGCTTGGCGTGTCCGTTGGGTCGAGGCCCGTGCTCGCGTGTCGAGCTGCGCGTGATGGCGCGCGTGTACGTGCTCGGTGCATGCGCATCGTGACGCGCTCTGCGGCGCGGTTCTGTGCAAGCGGTGACGGTGCCCTGCTCGCTCTCATGCATGCATGCCAACAACGCGCGTCGGGTCGTCGGAGAGCACGCGCATCACAGAGAAAATAATTGCACGCCGTGCCCGCGCTGATACTTCTTCCCGCGTGCCGCTATAAATGTCGATCTCGGTCGCGCGCTCTCTCAACACACACCAACGCTCATCCGCTTCATGTGCTTCGTCTCTCCACATCCAACAGATCTAGAAGGAGATCGATCTGCCCCGCGCTCTGCCATGGCCTAGACCACCATCGAGATTGTCGGCGAGAATCCTCTACAGGCCACGCACCCGGTGGAGTTCCTCGGCCCCGCTGCCTATGGCCGCGGCAACGTGCTCCAGTTCTTTGCCATCGGTGGATACCTCACCACTTGGCACGCGGCGAACATCATCATGCGTTTGATCTACACTAATCACCGCATGTACACAAGGTCCTCACCGGCGCAGATGGCAGCTTGGTGTATGTCACTCTCTGGTTCAGCCCAGGCGAAGAAGATGCACGGTGACGTCTTCTGGGTGAGGGACACCCTGGTCTGTTGCGTCCATGTCAACCCTCTGCTCCTCGATAACGCGAGACTCCCACAGGTGTACCCGACTGTCTGTGTCCTCCATCGCCGCGCTAGTAGCTATAGCTAAATCGATCTCCTTGGCCTGCATTTGTTCAGTTTCCTCTCCGGCATGCTCACCTTATGTATGCGTGTGATGTGCTAAATCAATAAAAGTTCGTTTAATTTTCTGTTTAATTATTATTGTTGGTTTCAGAGATATATATATCTATGACAGATAGTCTAGCTAGATACTAAAAGAACAGAGCACCAGAACTCCAAAATTCGAGTGAGTCAAAACTTCAAAGAAAGTTCCTGAATTCAGTGTGAACTCATTCAGTGTCCAATGATAATTATTATCGACGGCGACAAATAACGGCCGCCTAAGAAATACTATGCGCCGGTCAAATATCCGAGCCGTCGCAAATAGAAATACTTTGGCGACGGTCAGAAAGAATGACCAACACCGTATATATCAGAGACGGTCCAAAAATTTCAAACGTCTGAGGGGTTTCATCCCAGACGGCCATTTTTGTTTTTGGTTTGACCGTTCTAGGTCCCGTCTTCAATGTAAGGTTTTGTAATAGTGTATGGTCATGGTGTTATAAGAGCATCTCCAACCATGGTCCCCAAATCCGCCCCCAAACTGTCCAGGCAGGTGTCCGCAGACAGCCCTAAAAATGGCCTCCTACAACCGTTGTCTCCAAATGTCACTCAAACTGTGGGGTCACTTGCATGTGATTGGTGGAGAAGGAGAAAGAATAATAAATGAAGGACAAAAGAAAGGAAAAGAAAAAAAGTGGTCCAAGCGGACAGTCCGAACATGGCCGGACAACCTCTTTCTACCCCCAAACTCACATATGGGGTGAGTTTGAGGTGTGCCGGACAGCCTGGACAAAGAAAACCACGCCCGGACACAGAAAAAGCCGGTTTAGGGGCCATGGTAGGAGATGCTCTAAGGACTCATCTATAGCTGGCCATATTTCGGGCCGGGCCTAAAAAAGCTCGACGACATTTTCTCAAGCCCGAGCCGGGCTTCGGGCCGGGTCGGGCCCACTTTCGGGCTGATTTTCCCGGCCCGAGCCCGGCCCGACTGACTCATCGTGCTGATTTTCCAGGCCTGAGTCCAGCCCGATGGTCAGGCCCGGCCCTGGATTTTCGGACCGGGCTATCCATGGCCAGATATAGTTCACGCATCGTCCACTTATGTATTGTCAAATCATATGTTTAACATTTACCCAATGCCTAATATTCTCAACGTGTGTGTGCATGCAGCTTGAGTTGAAATCTTACCCTAGCCACCCCGCAAAAAGAAATCTTACCCTAGCCTATTTCTTTGTTATCGACAAGCATGTGAGTGAGATATTTACCTGTCCAAGTGTTGCTCCCACACATGTTATTCAAACGTACCTTTCGTATGTACTTTGTAAAACCATAAATTCAACTATATTCATGTCATAACCTGTCCAAAGTGACAGCGGGTCTCCCCTTTTTTTTCTCGAAAAGTGACGATGAACCTTCCTGGTTATTTTACTATGCAAATCGATGCAAGCAAGCTATTCATCTTGTGTTTTATTTCCAAGTGTTTGCCCGCATATGCAACCATTCAAATGTCACTTTCGTATGTACTTGAAAAGAAAACAGGACATGGCCAATGTGACAGTGAGCCTTCCTAGATCTGGTCTGCTCCCGGCAGCTTCAGCCCGTACTTGGGGCAGTAGGTCCTGAGAGTTGAGAACTTGAGACACTAGCATCATATTGGCATCGGAATATGGCATGCGGACCAGGGTTAAGCAACCAGTCGCATGACCCCGCCTCGTGCATCCTCCAGTCGCGCAACGTGCACTTGACCCGCCGATCCAGACGTGGCCAGTCCAACCCTCGTGTTCGTGCGTGCGTGAGGAGGGAGGGAGGGAGGGACGCCATGGATAACCGGTGCAGCACGTGAAACGAATATATCATGTACTGTAGGGAGGAAGACGTATGGATAACAGCGACACGGGTGCATGTGCAGACGTGGCGCGCATGGTTATTCAAGATCAAATCTGCAGACGACTCGGTGTTCTCTTGGTTCCATGCCCTAAACGTACAGGTTAAATTAGTCATATCAAACTTGCAAACGACGACTTTACCGATGGCTTTTTCATCCCATGCGTTTGACGCAGAAGGAAAAAGGCGGATCGGCGAAGCGTAATGCGCCTCCTAGCTAGTTTCTGGCAATTATTTTGAGCAGCCGTGGTTCGTTGGAAATTCGCGTCGCCCATTTTGCAGCCCACTGGATAGATACGCGCCGGGATCCGTTGTCCATGGCAAGTCGCGCACGAAAACATCCATTTCGCTCGATCGTCGCGTCACCAGATGCGCGCGGCGTGTACGGGATCCGGCCCGGCCGTCCGTCGGTCGCGTCTCGTTCAAACGTAGTTCCGGTCACGAGTGACGGACGACTACAGGCGGTGGCTACGTACTGGACGGTGCATAACACCTCCCGGAAATAATTAGTATTTAATAATCCGCCGACGACAGGGCGTGACAACGTGTTACTTCATGCAGAAAAAGTTTGACGGTAAACCCTTTCCACGTCCACCTGTTCCTCTTGTGAAGTTTACCACCGTCCGTCCAAATGAGCCGACAGAAAA
This sequence comes from Poa pratensis, assembly GCA_947311845.1. Classification (NCBI taxonomy): domain Eukaryota; kingdom Viridiplantae; phylum Streptophyta; class Magnoliopsida; order Poales; family Poaceae; genus Poa; species Poa pratensis. The sequence goes on along the minus strand of CAMZMU010000050.1, from coordinate 19,709,379 downwards.
GAGCGAGCGAATCGGAGCTTGTGTTGATCCGGTACGGCTCCCAACGTACGATGGTCATTGCCCGTAATCTCCACCAGAATCAGTTGGATCCTGATCTGGCGGGAATCGATTCCTCTCATGCAAACCCCCCGCTTGTTTAGCCAACCATCGCAAAGCGGAAAAAGCCCTACCACTCGACGCTGTCACGTCGCGTTTGCCGAGACGTGTACGTACAGCGCCGTGCCACACTCGGTCGGTCACTCTCTGGATTGGTCGATACCTCCAGCGCAATGCACCGGTGTAGCGCACCCGAAGAACCGAGATAAGATGGCGACCCTTTTCTTTGTCGACGCTCCCTCTCAATAGCATGGAGAAAACGAAAGAACCAAGAGAATGCTGCCTGCTACTTCCCGCGTCGTGCCACCGTCCATGACTAGGCATTGCACGTCTGACGGTGAAATTTCATTAGAAAAAGGAAAACGGCGGATTGCTCCACCTTTTGTTACTCCAGACCTCAGAAGAAGGACGTTCTCTGTTCAAATTTCTTTCTGTGCATTTTTGGTACATAGTCCACCGGAGCTGCCTGCATTGGATGGGCCGGCAGAGCTGAGTTCGAAATCTCGCCGAGGTTTGCAGCGAGGCCTGGCTCATTCGTCTTGTGGAGTTGTTGTTGTTCTGGGCCTTCGTTGCCAAGGTTATTCGGGTGTGCCGGATACACCCGCAGGCCCCGGACACAGGTGCATGAGGCAAATGGCAAATTTCGGATTGGAAAACAGGCCCACGCCACATGGCTAGCAGCAAGCCACACTTCCGAATCTTTTTTTCTTTTGAATCTTTTTTTCTTTCGAAAATGAGCAGAACACAGTTTATCCACTGATCTAATCTCTTCACCTCTTGCAAGTGAATGTACAAATCAAGCTAGAGTACCACACAAAGCTGGATTTTTCTTTTTCAAAAAAACTTACCACAAGCACATGCACGCACTCGCATATCACCTCTAAATATTGAAGAAATGAGACACACGGTGCCAAATCCAAGGTTTGATATGCTAAGCTAGAGGTTCACCAACCCCTTGGAGCAGACTTCCACTAGCCCAATGCTTCCTTCTTTATCTAAAAAAAATGCTTCCTTCTTGAACTCAGTTATTGTGATTCAAAAAAAACCTTAGTTGTTGCAGAAATCAATAGAACCCAAAGAAAATTTACTGATTATTACGAATATTCAAATGTACTACAAATACAATGGCAGACACGATGATCGACACAATAGTAGGTGCCTTACCTGCATAAGTTATGATAAGTCGAGGCGATTCATGGCGACATGGCCCTTTGCTGAATTTCGCCACGTGGAAAACAATGTCACAAAGGCTAGGTACATGATCTCGCGGACAAGAGCGGCTCATACTTAAGCAGTGCCTCCCAATAAATCACCACTGAGAGTGAGCTATACTCCCTTCCACGAGATACCTACGAACACAAGCGTACCTTGCTGATCAATCCTTTTCTTTGCCTTCTCTCAAAACTTGAAGGACCATTGCTCGAATTCATGAGAAACGTGGGGAAAATAGGGCATGTTGAGTTCAACTCACTCAATCGAGCCCCTATCACATCAGGAACATTGACCCAATTTGGAAGAAATGTGAGAAATAAATGGAATGTTGAGTTGGAGGGTGACACTTAAGCCCTTATGACTTTATTGGAGGGAAATATTACACTAGCATTCATAGCTAGGACTAGAGAGGAAGCTATGTTGAAACAAAGCTAGGCCAGGGCCCACCATCGCTTTGTAATTTACACTAAGCAGGGGCTTATATAAATGTCCGCTATTTTGAAGCTCTGCTACTGGCCAGGAATAGAAGACCAATAAAACTTGATATATTAGTGAAGCTTGCTAAGACAGTGGTCTAGTAGGAACATTTATCTTATTGGATTACATGTTCATTAGATTAAAAATAGTTTTAAGGGACTTAGATCAAAAAATTAGGAGGTTAAGGCCCTGTTTGGTTGGGCTTATTTCAGGCTTTTGACTGATAAGCCACTAAAATACCTTGATGACGGGAAAATGGGGCGATCGCAAAAAGATACGTACGCGTCCACGTCATAGAGACATATAGTATTTAAATTTAAATTTAAAGTGTGCGTCAACGTAAATGAGACAAATATCAAGTATTGCGAGTACATATTTCCGGAACTCTTACATTTTCATAAAAGAACCGTTAATTACATCTCCGAAGAGAAAACCCCTGATTAAGAATTCCAACATTTCTAACATACAAAGGATTACAAGTTTGCAATACATATGACTATTACAAAATATAAAACTAAGACTAAGTAGTCCTCCTCGCCGTCGTCGCAGTCGGATGCTTGAAGGAGCATATTGTCTTCTTTGATTTATCATATGATTTCACATCATTTATTGTCACATTGTTTACTTGCACTAGTATTAGCGGTACAAGGAGTTTGCATGCATCGGACACTAGTTTATTTAATCGGCTCAATATATATGGATTTTGATGGTACGGTATATTGCTTGATTATTTGTGGGTTGTTTCCTTAAATTAGCCGACTAAGAGTATCCAGCATGACGCATGGATTTTTGGTCATAGGCCGTGCATGAAGATAATAGGCCGTGCATGAAGATTTCCCTACATGCATGCAGCGACAACTACATGCAGTTGTCATTTCATATTTCTTTTAGTACTAGTCGATGGCGTACTAATTTATTTTAGAATCGGACTGCATTTTGGATTATTAGCAGTACAAGAAGTGAGCATGTATCGGACACTTAGTTTATTTAATCGGCTGAGCATACATGGATTTTGATGGTGCGGTATACTACTTAGTTATTTATGAAGGTGTTTCATTTTACCTAGCCGACTAAAGAGCATCCAAATGGTGCATGCAGTTTGGCCATGGGTCAGTGCATGTGCATGTGCATGCAGCGACAGCTACATATAATAAGCTTTTCAAATTTCCTTTAGTACTAGTAGATGTAGTACTGATTTGTCTTACAAGCGGATAGCATTTGGATTATAACCGTGACATGCAAGCTAATTGATTATATCTTGGATTAACCTACATGTACTTTGTTTGATTTTTGGTAAGGCATGATTTGGTGAGATATGTTTGGAATGACTTGGCTTGTGTCAATATGACCAAATCAAGCACATAATTTAGTGATAGATGAATTGAGAATGCGCTTTGGTTTGTGTCAATATGGCCAAACCAAGAGCCAATATTTTAGGAAGATATGTGATTTAAAACAACTTGATTTGTGTCAATATGACCAAATCAAGAGCTGGTTTTAAGGAAATGTGAATTTAGAGCAACTTGGTTTGTGTCAATATGACCAAACCAAGAGCCAATATTTTGTTAAGATATGTGCATTTAAGACAACTTGATTCGTGTCAATATGACCAAATCAAGAGCCAATATTTTAGTGAGACATATGGTTTTTTAAGCAACTTGGTTTGTGTCAATATGACCAAACCAAAAGCCAATATTTGTTAAGATATGTGGATTTTAGACAACTTGATTCGTGTCAATATGACCAAATCAAGAGCCGGTCTTTATAGAAGTATGAATTTAGAGCAACTTGGTTTGTGTCAATATGACCAAACCAAGAGCCAAATTTTGGAGACATATGCATTTAGTGCCACTTGGTTTGTGTCAATATGACCAAAACAAGGGCTTTAGTTTTGATGATCTTAAGAAGAAAACTCCATGGAATGTGTCAATATGACCAACCAAAGAGCAAGGAAACATGTAGCAAATAATATGAAAAATCCTTAGTTTGTGTCAGTATGACCAAACCAACGATTGTGAGGAGACAACCCCTTGGTTGTGTCAACATGACCAACCAAGAAGCAAGGGAGGAACCATAATCTCACCTTCTCCTAACCTTTTTCTTCTCACGTGCGGAGAAGTACAGCGGCGGCCTATATGCCGGCGGCCGGCGGCGTATGATCAGCAAGAGCTTGTATGTATGTGTTGGGTGATGAGCAGTGCGCTCTATGGATGTATTGGATGGATTGATGATCGAGGTGTCAGATGGTATGAGCGAGAGCGATGAGGGAGCGATGAATGATTTGCGATCGAACTTGTGGATAAATGAATGATCGATGGTGTATGAGCGAGAGCTTGTATTGGGTCTGCCCTCTGGTATTTGTAGGCGCGGGCAGACGTCAGTTCTGCGTCGACGCGGAGACGCTCCCACGTTCGACATATCGTGGGAGTGGGCGGTTTTACGCTCCTCCGATTCTTTTAGTTAGTAGATATTTTGTATCGATTTCGCTCTAACCGGAGAGCTGACCGAGTCCAATTGCAACTCGTGTGAAGCGCGACGTCCTGGCCATCTCTATGCATATGGGCTGCTAATTACCCCATTATAATATATTAATTTGGTAATGACGCCGGCTAATCCATGCATAATCCATGCATGCGCGTAGTTCTCTGGCCACGCATAGTTTATGGACATGGGCCTTGGTTTGAGAAATTTATTAGCACTTACATGCATGTGTATATACGTACGTAAACAGTATGGTCTACGCAATCATAGGATTTAGCTACCGTGTGTAAACCCCTTTAATTTCGAAATATCTTTTCCATATAATTTGTCCTTTATTTTATTACGGTGTGACCCTATTTCATAATCGCCATTTATTTTATTTTGCGACAAATTTGGTGTCAACAGATGCCCCTCGAGATCTGGATGCGAATATTTTGATGGTTCGGATACAGAGCTCGAAAATATATGGACACATTTTTATTAAGTCCAAATATGAACAGGTTCCCTTTTTATGCGGAATTATCTAGCGGTTGCTTAGAAATTTTGCTTAGACTCCAGCATATAAAGAACTTAAGTTTGGAAATTTGTTATTCCCGGCTAGCTACTATTTCCGATATTATAGTAGCGTGCAGATATATATATATTTTAAACATATAATATTGTGATCGTGGTATATAAGCCACGTTGTAGTCTTGTAGATTGAATAGTTCGATATACATTTATTTTTTAGCTAGATATATATGCGTAGCCATGTATTTCCCCTTTTTTTTAGCGAGGATTATCCGAGTAATGTAACCTGAACATCTGGCCAACGCTCGGAGTTTGTTGCCCAACAAACTTTATCCAAAGACAACAAACTCTATCTTGTTTTTTCTCTTTCATTCCTTTTTTTAAGCGAGGACTTCCCGCTTATAAATATGTTTGGTTGTTCTGTTAAACTTAATTGCCGTCAGATCAAAGTCCTTTTCCTTGCGACTAGACCTGGGTAAGTCTGGAGTTGCTCCTATCTTTTCTCGCATGGGAGATCTCCTTGATCTCTTACTATTTGCTGTAGATTTGATATGAAGCTGTTGATCGATTAGCTGGTTTGACATCTTCTCTATATACCAGTTTGTTTCCTGATCATTTTCGTGAGATGTACCTCTGCATCAGCTCGTAGATCAACTGGTGCGGGTTTGTTCATCTCCTTCTTTAATGCAACACTGTGCCTATACTTTCAGGCAATCCACTCACGGTATATGCACTTTTTTTTATAGGCATCGAGTTACGAGTTGGAGCAGAGATTACTCTTTTGCGGCGCATCCCTTTTCTGCGGAGGTATAATTGATTAGTCTCCCGGCCATGTTTTGTGACCCATGAGATTAATTGACTCTAGATGTATCTGATCCAGCAGTCTGAACATGTTTGTGCCAAATTGTTGATCCCACGGTTGGCGTTCCGGAAGCTTGATATGAGCTTGGTCCGTCGTACAATGGTGGCGACAATTTTTTTTGACTATTTGTAATATGAGTATGGGAAAAACTCGTCCACATAGTTGGCGTTCCGGGGAGCTTGTTATGAGCTTGGTCCGTCGTACAACCATGTCGATATTTTTTTTTTTGAATATTTGTACATATGAACATAAGGACAACTTGTTCATATATGGTTGGCGTTCCGGGGAGCTTGTATGAGCTTGGTCCGTCGTACAACCATGTCGACATTTTCTTTGTTTGAATATTTGTACATATGAACATAAGGACATCTTGTTCATGATTGGCATTCCAGGGAGCTTGTATGAGCTTGGACCGTCGTGAACAGTATATTGCAGCCATTGAAATAGAAGAGGCAAGAATTAGGGATCGCTGGCAACCAGTTCTGCATAGTTATTTACATTACGATGCTTTTAATGTACATGAAGCCGTTGCTGATGCTGCTCCTCACGATGTTGTCGATGCACACGATGTTGTTGCTGATGCACATGACGTTGTTGCTGTTGCTGCTCATGTAATAAAGTCCAGACCATCAGTTTTGCTTGAACTTGTACGTTTTTTTTAAGCTCCAGTATTATTTGTGATGTACTGGACACAAGTTTCAGCTTTTAGTTGAGATTCATTCTGATATTGAAGTCGATTTATTTATATACATCTTTACCGCTTAAATCTTTATTGGAATTATAATTCTTTCACAGTTTATACTCGTAGGATTTTTGGAGTAATTCCTTTTAATTTCACAGTTTAAACTCGTAAGTTATTGAAGTTTTCCTTTTAATATCACAGTTTAACCTCACAAGTTATTGGAGTTTATTTTGTATGCCCCAGTTTATACTCGTGACGGTATGGAGTAATAGTTTCTTCATATGCCCCAGTTTACACTCATGAGGGTATGGAGTAAATTTTTTTTTTGACGTCACAATTTAGACTCGTGAGTTATTGGAGTAACATATTTTTGGTGCCCCAGTTTACACTCATGAGGGCATGGAGTAATATATTTTTGTGACGGCACAGTTTAGACTCGTAAGTTATTGGAGTACATTTATTTTTTATGACATAGTTTAGACTCGTAAGTTTCTTGGAGTATTATTTTTGTTGACACAGTTTAGACTCGCAAGTTTCTTGGAGTATATATTACATGGTTATGGTTTTTCGTGTCCCAGTTTATACTCATGAGGGTATGGAGTAATAGTTTCTTCATATGCCCTAGTTTATATACTCATGAGGTTATAGAGTTATTTATTTATTTATTTTGACACAGTTTAGACTCGTAAGTATATTGGAGTTATTTATTTTATATGACACAGTTTAGACTCGTAAGTATATTGGAGTTATTTATTTTATATGACACACTTTAGACTCGTAAGTATATTGGAGTTATATATTTTATGGTTATAAATTTTTTTGTGACGAAGGTGTCAATTTATACTCTTGCAACCTTTTAGTGCTAACATATTGTGCTTCTGCAATATTTGATTGGACTTTAGATTATCCGTTTTCATTCTGCCAACAGTTTATACTCATGTGATTTGGAGTAGTTTCGCTTACTAATTTATTTTCCATAAGGCTAGCAGTTTATACTCTTGCAGTTTGGAGTAGTTTCATTTTTTCCTAATTTGTTTCACATATGAGGCTGACAGTTTATACTCGTATAGCCTTGGAGTGTTTTTATCTTCCATGTTTTTAATGAAGAAAATTTTGGCTTACAGTTTTAGCTCATGAAACAATTGTAGCATTTTAATCTTCCATTTTTGGTGAAGAAAATTTCAGCTTACAGTTTTAGCTCATGAAGCAATTGGAGCATTCTTTTATGCTAATAGTTTAGGCTCATATAGCATTGGAGCATATTTGATATTTTTTATTCTTTATAATGATGCGATGACTTAAGGTCCAACGACATTGGCTTACAGTTTATACTCTTGTAGCATTGGAGTAATATCATTCATTAATTTCTTTTACATGAGGCTGACAGTTTATACTCTTGCAGCCTTGGAGTATTTATTACGTCAACAGTTTATACTCTTAAGACTTTGGAGTATATATCTCACATAATATCGTATGCGTTATATCAACAGTTTATACTCGTAAGATTTTGGAGTGTTACAATAATTTCATTAGATGGTGCTAGTAGTTTATACTCGTATAGCATTGGAGTTTATATGTACACGGAGAGCATTGTAGAACATTTTCAGGGTACTGATTTTCTCACGAGTGGCTATTAGATTCTGATCCTGCAGCCTATTTGTAATTTTGAATTTATTTTTTATATGACATCGGCGGCTTATACTTGGCCTGCTTGGGAGATTTTCTCAAGCAACATTTAATATATCAGGTCATGTTTATATGATTTTACATTCTTGCGTATGAGGCTAGCAGAATATATTCCTAGCGCTGGAGTGTAACTATTTTTTACACACGAGGTTAGGAGTTTATATTCTTGCAACCCTGTAGTGCTAGCCGCTTATGCTTTTGCAGCATTGGACTAGGTTTTAGATGATGCCAACAGTTTATACTCATGCGACAATGGAGTAATTTCACTTACTAATTTATTTTCCATAAGGCTAGCAGTTTATACTCTTACAGCTTGGAGTAGTTACATTTTTTCCTAATTTGTTTCAAATATGAGGCTGACAGTTTATACTCGTATAGCCTTGGAGTGTTTTTATCTTCCTTTTTTTTTGAAATGAAGAAAAATTTGGCTTACAGTTTTACCTCATGAAGCAAACGGAGCATATTTGTTTTTTTTTATACTAATAGTTTAGGCTCATATAGCATTGGAGCATTTTAATCTCTCATTTCCACTAAAGAAAATTTCAGCTTACGCTGGTATTTTTTTTGGTCGTACTTTTCAAGAGCAGTTCTAGGAAGTTAGGAAATTGAGAATATTTGATACCATGTCTCGGAAATATGAAGATCATTTTCTTTAGTCAGAAATCTTAAATACATTCCATTTTTTTCGAGGTACCATAATGAGATGCTTTGATTGATCTCGCTTATGATTTTTTTTTTTTTACAAATATATCATCATGAAGCAATCGGCACATTCTTTAATATGCAAGGTGCCCCTGCCATCCTGTAGTAATAGACAGACAAAGTATAACAATACAATTTTTGAATTGCTTCGCACATTTTGCCAACACTAACCTTTACAATATTTAACTCAAGACCAAATATTTCAATGGGTCCTAAGATAACCACTTATATTTGAATGCCTCCTGAAAACTTCGAAACTTGCGTATGCATCCAGGCACGCGTACTTGATCTGCTCATGGCTTAACCTGGGCATCTCCCACATACTGAGACTGACACTCTTGTCTTTGTTGAGTTTTATATTTGCCACCTTCTTTGCTAGCTTCTCTAGTGACACCAATTGGCCTTCTTTGTGGTTACGAACCTTGATGCCAAGTTGCTGCAAGTCGACGACATTTGTGATACTCAGGTTATAATACTCGAGCTTTTTGATGTCATTGCCAATGGCAGCACCCGCAAACTTGATTGTGTCATTGGCGAGGAACCGACGGAGGCGTGAAGGGATAGAATCCCTTGCATGAGCTTGGTATAGCTGGTAAACCAGGCAGTGTTTTCCCACACAGAGTTGCAAAACAGCAGCACGTTGGGGCTCTTGGTTGATGAGAGCATCTTGCTTGTCAAGCGAAAGTTTCCGGCGCTCTTTTTTATGGATGTATCTCGTATACTCACAGTCGAGTCCAACCACACGATGCTTGTCGTGGTTAAGATATTTTTTTTCCAAATGAACCGGATAAAAGAAACAACCGTTGAGGGGTTGCTAGTCACCATCGTCTTGATTCTCAGCCCACCCTTGCTAACATAGAAGCGGCGATCTGAAAAGTTGTGTTCCGTATTTTTGGAGAAGTGGACACGAACCTTGCCGACAATAACACGCTGATGTTTGATACGACGAGCATTTCTTTGATGATCTTGATGCCGCACCGGGTAATGTGAATGCCCGTATATTGCTTCAGGGCATCCTTCACTAGGTACATGGTCCAGTGAAGGAGTATCACGTTGGAGTTTAGTCCGAGCACTCGTAGGTGTTCCTATTGATGCTAGTGCATACGGCAATATAGCCAAGCCTTCACCTTCTTTTCCAGGTTGCTTGCCATGGAGATAATGCACCAACTTTTCTTTTCCATTGTTGAGCACCGCTATTTTTCCTGTGCTCTTAGACATCTGATCGGATGATTCTGCCACTTTGCCAGCTTTCTCTTCCATACATGGCGCTGCAGCAGATGGAGTCACAGCACCATGAGGAGATACTGTTTTAGCAGATCTTGTATTTTTCTTGGCTGACTTTGAATGGACACAGGCGCACACCTCCAGTAATTCAGAAAAGACCTCTTTTTCTTGGTCTTGTTTAGTTGGTGATGGTGCCATACTTCTAAGCAAACTTTTGCTTAGTAATGTCACAAGAGGACCAATTGGCTCATCAAACCAAAGGGACCCCATGCGGAGAGCCACATATTGTTGCACTTGCCCCTCCATACCTCTTTTCAAAAATGAAGAAAACCATATATTAGTTTCCTTGCATATATATATATATATATATATTATTATTTTTGACAATGTCACGTGTTGTAATCCTATGTTGGAATTCAGAGATGAGGGGAGAAATAGGTCCCACTGGGCGTGCCAGAATCTGATGACGGGAAAATGGGGCGATCGCAAAAAGATACGTACGCGTCCACGTCATAGAGACATATAGTATTTAAATTTAAATTTAAAGTGTGCGTCAACGTAAATGAGACAAATATCAAGTATTGCGAGTACATATTTCCGGAACTCTTACATTTTCATAAAAGAACCGTTAATTACATCTCCGAAGAGAAAACCCCTGATTAAGAATTCCAACATTTCTAACATACAAAGGATTACAAGTTTGCAATACATATGACTATTACAAAATATAAAACTAAGACTAAGTAGTCCTCCTCGCCGTCGTCGCAGTCGGATGCTTGAAGGAGCATATTGTCTTCTTTGATTTATCATATGATTTCACATCATTTATTGTCACATTGTTTACTTGCACTAGTATTAGCGGTACAAGGAGTTTGCATGCATCGGACACTAGTTTATTTAATCGGCTCAATATATATGGATTTTGATGGTACGGTATATTGCTTGATTATTTGTGGGTTGTTTCCTTAAATTAGCCGACTAAGAGTATCCAGCATGACGCATGGATTTTTGGTCATAGGCCGTGCATGAAGATAATAGGCCGTGCATGAAGATTTCCCTACATGCATGCAGCGACAACTACATGCAGTTGTCATTTCATATTTCTTTTAGTACTAGTCGATGGCGTACTAATTTATTTTAGAATCGGACTGCATTTTGGATTATTAGCAGTACAAGAAGTGAGCATGTATCGGACACTTAGTTTATTTAATCGGCTGAGCATACATGGATTTTGATGGTGCGGTATACTACTTAGTTATTTATGAAGGTGTTTCATTTTACCTAGCCGACTAAAGAGCATCCAAATGGTGCATGCAGTTTGGCCATGGGTCAGTGCATGTGCATGTGCATGCAGCGACAGCTACATATAATAAGCTTTTCAAATTTCCTTTAGTACTAGTAGATGTAGTACTGATTTGTCTTACAAGCGGATAGCATTTGGATTATAACCGTGACATGCAAGCTAATTGATTATATCTTGGATTAACCTACATGTACTTTGTTTGATTTTTGGTAAGGCATGATTTGGTGAGATATGTTTGGAATGACTTGGCTTGTGTCAATATGACCAAATCAAGCACATAATTTAGTGATAGATGAATTGAGAATGCGCTTTGGTTTGTGTCAATATGGCCAAACCAAGAGCCAATATTTTAGGAAGATATGTGATTTAAAACAACTTGATTTGTGTCAATATGACCAAATCAAGAGCTGGTTTTAAGGAAATGTGAATTTAGAGCAACTTGGTTTGTGTCAATATGACCAAACCAAGAGCCAATATTTTGTTAAGATATGTGCATTTAAGACAACTTGATTCGTGTCAATATGACCAAATCAAGAGCCAATATTTTAGTGAGACATATGGTTTTTTAAGCAACTTGGTTTGTGTCAATATGACCAAACCAAAAGCCAATATTTGTTAAGATATGTGGATTTTAGACAACTTGATTCGTGTCAATATGACCAAATCAAGAGCCGGTCTTTATAGAAGTATGAATTTAGAGCAACTTGGTTTGTGTCAATATGACCAAACCAAGAGCCAAATTTTGGAGACATATGCATTTAGTGCCACTTGGTTTGTGTCAATATGACCAAAACAAGGGCTTTAGTTTTGATGATCTTAAGAAGAAAACTCCATGGAATGTGTCAATATGACCAACCAAAGAGCAAGGAAACATGTAGCAAATAATATGAAAAATCCTTAGTTTGTGTCAGTATGACCAAACCAACGATTGTGAGGAGACAACCCCTTGGTTGTGTCAACATGACCAACCAAGAAGCAAGGGAGGAACCATAATCTCACCTTCTCCTAACCTTTTTCTTCTCACGTGCGGAGAAGTACAGCGGCGGCCTATATGCCGGCGGCCGGCGGCGTATGATCAGCAAGAGCTTGTATGTATGTGTTGGGTGATGAGCAGTGCGCTCTATGGATGTATTGGATGGATTGATGATCGAGGTGTCAGATGGTATGAGCGAGAGCGATGAGGGAGCGATGAATGATTTGCGATCGAACTTGTGGATAAATGAATGATCGATGGTGTATGAGCGAGAGCTTGTATTGGGTCTGCCCTCTGGTATTTGTAGGCGCGGGCAGACGTCAGTTCTGCGTCGACGCGGAGACGCTCCCACGTTCGACATATCGTGGGAGTGGGCGGTTTTACGCTCCTCCGATTCTTTTAGTTAGTAGATATTTTGTATCGATTTCGCTCTAACCGGAGAGCTGACCGAGTCCAATTGCAACTCGTGTGAAGCGCGACGTCCTGGCCATCTCTATGCATATGGGCTGCTAATTACCCCATTATCTATACCTAATAATAAAAGCATTAAGGCTTCTTCTCGTACGTCGTTGAAACTACCCCTAAAGTTGCAGAAAATTACCCACCACTGCCATTGATAAGTCACGTACCGGTTCGTGTCTTTTCCTCCCGTACCCAACCACAATGCACGTTTTGCCGTATCATGTTCGAACTGTGTACTAGCCGGTCTACTGTGTTGTGTTGGATTCGAATACTCTCCCGTGCATCGCCTGGCTTTGATCGATTCAGCATCACCCATAAACATGCAGACCACGGAATCAACAGGTCGACTCTTGCCGTTTGTTCGTTCTTGATAGCGCCGCGTCGTCGTTCTGCCGATTTCGCCGGGTATCTGCACGTCCGTCCGTGATCGACATCAAATTTCCTCGATTGAAATCCGTCCGTGATCGACGAACTAGCTTTGGAATTGGACTCCAGATCTAGAAAAAAAAACATGGCGGCAACCAGGACTGAGAAGCAAGTCGACGAGGTTGTGGGCGAGAAGACCAGCACGCTGGTCAGCTCCGACGGCGACCGCTTCGATCGACCGACTCGAGATTCGATCGACTTTTGTGAGAGTGTCTTCGTGGACGTCCATGATCCGATCTAGATGAATCTCGTGGCGTCGTACCTCCTAGCGAACCTCGCCGGGAACCCGAGCGCAAGCAAGGAGGACGTGGCCGAGCTTCTCACCGCCGACAGGGAGGGGAGGAGTGTTTCATGCAAAAATTCTGTCCGCGGACCTGCTTGGTTCAGCCGCCGAGTCGCTGCCCCGTGCCCGAGCTCGACCTCCTCCTCACCGCCCTCTGCCCTCCATCGTCGGCAGACTGCACCTTACCACCAAGTCGCGCTCGCCCTTACGGTCCCGCCTCGCGGGCGTTCATCTGTGCTACCGTGCTCGCCACCTAGCGTGCCTACGCTCGCCGCCGTGTTGTGCTGCTCGCTTGCGTCGCCGCACCAACGTCTCTTATTCCTTGCTCTATGATCTTCACGTCGCCTCGGCAACCCAACGAGGCGCCTCGGCGCCTGGTCCTCCGCTCGCCCACCAGTTGCTCGTCGGGAACGCGGCGAACTCCTTTGGCGCGGAGAGCGGCTGGTTCCGGATTGACGACCGGGTGGAGGCGCTCGGCTCAGAGGAAGACAACGGCGAGGCCGCTACCTCGCCAAAATCCACGCGCCGCCGCCACTTCATGTATGGCATCGCCGCTTGCCTCCAGGCTCAAGGCTCAAGCAACACCTTGCCCGCAGGTCCGCCTCTTGGCCATCTCTGGAGGGAATCCACATGATCGCGACATGTATCTGGCATCATCTTGGACGGTGCTCCTCTCTCCTCTCTGAAGTCTAAACCAACTCTCTGAAATCTGGATGCGAAGGAGCAGGGGCATGTGCACAGTAATACGTCTGCCCAGCCCATCACGCAAGTCAACAACTGCAAGTTGTGTTCGTAAGATCTCATACTGGCTTACAGCCGACCTGCAAGTTTCTTCCACCAGGAGCGCTCTACAGACTAAATGTTAGGCATCAACTTCATTTGCAAGAACGTGCACATGTTATCAGGTATTCGGAGTACAAAGTGCTTGGAGCAGTCTTGACCGATGTTCTTTTTCAGAGTCCATCATACTGCCCTTACAGCCGACCTGCAAGGTTATCCCAGTATCCCACGAGGAGCAATATACAGACTAGAATGTTGGTCCTGAACTTCTTTTTGCAAGAACCTGCAGATGTTATCAGGTACAAAGTGCTTGGAGCAGTTTTGACCGGTGTTGTTTTTCAGAGTCCATCATCAGAGCGATTTCTTCATACTTCTCAGCTATTTATTTGACGGCTGCTCATGCTGTTGCGAGCATAATTGATTGAGAAACGCACATCATACTCTATGTCGTTATGTGCACGAGTCTACAAGAACTCCCTCAGCAGGAAGAGATTTTCAGGAAGGAGTGGAGATCTCACCCGGAGAACCCTACAAGTGACAAACACCATCATGTCACAATGTAATGTTTTTACCGAGCTAAGATTTCTAATAAAACCTTCTGCATATGGACATGTTGCCCTCGGTCCAGAACAAGACAAAGTAAAAAATTCTAATGCATGATATTTCTTCGTCTTTGTGCAAGGCTTGTGATAGAACATTTACAATAGCCTAGGAACCTTCTGATCGGAAGGCTTAGCTATGTGTGTGTGGAACCTTCATGAATCATGAGGCTCTACAGAGTAGCAGATCTGGATTGTATTTTTAACATGTCAAGTGGTAAGGCTTTATAAATTTCCCTGTATTAAGGCTTGTCCAATTTTTGTTCATATGTTTCATCTTAGTGGGCAAGTAATAGATATTTTCATGTTTCTGTAGCAAACTTCCTGGGTTATAGCGTCACAGTATGGTTTAAATTGTGTATTTTGTTTTTGTTTCGGGCTGACCTTATAATATATGGCCTTTTGTTGTGACATGCTTGTATAGTAATTTCCGGTAGTGAATTTTGTCATGATTTAAATAATATTCAATAAAAACCAACCCGTTGCAACGCACGGGCATTTTTCCTAGTAATATATTAATTTGGTAATGACGCCGGCTAATCCATGCATAATCCATGCATGCGCGTAGTTCTCTGGCCACGCATAGTTTATGGACATGGGCCTTGGTTTGAGAAATTTATTAGCACTTACATGCATGTGTATATACGTACGTAAACAGTATGGTCTACGCAATCATAGGATTTAGCTACCGTGTGTAAACCCCTTTAATTTCGAAATATCTTTTCCATATAATTTGTCCTTTATTTTATTACGGTGTGACCCTATTTCATAATCGCCATTTATTTTATTTTGCGACAAATTTGGTGTCAACATACCTATATGGGTGTTTCTGGCTTTTGCCTTTTGACTGGACATTGTTGCATGATGTTATAAGTCAAAAGCCAAAAGCACTCATTTAGGTGCTATTGTGGCTTATAAACCAAAAGCCAGAAATAAGCCAAATCAAACATGGCCCTATAAATATAGAGTTTCACAAACAAGTCACATACTTGCCAATTAATACATAAGATATTATTCAAAGAACATACAATAAGATCATGGATACACTGAAATATAATCATCTCTTTGATTGTGTCTAGGGAATATTTCTAACACTAAACCAATTGTAACTTGCAAGACAAATTTAACCACGGAAAAAATATAGATTAATGTTTGTTGTTTATTTCATACTCTAGAAGTTTTTATAAGTACACTCACTTAATCATACACTAAAACCTACTATCAAGATATTTTTCTTAGACTATATTATCTATATATACCATAAATACATACACAATATAATGGTGTATGTAATTGCCAACCAATCCAAGAAGTAAATATTAATAGAAAATACACAAATCAATCTATAACGATGCAAATCTATTTTTCATGATATATAGTACATTTACAAGTAAATATATGTGCTCAACTTACCAAATAAGTAATGGAAAATCATATTCGTTAAGACCGCAACATGCTAAAATAAATTCTAAATAAAATATAAAAGTCTAGTATAAATGAGGGCAGCCACATTCGCTATGGTAGAGAGCAGGCAGCAAGAGGAGAAAGTTGTTTGTAGTCGGGTTATTCACATGTTGCAGACCCTATGTTCTGCTCGGTTGGTGCAGATCCAAGGTCGTGCTTCAACAAAACCCGAGTTTGGTTTCTCTATAAGCAGAACCTTTCCATTGAGGAAGTCCAGCGTTGGAGGTTCGCACTCCAGGATAGGGGGGGCAAAGGAATAGGAGCACCCGCTATCGATCTGAGGAGGAAGAAACGAAAGAAGATTAAAAAATGTAACCGAAACATGCGTGCATGGTCTACTATGTCTAATTAAGTTCGATAGATAGACCGCCAGCAGCCACCCAGGCCAGGAACTTAAATAGAAGGAGGGAAGGATGCACCCCCGTCCGTCGGCCCCCAGCCACTCGTTTCTCCTTCTCCGTCCCTGCCTCGCTTGTTCCTTGTTGATCTTGCTTTTACTCCTCCCCTTCCTCCCTCTTTATAGATCAATTCAGCTACGCGTGAGAGACGCGACGGTGAGAGTGTGTGAGCAGCCGCACATAGTCCACGTGTATTTTTTTGTTGGTCTCCAACAGTGTTGCTATAGTGCCATGGCAGAAGCAGGATAAGTATTGGCAGCATAAAATAAATACTCTGTTTGTTTGGGCTTCTGCTTATACTTTTAGGTCAAAAAAGCAAAAGTCTAAACAAACACCCAATAAGAGTACCCCCGGTCATGCTTTATGGCATAATTTGCATTTTACACTAACTTTCTCTATTTTCTCAATCCAAAAAATTATAACTGCATGTATTTCTATCAAATGTGATTTTTTGCGGATGTATCCCATGTGGAAGTGGAATTTGGCATTTAGAGTTCGGACAAAAATCGAAAAATTAGTCATGGATTAACTAAAGCTTTAAACCCGGGTAGCTACAAGCATTCTCAGGGCATGTGGCTATTTATGAGTATGCCATGTGGGCCACCGCTCCAGCGTCCTACTACCACGACAGCCCCCTAAAGTCAAAAACCATCCCACTAAAAAAGCACCTCTTGACTCCCGTGGTCTTTTTCCTCTCTCCCAACACCAATGTAAGTTAGGGTTTCCGGCCGCCGTCCAGCCATGCACCAGTGCTACAGCCCCGCGCGCTGCTCCCCGCCGCAGACACTGCTCTCCTTGCCCGCATGCGTTTCTCCGCCGCTCGAGCCCGCCACATCCCGCCGCCGCTCCCCACGCCCAACCTCTTGCCGCCACTTCCATCCTGTACACCAAACACCAACCCGGCTCCGCCGCTCCGCAGCAACTAGCCGACATACATGCATCGTCGTTACTCCGCCCAATAACAAAATCACTTCCGCCTTTACGCCCGCACATCCATTTCACCACCAATATATTATGTTCTATAATGTACGCCCACATATCTCCATTTGAAAGAATGGCCACTTGTGATGCTTGAAAGAAGAGTAAAAACCTTGAGCTAAATACTCGAGCGGTCCTTGAAAGAAGAGTAAAAACCTCGAGCTAAATATCAACGGCTACACTAATTTATCCTAAGCGGATCTGAATCTTTTCACACAAGCATGAAGCAATGAACTTGTACCACTGCAATGGCGTGGGTCTGTACGTTGCGGTTATAGTCTTGTTTTTGTATGTCACGGTTCGGTTCGTAGTCGTGAACTTTTTTTTCTGAGCTGATATAGTCACATCTCCTTGAGTTTGGACCTAAGATGGGCCTCAGAATTGACAACATAAAGCCCAAACCGAATGGCAAACCAAGGTGCTATATAAGCTGGCGTAACTCTCCGTGCCGAACCCTACTGCTCTTCCAAAGCCTCTCCCAAACCCTCCCACCGCCGCCGCCGCCGCCGCCCCCAACCGAGCCGCAGCCATGCCGCCCAAGCTCGACCCATCGCAGGTGGTGGAGGTCTACGTCCGGGTGACCGGAGGCGAGGTCGGCGCGGCGTCGTCGCTCGCCCCCAAGATTGGTCCCCTCGGTCTCTCCCCCAAGAAGATCGGTGAGGACATCGCCAAGGAGACGGCCAAGGACTGGAAGGGCCTCCGCGTCACCGTCAAGCTCACCGTCCAGAACCGTCAGGCAAAGGTCTCCGTCGTCCCGTCCGCGGCGGCGCTCGTCATCAAGGCCCTCAAGGAGCCCGAGAGGGACAGGAAAAAGGTAAAGAACATCAAGCACAGCGGCAACATCAGCCTCGACGACGTCATCGAGATCGCCAAGATCATGGCGCCCAGGTCCATGGCCAAGGAGATCACCGGGACCGTCAAGGAGATCCTCGGCACCTGCGTCAGCGTCGGGTGCACCGTCGACGGCAAGGACCCCAAGGACCTGCAGACGGAGATCGACGACGGCGAGGTCGAGATCCCATCCGCTTAAGGTATGAAAGAAAGTGCGCTTCTCTTGTTACTACTGCTGCAGTGCAATTGCTGGATTATTATAACTTCGATGATACGAGTCTGATATTGTATTGCGACCGGTGATCTATGACCCAGTCCTTGTTTTAAGGCCATCTCAGTAGAGAGCAAACCTAGTAATATTAATTTTCCAGGGTAGTTTTCTCACAAAGCATTGTGTACACATGATTGTTTTAATTATCAGGTCTATATTGCATGTTCCTATGTGTTTCCTACAATTATCTCTTGTAGTTCTAGTTATCTGTTGAGGTATTTACTTTGCAACAAGTTCTGAGTAGAGTTTCAGGCTCAATGATAGTTCATTAGTTCTCATGGAAGCGACTATTACACTGCATCTTGATTTATAGAATTATATGCAAACTTCATACATTCTGAGGCGAATGTAGTAACAGCATGTGTACTGTTGTGACATAAATTGAGTGATAAGTTATGACTAATGCCGTAATGTTACCTCCCTGTAGTTTTTGGCTGAATTGAATGATAAATATGGCATACATCGTTTAGATGATTGTTTGCAAAATTTTATTAGGTGAAATTATCTGATGTGCATTTTTCTTTAGCTTCATCATTGTGATGATATTGAATTGAATGATCTTATATTCTAATGTTTGGGTATGGATCTTTTCCTTGTTCTAAACAGTGCGTCATTTTTTGTGGAGACATTAGATTTTTTGTAATGTTTTGGTGTATGCTTAAAATAGAATCAATCAGGTATATAACTTTTGTGTTAGTGCATGATGAGTCTGAGACATCAGTTATCTGACTGATCAGTTTGTATTTGTAGAGTTTGTAGAATCATGAATCTTCTATATGCATAGTTATCTGAATACTCATTCGTTCTACTGTAATTGCTATCTAATTATAACTGGTGAATATAATTGATGCTTACAAGGACCTAATGCTTGCTTAGTTTCTTGCTTACTTAGAAATGATGTCAAAACCTGTATATATCTCACCAGTTTGAGGATTTTTTCCATGCAGGTCTTGATATCGAGGTGATCATCTGGTGATACAGAAGTCGTGAGCTGTTCGAATTGTTGCTTATGTACCTCCCAAACGATGTGATCCCCCTCCTATTTTTGTCTTGTTTCAGTAGTAGTAATCCTGTGAGACCTTGTTGTTACTACTGCATATTTGGTCTTTGCTATGTAGTTTGTGCAATGGACAACCTAATCTATACCATTCGGTGTGGTGACATGTTTCATCTCTTTGGCCTTGGTGTGGTTAAAAGTTTCTGGTTCCATGTTTTCCTTGGATGTGTTATGTTCAGTTAAATGCAGGGTGCCTTGTAGTTAATCACTGCTACTTTGGTAGTGAATTTTTTTGCTGCTTTCGTAATGGCGATTTCCACATGTGCCATTTCACTTAAATTTACACCAAAATTGTTCACGTCTCTGTTGAAGTGTTCCTGCTTGTTCCCTTACATCAGCACTCCATACTATTTTGTGCAGAGATCATCCCAGTATTGCTAACATTTGAGCTTGCACAGAGACTGTCATTTTAACTTCAATTCCTTCGTTGGAATGGAGTAAACCCAAAACTCCTTTTGGGAGCTTGGAGCTTGAGAGTGCTTATTTGCCGTCTCTCTTTGCTGAATCTCTTTGTGTGTGACATTGCCATCTTTGCGAAGATCAGAGCTTTCACGCCTGTGGCAACGGCGATGGACTGCCTGGTGGAGGGCACCTTCTGGAACACTCAGCCACAAAACTGTTATGGCTCTACTACCGTTAGAAATTGGAGAGCAAAGCTCCTTCTTTTCCTCTTCTGTTATTCAACATGTTATTCAGGAACGCCTCTGAATTCCACGTACATGTGGTGCGCAGAGATCATTCTAACTCGTCATGTGATGATACAACGGGGCATCTCGTAACTTTCATCGATAGCATTCACCACATTTCAGATCCTAGAGTCAAACGTCCATATTACAAGCAGGTCGCACGAGATGGACAAACCCTGCTCAATTGGGCCAAGCATCAACTGTTCAACACACACCATTCTAGCCCAGTCGCCTGTCTAGCAACAAGGAAGAAACACAGCGGAAACTAACCACAGAAAACAAGCTAGAACATCGGGGCGGCGGCAGAGCTCACGTAGCCTTGTGGGCACGTACCAGACGGTGAGGCGTGGGTGCGGGGCGAAGACGTCAAAGCCGTGGCGTGCCGCGATGTTGACCAGCGGCGCGTAGCACGCCTGCCTTGGATGTGTTAGGTTCAGTTAAATGCATGGTGCCTAGTCAATCACTACTACTTTTGTATTGACAAAATTTGACGCTTCTATCGTAATGCCTGCAGATGTCCACATTTGCCATTTCACTCCAATTTATACCAAATTGTTCCGTTCTCTGTTGAAGTGTTTCTGCTAGTTCCCCTACATCAGTACTACAAACCATTTTGTGCAGAGATAGTCATCTTAACTTCAATGCCTTCATTGGAGCTTGGAGTAAAATAAAAAACCCCTTTTGAGAGCCTGGAGCTTGAGAGTACTTCAATGCCTTCTCTCTTCGCTGAATCTCCTTTTGTGTGACATTGCCATCTTTGACCGAATACAGTTGGGGCCGGCTTCTCCCCCTATCCACTCGTTGATGTTTGCAGATGATTTAATTGTGTGTGGATCAGCCTCCAATGATGACGCTTCGACAATATTCCAGGTAATTAATCAATTATGTGAGCTATCTGGTCAAACTCCAAACTGGAATAAATCTGCAATCTTATTTAGTAAGAACACTGATAATGCGGCAAAAAGTTTGGTTCGGAACTTATTTCCTGCGCCTGATATGGATCTCAACACTACCCATTTAGGGCATCCTCTTGTTTTACCCGGAAAAAAACAGATCAGCTGCCTTATTGTGGACAGGTTTAAATCGAAGTTAACTAGTTATAAGGCGAACAGGTTATCACATGCCGCAAGGTTAACACTCATTAAATCGGTTTTTGCTTCTATACCAGTTTATTACATGTCCTCTATTTTGCTTAGAAAAAAGTTGATAGCCAAGCTTACTTCTATTGTTCGAAAATTCTGGTGGACTAGAATTCAAAGTGATCAAAATTCTAAACCCCTTTGTCTTCGCTCTTGGGATGAGATATGTAAACCTGTTAAGGAGGGAGGTTTGGGTGTTAGAAATCTTTATACCATGAATTTGGCTCTTGTTGCTTCTTCCATTTGCGTGTTATCAAAGAACCCAATTCTTTTCTTGCCGTTGTGTTGAAAGCTAAATATTTTCCGCAAACCTCTATTTGGAGGGCAAATAACAATTTACCAAAATCTGCTTTTTGGTCATCTGTTTTGAAAGTCCTTCCTCTTATGCAAAGCTCTATTCAGCTTCAACTTGCCAATGATAATTCAAGTATTTGGTCGTCCCCTTGGTGTCCGGATTGGAAGAATATTTATGATTATCTTTTATCCCCACCGGGTACCACTTGTCCTGCTGTTGTTAAAGATCTTTGGCATCATGACTCAAAACAATGGGACGAACAAAAGATTGCAGCTCATTTTGATAACAATTTCAAAAACAAAGTCTTACAAATTCCTATTATAAAAGCTGATCTAGAAGATGTAGTTTGCTGGATACACACTCCTAATGCTCAATGCACAACGAAGAGTGCATACAGGTGTTTTTTGCAGGTTGCTGGAACGAACTCAAGGGAATCGATTACTATTGAGGAGAAGAAAATCTGGTGGGAAGTGTGGAGAAATAAAAAGCTTGCCTCCAGGGTCAGAACCTTTGCGTGGAGATTAATTAGAAGAGCACTTGCAACTGGAGCAAGAGTTTCTAAATTTTCTAAACACATTGCAAAGGAATGTTCAAGGTGCGGTATGTTGGAAACAGAATCTCGCCTATTTTTTCATTGTGCATTTGCCAAAGCTGTTTGGTTTTCTTCTTCAATGGGATTTAAATCTGATGTTGGATATTACACTCTACCCTTCAAATATTATCGATTTTATAATACAGACTGCTCAAACTGAAAGATGTATTGCTAAAATCTTCACCATGCTTTGGTGTATCTGGAAAGCACGGAATGACTACGTGTTCAACAGGAAGGATTGGTCAGTGCTGCAGGTTCACCATGCGGCTGCTGCTCTTCTTTCAGCTGGCATTGAAGACCAGACAGTGCTTCATGAAACGTCTCACCTAGCTGCTAATACATCTGTAATATCAGCTATTCCTGCACCTCGTGTTGCTCTTTTCCCTGCAGGTCCTGAAGCACATTTGCAGGTACAAATTGTTCCTCCGCAGATGATGCCACCTCTTCCAGGAACTACGATCAGCGACACATCCAACGTTCCAGGACCGATCATTTTCACAGATGCTGCATGGGTTCCAGGGCGGGATGGCCAACCGGTGTCAGCTGGCTTAGGTATCTTCATACAGCTTGGTGATGACAGGCCATGCTCCAAGATTTATATCTCGGCGATATCTCCTCTGGTCTCTTCAGCAAGTCAAGCTGAAGCCTTTTGGGCGGCTGCTTGCAACGAAGGCCGTTGAAGCTCTTCATATTCGCAGCGCTACCTTTCTGACGGACAATGCCATTTTGGCAATGGCCGCTGCCTCGCAGGATCTACTTCGTGCCCCTGGTCATTGGACAATCAGGGCACAACTTGCAGATATAGTCACCAGCTTTTCATTCAGGGCAACCAGGATCTTTCACTTATCTTGAAGCCTCAATTACAAAGCTCATTATCATGCCAAGCTTGCTCTTAAGCTTCAGGGTAGATCTTTATGTTTCAGGTGTCTAACCTCTGCTACTGGAGTTTGTCCAAACTCAGATGTAACATCGATGTACAACGTGCCTGAGTGCATGCTAGTCCTTGTAAAATGTTGCTAGATCAATAATATATATCCCTGTTCAAAAAAAAAAAAAAGACTGCCTTGGAGGTGGTCACCTCCTGGAACACTCGCCACAACACTATTGTGGGTCCACTACAGTTAGAAATTGTAGAGCAAGCTGCTTCTGAGTGAGTCCTTGTGTTTATTCTGCATGTTATTCAGGAACGCTTTTGTTGAGTAATGCTCTGTGAATTCCATGGACAATTGGACAGGGTGCGCAGAGATCATCATTATAACTTGTGACGACGATATAACGGGATAGCTCATTTTTATAGATAACATTCACTACATTTCAAATCCTAGAGTCAACATCCATATTACAAGCAGGTCGCGCGAAATTGCAGGCATCAACAGTTAACACACACCAATCTAGCTAGCCCAGTCGACTGTCTACAACGAGGAAAACACACTCGGACGCGAACCCACAGAAACTAACGACGAGCAAATAAGAAGCTAGAACATGGGCGGCGGCGGCATGGCCCCGTTAGCGTTGGCGTTGGCTGCGGCCTCGTGCGCGCTCCTGGCCTGGTGGCAGAGCTGGCGGAGCCTTGTGGGCACGTACCAGACGGCGAGGCGCGGGTGCGCGGCGAAGACGGCGTCGACGTCGTAGCCGTGCCTGGCGGCGATGTCCACCAGCGGCGCGTAGCACGCCTGCCTCCATGCGCCGACGTTCTCGCCGCGGGCCTTGTAGCTCCGGCGGAGGGCGTCGGAGGCCTCCTCGTCGAGGCAGTGCAGCGCGTAGCAGTGCACGTAGTGCCGCATCTTGGGCTTGTTGATGTAGCTCGCTCCCACCTTGGTCGCGTACCTGAACACCTGGTTCGTCACCTGCAATGTTGTCATGCGGAGCACAGTGAGCTTGGGAGATCACATGGGTTCGTACGTGGCAGGGAGGTGAGGCTCAGGCAGCCGAGGACGGCCGGACCCCCTGCCGCCGTGTCATGAACGGCTGCACGCCTATCTGATGGCTGATGCTCAGCTAGGGGCCGACAAGACAACACACGCCCGGCAGGCTTTCGGAGCCTATGGATAACTGACACGTCGGGGATCCTTTTCAGGTTTCTACTGCGCCTTGGCGTGCGTGTCTATCGATGACAGGCAAATTCCAATGACTCTTCTCCAACCATCTACGCGTATAGTTTGTTTTACGTGCAACTAGCAGGACCGGTAACACTATTACTTCTTTGACCTCCATGGAAGCAGTGAAAACACCGAGTTTTTGGCTAACAAGGTTAAGCTTAAGCAACATGTTATTTGCCATAGAAGTATGGTCAGCAAAATTGAAGCCACAAGTATGGTATAACTGGCAAAATAAATTCCACTGTTTCTTTGGAACATTGGTCATCGGATAGACTTGAATTTATATGAGATTTCATTCTTAGGATTTTTATGAAAACTGTTTGACCAATAGCAACCAATAGCATATAAAAGCTCACGAATTCTTCCTATAAGTCGTTTGCACACAGTTTCAAAAGAAAAATTCCATTATGTCCAATAAATTCTTGTAAGATATTTGCCACAGAAAAGCTCCCATATGCTTCTTTCTAGTGTAATAAAACCCTCTTTGGCGCTTACTAGCACTATTTTCTTTCAAGGTATGGGTCAAGCCGACATGTCATTAGGATGACCTATGTTTTCTTAATTTCCCGATTTGGAATTGTGCTCATAGAATCTCCAAAGTGTTGGGCTCAAGTATGCTCAAGTCATATTTACTCATTAACTTATGGCTCTAATGTTGTTAGTTGCCCTTTGGCTAACATTTTTTTGCGGACCGAAAAAATAACACTGGCTATTAAGGTTGCATTGTTAAGCACAAACTAAGCAAGATCTCCTGGAACTCCCTATCTCACAACATAAGGCACACGGGATCTTGAGAACAGTGGAACGGGAAGGCAGTAGGCCCAACTGCTTAAGTAAACCCTAAGGGCATCTCCAACGGGCCGGACGAACAAATGACTGTCTCCAACGGGTTGGCGCAATAGGACATTTTGCTGGCGGACTGTCTGTTCTGGACCAAAGCTGGCCCAACTTTGGTCCGGATTTGGGGCGAGCGCGGACTGTCCGGATGTCCGCTGTGTCCTCCTCCGTGTCCGGTCTGGCCCATTTGCCAGTGAAACAAGACCTCCACCTACCCCACTGTTTCTCTCTCCTTTCTTTTTCTCCCTTTCTTCTCCACCCGATCTGGTCACAGGAGCACCATCGCGATCCACGGCCGGCTGCCGGCGTGCTGCCCTCCTTCTCGCGTTGGCTTGCCGGCCGCCGGCGTGCCCACCGCCGCGTGGTCCAGCCACGAAGGCGGGCCCGTTGGCAGGCGAGGTACAGAGCAGCGTGGTCGAGGAACGGCTGCGGCGCACGGCGTGCGTGGTGCTGGTGCTGATGAAGGGCGCCGAAGTGGCCGCCAAGCTCCGGTCGCTCGCCGCGCTCAAGGGCTGGTGGCGGCATCACGCTCTTCCTGCCCATGCCGTGCTAGCCCTCATTGGCGAAGCAGAGAAGGCAACCGCAGTAGTCAAGCTGCGACCTACCTCCGGCCATGCCCTCCATGCTATCGTCCATGCTAGCAGCACATGCACGTACATGCTTGTGCTAGTTCTCTCCAATTTTGCTTTTCTCGACCTGTGTTCTTGGCTTCTTGCGTGGCTGTTCCGCTGTGTTAATTCTCTCTGATTTTGCTAGCTAATTGTGGCTGCTGCTAATTTGCAAAAGTATTTGGTGCTTAAAAAAGAAAAATAGAGAATGTCCGGGGTAAAGATGCGGGGTACCGTTGGGAGCACCGCGCGGACAACGCCGGATGGACACTCCAAACCCACCTCAAACGGACAAAAAAGGACATATTTGCATGTCCGTTTGCGCCACCCCGTTGGAGGTGCCCTAAGACCTGCTGCTTACACAGGTTGGACTACACAAGTTTTCTCACTCTGAAACCCTACTTAAAGCTCTAGTCACATATGTACGCACCTGATTATGAGGCCATATGTAGCAAGTTGTACATGACCAAGAATCGTGTACACCGGCGAGTGGCAACGTTGTAAAACTAGTTTAAGAGCCAAAACTTATCATTTTGTAGTCGCAGTATATGTTAAGCAGAACATAAAATTTCCCTCGAATTGATCTCAATTTAGTCTTTAGCACTACTATTTGGCTGTCGCTGACACATGTAGATGACACAAAACCCACAATTACTACGTACGTTAACCTGGGTGCAGAAATATCAACTAACATGAAATCTTTGCATGCAATCTTTTTTGAGTCTCTACTGAAATCTATAAGATAGCAGCACGCAGTACAAATGAGCAGAACTGTCTCTATGTCAGTAATCAAATGAGTACTAGTTTGAGTTGTCAAGTTGAGCTGATGAGTAACTGGCATATATTCAGATTCAGAGCAGCCATCCACATATAATATACGCACGCTCATGTAACATGAACTTGAGTGTATAGGTCCTAATTTTCGCAAAAAAGAAAAAGAGTAGGTCCTAAAAGAACGTAGCGTAGGTAGAGATCGAGTACCTTGGTAGGAGACTTGTGGCCATGCAGCTTGGCCATGGACTGCACCTGCAGCAGGAAGAGGCGGCACTGCTCGTAGAGATGGAACAGGTAGTCCAGCCCATTCTTCTTGGCCCTCGCCACCTCCCCGGGCTCCGTCACCACGAACGGGTGCTCCCTCTGCCGCTCCCCGCTGCCTCCTCCTCCTCCGCCTGCTGACGACTCCGTGGACTCCGACCGGCCATTGCCGTCCTCTTGCTCGTCCTCCTGCATGTGGTCCAGCCGCAGCCCGTCCACCTTCTTCCTCCTCGCCTTCTTGGCCTTCCTCGCCGCCGTTCCGTTCTTCTGCTTCTTGCCCGATACCATCATCCTGCCGGCGTCGTCCTCGCCGATGCCGCCGCTCGCCACCCCATCTCGCTCGTTGGACAGCACTGTTAGATCGCACGCGCAGAGACAAGACAATAATTAAGACATGCAGATTTTCTTCATTTTGCATGGATATATGCATGGTGCGTGGACAGTAATCACCTTCTTGGGAGGTGCCGTCGAGGGTGCTGCCCGACTGGTGACCGTGGTGGCGGCCGCCGTGCAGCGACACAAGGCGGCCGCGTTCAGCCCGCAGGGCGGCGCGCAGGCCGAACCGCTCGCCGATGAGCAGGTCCCAGCGGAACAGCCCGGCTAGCGCGGCGGTCATGTCGTCGAGCTCGCGGTCCGTCATGACCAGGAGCGTGCTGGCCGTGAACCCGAGCTCGAAATCCGCGCCACCGTGGACGCGCGCACGCCGTACCCGGCCACGAGGTCCTCCAGCTCCCTCGGCGCGTTCGCAGGAGGAAGCGGCAGCGGCGGCTGCGGAGGAGGAGGAGGTACGGCTGCCGGAGCCGGCGGACCGAGGTCCCACCGGAACGGGTGCGCGGCCAAGAAGGCGTCGTGGGGATCCATGCACGAGAAGAACGAGACTCTTCTCTTGTTTTTGGCGCTTATTCTCTTCCTTTCTCGTGCTCTGCCGTTGCCGTGGCCGTCACCGCATCGGGGCTCGCCATATATAAAGCCCAAACCAGTGTAGTGGATCACTGGATCTCCTGCCTCCTGCGTGCGTGCATGCATGCATGCAACCAGGTTGACTTGACAAATCCTACTGTTGCTTCGGGTGGTATATCTATCTTCATTTATTCATGCCCTGTCGTTTGGCCAATGCTTGAAGCGAGCGAGCTATGGCTGCTAGCTGCTGATAACGACTAGTCCTGTAGAAAGCTGCGTCTCCCTCTCCGGCGATTTGACACTGTAGATTCTAGCGCCTATTACGTGCTGGCACATAAAAAGAAGACACGGTAAACCTAATAATACACCAGCACACACTGTGTAGTCCTATCACGGCGTGCGTGCGTGCGTGCGTGCATCACTCTGCTGTGCACGTCGCAAAGTTCGTCCAAAAGATCTCCGTCTTTTGCTGCTTTCTTCTGCAATCCCTGTCCTCTTCGAGATTCTTGCTAGATTTGTGATTTAGAAAACTAAGGGCAATTCCAGGACACGCCCAAATGGATCAGCACAATTTTTTTTTGTCCGAACTGATATGGAGGTGCTTCAACAGGCTGACGCAAACAGACTCTGGGGGTGCGGCGGACACATCCGTTTCGCCCCCAAACTTGGCCCAAATTTAATCCAACTTTGGGGCGGGACGGACAGCCTCTCGGTCCGCCCTTTTTCCTCCTTTGTCTGCGTTGGGCCCAGTGGCCAGCCACACAACCCATATCTCCCCTCCCTCACCCAGTCCCTTCCCTTCCCCATTGCGCCGTCGCCGCCGTTCACTCTCTCCTCCCCGCGGCCGCACCTACCCTCCACGGCGTGGACGGATCTATTCGCCGGCCCGGCCATCTGTCCCAGAGGAGCTCTCGACAGGCCCAGACGTCCGTCGCCGGAGGAGGTCTCGACAGACCGCCCTCTTCTCCAGCCCCGGTAGTAGCCAGCCATCGTCGTCCCGGCCGTGCCGACGCTCCGAAGGTGTTCCGGAGTAGCTCTCGACATGCCACCTTCCTGGTTTGTCTTGGACCGGCCGCGCAGTCCACTGCCCCGAAGGTGTTCGACGGATTGACTATCCGAACAAGGTATGGACAATTTCTATCCCTTCTTTGCAAAAGGCCGGTGCAATTGCTATAGCATACTTTGATTGTTCATTTTGTGTAGATGGACAGCGATGACGAATTCTTCTACCGCACTTTCATCGATACTTCGGATGAATCATCGGATGATGATAGCGATATCGTGATGGCCGCGGCTACTCTCATCGACAATTTCAACGAGAGTGCACTCCCTCGGCATGTGGGGCAAGCGCCAGCATTGGATCGTGACCGAGAAAATGGCCACTACCAACTTTGGAAGGACTACTTCAACCCTGTGAAGCCAACATGTCCGGCCTCTGTTTTTCGTCGCCGTTTTCGGATTGCGAA
Organism: Poa pratensis; assembly: GCA_947311845.1. Classification (NCBI taxonomy): domain Eukaryota; kingdom Viridiplantae; phylum Streptophyta; class Magnoliopsida; order Poales; family Poaceae; genus Poa; species Poa pratensis. The sequence continues at coordinate 19,679,965 of CAMZMU010000050.1, read as the reverse complement.
GCCAGTGTTCATGCGTCTGCTGGAAGGGGTGAGGGCATATGATGACTACTTTCTGTTTTTCGTCGCCGTTTTCGGATGGCGAAGCCAGTGTTTATGCGTCAGCTGGAAGGGGTGAGGGCATATGATGACTACTTTGAGGCGAAGCCGGATGCACTTGGTGTGTATGGCTTCTCCTCCTACCAGAAGTGCACTGCAACTGTCCGGATGCTTGCATATGGAGTGGCTGGTGATCTTATTGATGAGTATTTACGCATGAGCGAGTCCACATGCCTAAAATCTCTGTATCGGTTCTGCCAAGCTTGGGTCAAAAGAACCAAAATGGTAAAAAACAAAAGGCAAAATCCGGACCATGGAAAAACATGCGCCAGGCCATTGGGGGCACCCCACACCCCAAACGGACAGATGCCCAGATCCTGTCCGCGGTCCGCCCCAAACGGATAGGTCCGTTTTCGGTGTCCGTTTGCGCCGACCGGTAGGAGGTGCCCTTAGCTCCTACTATTATTAGGCTAGCTCGGGGATTTCTTGTGACCATTTATTTGAATTTTTCACATAATTATTGGTTTTTTTGCTAGAGATGAACAAATGCCAAAAAACTGGAAAAACATAGGTGTAATAATGTTGTAGTCTATCAGCTAGAAATACAAAGAATTTTGAGCTGCACAAAAAAGACAAAAATCTGAAACTGTAAATAGTGAATAGTTCAAAATTAAACTCTTCAAAATCTATCAGATTTTGAATATGAGTTATCTTGATTTGATATTTCCAACATTGATAGAATACAACATTATCTACATCCAGGACTTTTTCTAGATTTTCTAGAAACTAAAAAAAAACCTCTCTCTGTTTCTTGTTATAAGGTGTATAGTATTTCCTGATAAGTCAAACTTTACTAATTTTGACCAGGATTTTAGAAAAAGCTTTCAATATTTGAAATACTAAGAAATATAATATGAAAATATATTTCGTGATGAATCTAATGGTACTGATTCAATATTGTAATTGCTAATACTATTTTCTAAAATCTTGGTCAAAGAAAGTCAAGTTTGAGTTTTCCGGAAAAACTATACACCTTATAATAAGGAACGAGGTAGTATGATTTTTGAATTTTTGAAAATAAAGTGCTCCATGTAGCTCGGCCTCCATTTGCACTTTCCACGCACACATGGTATATTGAAGTTATCAATATGAAAATCTAGAGGTGTTACCTGGAAAAGTTGTCAAATACTAACGGACATGATTGAAATAACAAAAAAAAATCAATACAAACGGACATGATTGAAATAACAAGAGAATATTAGATACACCATGTACTAGAGGAAATTCCAGAAACGACCACTCTTTAGGGTTCATTGATTCAAAAGAATCCTATAGGATGTTTGAAGGTTTCAATTCTTAGAAATTTTTCCTATGTGTGTCATTTGATATGTAGGATTCAATTCCAAGAATTTTTCCATAGGGCATTGCACTATATTTTGAAGGACATTTTCCATCCACTCAAATCTCATATTACAATTATTTTGCATTTTTAAACACTTCTTAACGAAAATTCCCGTAGGCTCTAATCCTGTAGTATTGAGCCGAACATTTTCCTATTCCTACGTTTTGAGAATCCTTATGATTACTTAGAAATGTGACACCATGAGATGTGTGACACAACCACCGATACAACCTTAATATTAAAGATTATCTGTCGATTCACACTGTTCTTTGTGTGTTGGCCTTGTATTATCTTATCAATCAAGACATTGTGAAATGTTCTCATGTAATCATGAATGTGCCCGACCGGTGTACTAAATTGAAGCACATCACATTATCAAGGGCTAAAGAGGACTTAAACTTAGCAACTTATGCTTCCAAACACTAAGCTCCCTAGAAATAGGGAACGCCCTGCTGTTTTACGTGCTTCTGTCCGTCAGATCAAGAGTGGATCAATCTGAGCTATTGGTCTGTACAGAAGAAATTTAAAGAGATAAGGTCTCGCGCCACTTTGACTTTCCCCATGTACGATGCCGCGGAGCGTGCCTCGCCTCCTTCGTGCGTGCTCCGTAGACAAAATGTTTAGTTGAGAGATGAATGGTTCAGTGTTGTGTTGTGTTTGGTTCAATTCAGACAAGATCAGGGGTGATGCACAATTTCATTCTTTAGATTATTAGTTTCATTGAAAGTCATTTTTTGTTGATGCGGTAGAGGCATAAACCTTGACTGTTTGTCCTCGGGGCTCTCATCCTTGACATGAGTGTGGATTCGTCACCTATAGACTCCATGGCCCGAACAACGACAACCTAAACGGGCTAAGTAGATAAACATGAAGATTGAACTTATACCAAATTCTGTAAGGCACATACCATATTTGCTAGTGTCATGTATACAGAAAATTTTGGTTGACCGATGAAAGAATCGCAGATATGCAAAATGTTTATTACTAGGAATTTTAATTAGGTCAAACATCCAATCGAACTTATAGCTTCCATCAAGCCGACTGATTATTCGTGTGATATTAGATCAACTCTTGGAATAACTCCAATGTAAAAATCAGACTAGCACAAAAATTAAGGTTGACCAGGAACCCGTTAGTCGTTTGCGGCGATATTACACATAACCTTGTATAAAACCAGCACACATATCATTGCAGAGGATTTAAATGTGGTATTAGACCAGTTCTTTCAAAAAAATGCTGAAATGAAGTCTTTATATGAATATTGTATTAATATGTCAAATCTTGGATCTTGGAAATATGTTTGTACATTATAGTAGAATCCCGAGCAGCAGGTGGTCAAGATCAGTGGAGACCGAGATGCCAGAAGGGAAGTGTCGTCGATCAGTGGAAATGCGTCCCGTTGTAAAAGTTGTGTGACGGAAATCATTCTCTTTGCACGACAATTTTCCTTTATTTCTTGAACAATAATTGTTTCCCCTGCATGTGATAATCATCGCTACTCATAGACAAATATCGAACAGTTGGCTAAACTTTCATGCTAAATTACTCCAGACAATGATCTTATCTACAATTTTTCTTCCTTTCTCCGATTTTCGGTGAATTTGCAACACCGATCAAATTACTTTTTCTTCAAATAAAAGCCAACGGAGAGGAACAACGTTCCAAGCTCAGGTGTACGTGGGGAGGCCAGCGAGCCACGTCCAATGCTAATCATAAATCCTGAATTCCGAATCCACCCGCTAAACACGACCCATCTGTAGCTGATGAAAGGACAATGATGTCGCCTAGAGGGGGGGGGGGGGGGGTGAATAGACGATTTAAACTTTTCCGGTTTAGGCTTGATAATTGCGGAAGAAAACTAGATGTTTAAATTAACAAGCGAACAACCTAAATAAACTAGGCTCACCTATGTGCACCAACAACTTATGCTAAGCAAGACAAGCAACAAGGTGATAGCAAGATAGAATACTTCAAGCACGAAGGCTATCACAATGTAAAGTGCATAAGTAAAGAGCTCGGGTATAGAAATAACCGAGCCACGCGGAGACGAGGATGTATTCCCGAGTTCCCCCTTTTTAGGGGAGTACGTCTCGTCGGAGAGGTGTGAACCAACACAATGGTTCAACAACCACAAAGGTTTCACCTTCTTCTCCGATGAACCGCACCACAAAGATTTGGTTCACCTTCCACTATCGGAATCCTTCGAGGCGGAAATCCGGAGCCTTTCAACAACGATCCGGGGCACAACCCACAACGGGATTGGGGGCTCCCGAACAGCTACAAGTGACCACACAAGGGTCTCAACCACCACACGGGCGTCTAGGGTCCAAAGACCCAAGAGTAACAAGTTCACAAGCTTTCAACTTCCTCGAATCCTCGTGGAGGGAACAAACCGATGCAACACAATGCAATGGCAAGAACACAAGAAGTGCTCAAGTCCTTCACTCTCAAATTCCAACAAAGCAACAAATGCTTATGGGGGAATAAGAGAGGAAGAACAAAGGAGGAGAAACACCAAGAACTCCAAGATCAAGATCTACTAGGTTCCACTCACTTAGAGGAGAGATGGATTGGTGGAAATGTAGATCTAGATCTCCTCTCTCAAATCCCTCAAAGAAATGCAAGAATCATGTGAAGAATTGGGAGAGGGGCAAACTTTCCAAGGTCAACAATGGAGGAGAGAGAAGGGGAAAAACGTGCTTGGAAGAGCTGTCTGGCTGGAGGTAGGTGGTGGGTTATTTATACCCCTCCCAGAAAAAGAGCCGTTGCAGCCAACTTAGTCCGGAGTTTCCGGTCAGGGAGGCCGGAAACTCCGGCCTGGGCCGGAAACTCCGGACTGACTCCGGGGACACTCTGGCCTCAAAACAGCGACTGCCGCCGCGTTGCTCTCTTCGCAGTAACTCCAGATGGGCCGGAAACTCCGGACCCTGAGGGCGGAAACTCCGGCCCCAGCCGGAAACTCCGGGGAAACTCCGGACCTACTCTGGCCTCGATGCAGCGACTGTCGCCGTGAGGCTTCAAAGCTTGGTGGGCCGGAGACTCCGGCCCCTGAGCACCCTCAGGCCGGAAACTCCGGCCAGGCCAGACAAACTGCAAACTGCAAAACCTGAAATGCAATAACTTTTGCAAGGAAGCTCCAAACGAGATGAAACCAACGAGGTTGGAAAGGTAGCGACAAGAGATTTCCTACAAATATTAAGGGTCACAAATATGGAGGAGATATCACACATGGGAGGTGTGGGCCTTATCTCGAGGAGGACCGGTAATATTTCCAACACCGAGAACGCAACAAGTTTTCCATCCGGACTCCGTTTTCAATGATCTTGGGCTTGCTCCGAAGATAATCACAAGTACTACAAGATCATGCATATACACATCATAGTCCATCATGTGAGGAGGATAACACAAGAGGAGAGTTTGACCTCTCTACAAGAGACGAAACGGTAAAACCTTCAACATCAAAAACACCACAAGATATCCAAATGAAATCCGTTTTTGATGAACTAGAGCTTGGTATGGAGATGAACACAATCTCTAAATTCTCACATGGATAAAAGCCAAATAAGAACCAAGAAAGATGATATGCCAAATATGCAAAGGTTTGAGCTCTCCATAAAGATGCGATCAAGTTACTCACTTGAGAGCCCCTCTTGATAGTACGCCGTCTATCCTATAACCCGGTCTCCAAACTAACAACATGAGACCGGTAAAATAGAAACCCTATCAAGATCATACCTTTGCCTTGCGCATTCCACTTGAGCTAGATGATGACGATCTTGACTCCCTCCAGTTTGAACACCTTTCTTTGATTGTGCTTGCTAGCACATGCTTGATGAAGACTTCTCCAAATACTCCCCCCCATACACCATGATGGGTGAGCCTTGCTAATCTCCGTCTTCATGAATCCACTTGTACTTCAACTTCTTATCTTGATATATATGATGGCTTGGAGATAACATGAAGTTCACTCAATCTTCTTTTCCAAGCCATGCTTGCAATAAGCTCAACTCTCCACATGACCATTCTTCATATAAACCCTTGAATAGAGCATTGATCATCATGTAATCTTCTAGAGTCCAACACATGAACTCCAATCTTTTCCTATCGACAAGATCTACAAGTATATCTCAATGCAAACATTAGTCCATAAGGATTGTCATTAATTACCAAAACCACGCATGGGACAACACATGCACTTTCAGCTGATAGCTATAAGCTAATCCTAATTCTAACGGTAATACTAACAAAACCTCATTTATCCACATCGGCCTTCGGATGGCTATATAAAGTACGCGCTCGATCGCATCTCTCCTCGTGCATATTTATATTAAACATTTTTACCTTCAACATCTTGTTATAAGATATCTTAACCAGTACATATTCTATGATATTATATTATACCTATTAAATTTATCACATAACATCGCTCTTAAATATTAAGGTATACCGTTCTTTGTTGTACACTGATAACATGTGTCACTACAAATATAATTTCACTGAACTGTAAACTATTTGCAAAAAGTATGTTAGTTCCAGAATTTGAATTTTTTTCCTTTAATACTACCTCCGGTCCGCTATAAGTGTCGCGGAATATGTACAGCGCTCGTACAAAAGTACTACACAGCTGCCGACACTTATTACGGATCAGAGGAGTAGTACATATACTGCCCATGAAATGCCCCAAGAATTCGAAATCTAAATATAAATACACAACCAAGTTTCCCCGTGAATTAGTTCGCCCCACATAGATATACTATAGTTTTTATACGTGTTCATGTTCACGTACTAGAGTATCTCATCATAAGTAGGAGCTTTGAAACACAAGTATCTAAAAAATATATCTTGACACACATTTCTAGAGTGTATAGTTATCCATCTAATCATAAACAATTATGTGCATTTATAGAGCCTAATACTCCCTCTGTCCTAATTTAGTTGGCACACACACTTTTCAACGTCTAAGTTTGACCGTCAATTTGAACAACAAAATATTTATTATATTTCACGAAACTTGCACGATCGAATTCATATTCGAATAAATTTTCCAATTGTATAACTCTTATAATAAATGACACATGTATTATTGGTCAAATTATGACCAAAATTAAAACACGTAAATGAGAGCATTACATGCAGTTGAACGGAGGAAACATGTCTGCAAAGTGATCTGTACACAAGGAAGTTGATTGCTCGTCTCTTGGGTTGGGTTTGCATGGTCAAATTTTCCATTCACGTTTCTCGAAACTTTGTTGAAAGGGGATATATATTCATATGTATTTGGCAGAGGTATGCGTGAAAGAATTCATGCAACACTCTGATGCATACCAAAACATTATTTAAAAAATACATGGATAGGAAAAAACGCAGAATTAGCATGGCACGTCATATTAAATCCTACAAGAAATGAGAACGTCGGGATCTATATGAGTAGTTGTTTGTTGCATCACACATTTAAATCTTGGGATTGCATTGTGAGTGTGAGGAACAATTGAACCATCGACGAATAACCAGGTCGAGGCATGACTTAGCTGACCCTAATTGTTAACACTTTTTCCATGATGGCAAAGATGAAGAAATGGGGTCTGTGTCGGACGAGCAATCTTGTCACGGGCTGGCAACATGCTCAAGCTGGCACTACTCCCTTTTGGAGGAGAATTGCGACGGATCTCCTTAGAGAGCATGGGATTACTGACCAGGCAAGATGTCTTAACAAAGGCCCCTGACATTGCACCGCTGATATATACCCGAGATTGGTGTGGCCTACAAGTGAACAAGATTGTAGTACACGTCTGAAATATGGTCTTTTGGTTCTTGTTAAATGTTTATCAAAATGTAGCTTCTTAATCTAAAAGTATAAACGGTGTGAGACCACGGTGGCTTCTCAGCGATTAGAACTTTCCGGCCATCCGATTTGCGCCTCTATGCCCTTCCGCACCGTCCGATCAAGCCGGAATAAACAACGATTTGATATAATCATGCACGTGCCAAGCTTCGTGCACCCACTCTCGCTGACGCCCTCCCTGTCCCATTATTTCCTGCCCGAGGGCCCACCAGTCGGTCTCATGCCTCGCGTTTAATCGGTGTGGCGGATGGGAGGGATTCGCACCGGAGGCCTCCCATTGGCTGATTTTTTATTTTACCCTTATGGGTTTTAGCTACTTCCATGCGTGCCCCTTTAGGATATATATTGTCGTACCTGGTTCCTCGCTCCCCTATCTGGCTGTCCATAAGCCCCAGCTCTTTCCCGACCCACATGTCGGTTGCCCGTCACACTGCGTCGACGTTGTTTGCCCTTCATTTATGTACGCTGCGTATTTTCTGCAGGAGCCCGGGGGCACGGTCGACATTTGACATTGCGCCGGGAGTAAATATTTTGGGCCCGTCTTCCACTCCCCTCGCCGGCGTCTCGCTATTGGTCGACGGGTACGTGCCACTTGCGTGTTGCACTGTTCGTTTGCGCGTTGCACTGTGCGGGCATGCCGCATTTCTTCCGCGTTGCCGTTTCTGTGTGTTCCACTTATCGTTGCACTGTTGGCCAGGCCCCTTCTTCCTTGGCCTAGCTGGTGTCTCGCCATTGGTCGTTATTTCGGGTCCGATATTGCTGTCATCTGTTTATATACCTCGTGCCATGGATCTGATAGCTACGGCTGCCTCCATTTTCCCCCGTTTCATCTTCCTCCCTGTTCTTACTCCATCTAGCTCCAGGATGGGTTGTCCGTTCGCCGGCTTCTCCGTTGATCGTCCTTCTCTCCTTCGTCGTCTCCGTTGTTTCTCAATGAGTTGCGCCGACGTCGTTTCTGTTGAGGTTAGATCGGGCGTCTTTCGGGTATTTTCTTTGCTTTTTCCTATGCTTTCGCCTGATCTTTTTATTTATTGGTTGTTTGTTGCTTGCTATTGTGTTAATATTTGGTTGTTCTATTAGTTTGATTGTCAACGGGTCATGTTCTCGTGCAGTTTTTCCGTGCTTGCTTTTGTATTTACGAGTTCTTGATTTGTACTATATTCTTGCCTTTTGGATTTTTCCGAGTTTCTTTTAAAAGTTTTCTTATGTCTCTTTTTCTGTGTTTGCAGGTTGGTCATCTCGGTCAGTTCTTTCGCTTGTCTGGACGCGTTTGATTCGGTGCGTGTTTTTACGGCCGTTGTGGTTTGGTGAGTTATTTGTTCGATAGTTATTTCATGAAATCGCTTATTGTTTTTTATTTTAACGTGCTTTGTTTTGCTCATCGCTATCTTGATGCAGGTCGTCTTGTTGCTACAGATATACGATTCTAGTGTTTGCGTTTGTTTTCTTGTGTTCACATTCCCTCCCTTTTTGTGAGTCCTATCGTTTCGTGCTTGCCGCCTTCATTCTTTTGTGTTTTTTCTATATGTTTAGTTTCGGGTGTTCATTTGGGTTTATTATGTGTGTTCTATAGTTTTATTATTTCTTGGCGTTGTTGTTTTGATGTTTTGGTTTGTTTGATTCAGATATTTCTTAGATCCTGTTATGTGCTGGTAATCGTTGATTAGTCCTTTCCCGATTCTCGTACATATTTTTTCTGTTGGTTGCTTTATTTGTTTGCAGGTCACCGGCTTACTGGTCTGTCGTCCTTCCATTTAAGGTCAGTTCCTTTGAGATCGGGCTGGGTTCTGTTGCCGTGTTTTCTCTCTGTTGTTCATTCTTTGTTCATTTTGCTGCTCGTGTGCTGGTTCCGTATTCCACTTTTCGTGGCTTTTGCGGTTTGTTCTTTTTTCTTTTCCGATTTTTCTTATTTTATTTTCTCCTGGTTGCTTTTTTTGTTGCAGGTCGTCGGCTTACTGGTCTGCCATTCTTCTGGCTAAGGTTCGTTCTGCTGAGGTCGGTTTGGGTTTTGTTGCATTGTTTTTCTCTTCGTTCATCTTGTTGTCCGTGTGCTGAGTCTGTGTTTTTTAGTTGTTCGTTGTAATTGCGGTGCACTCATGTGGTCGTCTCTTTTCTTTTTGGTCCTTATTCTCTTCATTTTCGAGGCCGTATCGTTTTTAGTCGCTTCGGTGTTTTTTTTTCCAGTCTGCTCTATTTGTTTTTTGTTATTTCATTTGATATTTGGGGGTTTCCTTTTGTTCGGGGGAGCTGTTATTTATTTCGTCTTAGTTCTTTTTTGGTTTTCTTACATTATTTCGTTGGTTTCTTTGTTTATTTGTAGGTCGTCACACTCTCTCTCTCTCTCTCTCTCTCTCTCTCTCTCTCGTACACAAGGTGCCAAGATTGTTGCTTTTTGCCAGAAAGCACTATCATCTTATCGGCTCTCTTATTGTCCATCAGCTGACGGAGAAAAACATTGGTCGTAGTACACTTGTAAGTAATAACCTAAAACAATTTGTAATTCAAATATTCTAATTGTATATGCTACGTCACTAATAGTTATCTTCAAATTTACAGAAGATTAGAAGTGATTTTCAACAAGAATTCAACATCCCCTCGTCAGGTCGACTCTCTTTGTTGATGAAACCAATCAACCTTGGCTTTGCAAAATGGTCCGAAGATGAAAGAGGTCGATTTTCCCTGGAGAAGGAGAGCTAGTTGGAATAGATTTGCTCGCAGAGCTGGCATTCAAGTAGGATCGGTCATCATTCTCTGCATCAGAAGGTTGAATGGTGACATGAATATGTATTTCCAACGACTGGAGAAATAGTACTCGATCTGTTCAGAGGTGGCTGAAAAAAATTAGAGCTAGCTAGCTTTCGTAGGATTTAAAAGTTCTAGTAGTATATATTAGGTTATATATCATATTAATTAGAATTACTTTATTTGTGATTAGTCATCATTTATTGCAATTAATGAAAGTTATTTGTTCTTTAGTGTAAACATTTTGTTTCAAATATCAGGCATGGGTGCCAGTGAATTGGACCCTCCGGATATTATTTTGCATTCCCAGATAATTCCGGTCCTTCTGGAGCACCCTAGAAATCCGGACAGGTTCGGACCATCCGGCCGGCCCCTGCGACGAACGCCAAATGTTCCGCTTCCGTACATATACGGACCTTCCGAAACAGATACAACCGGCTTCAAAAATAGACCGAAGCTGGCGCCCGGAGTCTATTTTGTTCTAGCCGACTCTAAATTATCTCAGGTTGCCCGAACAATCCCGAAGTTCCACCTTACTAGAGCCAGCCGAGGAACCAGCCTGTCTCCAGCGTCTGCGTCGGTCTTTTGCTTCGTCCGCCTCGGAATGCAGAGTCGGGTCGTTTTAAAAACCGTCTAAGGGGCTAGTTTCCCAGCCGGGCGGGAAAACCGGCTCCGGGCAGCTGGATTATCCTCAACTGTTGCTCCGAGCCGGATGGGAAAACCGGCTAAGGCCCATGGTCCTGATCCGACTGAGATACTCGGTTTTGTAGTAGTGTGCACCCCCCCCCCCCCCCCCATTGTGGAGGACTCATGTCCGGCACCCCCAATTGGGCCTTAATTGGAGGCACCGGACACGAAATTGACGGCTCCCGATGAAGATGCTCTTATGCAACTAGTTCGCCCGTTCGCCCTTCATCGGCCGTCATGAGCCTGCCACCCTAGTTATAATATCCAAAGTCAACACCCCGCATCCACACACAATTTCGTAGTAATCATCCTTATAGCTGTTATTATGGAATTTCTAGATTTACATATATATATTCCAATACATCATCAAAACATACGATGCATTTATCTCAAATTCTTAATGCAATATTGGACTGAATAGTTAGACAAATCAGTCCTGAACATATATTCTAAATTGTTTGTATTTTTTATTTCCATCAAGAGATTACATCATCTATGAACTATGATTCTATCATCATCTCACGTGAATTTTGTTACATGTGCAATATATACTGCCAATCGCCGTAGACTATATGAGTTCTATCGTAATGAGTTCCCCGACAATTATTTGCTAAAACTTGAATTGAAACTTAATATTATACTAACGTCGACATGAGACGAGATGATAGCTTTCAAGGTCTATAGAATCTTGCTGACCTCTTAGTAAGCTTTCTGAAATACCGAGGAATATAAAGTGCATGCTATGTTTTACTTGCTTTTCAATTTGGTATTGTTTCTACTAGTGGCGACGATAAGTGTAAGGTTATATTTATGCAATGGCTTAAATAAAAACAATGTTAAGAAGTAAGATGGGTGATAGTCTCTTTGATGATGTCTGGTCACATATGTGGAGCGGGATGTTTTCTTTGAAGTGAATGATTATGATATAATCGGCGCTTTGATGTCCTTAAGGAAGCGCATGCCAAACAAGTCAAATAAGTAGTATCGTACTGTCTCTTATAGATATTTGGAACTATTAGCATGGTGTTTGAACTACTCATGGCGATGGCTGGATGACAGGTTTAATGGCCACCTCTCCTCATGTGCAAAATCTAAAATACCACTAGGATATAACCCTAATCTGTGGTGCAAAATCTAATCCATCATAGTCCACATGAGGAAGATATTCCAACGCCACGTCGATGAAGAGGTGCACCATCCAGAACCAGGGCTCCAATGTTTGATGAAATATATTTGTTGGCTTTATTAGAAACTGTTTAGAAGAGGAGCATTTCGTGATAAAGTTTCGCTATCTCGTTCCATATTGCAGTTAAATACCAAAACTTAACGAACGACTACTATTCATAGTAGATGCAACCCAGCGAATCCAGCAACTGAAAGTAAAGCAGCAGATCATTCAAGTCGTGAAAAACTGCAAAACTTAGCCAAAACTTGAAGGCATCCACATGCATGCACAAGTGCATGCAAGCAGCCTAAACCGATCCAGGCTTTTTCCTCTGTCTCTCCTGGCTCCCCGCGCACAACACGCGAGCATAGTGTTCGTGGACTGATCCCCGGGACAGCCGGACAGTGCTGAGTACACATACATGATTCGCAGGACGGTGCAATTTGACTGGCTCCTACTCTCACTTCGATCAACTGCCCCATCAATGGCAGCTTAGCCGTGAACAATGCTTGTCCGGTTGCCTTGCTCGCCATGCGGCCGGCATCAGCGAGGACGGGAGCAGCGTATCTATCTGCTCCGGCTGGCTGTACCAGTTGTGCTGCGAGCTCCGCTCTCGAGGCGGGGCCATGTGAGGACTGAAAGGCGCTAGCTGCATCTGCTGCGATCCGCTGGTGTTTTAAATATCTCTCGACTGAATCCAGCGGAGCTCCGCTGGTTATTGGTTCCTTTGGCAGTTTGGGTGTCAATGGCCATGGCCCCTATGATCGAGGGGTGTAGCCGTGTAGGCATGTAGGAGAAGAGAGGCAGAAGCAATTGAACATGGATACGCATGTGTGATATGCATCGGAATCAGCAGGTCTACTTGGCGAAGCAGATGTGTGCACTCAGTGTTCAGCCAATGTGGCTTTCTACCATGCGATACGGCGCCCATGCGCAATCCCGGGCCGTCGGATTCAGCTATCCGACGATAGGATTTAGCGTTGACCCATCGCATTTTCAACGCTAAATCCTAGCCGTCGGACAGCTGAATCCGACGGCCCAGATTGTGCATGGGCGCCCTAGCGCATGGAACAATGATTAATCGGTGTTCAGTGCACCGAAGCTCACGATCTGGAACGAGTTTGATCTCGGCTGCCCAGTCCATCATCCATCAACGACAAAACTTAAAGTTTGCGTTCACTGGATTGCTAATCGAGTACTAGCATGGTAGCACCAATAACCGACAAACACTCCGACCATGCACAGTTAGCTCGTCGCACTCACCACGATGGCTCGTCGTGGTCGCGCACGATGAAACCAACCTTAGGGCATCTCCACTCGTTGGAGCCCCCAAGAGCACCACCGAAGCAAAAAAGTTGGTATCTTGGGGAAGCAAATGCTTCATCCGGCTGAAAAGTTGGTGTCTTGGGAGGCAACTTCCCAGCCACACCCCACCCGAACCAAAAGTTTGGGAGAGAAATGATTAAGTGGGCCAAGAAAAAGGACACGTGGGCGCCCCAGCAGCCCCCAGCGGGCTAGGTTTGCCTGGGTGTGTGTGTGTGGGGGGGGGGGGGGGAGGGGCGACTGGGAGATTTTTCGGCGAAAAGCGTTGCCGAGCCTAAAACCGAACCTAAAAAGTTGTCCTGGGTGGGGGGGGGGGGGGGGGGGGGGGGGCGACTAGGAGATTTTTCTGCGAAAAGCGTCGCCGAGCCTAAAACCGAACCTAAAAAGTTGTCCTGGGGAGGCCGAGTGGAGATGCTCTTAGTGTCCTGGTGTTGTGCAGATGCGATCCTCACACCCCATGGCCGCTCGCGGTGCCGGGAGTAGTGGCGGAGCTAGAGTATTGAACACGACGGTGGCTACGAGCGCCACAACAGAGAGAGAGAAACAAATCATCTTTTCCGGGTGCATACATGGTGAAAATTTCTTGTTTTGGGAAGGAATTTGTTCTTCACCCGGTGTCCTGTATGCACCCGGAATAGAGATTTCTGGCTCCAAATGCCTCGTGATCTCTTTATTAAAAAAATCCAAAATCATATTTACAAGTTTTAAAAAATATGAAAAAAATCTGCATATTGTCAATGATATATCCCATTAATATGAAAAATCTCAATTTGAAATATTTTACATCTAGATGTACATAAAAATGACAAATATATAGATCTAAGTATACACACTTTCAGATCTCAAAAATATATTGTCATTTTTTGTGTAGCACATGATACGGAAAAAAAATGGCATTGTGATTTTACATGCTTGTAGGATGCATTATTGACTTTATATTTTTTTTTCATATTTTTCAAAACTTGAAATTATAGTTTTTGATTTTTTTTAAAATAAAAGTATCGCTAGAACTCGGGAGCCAGGGTGATATTTCGGAAAAAAGGTCCTATGTGTTATTTTACTAATTTATTGAAGGTTTTGCTGCAAGTTTACTGTGTCAGCTAACCCCAATGTTGAAAGTTCACTGCTGTTATTGTTTCAAAAAAGTTCACTGTTGTTCACTCAGCAAACAGGGGGCGAAGCTTCGCCAAACATGCGTTGATGCACCCGGCAACACCGGCCGAGGGCTACATATAGAACGTGATTAGGACGGTAAAGAACACGACGGAACATTTCTACTCTAGACTCTTTCCCCTCTCCTTCCCCTTGACAGTCAACCGCCGCAGCCGGCCGGATCTGGCCGTTCCCGCCGTCGGCGCTTGCGCTGGCTGGTGTGGAGATGCAATAGGGTGCTTGGCCCCTTTCATAGTAGATTAGGCTGTAGAAGTAGGTTTGACTTCGTTTTCATGTTTACCGACCTACAGAATGGCGTCATGCTGATGAGGACTTGCCCGCTGATGCGCCCGGGCCGCGTCTGCTGGACGGCGGTGCTTGCTCTCCTCTTGGCGGAGCTGCGATGGTCGGAGTCACATACAGAAGGTGGGGGCGCCGCATCCTCCTTCTCCTCCAATAAGCTTAAAGGTTGGCTTTTAGTTCTGGAAGTCAATGGTGACCACTCTGCAGCGGATGTGAGGCAGGTAGTGTTTCTTCCTCTGGCCGACCATGGCGGCGAGGGGCGGAAGAGGTGCTGCTGGTCTTCTTCAACTTCTTCAAGGTGGTGGTTCGTGTTCTTGCTGCAGTTTTGAGCGACACACACGGTGGCCATGATTGCCGCCATGATCCTTGGCCGTTATGGAGGCCCTTCTTCATCCTCCGCTCTGGAGGCTCGTCGGACCCTGCGCCGGAGCTCGGCAACTCATTGTCACCAAGTGGTTCGTCGTCGGAGACTTCGAGCTGGCCGGCGACAGCGGTTCATCGCCGGAGGAGGGCGTCCGAGCATTTCTCTCTCGGATCTCGGTGCTCCCAACACCTTGAGGTCGCCGGCGGTTGGTGGCGGCGGTGCCCAGGCACCTGATTGCGTTTCATCTTTTAGGGCTCATTTGATTCATAGGATAGGAATAATATAGGAATAGGAAAACCATAGGATTGGGATGTCATGTCTAAGTGAATCCTATGGAAAGAGGGATTCTCTTTGATTGTGGCAAAGGAATTTTCCATGAGGTTGGACCTCATGCTTTTTTCCTATAGGATTTACACTACAAGATTCCTATGGGATTAATTCCTATAGGATGTGATCCTATGAATCAAACAACATCTATAGGAAAATTTCCTATAGGAACTAATCCTTCAAAATTCCTATGCCATTCCTTTGAATCAAAGAGGCCCTTAGTGCTAGGTGGTTTCTTGTAAAATCGGAGGTCTTATCTTCATATATTAGGTTCTGCGAGTTCCGCTAGGGGTCTCTATGTAAATTTGTACCCCACCACGTGTTTTGTCAATATAATGCAGCTCCGGAGTCCTTCGTGACCCCATCTCTTGTTAAAAAAAAAAGACTTACATTGAGACGATCGATATTCGTTACCACTAGGAGTACAAGCTAGTCAGGAGTACTTCAGTACTTTTTGTTTGTGTTCCGAGTTGTGAGACGATGTGCCAAGTGATGAGGTTGCCCGTGATAGTGCCTGCTTCTTCCACCAACTTCATACGGCTACGTCATTGTCTCATGAAAGCTAAAGCTGGGCGCCACATCGCGAATCTTTGACCCACGTACAACTCGCACGACTGTCTTTTCCTAGGAAAGTTGAAATGAAACCGCACGAGTGTCAGCCATATTCTCGATCACCAATAATAAGGGACCGCGCTGAGAAGAATCAGCGCACACTTCGGCAGTAAGAGCATCTCCACCGGGCCCTCCAAATTCGTGTCCAGTTGGGTGTGCCGGACATGTGTCCGGGCAAGTTTTGGAGGCCACCCACACCGGCGCACCCCAAAGTCCCACCCCCAAACGGCCCTAGTTTTGAGCATTAGATCGAACACCTTGCGGGCGCACGAACCGCCGCCGCGTCGCTTCGGAACACGGTGGTTCGTATGAACGTGCAACCGCCGCCGCGTCGGTTTGCAGCAATATAACCATCCTTGTCGGCCGCACGTCGCTCATATTCTCTCCGCGCACAACCGCCCACATCTCGCTCGCCATGTCGTCGCCTGAGAAGAAGGCCGTGCTGCCCCGATCAGGAGGAGGAGAAGGAGGCCGTGGTCGCCGCCGATCAGGAGGCCGAGGCCGATCAGGAGGCCGAACAGGAGCAGGACGACGACGAGGCGGAACAGGACGGCGAGCCCGCAACTCCATCCCGGCACGCCCGGCTTTCTCATCGTGGGAACCTTGGTCCCCGTGGCCGTCCGTGTGGCTGGCGCATACGAAGAACCGGCCGTCCCCCAGGCCCCAGAACCGGAGTGGCAACCGGGAACTCCAGACGCGGCGCCGGCGGACGACGGCCCTAGAACACCGCCACCCATGGCTGACTCCGATGACTAGTAGTTGTTTCTTAATTTCTAATTATAATCGTACCTAATAAGTAGATTCATGCATTAATAAAAGTCTCGAGTGGTTCCGGCAATCAAACTGTTCAGCCGCGTCGGATTAGAAGTACCAAATCACGGCCATGATATAGTTTCGACCGCGCTGGAGAACAAGTCTCCAACGCCGGCCATTAAAAAAGGTTCGACCGCGCCGGAGAACTAGTCTCCAATGCCGGCCATCAAAAGGGCGCCCCCCGGCGCAATGGTGCATGCCGATCACGCGTCGGCTTCCTCCTCCTCGCCTTCCTCTTCGGATTCATCGAGCGCCGCCGCTTCGGCCGCCGCCTTCTCAGCCTGAATGCGCCTCCGTTCGGCCACGAAGTAGGCCTTCTGGTTGGGGCTCATATCTTTCGTGTTGGTGGCCATTAGCAGACGCTCCTTCTTCTTCTCCTGGGACTTGAGCTTGGTCTTTTGCATCTTGAAGTAGAGCGCCCACTTTTTGTCGCCCACTTCAGGCGCCTAACTTGCCGAAGGTGGGAAGCGGCTGTGCGCAGCTCGGCCTGGCTCAGCGGCGCCTTGGCCACCGGCACCGAAAGCTCCAGCGGCTCCCGCTTCATCGCCTTCTTCTTCGACTGCGACGACGCCGGCGGCTTGCGACCCCCCTTGGGTTTCGAGAGACCGACGGCCTTTGGCGGCATGGTGGCGAAAGGCGAGGAGCTCGCGGCGACGGCGCAAGGGTTTGGGAAATGGAGGGAAGATTGGGAATTTTGGCGCCAGGGGCGGCAATGTAGAGTAAGGGGAATTGGGCGCGGGGCGCTGTCTCTATGACGGGCGGGCCAGCCCTGTCGGAGGGCATGTCCGCCCCATGTCCGGCACCCCGAGAGGGCCTCCAACTTTGGAGGCCCTCTCGGGGGTGTCGGACACAAAATCGCTCGGGGCGACCCTTTGGGTGGTGCCGCTGGTGGCGGTTTTTGCCGTCCGGATCTCCATTGGACCTTTGAGGGTCACTTGGAGGCCCCCGGTGGAGATGCTCTAAGATACTAATTTAGTTGCACATGCACTTGGAGCAGTGTCGATAGTATGATGAAACTTTTGTCACTTTGTTACTTTGATCTTCGTCCTCGTCTAAAGATTTGATTGTTATACCACGGTATGTTTCCTGAAGGGATCAACTATACGGATGTTCATGATTTAGGAGAGAGGTGTTTTAATGAGCTTATGAATAGCAGTTTGACTCAGCCTATGAAGATAGACGAGCATGGTAGGTTAAATGTTGTCAAGTTCATAACATCGTTTTATGCACTCATTCTTTGGTTCTCTTTTCTTTTTTCCGAAATGATAGGCAATAGCTTCGCAAGAGAGCATCACAGATAGACTAGCCGAATAATCAGACAAATTTTTGTGTTTGCCATTGTTTTGGCAGAGAAATAAGGGGTGAGCATAATTTATAAATTTGCCTCGCAAAATTGTTCAAAATGGATCTCTGACATAATACATCTAAAAAAATCTTTAATACGAATATAAATGAGGCTAGGAAATTTCTCACATGATTAAGAAATAGTTGTTTGCCAGTCGACATTCATAGCCACCTAATAAAGATCTTTTGATCCTCCGTATTGCAAGTGACGAATAACAAGACAATATAGCGTAAGTAAAGAACACAATATTACAACTACAATATTGATATGCTTAATTAGAGTGGATTTGGTACACTCAAGTTCAATTTTTGAGTTGTTTTCTTATGCCTCTAGAAATTTCTACAGAATACTCGTACATGCACACCAAGCATGCTTGAACGTATAAACTTGAAAAAAGTTATAAGGAAATACGACGGCTTGAGTTACTCGAAAAAAAAATTACGACGGCTTGCGCACACTGCATAAATGGAACACGTAATAGTAATACCTTCCAGCTGAATTTTTAAGTTGGATTTTTTTTAGCTATTTTAATTTGGATATATGCTGGGATCCTCGATGAGCATGGGTGGGATGTCTTTAGCTTGAATAAGGCCCAACAAGCGAGAAAGGCCACAAGGGGTCCCGGGCCATGGATGGAACTTCGGCACCCCTTAGACTTCAATAACTCTGGTCATTAGTTTTTACTGAAATATAATACATATTTGATATTTAAAAGACAAATAAATGTAATGTTTACACATCCAATGAAAACATGTTAAATAATATGGTGATAAAATTTAAAATGCAACAAACTATGTACAAGGGATCCCCTTTTTTGTGGTGTGAACTGTGAAGGGGAGTATTATTTGGACCGTTCATGTGACCGATTGGGGTTTATTTCGCTATATAAACTATCCCAACTGTTAAAAAAACTTGTCCCACTAACAACCACCAAGAACGATTGGAATAAATAATAAGAACACTAAGAAAAGGGAGGGTCAAGTGAAAAAAGAGGTAGATAAAGTGAATAAAGAAGAGTGCTCGCAAATCAATTCACAAGGGGACTTCTTCATGATCCATTATTTTCCTGTAAAAAAAATCTACTGCCTTGCTCAGTGTATAAATCCTCCTGAAATTTTAAGCCGAACTTTGACCATGATTTTGAGCAACAAAATATGTGTCATCTGCCACAATATTTTACCACTGGAAACTTCTTTCGAATACAAATCAAACAATTTTTTTTTTGTTTTACTTGAGTTGTGATTCAATCATCCTTGATAGGCTTGTTCGAATCTCTAATCGCTATAGCCATCAAATCTCGATGTTTTTTTTTTCTTTTCGAAATGGGGGTCTCGATGATGATTACTAGCAGCAAAAAAACGTCACTCAAGTCTCTCCTGGGTTTTAAAGCATGTCATTATAAGAGATTCACTAGAGATGCTCAACGAACCACTACCGACCACGCTTCCATACAACATCGGATCCAAGCAGACACTTGGGGTAAGATCAGTGAAGCCATCGTACAATACGCCAATACGAACCTGAAAACCATATCTACCGGATCGGAGCACGAAACTTTTGCAAATCTTTGGTCTACGTAAAGTGGCAGCCATGCGTATCTGCTACTCCCTCCGTCCAAAAATAAGTGTCTCAAGTTTGCTCAAAAGTGGAGGTATCTAGACATGTTTCATGTATAGATACATCCACTTTTTACCAAACTTGAAACACTTATTTTTGGATGGAGGGAGTAGATAGCAACACAAACTGCACTTCGAAGAGAAGCATGTCGGATCTGTAAAAAAATGGCTCCCGATTAGCTACATGGAACCCCTTTTTTGAAAAATTCGAAAATGACATTTTAAAGTTTTAAAAAAATAAGAAAAAAATCCTAGGTATAGATAATGATGTGATCTACAAGTGTGCAAATTTTTAAATATAAATATGTTGTATTCTGGGCTGGGCAAAAATGACAATTGTGTGGATCTAGGTGGTGAAAAGTACACAGTTTAAAAACTTGAAGTTTTCCCGATTTATCTTTTTTGTGCATCCCATATTACACCGAATATTGAATTCAAATTTTACACGCTTGTAGATCAAGACATTATCTACATCTGAGATTTTTTACTCGATTTTTTTAAACTTAAAAATGCTGATTTCAAAATTTTCAAAAAACGAGCTATGTGTAGCTCGGGAGCCATTTGCAGTTTCCGGGTGATCGATCACATCCAGCGTAAGTGTATTGCCAAGTTGCCGGCATGCAGTGGTGGTTGCCTCTGTTCAATCGCCCTGAGCGCCACGGCGGGTGCAATGCCACCACCAAGTCATCGCGTGTGCTGGACTTGAGTCCGTCAAGAGATCCCACCTTAAAAAGTAGCAGAGCTCTGTTGTGTGTGGGTACGACTTCGACCACGAGGATGAAACTTCATATAATCTACACGCGCGCATGGGCGATCAACTTCGCGAGATCGATTGATCAATCTTCGTTCATTAGTTCTTCCTTGAGGGGAATCGCCTTCACTAGTCGTCGATCCATGGTAAATGGTAAAGTAAAGACATCACTAACTTAGCGTGCGTGCGATGTGCCGTATTTGCGCCATCCAAGGTCAAGCCATTCTCCACAGGTTTGGCGAGTCGCTGACCCTCCGAAGCTACAGCAAGTAAGCATCGAACCAGCCGTGGTGGACCTGAATAATGACATTCCACTGAGTTATTCGTCTATGGAAATTTGACAGTGGATTTCAACCGCATGCATCGTCTCTCACGAACCAGGTCGGTCTTACCCCGTGGCTGTGATAAATTTACAGATGAGCCCCTCTCCTTCCAAGTGACAGATTGTAAATAATAGACATCTTTTTAGATAGTGCAAAAATGCAGAACAGCACACGCAGATCAAGATTATCGAAAAGTAGGGAACGTGAGAGATGAGCTCTCAAAGTCTCAAACTATATGCATGCTTCATTCACATTCATCTCATCAAGGTAAGGAGTATAAATGGGATGGGAAGAGACACATCTCTTAATTTGTTCTAGATCAAGGATGCATAAATTTGAGGACTTTTGAGTAAAATCTTCTAGGGGTTAGAGCATCTCCAGCGACAACCCTAGAATTCTGTCCCCCCCCCCCCCCCCCCCCCCACACACACACAATGTGTCCGGTTTGGGAGTGCCAGACACGACACAATGGGGGCGGGCTCTCCCATCAGCGCCCTGAACAAAAAAGGAAATTGAAATGCATGCAAATAAAAATGTTACAATTTCATTCAAATTTCTTGTTATTCTACAATAGTTCAAACAGAATTTAAACCTACACTAAACCCTTCACCTCCTAACGATACGCGGTGCCTCGTTGGATTCGGGGTCAGATGCAAATGCCAGCATTTGTAGCGTGACCTCGAGGACTGGACGGTGTGGCCGAGCACTAACCAGAACCCCGCTCGTCGACATTGTTCTCTAGCGGTGGATGCTCGACAATGAAACGATTGAGCGCCACCTCTCACCCCTCGCGGAAGAATGTGGTACATTAAGGGTTGTCAGTATACTACATCGGGTCCAGCCACACCGGAGCTTCTTCTTGCGGCCATGGATCTCACACTCGGCGTTGAAATATGTGGGTACTGGTGGCACATGCACCCCGCCCAAGCTGATGGCAAAGCCTTTTCGGCGGCGCAAGGATGTCGTGTTCGACGAACTTGGTAGCCTTGTGCCAAGAGAACCACTTCCTGTTCACATGCATGACAGCGGTGGTGAGCTTGTGTGGTCGGCGACGGAAGGGAATGCGAGAGAGATGGAGGCGAGCAAGATGAAGGCGAGTAGCGAGGGGGAGGCCTTGTTATACACCCTTGGTTAGGTCGAGGGGCGGTGGCGCCGGTGTTAATGCTACACGTGTGGAAGACGCAACGCCATCGCGTAACCTGGTGTCGGCGGTAATGCGATGTGTGGAGAAAACACAACTTCACCATGCCGCGTCCCTAGGGAGCCGCCCGACGAAGTGGTCACCATTAATCACGGCTTTCCGAGCGCCCCATTGATCACGGTTACCCGCATGCATGTCGGATGCCTTGTCCGGGCATTGTCTGGCGCCCCCGAGAAAGCCCTCAAGTATGGGGTTGACCTCAAGAGTGTCGGACAGTTTTCAGATCGATCCGGACAGATAGGTGTGTCACAGGGGCAGATTGTTTGGTTCGGATCTCCATTGAACCTTTGCGGGGTGCTTTGAGGGGGAGCCGGTGAAGATGCTCTAAACCAGTGAATACCAGGAAAAGCACAACGAGAGGTCGCCATTTGAACATAGCACACCAAGCTTACCGTTCACAATCGAGAGAGGAAGAGGAGTGCCATCAACATCAAGGTATTTGCATGTTGGATGAGTCGCTTAAGGTTAGAATCGTTGAACATATCACATGCTATGTCGTACAAACTTTGCAAGATCTGTCAGTTTTTTGTTCTTTGATTTGTGAATGACAAGATCCGTTAGTTCATCTCCGGCGTCCATTACTTCTACTTCGTGGGATTCCAGCCTTCACTAGAATATCGTACTCTCTCCATTCCATTTTAATTGACTCACATATATCTAGATATGTGTGTACCTAGCACTAAAACATGTCTAGATGCATCTATATCTAGATATATGTAAGTCAATTAAAATGAAATGGAGGGAGTAGGTGTTTGCCAAAGAGGCACTAAACTTGAGCGCGTGTGCGGGTGCGATGTGCATTGCGGTGTGTACACGTAGATGCGTCGTCCAATGTCAAGCCATTTTCCACAGGTTCGGCCAGCCACAAATTACGAGAGATCGAGCATCCCTTCTCCGAAGCAACTCCAAGTGAGCAGTGAGCACCAGCCAGCCGTGGTGGACCTGAGAAATGGAGTGCCATATTTTCCACGGTTGTCGCCTCCTGCCTATGCTAGAACCACTGGGTTGGAAAATTGACGTCGATTTCCACATTATGCGTACGTCGACTTACATGAGCCAGGTCGTCTTACCCGGGCCATGGCCTTGATACAATTCCAAGTGACAATGATTGTTAAAATGACATCTCTTTTGTAGAGAGCGTAGAAAATGCAAAACAGCCCACACAGATCGAAATTATTCCAAAGTAGGGAAGCGTGATCATACGCATAGTACCATACGCATGCTTAATTCACATTTATCTTCCGAGTGTGGCTGGCTGCATCGTTGGCCTGGGACATATATTGATATTCATAGTCAGTATTGGTGGGAATGAAAAAGAGTTTGTATATGAATTAGGAGGGGAGAGGACCCATGTTTGCTGTAGATCGAATACCGCATAAAGTTGAGGGCTTTTTGCACAAACTATCCTAGCGAATGTGAGGTCGGGAATGGCAGGAAAACTACAAAGAAAAGTCGGACACTGGAACAAAGCATAGCAAGCTCACCATGGTCCTCCCACACCTGTGCACAACCAGAAGCTATGTTTACACATCCAATGAAAACATGTTAAATAATATGCTGATAAATTTAGAATGCAATAAACTATGTACAATGCATCCCCTTTTTTGTGGCGTGAAGGGGAGTATTATTTTGGACCGTTCATGTGACCGATTGGGGTTTATTTCGCTATATAAACTATCCCAACTGTTAAAAAAACTTATCCCACTAACAACCACCAAGACAGATTGAAATAAATAATAAGAACACTAAGAAAATGGAGGGTCAAGTGAAAAAAGAGGTAAAGAAAGTGATTGAAGAAGAGTGTTCGCAATTAATCAATCCACAAGGGGGCTTCTTCATGATCCATTATTTCCTGTAAAAATATCTACTCCCTTGTTCAGTGTATAAGTCCTGAAATTTTAAGCCAAACTTTGACCATGATTTTGAGCAACAAAATATGTGTCATATGCCACAATATTTTACCACTGGAAACTTCTTTCGAGTACAAATCAAACAGTCTATTTTTTGTTGTACTTGAGTTGTGATTCAATCATCCTTGATAGGCTTGTTCGAATCTCTAATCGTTATAGCCATCAAATCTCGATGTTTTTTTTTCTTTTCAAAATGGGGGTCTCAGATGATTACTAGCAGCAAAAAAGATGTCACTCAAGTCTCTCCTGGGTTTTAAAGTATGTCATTATAAGAGATTCACTAGAGATGCTCTAACGAACCACTACCGACCACGCTTCCATACCACATCGGATCCAAGCAGACACTTGGGGTAAGATCAATGAAGCCGTCGGACAATACATCAATACGAACCTGAAAACCATATCTACCGGATCGGAGCACGAATTTTTTGCATATCGTTGGTCTACGTAAAGTGGCAGCCATACATGTCTGCTAGACAGCAACACAAAATGCACGGCGAAGAGAAGCCTGTCGGATCTGTAAAAAACGATTCTGCCCAACACGAACAAAAGAAAGAAATAAATCACGCCGCCACTGGCAGACTAGCTAGGCCGGCGATCCATGAGTGTGGACTAATGTCTCCCGAGCTACATGGAAACTCATTTCTGAAAAATTCAAAAATGACATTTTAAAGTTTCAAAAAATCGAGAAACAAATCCCAGGTATAGATAATGATGTGATCTACAAGTGTGCAATTTTTTAAATATAAATACGTTGTATTCTGGGCTGGGCAAAAATGACAAATGTGTGGATCTGGGTGGTGAAAAGTACACAGTTTCAAAAACTTGAAAATTTTCCCAATTTGTCTTTTTTTGCGCAGCCCACAATACAACGAATATTGAGTTCAAATTTTACACGATTGTAGATCAAGACATTATCTACATCTGGGATTTTTTCCTCGATTTTTAAAACTTAAAAATGCCGATTTCAAAATTTTCAAAAAACGAGCTATGTGTAGATCGGGAGCCATTTGCAGTTTCCGGGCTATCGATCACATCCAGCGTAAGTGTATTGCCATGTTGCCGGCATGCAGTGGTGGTTGCCTCTGTTCAATCGCCCTGAGCGCCACGGCAGGTGCAATGCCACCACCGAGTCATCGCGTGTGCTGGACTTGAGTCCGTCAAGAGATCCCACCTTAAAAAGTAGCAGAGCTGTGTTGTGTGTGGGTACGACTTCAACCACGAGGATGAAAACTTCATATAATCTACACACGCGCATGGGCGATCAACTTCGCGAGATCGGTTGATCAATCTTCGCCGTTCATTAGTTCTTCCTTGAGGGGAATCTAGCCTTCACTAGTCGTCGATTCGTAGTAAAGACGTGCACTAACTTAGCGTGCGATGTGCCGTATATATGTGCATGCGCCATCCAAGGTCAAGCCATTCTCCACAGGCTTGGCGAGCCACTAATGATAAGATCGAGAGAGACGCTGATGAGGCACAAAATGTATAGAGTTCGTGGCGCCGCCCCTCTGAAACTAAAGCAAGTAAGCATGGAGCCAGCCGTGGTGGACCTGAATAATGACATCCCACTGAGTTATTAGTCTATGGAAATTTGACAGTGGATTTCAACCTCATGCATCATCTCTCACGAACTAGGTCGGTCTTACCCCGTGGGTGTGATAAATTTGCAAATGAGTCCCTCTCCTTCCGATTGGCAGATTGTAAATAATAGACATCTTTTTGGACTGCGCAAAACACACGCAGATCAAGATTATCGAAAAGTAGGGAACGTGAGAGATGAGCTCTAAAACTACATCAATGCTTCATTCACTAGGTAAGGAGTATAAATCCGACGAGAAGGAGCATCTCTTTGTTCTAGATCAAGGACGCATAAATTTGAGGACTTTTGAACAAAATCTCCTCGGGGATATTAGGCCGGGAATGCCAGGAAGAGCACAACCAAAGGTCGACATAGATCCATATATAAAGGTTGATGAGATTGACAACCCGATCCAGCATCCACGTCGCCCCTAATTCACGTCCGTCAGATCTGGACGATCCAACGGTTCACAAGGAGCCACGTCGCCCCGAGCGCGTGGTACTGTAGCTAGCTACAGTACCCGCGAATATCTACCAATAAGCGCGCGCCACGTCGCCCGGTTGCCCTCCGGTTCCATCCGGTTGCCGCCGGTTTTACAAAAAAGGCCACGGTCGCTTCGAAATTACACCGCGGTCCTCCAATTTTTCGAAGAGAAGGACCACATTTTAATTTCGCCAAAACACGAGATCTTTTCTGCAAAAGTTACCCGCAGATCCCCCGCCCGCCTCTCTCTCCTCGCGCGACGTGGAGGTCGCCGTCGCCGCCGCCGGCCACCGCCGCCCGTCCGCGCCTCCTTCGCCGGATCTGCGGCCGCGCGGAGCTCCGCCGTCGCATCCTGCCCCTCCTCGCCCACTCTCGCGTGGCGGCACGGCGCTAGCCTGCCGGAATCGCCGCCGCCGCGGTCGTCTCCCTCCGCCGCCTCCGCGCCTCGCCGGCCGCGCTCCGGCGACCAAATGCGGGCGGCGCCGCCGCCTACGGAACCCGCGCGTCCGCGCGCGTCGCGGAACGCGCCGCCGCGCCGCCGGCGTGCTGGACGCCGCGGCGGCGGATCCGGCCAGGGGCTGACGTCAGCACGACGCCAGTGCTGGCGTCAGCGCGGACCCGCCAGTTTTTTTTTCTTTGATTTTTTTAATTTCATAAATGGTCCAGGAAATAAAAAAAATTGTAGAAAAAACTAAAATTTGTAAAATTCATATCTTTCAATCTGCAATTCAGAAAATTATGAGAAACATACCAAAATGTTCAGAAAAATATGAACTATTTATTTATGCCAAGTTCATGCATGATTGAACAACTTAAATTATTTTTTGCTTAGAACTACTAAAATGCCACTTCCTTTAATTATGGGATTGGTTCCAAATATTGCCTTTAATGATATTTTGACCCCATTCAAATTGTTATCCATCTTCTAGCTTTAAAGTGAACTTCTTAATTTATCATGTCACACATGCTGGAAAATGCACATGATATATCAAAATGTTCGGAAAAAATATTTCTATGTAATTATGTCAAATTCATGCATGTTTAAACAACTCATAACCATACTTATTTAAGGGAGAACTTATGACCCTGTTTATTTAGGGCAACAAAATCACCCAATTCATAGATTTATGAGGTGTTTTCAAATACTATTACTAAATGCATTTCGGCTCTATTTATACTCGAACTTTTCAATTCAACGACTTTTCAGAGGCAAACTAAATCCAACAACTTAAATGTGCAAACTTCTTTTTTGTAACTTCAACCGAATTAATGCTAAACAACTTTTGAATGCAGACATTTACAAGTTCGAATTTTTTACGACTCTGTATTTCTCCTTCCTTCGAACTATCTGCAATTATATCAATAAATCCCATCAATATATTTGTTACCACCGCGCTCTCCACATATAAAACATGGATGATAGAACATTTTAATTTGGTAGGAAACCTTACCATTCCCGCCATATTTTTGCAACTGTATTTCCCTACGGTAAATATGTAATGCAGTTAATACAAAATCGATTCCCCGACGTCCTTGACGTGTAAAACAATGTTATTTTAGCTATTGTTTCCCTAATTTGCAGCCATGATGACAAAAAAGGAAAACATATCAACATTACCACAAAAAAAAAAACGTTGACTAATTATGGCATATGGTTAAATTTCAAATTTGAAAGCCTTAAAGTTTTTAATGCCTTTCAAATCTAAACATTTAAAAAACGTGAAAAATAATTCACTGCATAAACTTTTTTTAATTTTTACCGTTTGCAAATCTCATTAACTTCTTAATAATACAATTCCAAAATTAAATTTTCTACGTCGCGGTACTTCCCCTTCTAACCACATGTCCGTACATGCACCAATCTTGAAAAAATTCAAATTTAAATACACCCCAATACAGACAATTATTGAGTTCACAATTTTTTTAAATGCAAACTTTTTTGAGTTTCAATAATTTTCATATTTCAGCTTTTTATGAATATAACTATTTCCAAATTTAAAATTTACCTAACTGGCGCGGCAATGCCGCGCTAAGATGTCTAGTGTCAACAAAGCCCACCAAGCTTACCGTGCACAAACGAGAGGAAGAGGCGCCATGCCGTGCAGAAGAAGGAGCGGACTATCTACTCCTGCTGCTGCTGTGGCTGCATGTCGGTCCCGCCTGCTCGCTCTCTTGCTCGCACTCTTCTCCGTGCTGCCCCACGGAGCGCTCTCACAGGGACTGGCGCTGCCGCCAATGACGTTGCGGCCGGAGCTGACATGCTACAGCGTCCCGTATCCATTTGGCGTCACGTTCAGTTCCTTACCCGGCTTTGAGGTACATGCGGGCGGAGAAAATGACAAAAAACCACCACATTTGCGGGTGAGTTGTCACATAACCACCACTTTTATGTTTTTTGACACATAACTACCACCTTTAAGACTAGTATGTGACGTTGAGCACTGATCTCTCGTGGTTAGTCATCTAACTGTGTTTCTGACAGGTGGGAACCACCGGTCAGGTCTACGTGGCAAAAAAGAAAAAAAAAAGGTAAAAAGAGCAGGTCAACGCACTCCCGAAACCAATTCGCTCAGCTCAGCTCGCTCGTCCGCGTGGCGTCCCTCCGGCGAGCTCGCGCGCGCGTGGCCGACGCCCGCCCTTGCCCGCGCCCACGCTGTGGCCGACGCCTGACCTTGCCCGCGCCGTGGCCGGCGCCCGCCCGCGCCCATGCCGTGGTCGGCGCCCAGGGCTCGAGCTTGCCCGCGCATGGCCGCGCCTGCGCCGTGGCCGGGGCCCGCCGGCGCCCGCATCCGTCCTTGCTCGCGCCTGCCACTGGCTAGAGCTCGAGCTCGCCTGCGCCGTGGCCGGCGTAGGTCGCATGCTCGCGGAGCACGGTGGCGGCGCTAGCTCATGCCGCCGGGTCACCGTGTGAGAGTATAGAAGCGAGAGTCTTGAGCCGGCCGTGGCCGCGTCCCTGGCGCGCGTGGCCGTGCCGGCCATGGCGCGCTGCCCCCGCACCAGCTTGCCGCCATGGCGCACGCCCCGTCGTGCTGCGCGTGTTGGACGGCCGTCGTTGTGCGTGCTGGCCGGCCGTCCGTCCGTCGTGCTGTGCGTGTTGGCCGGCCGTCGTTGTGCGTGCTGGCCGGCCGGCCGTCCGTCGTGCGTGCTGTGCGCACTGGCGTGCTGGCTGCGCGTGATGTGCGTCGCTGGATGCGCGTGATGTGCGTCGCTGTGCGTACTGTGCGTGCTGGCCATGGCCGGGGCTGGTCAACGCACGCACGCGGGGCTACGAAGGATACCGGGAGCGCACCGGCGAGGCCGGCGTTCGCCCGCGCCTGGCCGGAGCTCGCCATGGCTGTCTGCGCTGTCCTGGCCTCTCACCATGCCCGCCGGGGCGACGCCGCACACACGAGCGCGTTGTGCCGACCCGCCCGCCACCTCTCTGCACACCACCCACGACGCCTTCTGCGGCCGCGCGCCTCCGCTCTCCTGGCCGCCGGTGCCTCCTCCCGCTCTCCACCCCGCAGATGTTCGTGCGGGGCCGGCATGTGGGCGGCGCGGAGCCGGTGTGTGCTTGCCGGCGGGATGCAGCCGCGTCGCCGAGCTCAGTGAGTGCGCCGGCGTGCACCTCGGGGACGCAGGGTCGGCCACGCGCGCCAGGGACGCGGCAGGAGGTCGGGGCGGCCGACGGCGGCCAGGGAAGCCAGGGAGCGGCGGCGGCATATGGGGGATCGGGGAGGCCTACGTGATAGAAAAGAAAAAGAAGAAGGAAAAAAGAAAAGACAGCGTTAACCTGGTTTATGTTTTTGCCACGTAGACCTGACGGGTGGGTCTAACCTGTCATAAAACGTGTTAACAAAATTAAACAGAAAAATCAGTGCTCAGCATCACACACTAGCCCCAAAGATGATAGTTATGTGTCAAAAAACACAAAAGTGGTTATGTGACAACTCAACCGCAAATATGGTGGTTTTTTGTCATTTTCTCCGGCCGGGCGAAACAACGAAGCCATGCTACCGATGGGCAACCATAGCTACCAAATCGACGAGGTGTGAGGTGTCGGTGGACGGAGGTTTCGTCGTTATCTTGGCCGGACCGATCCGCCAAGTGTGCTATGGCCGCAACGGTAAGCCAAAACAGGCCACCGGAATCGGCAATATCAGCCTGGAAGGGACACCCTTCTCCTTCTCCAAGCACAATAAGCTGGTGGCCACTGGATGCAACTACATGCTAGTTGCTCGCTTCCGCGACTCGGTGCCCAGTGGAAACCGTTGGCAAAACACCACCTGCTCCTCCTGGTGCGATGGAAGCTCTAACACTGTCGATTGCCCTGACAATGTAGCCTGCTGCGAGACCAACATACCGATGGACGGCGCTCAAGAGTTCAACTTGGCGTTTGAAAAGAAATCACCAGGTCAAGTCACTGGCCACGAGAACGGCACTTGCAGCGCTGCCTTCTTCCTTGACCAAGATGACCAAGACCTCATGGGTGGCACAAGTGGTGGGCAGAGGCCGCCGAAAGACGTGCTGCTGCCGGCTCGTAACCGTAGGATGATCCTGGATTGGGCAATTGGGAACGGCACATGCGATCAAGCCTCGGCCTACAACTTGGCGCCGCCGTACTGCAACAGTATGAGTGGATGCATCGACGCGTCCCGTGGAGCAGGGTACCTCTGCAAGTGCAAGGCAGGGTACGACGGGAATCCTTACACTGCGGATTTCTCCACCCACCATAGAGAGATATCTATCCCTGACTTACATAATTGAAATCAAACCTGCAATTTCATATGACAAGACACAATAGTCGGTATTCAAAATTGTCTAAAAAATATTCTGTCTTCACCTAAGATCTTGTAATTTAGCCTAGGTAGATTAACTAATAGTTTTCTTTAGAAAAGCAAGGCAATCACCTAGTTCCATTTTTTATCTTTGTCAGCAGAAACTAATGAAGAGACTGAAACCTAGGCAAGAAAGCTGAACTGCAAAAGTGTTTTCTTAGATCAGCTACAGAGATAAAGCCACTGTCATTACCCGGTGATACCATGCATCGATCCATCACTAGCAAATGAGTTTCCTTGCAGAAGATCTTCAGTCTTTCCACTGCTCCAAGAATCTCCACCCATATAAGCTTCATATACAGCCATCAGTAATCCTGAAAAGAAATAGAATGTCTTAGTTCCTAGGTACACCAAACGGCAGCTGAATATCACATATGAAGATTTTTCTTCTTATCAATTATCCACCATCATGACATTAACTCAAAAACATTACATTTAAATGATATATTTGAATCCAATAAGAAAGCTATAACTTTGACAGTTGACACTATGTTTGTAACCGGAGCAAAATAACAATGACAATGAAATGAATACTTGAGCCTGCTTGTGGATGCATGTGGAAACCTCATATGCCATGAAACTTGCTTGTTGATAGAGGCGGAAAATCTACAGCAATATTCTGTTGCTAGCATTCCTTCCTTTCTTCCATCAAGTTCCGAAGGGGAAGTGGAGGCTATTAACTTTCAGATGTCCGATTTTCTTTGGAATGAAGATGAATTAAGAGACATGTGAATTTGCTAATTTCGGCCTGGTTTGTTAGCTCACTAGTTGAATTCGATTGTCACTTGTACAAGACAATGGAGAAAACTGTACCTGCTTTTATGAATAAAAATATGCTTCTCTGCTTTCTGAAATGAAGCGTTGCACTGCTGGTTTAGATATCAATGAATGCCGGAATTTCGACAGCAATGATTGCCAGTTTCTGGAGCTCTGCAACAACACCGAAGGAGGTTTTACTTGCTCATGTCCCCATAACTTCTCTGGTGACGGCCACAAGACAGGGACAGGCTGCAATGAGTCGCTCATTCCATTTGGTAATGTCCTAACTTGGAACATTTGACAGTTAAACATAGTAATGCTTAACTTTGTATTTAGAAAAGTCACCTATGACGTATATGACCTGAATGTACCTGACAATTCACACAGTATGAAAGCTACAACTCAGCTACTGTTAATGCACTGTCACCTTTTTCTTTTAACATGTTTTGGACATGGATGGGTTCTCCAATGTATTACCTTTGACCATTATCTTTTATTTTTGGATAGATGTTATTATTAGCTGAATTTTTTATAAGGTTATTATGCATCCCAAACCAACATCTAAAAGAGAACACAAAGAGTATTATCTAGCCTCTTTTTTTGCGTGGTATCTAGACTCTTCATGCAACCCTCATATCTAATTTACTTCTATCTTTTAAATTTTCTTAAGCACACACTTTCATCTTGTCTCCAAGCTGTAGGCATATGTAATATATGTCTATCATATCGTAGAAGTACTTAAAGTTTTCAAGGGACATGCGCTGATGTAGCGATGTATATTTCCATGTTACAGCTGTAAGAAGATCTAATAATAAAAATTCTCTTCAAATGCAGGTTCCCCTATGCAACAACCACAAGGTATGATAGAAATAGTATTTTCTAACTAGTCCGACAAGAGGACTAATTAGTGCTACTGACGATCTATGGCTATCTATTAGGTTTTGACGTGTGCACTCATCCTGTTGGCCGGAAAAAGGGAACTGGCTGTCAAAAGCACTTTCCTACAGAGACTGCTTTGGGTAACCTTACTCCACACACATGGCATACCAAATTTGATTGTTATCTTTCGCTTTTACTTCTAACTCTATTATGGCATAATGTCCAGGTAAAACAGTTCTGCCATGCTGGTGTACTCTGGATGTAGCATAGTGCGTTTATATGTACGCTAATTCCTACTTGGCCAAGAAAAAGAGTCTACAAAATTGGGACAAAACTTACACAAGCAGATGTGCAAACATTAGCAGAATTTCATGCATTTTTGTGCAATTTAGAGCTCTAAAAAGAAAAGTCGGTGCATGCAAAATTGTATTTTTAGCCGTAACGCATACCGCAAAATTATTATTATTTCACTAAATTCTACCATTCACTCCAACCTCTTTTTTAATTCCTTTACTTTTCCTTTAACATCAAACACAATTGTTCTTCACAAAAGATTTAACAAGACATGACATTCAATCCTACGAATCTCTATTTCTACACTTTTCATATTCTATGAATCAAATGAGCCTTTACAGTCGGAAGCGATTAGAGCATCTCTAGTGGATGGTCTATATGGACGTGTAAAGCTCGTTTACACGTTTCTGGCCCAAAATGGGTCTCCAGTTGGTCGTGTATACGATCGTGGATCGTTTCCACGCCCATCCACGCTCGTACCCATCGTGGAAGTAAACACGAGCTATCCACGCTCGTGAACGCAGGAAAAGAAGCCAAGTGCCCATCCGCGGCTCGTCCCGCGCCCGTCCGGAGCCCATCCACAGCTCGTCGGCGGCCACTCCCTCACCTCCGGTATGCTCTCTCTCTCGCTCCCTTATTTCTTCCCGTTGTTGCGTTAGAGAAGAGGGGCGGCGGGACGTCAGGTGGCGGCCGCACGCCTGGCCAGATCTGCCGGCGGCGGCGCGCGGCCTGGAGAGGGGAGGACGGCGGAGAGAGAGGGGCTCGGGGCGGTGTCGTGTGCTCCGGCCACGGCCTGGAGTGCGGCGGCCGGGGAGGCAGATGGGAGCGCGGCCTTGATGGAAAGACGGCGGAGAGAGGGGCACGGGGCGGCGTCATGTGCTCCGGCTGCGGCCTGGAGCTGTGGTGGCAGTTGTGGCCTGGAGATGGGGCGGCGGCTGCGGCCTGGAGATGGGGCGGCTGAGGATGGAGACGAGGGAGGTGGTGGCCTGCTACGGTCGCCTCGATTTGGTGCTGATCTTGGTCGATTTGTGGCTGGCTCGCTCGATTTGGTGCACGTAGTGTTGTGTAGAAAAAATACATGTGTTTTCATAGACGTTGGAAACAGGATTGCTATCAAATTTTGGTAGAGTTGCTACAGAATTGCTATCAAATTTTGGTCGATTTGCTACAGAATTGCTATCATAGAATTTGCTACATAGTTGCTATCAAATTTTCATAGAATTTTCATAGATGTTGTGGTCTGATATTTGTTGATTGTTTGCAGATGGATGGTGATGAATGCTTCTTGGACACCATGGGTTTTGGTTACACACAAACACAACCAGAAAGTCCAATTGGAGAGCAAGCAACCCCATCAACTCAGCATCAAGCAACACCATCAACGCAGCAACGTTCTGCAATAACAGAGAAAGGAAAATCCAACAAAGGAAAAAATTGGTCTAGTGATGAGGACAAGGTTCTGATAGCAGCATGGGCAAATACAAGTTTGGATATTGTCGGGACAGATCAAAACCGAGATACTTATTGGGCTAGAATTTCAGAGTACTACAACGCACACAAGGAATCATCATGGCCGGAGCGTAATGCTAATGCAAAATTGCCGTTACACATTGATTAACAAGAGACCTCTAAATTTTGTGGTTGCCTTCAGCAGATTATAAATAGGGAAGAAAGCGGAAGGACTATAGCAGAAAAGGTATGCATCTATCTTCTACTTCTATATGTGTTGTGCAATATTCTATATGTGATGTGCATATTTTAACAATACATTTGTATGTGCAGACAAACGATGCACACATTATGTTCAAGGAAATGGATCTTAAAAAAAAAGCCTTTCACATTGATGCATTGCTATGTAGAGTTTTCGAAGTATCCAAAGTGGCAGACAAGAGAACTTGAAACTTCTCTTAAGAAACAAAAGAAGACCATTGATGCAAGTCCGGGCACAGCCACCCATGATCCGGCTGATGCATCCTCGGTACGCACTGATGCTACCTCGATACGCACTGATGCTCTTGAACATGAGAAAAGACCTGATGGTGTGAAGAAGGACAAATTGCGAGAGGTAAAGCTGATGACAGTGCTTGCAAGTTGTCATTAGAAACTGTGTGGGCAGCAAAGCAAGAGAAGGATGAGATCAAAGAGGCGGCAAGAAATGTTCGCTATGCACAGCAATTTGAATTGCGAAAAGAGGAGATTGCACTCAAAAAGAAGGAGGATGCACGAAACGAGAGGGAGGATGCACGGAGACAGTTTGAATTAGATGAGAGGGTCATGCTCATGGACACTAGTGGTATGACTGATGTGCAAAAGCAGTTCTACCAAGCTAAGCAGAATGAGATCCTTGCTCGCCGCCTAGAGTAATGTGAGCTATTTGATGTGTGAGCTATATGTTGTAGTTGTAAGAACTATTTATGCTTTCTGCTAGTGTTGTAAGAACTATGTGAAGCAAAAATATTTTATTGATAGCACTGCATTACAAAGACATGGATTACATCACTCATTGCATAAATTAAAACTGGATGAAAAGAAATGGATTACAAAGTTATAACTAGGACATCACTCGTCTCCAAACTTTTGCCACACATGGTCAATTAGATCAAGTTTAAGCTGAGAATGTTCATCGACATTTCTAATCCGGTGAGTCATCTGAATAAAAGAGCTCAGTTGTTCCGCATGAGTACGAGAGACTGTGACTCTTTCTCCCATTGCCTCAAAAGTGCAGCTTTGCCGACCAGTTTCTCGCTCCTCTTCAACTATCATATTGTGCATTATGACACAAGCTTTCATGACATCACCGATTTCTTTACGTTTCCATCCTTTAGCAGGTCCACGAACAATGGCAAAACGGGATTGCAGAACTCCAAAGGCTCGTTCCACATCTTTCCTAGCCCCCTCTTGCTTCTTGGCAAAAGTTTTATGCTTTCTGGTATCTGGAGCTGGTATGCTCTTCACAAATGTTGCCCACCGTGGATAGATACCATCTGCAAGGTAATACCCCATTGTGTACTGATGGCCATTGATGCTATAATTCACTGCAGGAGTTTCACCTTCGGCTAGCTTTGAAAAAACAGGAGAACGTTGAAGAACATTTATATCATTGAGAGACCCTGGTAAACCAAAATAAGCATGCCAAATCCAAAGATCCTGTGAAGCAACTGCTTCCAAGATCATAGTGGGCTCGTTCACATGGCCTTTAAACATGCCATGCCATTTTTTGGGGCAATTTTTCCAACCCCAGTGCATGCAATCTATGCTCCCTAACATACCAGGAAATCCTCTTTCCTCCCCTATTGCAAGTAACCTAGCAATGTCTTGTTCATTTGGAGATCTCAGGTACCTTTCCCCAAAAACTTCACAAACTTTGATCACAAATTTCTTGCAAGACTCTAAATTAGTAGCCTCAGCGGACCGGATGTACTCATCAGCACCATCAGCTGCTATTCCATATGTTAGCATCCGCATTGCCGCGGTCATCTTTTGCAGAGGATGTAACCCAAGAGCTCCAGAAGCACTTCTTTTTTGCGTAAAATAACCATCATAATCATGCTCCCTCTCATGCTCAAGTATACCATTAGCTATGCGGTTGAACAAATTACGGGACATCTAAATCTGTGCATAAAAAGTAAATGAGACAGGAAATGAAAAATGGGCCAAAGCAGAGAAGTGTACTAATTACGAACCTTCGTCGAAACAAATATTCGGATAGCGAGGAACTTCTTTGAAGTAGTCGTCCCACAGAAGAACAAATCCGGCATCTCTTCCTCGATCGATTGTCCGACGTCCATGCTTGGAACCACCATGGCGTCGAGCGTTCATCCTCTCTTCCTCCTCGCGCTCGGCGAATGCTGCAAGTATGAGTTCATCGTCGCCAGATGAAGATGACGAAGAACTCATGTCCCAAGAGGATGTGTTCATTGTGTTGCGTGAGAGACGATAGAGAAATCTAGGAGTGAGAAGAGAAGTCACAGGTAGAGATGCTGGAAGAGAGGTGGTCGGGGTGGTTTATATAGACCAGAAATATGGTCGTTGAAAATATAGCCGTTGGAATATAGCCGTTTGAAAATATAGCCGTTGGAATATACACGTCATGATTTACACGTCCTGATACACGTTCCACTGAAAAACTGGAGGTGTAAACTTTAGCAAGGTGTATATAGACGTGTATACCATATACACGTCCAAATTTACACCATCCACTAGAGATGCTCTTACCAACCTCGTGCACCCCAGATCCGTCGCCAATTGCAAGGGCCTCCTTGCATGCTAAAGCTTCAACAATAGCAGACCATTTAATGACACGCTGAGTGTGAGTTTAGGCCCGTGAGTTGAAAATTGTGAAGCTCAATGGGGGAATTTTTTTCTTCGGGAAATTTCCAAGCGCACTAGATGACCAGAAAAGACAGCTCTTTTTTCCTTACCGTCTTGTATCGCGTGCTGGCGGTGCCGCTGCTGGGAACAGTCAGCTGATGTCTGCTAGTGACGTACTTTCTCCATCCTCGAATAAGTGTGTAAAATCTATATTCTCAATGAACTTTGAAGTGAAAAAAGCTTCTCTCTGATTACGGGAATCAAAGCCAATAATGTTCAATGCATGTCATCCTTATATTCTACATGCACTTAGCTCATTGGAAATGGGGAATTAAGGAGGAGAGAGATGGTGGTTTGAACATTCCCAATGTATTTTTTAATCCATTCAATAGTTTTTCTTAAATTTCTATATGTCCACTTATTTGAGTACGGAGAGAGTAGTACCGCCGGCCACGCTTCCATACCACATCTTTTTGAACCGGGAACGGCCCCGAAGGGCCTTGATACTGCTCGTTAACAGCGGTGCGTACGGATTACAGCGAGGTTCAGATAAAATATAGAAATTACAAACCGGACCTCAAGAAGTGCGAAAAGGACCCTAGAACAACAAGCATAATCGTGATCCGGTCCTCTGCAACCGCCGGCAAGGAGAGGACTCGAACAAGGTCTTTCCAAGCCATGATCGGGGACTAGGCCACTTGATCTCCGTGGGAAGTGGTTCGCCACCGTGAATCCATGAAGGGGCCTCCGATGGAGGTTGTTGAAATCCTGAAGACTCCTCATCAGGGGCAAGAACGGCCCGTTATGAAGGAGGTGGCATCAG
This sequence comes from Poa pratensis, assembly GCA_947311845.1. Lineage (NCBI taxonomy): Eukaryota > Viridiplantae > Streptophyta > Magnoliopsida > Poales > Poaceae > Poa > Poa pratensis. The sequence continues at coordinate 19,642,103 of CAMZMU010000050.1, read as the reverse complement.
TTTTAGACGAGCTAAGAAGGTCATTCACCAAGAACAAACTATGAGAAGAAAAGCTGAACCTGTACCAAACAAAGAACGAACAAGAGCACCATCTACGCGGGGCAAGCTCGACTTCCAGTCTGCACTGCACAGAAGGAAGTACCCAGTTGAGCATGGAAGCTGAAACGAGAGCTTCTTAGATGATGACTTCTCATGATATTTCATGTAATCTTAAAGGCAATGTGTGATACAGTTATGGATAAATTATGTAAAATAGCTCAGGGTCATCACTATTTACTTATTTAGGTCAATATTTTTTTAGTCGAAAGACACCAAGTGTCCGGCTTAACATTAATAAAGCCCAAACCATACATCAGTTTAAAATTAAGAGGCTCAGTGTCATGTGGGCAAATCATGGCTATAGGAGCAGCCGGCCCTAGCTGGCTTCAATTAGGAAACATCTCTGAGTTAGGGTTTCTATTGTTTAAATCAGGGAATCTTTATTTAAATAGGAATAGTAAGATGATGTTTGTTAGGAAAGTAGAGGTAGGTTTCTTAGATGTCGTTGAGTCTTCCGTATAAAAGGGACCCCTTGTACTCATTATGGGCAGTCAAGAAATAAATCAATCTAGTTACACTAGTACAAACCTCACATTAGAGACGCAATGTAGAGCCTATTAAAATAAAAATTGGCCGTCCGGACGCAAGCCCTCAGCCGGCTGAAATGTTGCGTCCGTCTCTCTCTGATAATGCTGACGTCGGTTTCTAATAACGACCGTCTCCAGGATATTTGGCCGGCTCCAAGTATCCCTTAGACGTCCGTGTTTGTGCGCCGTCTCTAATAATAGTCGGTTGGAGCCGGCGCTGATTTATACCCGTCTCAACCCAGAATGGGTTCAGTTTGTGACTGAATTTAGGAGTTCAGTTTTTCTGTTCTTTAGTGTTGAGACTCGAAAAGTAACTGGATCCACCTAGTTTGATCAATATATTAAGGTGATAAGTCTAGAATCTATACTACTATTAAAAGAGCAAACTTGACCGGATACATTAAATATATGCCATACGATCTCTGATCAACGAACCAGATTGTTCCATCCGTGTTGAGCTAAACTCAACACATCTACCAATCGTTATTTTTGTCTTACGCCGACCGAACATGTTCCCAGACTCGATTCGCCTCCGCCGCGCATCGCCGGCAAGCTCACCGGCACCGACACACGGCCTTCCCCGAGCGCCGCTCGACGTGGTCCGGGCCCCGCGGGGGTAGACGGTAAGGAGGCAACCAGCGGAGCTCAACGGAGGCGCAGGTGTGTCCCCTCTAATGCCCTCCTCATCCTTCTCTCCTCTTCCGGCGGACATACGGCGTCCTCCCTCTCCCCGACCGTCCGCCGCGCCGTCCCTGCCCCTAGCTCTGGGTACTCCTGTCCGCGGTTCGGTTCCATGGTGGAGGCCAGAAGGGGGAGCCCGCGGCCACCAAGTAACTCATCGGCCTGGATCGAGCCGAGCTCGAGCTCGCCGGCCAGAGCTCGATCTGCTGCGGCCGTCCTGCTCCTCCCCTTCAGCCCCGACATGCTGCTCCTCTTCAGCGCCGACATACTGCTAGACTTGCTGCTCCCCTCCATCGGGGACCTGCTGCTTCCCTCCAGGCTCCGGGCTCGATCAGTTGTGGTTAGTCCTGCACTCCTGCTGCTCCCCTTCAGGTTTCACCCGTCGTTTCAATCGTTTCTCTTGCACACATGTACATCAAGTAGGTTAGCAGGAACGCTTAAATGCCAGCTTACGTTGTAACTCAGAAATTCAAATATTGGAAAAAAATCATCTTAGGTTGTACAGATTGTTCATGTAAAGAGATGGAGATTCAGGTCTTCATGTGTGCACTACTTAGGTTGTAATTGTCATTGGTCTTATCACTAAATTGTGAAGCAGGATCACGGATGAATTGTATTCTATTTATTCATTTAAATAAGTATGCCTAAACACGATTGTTACATGAAGAACTATACCTACATATTAAAACAAGAGTACACCTTTTCTTCCCTAGATATGGTTAACGAGTCATCTCCTCCTTTAATTGTTTCTGCACCGATAAAGATTTGGTCTAATTGGTTTGGTGTTTTTGCTGGATATCAGTGTAGATGGAGAGTCTTGTATCCGGTTCTTAGGCCCCCCCTTGCTAAATTTCAATTATATATCTTTTTTATTGTCAATTCCGAATTCAGATGCAAATTCGGGGAAGTCTTCAATATTTGATGCACAGAGTTGCAGCCTCCTTTCTGTAGACAACTTGTAGGTATGTAGCTTCTCTCTACATAAAAGTGGCCACTTCCATTCTTTCTCTGAAAGAGATTTCCTTGTCAAGTTCTTCCTTGGTCTCTTGGGATCTGGTGAGGGATTCCTTGTACCCACTCATACTCTTGGTTAAGTTTATAGGTTGGTATCTGATCATGCAAGATGATGGTTCCATGCTACTGCTGTTGTTTTCTGAACCGAAGATACTCTATGTCTGCAGATTGGGTAGTTTACTCGAGATTCATTGTCTCTCTAATATGGTCGTCCCTGGTAAATTTGTAGGATTGATACCATGAATTTAGTTTAATCTTCCCCGTTTAAGTCTGTCATTTGTCTTACATGTAGTCTGTCATGCAACTTATATCTGGTCTGTAATAGAAGGCACATTTTTTTTCATGGTTGTCCAACATCTGCTTACTCAGTTAAATAAACACACCTCTGATTGATACAATTTTTATGTGCTCGCAAAGGTAAAAAGTAATGCTACTCAATTTTCTGGTTATCTCATTTTTCATTGTCAGAATGAGCTTCAACATTGAGGAAAGGCGAGGGAGTCATATATATTACCAATTTTATATGGTTGGCGCTACATTTATTGTGATATTTGGAGGCATGCTAACTGATGACACGCCGTAATTCAGGTTATTTGTATAACACTGTAATAGTGAGTTACCGCTTTGCATCAAATCCATGGTTGACATGATATATGATTCATTATGCTTGGCATGTGTAATTTAATATATATTTAGATGTGCATTCAGTTAATTTAGTTATCATCCGTGTATGATATGAACCAGAAATGCACACGTCATTTGTCTTGACTCTACAGTTGGTTCCGCCTAAACTTGTTTAAGCCAGCTTCCCTATGTTCTACAGTTAGCTATGCCATCGGTCATTCCCCTCTGTGCGTTTACAGCTGCTGCGGTAATCCACAAGGTGCAAGGAAGTGTTGGGCCGGGAGCCAGAATGAAAAAAAATCCGTTGGTAAGAAATAGAGGTATCATTAGTTCATCAAGGTACAAATAAATAATCGACATGCCATTTTCATCATCAGATTCGAACGTGATCGAGTAGGAACGAAAAAAAATCATCAGAGTGTATGACACGATAGGGAAAGCAAAGGAATTGTAATAGGAGGTCTGAGTGGACGTTTTTTCTCTCTAAAATAGAGTGCATATGAATCATTAGAAAAAAAATGTAATGGTCTCTATAGGAAAAGAAACTTAGGATATGCATGCTTCAAAAGTCCTATAAAACTACTTTGAATCAAAAGATCTATCTATAGAGGAATTTATTGACTGTATTGCACGTTCTCTTCTCTTTTTTACTAAAAGACGTTGCACGTTGGTAGGTCAATAAACCTTGTAGTAGCACATTGTCTATTTAAAAAAATATATTATAATATTAAGTTTAATTTGGTAAACACGTGCATTGCACGTGCACCGTTACTAGTAGTATTCAAACAAATCAATACAGGTTCATACAAGAACACCAAGCATACTTTTAGATGATCATTACTATGGTTTTGGCTGATTACAAGGCAAGCTTGGGCCATCGATGGCAGGTGGCGGATAGGCTAACCCAGTACAAGACAGAGGGGGATTTGGTGCTCCAAATCCTTGGTTGTATAGCCATACAAGACTGTTAAAAAATACTTAACTCTAAAGCTACAAGGGGAATTTAGTAATTTTTATGGAATGTCAACAGTGGGCGAGATCGGGGATGCACGATTGCATAAATGAAGTCTGCGAGCAGTTAACATAAACGAGTAGGGGTTGGATCATTATCTTGTGGCTGACGATGCCTCGTACCACTTCAGTGTGAGTGAAGGACTTAGTGCTAACAGGCAGTGTTTAGTTCAGGCCGGAAATAAACTAACCAAATGTTTGGTCTTGGAAACAGAACATATTTTGATTCAAGCGACCCACCCCCGCCCTCTGATGTGTCCGAACGCACAGCCACAACCACAAATCTCCAAGCTGTTCTAAGAGTTACTAGGTGAATTCAGCGCGGCGGCACGCCGCGCCCTTGGTGAAAAATCGTTGTGTTGGTTTAGAACACAATATTTATTTGTTGGATAATCTTAGAACATTTTACTTTTAATTATTTTTTTTGGTGCTGTAAGAAGATGGTGCATAGCAGTATATATACATAGTTACATACTTACATTTGCTGACACGATGTTTATTTATACAGACGGCAAATCAGTTGGAGAATACGATTACATTGCTTCATGTAATATATGTACGAAACACTGTCTCATAGTAAAAAGATAAACTGATATTATAAGAGGTAGTAAGATATTTATACTGGACTAATAAAAGGTAAACAATTTTCTAGTAATGGCCTGATCAACATGGTGGCCACATCAAGATAACAAAACATCTAGCATCCATTCTCCACTGATAAGGGTTAAAGCCTGAGATATATTGCAATAAATTGAATTAGGATCTAGAAAAATTTGTGCTGGGAATGATTTGATGAAACTGAAAGGGTATATGGTAGTACTTACAGATGGCATGGTTGTTGCTGGATGAAATGAAGGTGATTAGTCGTCTGTGTCGTCCATGTCGTTCTTGTACTCTACTTCTTCACAAAGTGGGGCGACAGGGCCATACAAAGCAGTAAAGCATAACTTGACACAAATTATATTTTCAAAAAGGACAGGTGAAATAAAGGCACAACCTTAATTGAATTTCAATCACTATTCAAAATTGAAAAGGCATATGTTTCAATCCAAATGAACACTCAGCATTTGGTATTTGTAACTACATTATCTTTAGCGCAGCAAGGGAAACAACGTCCAGGTAAACAGCATTTTAATCTATGTGCAAATGATTTGAAATATGATTAATGTGTATCTCACCACAGTAATCATTCTAATAGGAAATTAATGTAAGATCCTCACTCTATTTACAAATAAGGAAGCCTGAAACCATGTATGTGCAGTACCTTTAAGGTACACTGGAGCTGAAGGGAATGGACTCACCATTGCTTACTATTGTCGACCACTTGAACAATTGATGTCGCAACACCAACGCTTATGTTATTGTGCTCTCCCGTGCCATCTCTAAAAGGCAGTGCACTTGAAATCAGCAGCACATATCCTCGACCAGCAGGCAAGAGGCCATCGATGTCATTGCATTTTGTTTTTCAATGCAGTACTTTTAGACAACTTTCAATAAAGATACATGTAAGATAAAAAGAAAAGAGCTTTGGATCACCATTTCTGAAACACTATATTGCTATATTATGAAATATTATTTAAGATTTTTACTTCTAAGAAGCAGAGAGAAGCAAAGTGACTCATTCCCTGAGCTCCAAGGCCACATCAACTTCCCGACACATCTTCTCCTTCGGCCCACCCGCTTTGAAAAGAAAAGAATAAAAGCAGGGAAACCGTTCCAATGAGTGTTCATATTTCTTAGATTGTCAAATTATATAGCAGAACCGTGTGTAAGACAGAGAGCACAAAGGCACTAATAGAGGCAGCAAATAAATTTCGTGCAAGAAGAATTGAATATAAGTACCATTTGAAGAAATAAAGTAGGCAGCCATTGTATTGATCTGCATGACCACTCATCCTTTAATATCGCATAATACTGTTATACATACTGACAACTTAAAGCAGTATAATGGAAAGGTTAAATCTGTATTTCAGTCGAATAAAACATTGCTATTTATGTTTCCAATGAATTAATCCATATTTACTATTTTTCCAAAATGCTATTATTTTGTCACAAATAAATGCACTTAAGAAATATATTTAAGTAGAAGCACTTTATCTGCAGAATGGCTATAACTGGCGCTCAAATAATAATCCACCACAGGAGTAAGATAACCATTGAAATTTATTTTCATAATCATCATAGAAACTCTAGAAGAAATATCGTTGCACATGGCTAGAACTATAATTATTAGTTTATCTGCATAAATGATATCTTCGACCTCTCAAAATGTGAAGAAATAAAGTAGGCAGCCATTGTACTGATCTGCATGACCACTCATCCTTTAATATCGCATAATACTGTTATACATACTGACAACTTAAAGCAGTATAATGGGAAGGTTAAATCTGTATTTTAGTCGAATAAAAAATTGCTATTTATGTTTCCAATGAATTATTCCATATTTACTATTTTTCAAAATGCTATTATTTTGTAACAAATAAATCCACTTAAGAAATATATTTAAGTAGAAGCACTTTATCTGCAGAATGGCTATAACTGGCGCTCAAATAATAACCCACCACAGGAGTAAGATAACCATTGAAATTTATTTTCATAATCATCATAGAAACTCTAGAAGAAATATCGTTGCACATGGCTAGAACTATAATTATTAGTTTATCTGCATAAATGATACCTTCGACCTCTCAAAATGTTATTATTTTCTTAGAAAGAAATCCACTGATATTTGCACCTTGGCTAGAGTGTATAGAAAGAACATATTTGTGCACTCACATAAGCTGGGAGCAAGAGAGCAATGCCAGTCTGGGTGGCCCTCACTCGGAAGAAGCTCAACATCGCCAGCACAACTACTATGGGTACTGCCAATTGCCCTCCACCTGAAAAAGAGTGGCAAATGATCATAGGAAATTAATGAGCTCATAAAGATATATCACACACTCGGAAAAAGTTTAATTGCAGAAGTTGCAGATGTTAAATATTGAAGCAATCTGCTAATTAAAGTAAATAATCAAACACAAATAGCTGTAAGAGTTTGTGTAGGTAGAGCCCAGCAATAAATTCCCCACCTGATTTGAAGGTACTAAGAAATCAATCTTGAAGTAAATTTGGATAAGGGAGAAGCATGTGTGGAAATGAAAAGCAAAAGACGCACAAAAGAGGAATCATATTAACTCACAGATCATGGTGAAGAGGAAGAATGCAGTATGTCTTGTTAGGATTACCAGAAAACGCACACAAGATATGATATTCTGAAACAAAACAGTAAAAATATATGTATGAGAGCATCACCTGAAGAAGCGAGCTATTCGTCGTTGGTTTCTTATGTCCTTGCTGTGTGGAAAACCTTTACAAAGAAACACATCACCATCTTCAGTGTGCAAAATTTAAAGGAAATGAGATCAATGGCACCGAAGAATGAAGCTATTGACAACATATACTCTGAAGTGACTGGCTAAAATTAACACTGAAGGAATGTTTCTCTAGCATGCATTGCAGAATTGTACTTTACATAAAAACAGCATCGTTCAATCTAAATATTGTTATTATAAGCACTCAAGAGATTTAAATACTGTCAAGTTTAAATAAAGTGAAATGCAGCTGAGCTTCACTATGTATCAATTTAAAATGTTGTGGGTTACATATCTATCTATTTAAAATACTTAAATTCTAACACTGATGTGTTGAACATGGATTGCTTTGGCGTGGCGGCACGCCACGCCCTTGGTGAGATTTTTGTGCATTATTTGGACATGCACGCTCAAAGTTTCTGAACAGACTTCTTGTCCTTGCTAAATGCTAATATGTGTAGTCAACGATCACATAACTTCCATTCTTTAGCAACGGATGTTTACTCAGGGGGCAGTTTTCGGATGTTTATTCAGGGGTAGAAACCTATGTACATTAGCAACGGTGATACAAAAACAGGTACATAAAAAGGGACAAACAAAACATGATAGAGGTGATCAGATGTTAAGCAGACAGAACACATAAGCACAGCATGCCTATGCTATCTACAAATTACTTGATATCCGGCAATAGCAGTAAAGAGGCCTTTAATTTGCAACTTTGATAGCAAGTGAAAAGTGGATGAACCCATTTGAACCTATTCAGACTCATTAAGTGTAATCACTCTAAGAATGAACTTCTAAAACCCAAATCATCGACCTGGTAATAATGTGACATATTCAGCCTTATATATAACTGAGTATTAGATAAGGATGTGACATGTCAAAAAAATACGGAGCTGCTCCTTTATCACCTGGAAAGGTTACAACATTCATTCTTTTTCTGAGATCTCATTTATAATAGCTGATAAGTATATCTGAAGTATGACATCTTTTTTTCTACAGGACCAACCTGGAGGCACATTCAGCAAGTCATCAGCTAAGCTGAACTACTGACACCAATTTCTGTAGAACGTCTGTGGATGTGAACAGGAACATCTTAGACGACACTTCCCAAAACGCTGGAAGGCTAATGAGCAAGATTAGATAACTGTATAACCCAACAAAAGAAATAGAAGACTACCAAATTACACAAAACAGAAGTAAACATGGCATTGAGCAAAAGAATTAATAGAATAAAATGGTAGACAGATTGGTCCGCAAACCTTGATAGCTTGCAAATGCACCAATGAATGGTAGCCAGCAATCTGAATGCAGACTTTGCTAAAGTTAGTATTGACTGTACAGTCAACTTGAAAGAAAAGAATGGCACAAATGAATTATGCACAACCACCTGCTGGCGGGATTTATCTTAGATAGTGGAGTGTTATGCCACTTACTGACTAAAATGATAAGCAATAAGCAAGAGAAAGTAAATTTAAATAAAGCGCAGAGGTCCACCAGGTAGTGACCAACAATGTTGAAAGCTAGCGAAGTGAAATATATATACACGCATGTAAGTGATATAAAGTTTAAATAGTTCTGCTGTGGCAAAGAAAATCTCAATCAGAATAAGATGTAAGAACTCACCTTTAATAATTTTTCAGGATTCCTTTGGTATACTGTGGTAGGAGACATGAATGGGAATCTATGAGCATGCAGAATACATCTGGCCCAAACCATTACACCTAATTCAAATCAATCTGCATATATATAAGAAACAACAACTGAATTATTTTTGGAGACACAATTGTTAGAGCCGATGCAAAAAGTGATTTTTGGGAAATCAAAATAATAACAGTGGGCTTGACTTAAGAATAAGATTATTGATAGGACAGTATTTATACAGTTTGTTAGTAATTTGATACAAATAAGGACATATGCTAACCTGATACGCATGGCAGCCTCAAATGCGGTGGTACAGTTTGGTTGGATCAGGATGAGCAGAAATTGATAATAGTATTTAACCTGCATAATCAACGAAAGCTTTTTATATCAAACAACACGAAGTGAAAATAGTTTCACATCTAGAAGCAGTATGAAGCCACTATCCTGATAGATAAAAGACAATTAACGACCTACTTAAGTACATCCAGATCTAATCGCGGCCTAATACATCCATCAAAATTTACAAATCTTACCAAGCAATTATGTACAAAGACCTATTGTACAGAGCATCTCAAATAGATCCATCAAAATAATAAAACTACACAGCTACAGCCCAGATTGGACACAGAGTTAAAGAAGCTCCACCCTTAGCAGCGCCGGTGAGCTGCAGTAGGAGGAACGAAGGGCCTCCACGGGTCTCAAGCTACAGGAAGCGGCGGAGCAGGAGGTAGGGGATGGAGGTGCTTGGAGGACGTACTGGAGGGCGGCGACCATCGGGAGATGGAGGGGCGACCCCGACCTCGAGGCTGCTCCACCGTCGAGCAAGCGGCAGCCTCGTCCATGGAAGCAGATGGCGCAGCAGCTGGGGGTCAGGCTCCATGTGGAGAGGAGGGCGGGAGGCGGAGGTGGAGGAGATGCATCAGCAGCAGAGGCGGGCGGCCGATGCGGGAAGCGGCGACGGAAAGCCAGAGGGCCGCGCCGTCACCGAACCCTAACCCTAGGGCTTGGGGTGAGGACGGCCAAGCGAAGCATGGAGAATCAAATCGAAGGGGAAGAGAGGGGGAAGCGGAGCAAGGGCTCTCGTTTGCTTCCTAGGACGGCGACGGAGACCGCCGGAACGCGCCGGAATCGGCCGGCGACGGCGGAGGCGATTTGGAAGCGAGCAGAGCACGGGAGCGAGAGAGGAGAGGGGATGGGGGAAAATGTTTTGCAGAAAAGTCCCTCGGTCTTGTAGAAAAGGCGAGAAACGGACTGTCTTTCTGGACTGCGGGTTTGATTTTCCGTTTTGTGAAGGGCCTTTTTGCAAAACGGTCACGGACGTGTCCTCTGGACCGTCCGATTGGCGGTCGACGGGCGGGATCGAGCACTGTAGTACTGTAGATTTCTACAGTAACAACTGTAGCTAAGCACAGTAAATCGAGCGCTCTCAGCGCGCCGTTTTGTACAGCTTTAATATAGTTAGTAATGTACAAACCAGGAGAAAAGGACCTATGAACATGACCCAAAAAAGCAACGAAGCACCAGGATTGCGTCTATCGAAATAGATATCACGGACTAAATTGATTTCAATCGGGCCTCAACCAAGACGGAAGATGGCGCACCTGGTGCTGGGTTTGTGGTTGGAGGTTGACGGTTTTGTTTCCCTACTCCGACGTCGTCGTGCGGGGGTGTTGGTTCTGAAGTTCGATGGCGTGTCCGGGACCGTGCTGCCCCGGTCTGATTCTTTCAACGACAATGGTTTGTCATATGGCAAACTAATTTGGAGGTTCGAAAAGCTGCTTATCAGCGATGGAGCCGCTTCGAGTTCGGATGAAGAGGTGATCTGTCTCGCTTCACTTGGTGGCTGCTACAGTGGTGCCAAAGGAGAGGGATAGGCGTTGGTTTGTCACGTAGGTTTATCCTATCTTTACAAATCAGTAAGATCGGTGTGTACGTGCTTTGTATCTTGTTCTTTATTTATCAATGAGAAACGTATTACCTTGCAAAAAAAAAATTGTACCCGCCGCCATTCGGCAATAGCAAAAATATAGAGATCGAAATCCTAGGTTTTAGACCCTTACCTCGCCCTCGCCGCCACGGTGACTCCAGTGCGGCTCCGACCCCGGCTGACCTCCCTGAGCAACGTCCTGCCTCGTCGCTGCCCAGCCCCTCCCAGGATCGCGTTACTCGGAGATACATTTTACCTCATCGGGACTCGGCCCGCGACGGCACGATGAACCGACCTCCCGAGCTTCACGGTCGTGACCGAGGGCCGACGCTAGCCGCTTCCTCGTCGCCCATCCGGCGTACAGTCCGTCCCCTAGCCTCGGCCACATCGGCGCCGAGGAGGGAAGGCGCGCGGGGCATTCCGTCTGCCGGGAGGGCGCCGCGGCTGGGTGAGGCGCGCGACGATGTGGCTGGGCTGCCGTGCCATTGCGACATAGCAGGAGGAGGGCGAGGAGGGGAGGAAGATGAGATGGGCGACGAATGCTGGTTGGCTTCGGGCCGAAGTTTTTTTTTTGCCGAAGTTGATTGGGGCGACTAGCAGATTTACTGACACTTTGGGTCTGAGATTAGGCCCGTCACGGAGCTGAGGCCCTTGACCCTGAAAATTGCGAAGCCCAAGGAGGAAAATTGTTTTGTTTTTTCTTCGTGCAATATTTTTTTTTTTTTGAGAATAAGGCAGTCATTTGCCATTCGATTAGGTAGAATAAGATAGTATAATTACAGAAGGCCCGTCAAAATAAATAAAAAAAGCACACAAAAACACCCCCGGCGGCCAACTAAGCCGCCAAAACTTCGGGCAATTTCCAAGAGCACTGCACGACCTGAAAGACATTTCGTTTTTTTTACCGTTTTGTACCGCAAGCTGGTGTGCCACCGCTGGATGGAACCCCGTAAGGGCTTGTTTGGTACTATAGTATTTTAGGTGATTGGTGAGGATTATCCTGGTCAAACCCGTGAATCCACACATATCTCAAAATATTGTTTGGTTCTAGTGTATTGGACATGTATTATCCCCACATTTCCCCATAAATTTCCAAACTCTAGTACATTTTTCTCAATACTCAATCCACTACCCCTACCTAATGGATTGGATCCCCAATCCCCTAGGGGATTATGTGAAGTTTGGGGTTTCACTCAATCCACTAGAGTATCCCCTAAAATACTCTAGTACAAAACAAGGCTTAAGACGGCAGCACGGTGATGAGAACCCCGCTAGACCTGCAGGGTTTGCCGCATCTGCGAAAATGCACACAAGAATGCACTATCGGCGCAACGGCAGACTAGCTCGACGTTCGATCACATCCGGCAAGCATTGCCATCTGGAAGACGGTATGTATATCTTCGATGGTTGCGTTCTTCAATACGTCAAGGGGTACGCGCCGGTCAGATCGCCCGGTGCGCCACGGCAGGCGCAATGCCATTAAGGCTTTCTCATGTTGGACTTGAGTCCGTCAAGATCAGAACCAGCTTAAAAAGTAGCATGCGATCCCGTACAAACTTTGCAAGATCCGTCAGTTCATATCCCGCGTTCATTACTTCCACTTCCAGGGAATCCAGCCTTCACTAGACGTAGGTGTTGTGTTTGTCAAAGAGATGCACTAATAACTTGAGCGTGTGTGCGTGGGGCGACGTGCCGTAGCGGCTTGTAGTCCAAAGTCAAGCCATTTTCCACGAGTTCAGCGAGCCACTGATTATGAGAGAGCATCCAGCCAGCTGTAGTGGACCTGAGTAATAGACATCCGGTTGCGGGTGCCATCTTTTCCTAAGTTGTGTGGCCTGCCTGCCTATATATGCTAGATCCACTGGGTTGGAAAATTGACGTCGATTTCGACATTATGCGTCAACTTACACGAGCCAGCCAGCCAGGTCGTCTTACCCCGTGGCCACGGCTGTGATAATATTCCGAGTGACAATGATTGTAAAATAGACATATCTTCCGCAGAGAGCGTAAGAAATGCAAAACAGCCCACACACGTCAAAATTATTCAAAAGTAGGGAAGCGTGAGAGACGAGCCATCAAAGTATATGCATGCTCAATTCACATTCATCAAGGTAATTGTATAAAATCGATTACAAAGGAAGTCACCAGGCTTCCGAGTGTGGTGTGGGTGGCTGCCTGGTTACACTCAGTATTAGTGGGGAATTGGGAATAAAAGAGTTTGTATATGAACTAGCACAATACCTGTGCGTTGCAACGGGTTAATAAAAGTTAAATAATTCTTACGAAAATTAAAAGTAAAAAATCTTCAATCAATTTTTTTCTATCAAGAGGCTTCGGTTTCCTAAAAATCAGTGGCACATCGCAGTCTAGCACGAGGCCTTTTTTTGTATTTCCCTCTCTCACCTGGTGACACGATGTTGAAATGAGCTTTTCACTATATCAATTTATCTAATTCACAAGGAGATATGAAGGTGGGACGCAACTCTTTTGGATACAGACGTGGTGAAAGTTGATTATGTGTCGTATGGCTCCCTGATTTCTAGATAAATCCTAATCCATGTCCTAATGTGTAATGCCATGTGTATGCCTCCTCCTGTCTGTACTATCTACCATATGTCGCCACTAATCCACCCTCACCATCTGATTTCCTCACATGTATATGTTTTGTTTTCTTGGCTCGCACGCCTCCACCTAACTCCTTGCTCCAATTCATGAGGGTTTCTTCATGAAATTCGCAGTGTCGCCGTTATGCTTTATATCGACATGCGCCTCATGGCTAACCCTAGCCGGAGAGAGGGCGTTGTGCACCGACGGACCCCAAAGCCGCAGAACCGCAGTGTGCCTCTCTATATCTACTTTTTCATGGCAATCATCTCAATCTGACTCCATACAAAAGTCTCGCATGTGCTTGGGCTTGGACGGAGGTATTTGTCTATTTGTTATTGATCATGAGCATAGTATTTGGGATATTCTTTTTCCATGGATCATGGGCTGTTGTTAAAATTATTTATTTATTTATCATGAGCAGAGTATTTGGGATATTTTTCTCCATGGATCATCGGCATGTTGTTAAAATTAATTACAAATGTTTGATTTCTCATTATTATTATTGGGTCTGATTTTGATTTGTCGATGTCTTCCTTATTCGATTCTATAAAAAAATTCCAATTGGTTGCCATGCACGTACACGTTCCTTTTTTAGATGTACACGTTCTTTTCTTTACACCGACGCATAAGGCCCAGCTAGCGAGCCTCGCCTTGCACGCACTCGCGCACGAGGACTCCGTGCTGCGCACATACAGCACCGTCGATTTGTTGGCCCGGTTTTTTTCACCGATCGTGGTTCATCTGGTTTTTTTACCGATTGTTGTGTGTTACCCGAGCGTGGACGTACGCGTACCATGTCGTTTATCAATATTATCTCTACTAGCAAACATGCCCGTTCGTTGCAACGGGCTAGAAGAACAAATTAAAGTAGTATTGGATTAAAAACATCGGTGTCATCCTTTTTTTTTTTTTTGCAATTCTATCGACCCATGTAACTCTACCCTCAATTCGCTCTTTTTCCATTATCTCCTGAACAAAGCACACGTGGGCAAACTCATGATCTTTGCTTCTGGACGCTCACTCCTTGTAGAAGAATTAAATTTGTTTTCTAGATTCCTAATCCCAGTGCAAAAATAGTTAAAAGTTCACAGAGTCGCTGAACTAATATGTCCCTGACTTTCTCTCAAGCTGCTTACATCATGATCTAACCCTGACCAGTAATTCCATAGAAATAGAGATGGCATTAATCATTACCACGAAGCAAATGTTCAGATATAATATTTTGTTTCTTTTCAACCGTAATATCCAAAATGCTATCAAAAGACATAATCAGTAGCATGTATGTTTGCTTTACACATTACCTCACACAGGATGTTCATCTCCAAGAGGCAAAGACGATTAGATTGCAACTGGGCAGACCGGAGAGGCATGCTAGAACGCTTGTGTTGTTTTGGCAGGAGAAGCAGCAAGGTCAATTTCGTTTTTGTCCAAGCCGTCCACTGCGAAGTTAAGCTTATGTTGCCGTTTCTCCTTTGCGGAGTCACGCGCATGGTTGGCATCTGGTCGTGGTTGCCGGCCGGCGGCCTGCCGCACCGAGGTTGATCAACATCGAATCTCCTTAATCTGTCCGACGGCCACCATGGTCAACACCAGAAGGGGGAGGAGCAGCTCGTCCGGAGGAGAGGAGCACCAGAAGGGCCGTTCCGTTCCACCTGCCGGATAAGGGAGGCGGCGCCGCTCGCTGGAGATCAATGGGCGGTGATATGTTTCTAGCACAGCACACGGCGCCCCGGCGAACCCGTCCCCCGGACGAAAATCTCCTGCCCACGAGACCCCAATCCGAGCTCTCGACTTCCTCTCTGACTCCCGACCTGCAAGTTACTGCGCTGGCGAGCTCCACCTTATGTTCCCCTCCACGGAGCCCTCACCGGCCTCTCCCCAGGCAGCTTCTTCGATGACAGCGAGCGAAGGAGGACCCCCAACCAGATCGAGAAGGGTAAGCTCGTACCGGAATCTGAGCGAGGGCGGCGAAGATCCGTGCTGCCGCCGGAGGATTTGGAGCCGGCGCGCGAGTGCAGGGGTCGACGAGAGATTTGTTGTCGTGGAACCGTGGAGGGGAGGGGGGATAAGTCGGGACTGCGGGTTGAATTCTCAGAATTGGAGGGACTAAAATGAAAAACAACCACGACGTCCCACCACCACGGTCGTTTACGTATATTATATAGTAGAGACTATATATACTAGCAAACATGCCCGTGCGTTGCTACGGGCTTTATCAATTCACAAGTTATTTAGAACTTATTTTTCAATAATCATATTTCTAGGTTGTATTTTACTTGCTTTCTGATCATTCCCCAGTTCTTGTCATAGCATAGTTACAACAACAACTTAAAATACCTATAATTCCAAATCATGTGATAGTTTCTTTGTCTTAGTTATTCATGGATTGTATCCTTTCAATTAATTTTCCTTTGATACATATTTCAAATTTGTGTTACATCTTGACAAATTTGATTTTAGGCAGCAGGCATTAACGCATTAGAAAGCAGTTAGCAGATCCTCGCGTGCTATAAGAAAACATGAATTCATAGACAGAATATTGACATCAGTTCTCCTCATTAATACAAAATAATAAAAGAGCACAATTTCTAAGAATAAATAAAATAGAGCATCAAACGACTACATCATATCCACTATGCAGGTATTATCTTGCAGTAAGTAGCTCTACCTAATTGAAATTTGCATGAAGAATAAAAACTAAGAAAACTTTTTTTTTGCATGATTCAAATGATCCAATGAAAAATATTTCTCAACGATTCCTCTTCTACTAAATCAAGAGTAGAAAATCTCTCTTTCAATTCGAGGATCCAGAGAGGTGTTTTCATAGTCATCTCCGAATATTTTCGATTTCATTTTTCTATGATATGTCTTTCTATATGAAAATTGGTTATTTACGATGTACGATGATCCCTGTTAAGCATCCATGGCTGAATTATCAAAATATCTGTTGTACAATTTTTTAAATAACTCACATCTATTCGAAGCATTGGAACAGACATGTGTCGGCAGGTTACAATTATCCATTTGTCTGAAGCATTCTAACAAACGCATGGTGTACAGATATTTTTTTTTAAACTAAGTGTACAGATCAAATTTTCTTTTTGAAACGAAGTGTACAGATCAAATTAATCAGTGGGGTAGGGGGAGCAACGTGGGAGTGGGGGAAGGTTTAATCATGTCAGTCGAGGTGAAGCACAACCGTAGCTTCAGCAGATGGGCTTCATGTTCAGTACCTCAGGGCTCAGGGCCATGGTGTGGTCGCAGATTAGATGCAGCATCTAGCTAGAGAGAGAGAGGCCGTGGCAGGGTGAATCTAGAGGCGTTGACTTGCTAAGAAATCGGGGGCAAAGAAACCACATCCCAAAAGATCTGGAAAAGAATACAGACCGCGGTCGCCGTGGGCGGGGGCGCGGCCGACGAGGCCATCGGCCGCATGGTGGCCGCCGTCGCGCGCCTCCGGGAGCTCGTCGTCTACTGCCCCTTCTCGCTGGCCCGCCTCCCCGGCTGGCTCGCCACGCGCAGTGCCTTGCTCCGGGTGCTCGAGCTGCGCATGGATGCCGCCACCGACAAGGCGGCGGCGGACGCCGGCTACCTCGACTGCATCGCCCTCGCCGCGGGCCTCGAGAAGCTCAGGCTCTGGGCTTGCTTCTCACCAACGCGCCGGCCTGGGGCCCGCTGCAGCGGCTCCGCGTGCTGGAGATCGTCGGCGCGCCGCTGCGGGATGCCGCGGTCACGCAGGCCGTCGCCGCCTGCCCCAACCTCACCGACCTCTCGCTGCTTGGCTGCGACTGCTCCGGCGTCGTGGCTGTCACCGCTGCCAAATCCACATCCGCCAAAGTCGCATCCACCTCTGCGCAGTCAGGGAGGGCTTTTCTCCGTTTTTTTTAGCGAGGAGAGGCACGAGGTCGAGAACCGGTTTTTTAGTGAGGAAGGTGTTGGTTTTTTTACGTACCACCACGGTCGCTTAATGATACTAGCAAAATGCCCGTGCCTTGCTACGGGCTGATAACATAATTTAATGATTAATTTTGCGCTGCTCAATAATGATAAATAACCATGCGTTGTTAAAAATCATTGACGCTTTATCATATCCTTAGAAAACTAACGTGTATATCACAAACTGATAAGTACCCGTGCGTTGCTACGAAATCGCTAACGTCTATACCTCATGGTGTATCTTGCTTTCGTGTTAATCATAATTTTCGCGAGGCTCCATCAATCACCTTTATCGGCTCGCCAACTCATTCTACACATTCCACGCTATTTGCTACGTGAATTTTGGTGTCGCAACTGAAAGAGTGTGTTGGTGGCTATTGTGTTATGTCAATGTTCATCTCCTAGATCATACGCTCGATGTTGTCTACTGGCTAGGACTCAACGGTGGTCGTCCACACGTTTCTCGTTGTCCAGGAGGTCGATAAGAATATGGGTGTAGCCGCATGTATTGTCCACGCGAGCACATCCTCATGCTCAACCTCCTCCGCCGCGAGGGGGCAAGACAGTGGCGTTACCCAGATTTCCCTCAAAATCGATCGACCCACATATGTTTAACCTTTATTCTTCGTCCTTTCGCCGTAATCTTTATTTTTATTTCATATATTGCTTCTTCGTCCTTTCGTTGTAATCTTTGTACTGGGATGATGAGCCGGAACGCTCCCTCCTTTCTTTTGTACAAGATTTTCAGTTCAGAGTACATTGCACCAGTTCAGTCAAAACACTTCCAAGAAAAGAAATTGCGGGGGACAAGTTCAATTTTATTACATTCGGTTGTAAACTCGCCATCAATCGTATAAAAAATCATGGAGCAAAGCAAATGCAACGAAGTTCTTACCTGTCTGCTTGTTCCTGAAGGCATAGATGTCTTGGTCTATGTTCCCGAGCTGCTCCAGGCCTCCAGCGCATCCTCAGCGTCCCCACCTAGCTGCTATGAATTCTCCTCTTCTTCAGCTTCCAACGTGATCCGTTCTTCCAGGGCAAACGACGGGTGTATCCACCCATCTTCCTCTTGAGCTAGTTCCTTTCTTCAGATGCGGAGGCGGCGAGGAGGGCGCAGCCGGCGCGGGCAAATCGCGAGGTTGCCGTCTCCGGGGCCAGGAAGCCCCTCCCACTCCTTCCCATACGCGGTCGCCTCGTCGACCACCGGGACAGACCAGCAAGAAATCACGAGGTCGTCGTCGTCGGGGCAAGGAAGCCCTCGTTGCCCTACTCCTCCCCAATCCCCATATGCGGCCGCCTCGACGACCTCCCGAACGGATCCGACAGGGGCCGCTGCTATGTGTATATGCCGACGCCGCAGGGTACGGGCAGCCCTTCCCGCCGACCGGGACGGAACTGGCCGCCGGCTTGTTGCGTCGTGCGTGGTTCATCTTCTGCACGAACCCGTGTTCCTCTCCTACTCCTCGCATGTCCCTCCTGCCTGGATCAGGCCCATTGCCGTTACAGCGACCCGTCCGCCAACCGCGCCGGCGCCGACACAGAGGCCCTGAGCCGCACGGCCTTGCCGTTTGTACCTCATCCTGGTCGACGCCTTCAGTCGTTCGATTCGATCCGGAGGTGCTTAAGGGACGAACTTGCTAGATTGGATTGTAACGGGGAGATGAGAAACAGTTGTATGCGATGGTTGAGAAGGACAAAACGGATACGAACACACGTACCTACGAAACCACCCATCGGGAAGAAGCACGCGACGTAGGAAACCAAGACGACGTACCAAAAAACGGACGAAAATTAGGAGGAAGAAACACTACTCGTATTATATAGTAGAGATATAATATTAATCGACCGTACGTCATCTCGTACGTCGCGGCGATTTTGCAATTTGCCCCCTTGCAAAGCAGGGAATCAACCCGCAGTCCACAAAATCGACAGTTTTGCGTTTCAGCCCCTCAACCCTATCCAGTCACAAAACCATCGTCCCTCAGCTCTCTCTCTGAGCTCTCTCTCGACGGGAGAAGGTGGCGGCGTCTCGAGCGAGTCCGAGGGGAGAGGAGGCTCACGCCGTCCAGGTTTCTTGCTCGGGTGGAGGCGAAGTCGGGGAGGAGAGCACGATCCCGGCGGCGGCTGGAGGCGAATAGTCGGGAAGGAGAGCGCGATCCCGGCGGCGGCTGGAGGGGATCGGGCGGCGTGGCGGCTGGAATCGGTGGTGTTGGCGTGGTTCCCGATCCAGCACGCCCCTCAGCAAAAGCAAAATCAACCCGCAGTCCATAGCATACTCCTCTCGATCCCCTCCCTGGCTCCCTCCTCTGATCTTGTCTCCTCAGTCGTCACACCCCACGGCGGAGGCACGGACGGGAACATCCAGACCCGAGGGGCCGCCCCCACGCTCCACCATGCGAGCTCCACCGTGCGAGCTTGGGCGCCCACCGGACTCAACCACGCGAGCGCCGCGCCGCCGCCTACGCGAGGGCTTCAACTCCTCGCGCTGTGGGCCTGTGGCCTGAGGAGCAACGCGGAGGCCGTCGTCGTCGGCAGCAGGTACTTACGCCTGCGGCCTCGAGGAGGTAGGGGAAGGGCCCTCCGACGTCCGCCGTCTTCGCGGCAGCGGCGGGGATGTAGACGAGGGGGCAAAACTCGCGCGGCAGTGCAAAGACAGAGGAGGGGGCGGAACTCTCTTGCGCAGCGGGACGGCAGGGGAGGCGGTGGTCCTCGCGCTGGTGCCGTAGAGGCACTGGAGGGGCCGTCGTCGCCTGTGGGGGTTGGTGGGCCTAAGACACGTGGCGCGTGGGCGTACAGGGCCGGGGAGGCGCTGGAGATAGCAAGCTCAGAAACAGGACGACATGGTCGAGGTGCTAAGATGGTGCGGACGGCGGATGAACTAGCGAGTTGCGTTTGGGATTTTTCTACCTGCTTGTTTGATGCGTGCTCCTCCAGGCTGATGCATCGCCAGGATGTTCATGTTTGCAGTGCTTGCCTGAATAACTGTCGTGCGAGTTTTATTGCAAATTCAGTCAAGTGCAACACCGATTTTTTTTACCGACAATCTGAAAATGTGCTGAGAGTATTATTGCAAATTAAGAAGTACTAACAAAAGCTAAAACGGTGGGATGTACTGCCAGTAACAATTGAAGGCAAATATACAAACAAAACACTCGCAGAAGTGAAACAACATGTGAAATGCCCTGTAAAAATGACTGTATGTGGCTAATTCAAATCATAAGAAATGGTCTGTCATCTCAATTCACAAAATTTGTTTAACACTAAAATTGCAGAATAATGAGGAGACCAGAAACTTTCTTGCTGGTTGGTGAAGGTGGAGTAGACTGAGAAATCAAAGTATAACTAACGAGAAAGTGAAATTTTGATGTTTTCCATTATTTTACCATATGCATTGTGTCTACATGTGAAAGTGAAAAGAATTCAAAAACCCGTGGCAACGCACGGGCACTCGGCTAGTATAGTAGAGATTAGGAGGGGGAGGAGAGGACGCATGTTTGTTCAGATCAAATACGCATAAAGTTGAGGGCTTTTTGCGCAAAATCTCCTAGCGAACATGAGGTCGTGAATAGCAGAAAAACTACATGAGGTCGAGAATAGCAGGAAAACTACAAAGAAAAGTCGACATTTGAACAAAGCATAGCAAGCTCACCAAGGTCCCTCCCACACCTGTGCCCAACCAGAAGCTGTAGAGGCGCCATGCCGTGCGAAACAAGGAGCAATCCAGGTGCAGCTGCCGTGGCTAGATGGCAGCTCCGCCCGCTCATGCTCTTCCTATTCTCGGTGATGCCCCACGGAGCGTTCTCACAGGGACTGACTCTGCCGCCACTGCCTTCGCCACAGAAGCGGAATATAACGTGCAAGGACGTTCCATATCCATTTGGCGTCAGAGGCAGATCCCTATACGGCTTCGAGGTAGCATGCGGCCGAAACAATGAAGCCATGCTGCACATCGGCGACCATAGCTACAAAATCGACGATGTGTCGGTGTCATCTTGGCCGGGCCGATCCGCCAAGTGTGCTATGACCGCAACGGTAAGCTGATAGAGGCCACTGGAATCGGCAATATCAGCTTGGAAGGGACACCCTTCTCCTTCTCCAATCGCAATAAGCTGGTGGCCAAAGGATGCAACTACAAGCTACTTCCTCCGTGCATAAATATAAAAAGTTTTAGCTATCCAACATGTTGTCTACATGCATACTAATATGAGTGCACATACACACTAAAATATGTCTACATACATCTAGATATATGTGAATGTAGACAAATACTAAAACATCTTATATTAAAAAACGGAGGGAGTAGTTGCTAACTTCAGCCACTCGGTAACCGGTAACAACACTGGCAAATTACCAGCTGCTCCTCCTACTGCAGCAGCGGAAGCTCCAACGCCGCTAATTGCGTTGATAGTATAGCCTGTTGCGAGGCCCACATGCCGATGGACGGCGCTCAAGATTTCACCTTGACGTTCGACAAGACATCAGATCAAGTCACTAGTGACGAGAACGGCAATTGCAGCACTGTGTTTTTGCTTGATCAAGATGACCAAGACGTGCTGTTGCCGGCTGGACACCGCGGGATGATATTGGATTGGGCAATTGGGCGCGACACATGCGACCAGGCCTCGTCCTACAGCTTTGCGCCGCAGTACTGCAACAGTATGAGTGGATGCATCGACGCGCCCCGTGGAGCGGGCTATCTCTGCAAGTGCAATGCAGGGTACGACGGGAATCCTTACGCTGCGGATGGATGTGAAGGTAAATATTTCTTCACCTACCATAGAGATATTGAAAAGAAACCTGCAATTTCATGACAGGACACAATAGTCAGTCTTCACGATTGTCTAGAAAAAAGTCAGTGTACATCTAAGATCTTCTAATTTAGCCTAGGTAGATTATAAGCAATCACCTAGTTCAACTTTATCTTTGTCAGCACTAGCTGATGAAGAGACTGAAATCTAGGCAAGAAAACTGAACTGCAGACGTGTGTTCTTAGAACAGCAAGAGAGATAAAGCCAGTGTCGTGACAGGCGATATCGTGCATCGATCCATCACTAGTAAAAGAGTGTCCTTGCACAAGATCTTCAATCTTTCTGTTGCTCCAAGAATCTCTATCCATATAATCTTCATATACAGCCACTGTAATCCTGAAAATAAATAGAATTTTTTTTTTGATGGTCACCGGGGGGGACAAAGTCCCCACCTGAATTTTTCATTTCTATTTTTCACAGACAAAGACAAAGGAGAGATTTTACATGGAGTGTAAGATGATTGCAAGGGAGGGGGAGTAGAGAGGAACAACTAGGAGGAAGAAAACCCCCAGTTTTTATCTTGGAATCAACTCCTAAAGTTGCTAAGACAGAGCAGCCAGGAGTCAGCGTCAGTAGCACTACCCGCAGGTAGCCTGACCCGCCATAGGTGAGCTTCATCTCGGCAGTTTTTGAGCAGAAGAGAGAGGCTGGGGAGCTGTTCACGGAAAGCAACAGCATTGCGATGCTTCCAAATATTACAGAGACACAGCAGAACGAAAGTGGGCGCCGTCTCGCGCAGAACAACAGCGGGAGTGTCATAAGCATGGAGCTGGCGGACGTCAGCATGCAGCGGGAAGCGGAAGCCGAGGGACGCCCAGAACCTCGCCGCAATGCAACAGTCAAAGAAGATATGGTTTGGCGTCTCCTCCGCAGCGTTGCAGATGGGGCAGTGGGCCTCGGCAGCGGTCAGAACCTTCTTCCGAAGGAGAGCGCTGCGAGACTGGATCCTGGACTTGGTGAGCAGCCAGGCGAAGAACTGTACCTTGGACAGAGCACAGTTCTTCCAGACAAAGTTGTAGGAGGGGGAAACGGCGCCTCCCCAAGTTCGGAGCTTATAGAACGCCGCGGCATCCAGCTCCCCCGACTTCTTCTTGCATCTCGTGAGCACACGCTCATCCGCAGCCTCGGAGAGCACGACATCATCGAGTAGAATCGAGAGCGTTTCCATCTGGCGCTCCCCAGCCGAGTTCAGACGGGGGCAAGAGAGCGGCGGACGCCCCGCCCGAGCACAGCAGCCACAGAAACCTCGGCGTCGAGGGCGTGGGAGAAGAGGGCGGGGAACTGCCCGTTCAGCGGCCCTCCCGGCAGCCAGGAATCCAGCCAGAACGCCGTGCGGCGCCCGTCCCCAATCTGGACCTGCGAGATGTTTCTGTATAGCGGCATCAGCGCATCCAATTGTCTCCAATGGGGTCCAAGGGTTTTGCGATCGCCGCCCACCGCCCACACCCAGCGCGGCCAAGGAGCAGCAACATGAACATACAGACGATGCAGCAACTTGAGTTGGAGGCACTCGTTTTTAACCGCAAGGTTTTTGATGCCGAGCCCTCCCTCCTCCTTAGCTCCGCACACAACCTCCCAGGCAACCAAGCACTTCACGCCACTTGGCCTGTCCTTGACGTTCCAGAGGAAAGAGCGCCGCAGGCCCTCGATCGCCAGGAGCAGAGCGGGTGGCAACTCCACCGCACCCATAGCGAAGGTGGGGAGAGCGTCCAAGACCGCATTCAGCAAGACCACCCTGCCGCCGGAAGAGAGGAGGATGGAGCTCCAGCCTGAGAGATATTTGTCCACCTTAGCAATCAGAGGTGCGAAGTGAGCTAGCTTCAGTTTCTCGGCCGTCAGCGGGAGGCCGAGGTAGACCTGGGGGAACCCCTCCACCCTGCATCCAAGTGCGGCACGGATAGATTCGAGCTCACCATCGGGCACATGCATGGGAACAAGCGTGCTCTTGTGGAAATTAATCGTCAACCCTGTGGCTGCCGCGAACACATCCAGCAGCTCCTTGAGGCGGCGCGCCGCCGCGCAGTCAGCTCTCATGATGATCAGCGTATCGTCCGCGTATTGCAGCACGGGGCAGGGCTCTCCATCCAACATCGGGTGACGCAGCAGTGGGTCTTGGCGGATCAACCTCTGAAGCACATCAGCAACGAGCAGGAACAGGTAGGCGACAGAGGATCGCCTTGGCGAAGCCCTCTCTTGCAATCGATCCAGGGGCCGGGGATCCCGTTGAGAAGGATCGCCGAGCGAGACGTCGAGAGGATGAGGTCCATCCAATCACACCAGAGTTCCGGGAACCCGCGAGCACGCATGACAGCACGGAGACTAGCCCAGTCAATTGAATCGAAGGCCTTCGAGAAATCCAATTTCAGGACCAGAGTGGGAGCTTTTCTTTTGAAGCAACACTGGACCAACTCGGTACCAAACACAAAAGTCTCGTAGATGCTTCTGCCTGAGAGAAATCCGGTCTGGTTTTCATCCACCAGCGAACCAATCTGATCCTGCAGCCGCGAGGTGAGAGCTTTGCACACAGACTTGATCGAGCAGTTTTGCAGCGACACAGGGCGAAACGAACTGGGCGACAGGGCGCCGTCGGCTTTGGGCAGAAGCACGACATGGGCCCGATTGATCGCGCCCAGCTGAGCATGTCGCGCATGGACCGCATCGAACAGCCGCAGCATAGCGGGCTTGACAGTGGGCCAGCAAGCGCGGTAGAAGGATGGGCCAAGCCCATCAGGGCCCGGCGCGCTGGTGCGGTCCATGCCGAAAATGGCCGCCTTGATTTCTTTTTCTTCAAACGGGGCCGCGAGGGCCAGCCCATCGACGCGGGGCGCGCCCCGGTAGAGATGAGAGAGGTCGAAGGCCCAACTCGTCGGCCTGGCACGGCCCAGCAAATCCTTGTAAAAGACATGTAGGGCAGCTTCTTTGCCGGCGTGATCAGTGACGACGCAACCGCCGACCTCCAGCTCCCTGATCATGTCATTGAGTGTAATACATTAACACTAGCACCCAAATGATACCTTTGATTCTAGTAAGAAAACTAACCTTGACAGTATGTTTGTTTGTAACCGGAGCAAAATAACAATGACAATAAATAAATGAATACTTGAGTCGGCTTGTGGATTTTTGTTCGATAAAGAGAATATATTAATATCGTGAAGATACCAATTACATCCAGCCTCTGCATCAATATGATGCCCAAAGACATCCGAATGCATACAGCCATAAAATAAAATAAAGAGAGAGACAAGACCCCGCCACGGTGATCAATCACTTCCAAGAGCAGCACTGTAACCAGCACCAATGACAGCACCCGGTCTACAACAGACTCGGTACTCGAGGAGCACCACCAAAACTGAAGTCCCCAGTGCTGCCGCCCTCACTTTGCTAAGGCCCGCTGTTGCAAACCACCAATCACCAGGCTCACAGGCACAAGAAAAGTCCCGCAGCCAAGCCCGCACAGCAGCCCGTGAAGCAATGTCTTCATCACATCCAAGATCCCGCCTCTGCCAGCACCATAGAAATCGCAATTAAGCCCCATGGGCTGATGTTGGTGGACACGCCTGACCAGATCCCCTCAAAACCAGGTGTCGAGGAGCACTTTGCCAATCCGTGAAGACCGTCGGTGGAGAAGTGCGGAACTCGTCAACGGCCTAATCGGAGGCGACCGAGAGCAGCAGAATGACGAGTTGGACGGAAGAGGACCGCTAGGGCTGCCGCCCTACCTCCTTTATTGTCTGGAAGGGGACAACACGGGAGAGAAACTTCTCCACCGGCTGCCCCCGGTGCCGCCCTGGGGGAGCGATACGGGAGAGCGAAACGGTGCCTATAAGTGACCGCGAGTACACCTCATATACCATGTGGATGCATGTGGAAACCTCATATACCATGAAAACTTGTTTGTTGATAAGAGGGGAAAAGCCTTCTGCAATCTTCTGTTGCTAGCATTCCTTCTTATTTGTTTTCTTCCATCAAGTTCCTTAAAGGGGGCGTGGAGGCTATGAACTTTCAGCTGTCTGGTTTTCCTTGGAATGAAGATGAAGTACAAGACATGCCAATTTGCTAATTGTTATCGTACCTGCCTTATGAATAAAAATATGCCTCTCTGATTTCTGATATAAAGTATTGCACTGCTGGTTTAGATATCAACGAATGCCGGGATCTCAACAACAATGGCTGCTACTTTCCGGAAAGCTGCATTAACACTGAAGGAGGTTTTACTTGCTCATGTCTCCAGAACTACACCGGTGACGGGTACAAGACAGGGACAAGCTGTACTGAGCTGCTCATTCCATTTGGTAATGTCCTAATGTCTTGGAACATTTGACAGTTAAACATAGTAATGCCTAACTTTGTATTTAGAAATTTCAGCCAAAACGTATATGGCCTGAATGTACTTAACAATTCACACAGTATTGAAAGCAACTGTTATGCACTATCTGTTTCTTCTTACATGTTTTTGGACATGGATGCAGTCTCCAATGTATTACCTTTGACCATTATCTTTCATAAGAATTAGGAAATTAAAAGTATTTCGGACAAATGTACTTATTAGCTGCAAATTTTTAAAGATTGATTGTATGCATCCTAAACCAACATCTAAAAGAGAACGGATAGAGTATTTATCTAGCCTCTTCATGAAACCCTCATATCCAGTTTACTTCTATCTTTCACGTGTCCTTAAGCACACACTATCAACTTGGTCCCAAGCTGTAGACATATATCATATATGTCTATCAAATAGTAAAAGTACTTCAGGTTCTTAAGAGCCAAGCGCTGATGTAGCCATGGATATTTCCAGGTTACAGTTTGTACAGTCAGAAGATCTAATAATGACCATTCTCTTCACATGCAGGTTCCCCTATGCATCAACCGCAGGGTATAATAAAAATAGTATTTGCTAACCAGTCCCACAAGAGGACTAATTAGTGCTACTGACGATCTATGGCTATCTATTAGGTTTGAATGTGTGCAGTGATGGGCAAGGGGCTGCTGCGTGCCATTGTCCTCCAGGCATGAGTGGTGATGGCTGGCAAAAGGGAGGTGGCTGTCAAGATGCGAACCACTTTTCTATAGATACTGCTT
The DNA here is from genome assembly GCA_947311845.1 of Poa pratensis. Taxonomy (NCBI): domain Eukaryota; kingdom Viridiplantae; phylum Streptophyta; class Magnoliopsida; order Poales; family Poaceae; genus Poa; species Poa pratensis. Next base: position 19,614,796 of record CAMZMU010000050.1, on the reverse strand, counting down.
TGGGTAACTTCTTCCACACACCTGGCATAAAAAACGTGGTCAACGGGGGAATGATCCCTCCCTTGACTTTACGTTGTTAGGTAGGTGAGATGCCCGGTTTATTCGAGTAAGCCTCGGCGCAGCCATTTAGGCGCAGCTGGGACTCGAACCCGGGCCGGCTAGGCGCGCACTCGCAGCCTCTGCCACTGAGCTAGCACTCAGTTCTCACACCTGGCATAATAAATTTGATTACCTTTTGCTTTTACTTCTTATTCTACTGAGGGTCTGAGGAGATTAGCAAGTAAAGCAGTTATGCAATGCCAGTGTACTGGGTGTTTATATGTACACTAATTCACGCCTGGCCCAAGAAAAAGAGTACAAAATCTGGGGAGAAAACTCACACAAGCAGATGTGCGAACACTATGTGCATCTGTAAAATTTCATGCATTCTTTTGGGGTGCAATTTAGAGCTCTAAAAAGAAAAGTTTGGTGTATGCAAAATTGTTCTTTTAGCCCCTCACCCTTCTCATTTTAGCACAGACCACAATAACATTTTTCCCCAAATTCATATGCGCATAGAGTATTCACACATCTACATGCCTTTTGCTTTTCTTCAAGAAAACCTTGCAAACACATTTTTCCAAAAGTGTGCAGGGTGGGATCCCCTGAGCTCCAAAAATGTGTCCCTATATATAGATCTTAAGATGGCTTATACGGATGAACAGTGAGCACCAGGCATAAAACATGCACAAGATACATATAGAGCGCTGGTCGACAAAAAAAGATACGTATAGAGCGTTAATGATTTATGACTATAAGAGAACCTGGATTAAAATGCATCTTCGCTAGTGTTAAAGAGAATTTGACAGCTTATGCTTGTCCTAAAGATTACGTCAATATCGTATCTGCATGGGCGTAGTCACTAGTGAGAGGTAACTCGGCACATGTCAACATTGCTTAAAAAATTACTTACACAAGATAGTACTACCTCCGATCCATATTAGTGGGCACAACTTTGTCTAGATACACATGTATCTAGTCTAAATACTTAACTAGATACATATGAATTTTGACAAAGCTATGCCCACTAATATGGATCGGAGGGAGTACATGTTTTCATCCAATATTTGCAGGTGTTGGTCTTGCACTTTTGGTTACAATAACTACCACATCTCTGTGCTACTATTGGGGCATGAAGAGAAGAAAGGTGAGAAGAAACAGAGCTGAATTATTCCGTAAGAATGGAGGCTCGCTGTTGCAGCAGAGATTTTCGGCAATCACGTCTCAAGATAAGGACTCGTCAGCAAAGATATTCAGTGCGGAAGAGCTCAAGACTGCTACTAACAATTATGGTGAGACTCGAATCCTTGGCCGAGGTGGATATGGGACAGTGTATAAGGGTGTTCTTCAAGATGCGGCTGTGGTTGCCGTAAAGAAGTCTAGGGTGTTCGATGAGAGCCAGGTAGAGCAATTTGTCAATGAGATTACAATCTTATCACAGACCGATCACCCAAATGTTGTCAAGCTTTTGGGATGTTGTCTAGAGACACAAGTTCCATTGTTGGTGTATGAGTTCATACCCAATGGAACACTCTTCCAGCACATTCACAACAGAAGTGCACCTGGATCTGTAACATGGGAAGATGCCTTAAGGATAGCTGCAGAAATAGCAGAAGCACTTGCCTATCTGCACTCTACATCTTCTATACCAATCATTCACAGAGACATCAAATCAAGCAACATACTGTTGGACGAGAACTTTGTGGCTAAAATATCAGACTTTGGTGCATCAAGATCAGTTCCATTTGATCAAACTCATGTAACCACACTAATTCAAGGGACTATAGGATATCTCGATCCTGAATATTTTCAAAGCGACCTGCTCACAGAGAAGAGTGATGTCTACAGTTTTGGAGTAGTTCTTGCAGAGTTATTGACAAGGCAGAAGCCTATTTCTGTAGGAAGGCCAGAGGAATCGTGCAACTTAGCTATGCATATGGTGATTCTGTTTAATGAAGGGCGCCTACTTAAGGAGATAGAGCCACACATTTTGGCAGAAGCAGGTGAAGAGCAACTTTATGCAGCTGCGCAGCTCTCTGTGAGATGTTTAAATATGAATGGACAAGATCGGCCCATTATGAAGGAAGTGGCATCAGTTTTAGATGCGTTAAGAAGGTCATTCACCAAGGAGCAAACAATGAGAAGAAAAGGTGAAACTGTACAAGAAAATGATGAACAAGGAAACCTTCTACGTGAGACAAGCTCGATTTCTAGCCTCCACTGCTCAGAAGGAAGTACACAACTGAGCATGGAGGCTCAAATGAGAGCCTCTTCTCACATACCAAGATGACGCTTCTCATAATATTTCTTGTAATGCCAAAGACAATGTGCAATGTAGTTATGGAGAAATGATGTAAAATAGCTCGGAGTAATCACTATTTACTTACTGAAGTCAACAATCACTACGGGAGAAATTCTTGATATCTCAATTGTGAGTTCAGATCAAATTCTACTTCCTAGATTTACACCATTTGAATATGGTATCACATTTGTTCCTTAAATTTGATCCCAATCAAGCATTAAAAAACCTCTCTCGCATGTCCGACATCGACATATATGCAGAACCAGGGGAACGAGGAGCGGCTGGGAAAACCTAGTCACACACACCTAATAAGCCCCTCGGGATTAGGTTGTCATTGTGCAGCTTGTCCATGGTTCGAAAGGCAGTATGTTGATTTGAACTTACCGTCCAATGTCGTATTAGCACTTGAGGCCTAGCAAGCTTAACGATGGACATTATCACACAATCAGTTACTCTAAATATACATATGTTTGTTATTTCCAGCCATACAGATCATTGCTCATGGCTTCATGGGTATAGTTTATTAGTTTTACCACTTTAGGGGCTGTATAGAATTAGTGTAAGGCCACACAATTTTTACACCATTTCAAAGCTACGAGTAATATAGCTCCTTTCCCCAAGTAAGTAGACAAATCCACCTAGTTTGATCGATATATTAAGTTCAACATCATGATTGGTCTTCCAAACAGAACATACTTTGATACAAGCGACTCATCCCAGCCTCTGCACTCGATCGCACACATCCATGAGTTTCCAAACTGTTCTGTTCTAAGAGTTCAGTACAAACCAGAAAAAAAGAGCATGAGTGCATGACTGCAACGGCAACGGAGCACCAGGATTGTGTTTATCGCAGTACTCCCTCCGTTCCCCTTTAATCTACATTCTACAATAATTTTTTGTTCCGATTTATTCAGTACATCTTAAGTGTTAGGCAACCGAATATCCCTAAGATATCGGTGCAGTTAAGCCATATCTTGAGCCTCCCGTTTATAGCAGATTGAGGCCATTATGGTTGTGATTGTAAATGGTTTGTTACCTTGTAATTTTCTATATATACGAGATAACAAGGAATGCACCGAGTGTGACCTATCCCACCCAATTCCATCTTTCAAAAGTCTCTGGGAAGTATTAGGACATCGCCAGCTGCTGTCCTAAAATAGCAGGCTCCGGACGAGCCACTATTGTACTCCCCATGGGAACGACTTTGGTCATTGATGACGCATTGTTGTCACCAGAAGCTATTCGCACTCTCTTGAGCTTCAAAGCTATTCGCGCCAATATGTTACCCATGTCACGGGCTCTACTACACGAAAATTGTAGAACCGCCCGTGTACACTATCTTAAAGACTGGTTTCTGAAGCTCTGAACTATTTTGCATGTGGCGTGATAGATTAGGGCACCCTGGTCAAAGAATGATGAGGAACATAATTAACAACTCGAATGGTCATAATGTTAATGTGAAAAACTTCCTGAATCATGATGATTTCGTTTGCTCTACAGGGAAGTTAATCATTAGACAATCCCCCTTGAAGGTGAAGGATGAAATCTCCGCGCTCGTGGAGCATATCCAAGTGGACATATGTGGTCTGATTCAGCCCTCCCAGGGCCGTTTTGGTACTTTATGATACTCATCGACGCTTCCTTTAAATGGTCCAATGTTTGCCTGTTGTCAACACGGAACCATGCATTTGCAAAATTGATCTCCAAGATCATACAAATGAGGAATAGATTCCCCAAGTATCCTATTAAGTCCATCAGAATCGACAATGCTTGAGAATTTACTTCAAAGGCATTCGATGATTATTGCATGGCAATGGGAATTGCGTTCAAGCATTCAGTATCGCGTGTCATACGCAAAATGGACTTGCTGAGTGATCACAAGGATTAAATTCATTGCCATACCGCTCCTTCATGATTGTAATTTACCAACGATGTTGGGGGGCACGCAGTGTTACATGCTGCTAAACTGGCGAACAACATACATTCTCCTATGCAGTTTGCGCAAGGGTCGGCACCGAAAATTTCCCACCTTCGCATGTTCAGTTGCCAGGTGTATGTACCGATACCACCACCCCAACGACTAGCAATGAGCCCGCTCCGTTACGTTGGTTATGAGACCGTGTCCATAATCAGGTATTTAAACCCCATGACAGGTATTGTCATACAGCCCACTTTGCTGATTGCATATTTGACGAGGATCTCTTTCTGACTTTAGGAGGGGGAAATCAACCCATTCATGATAAAATTCGAGAAATCAGCGTGGCAAGCCATGGGAATCCAAGCTCATGACCCACGCACCACTGAGACAAATAAAGAAGTCCAAAAGATAATAGATTTGCATGTATTAGCGAATGGACTGCCTGATCACTTTAGTGACTTAAAAATTGCGACAAAATCGCATGTCCCCAGAAAGGGTTGAGATACCGAAGTTAACTAATGGTACACCTACTCCAGCCCAAAGGCCTAAAAGGGCGCGAAATCCGGATTCTCAAATTTCGAGTATTCGAGGGACGCCCGATGAAAAAGGATAAGAGAGATTTACCATATATAGTCACCAAGCCCTAGTAAGACAAAGGGGAGCCAATGGACAACTATTCGCCTTGTTGGCCCTAAGAGGAATGAATGAAATGAGGTAGTTCGGTACAGAACAAGACTCGTTGCTCAAGGGTTCACGCAATGACAAGGTGTCGATTTTGAGGAAACTTACTCCCCAGTCATGGGTGATATAACCTTTAGATACTTGATCTCAATGTAGTAAATCTCGACTTAATAATGAAATTGATGGATGTTGCCACTGCTTACCTATATGGTAACCTTGATTCGGACATTTACATGAAGGTACCGGAAGGTATCCCCATTCCGAACCAAGATAGAGCAAATCGGGGTCTATACAGTGTTCTTCTTAAGTCAATGTAGGGACAAAGCTACGGGTAGGATGTGGTATAATCGCTTAAGCGATTTCTTTCATTAGAAGGGCTACACGAGCAACAAAGATTGCCCATTTGTCTTTATACGGCGATCCCAAGATGGATTCTATATAATCTCGGTGCTTTGTTTCTTGTGATATCATACTTGCAATGCATGTCGGTGTGTGACCAAAAAGTATTAATAAATGCTGGCCTAAATTGTCAGATTTTTCAATATGTAGATTAAAGGGGAACGGAGGGATTAGATATGACGGACTAATTTGATTTCAATCAGGCTTAAACCAAGTACGGCTTACCACTACTACTGTACTAGTTCAGTGTCCATTGTCCCCGCCGCCATTCAGCAATTAAAGAAATAAAGAGATCAAAATCCTAGGATTTTAGCACCTTACCTCGCCGCCAGCACCACGAACGGCGACTCCGGCACGGCTCCGACCCTGGCTGGCCTCCCCGCGCAACCTCCAGCCTCATGGCCGTCCATCCCCTCACAGCCTTACTCTGGGCTGCATTTTTCCTCCCGGGCCCTGCGCAGGCCTGCGGCAGCGTGGAGAGCCGACCTCCCGCGCTTCACGATCCTGGTCGAGGCTAGCCGCTTCCTCGTCGCCTCCGACGACGCCCATCCGGCGTCCAGTCCGTAGTACCCTGGCCTCGGCGAAATCCGGTTCCGAGGAGGGATGGCGCGCGGGCCGGCTGGTGGGGGCAGGCGGCATTGCGGCTGCCGGGAGGGCGCTCGCACATCGCGACAGCCGACAAAGGAGGAGGAGAGGCTCCGGGCCGATGTGGGCTCGGAAGAGAATCAAAACTATTAGAAAAAAAGTCTAGAAATTACCCTCAAATCCACCCAGCGGACACATATCACCATGAACTCAAATTTGATACTCCCTCCGATCCATATTAATGGTCTCAACATTGTCTAGATACGGATGCATCTAGTCTAAACACTTAACTAGATACATCCGTATCTAGATAAAGTTGAGTCCATTAATATGGATCGGATGTTGTATTATTTTCACCCTCAAATTCACAAAGCCGGGTAAATAATCCCCTGGAGTGGTTTTTGTTACATAAAAAACGGTTTTGTCCGCCTCCTATGCTGAATAGGCGTTGACGTGTCAGCGTGGGTCCCAATTTTTCCAAAAGTTGCCCAATATAATCGTTTTCTATCTCTATTTTCTTAATGTTTTCTTTTCGTTTTCATGCAATAAATTATCAACTACCCCGGGTTATGAGCCAGTAGTAATATTCGATCTTAAATCAAAAGGAATTAAGGGAGAGGAAGGATTTCCTTTCTGACTGATCGGCGGTCCGGTCGTCGGCCTTGGATTCCGATGGAGCCGCCGCCACAGTCGCTAGACTACTGGCGGGGCTTCTTCAGCGGAGCGCGCGCCAGCATCTTCAATGCCATCTATGCCGCCATCCGGGACGGGCTGCCTCCGTGCGCAACGGGACGCCATCGCACACCGCCTCTTCACCGAAACACTAGCATCCCCAGCCTCCGCAGCTCCGATGGCACGCCGCCGTCGCTCAATGCCATGACGACCCGTCGCCGATGAGGTCAGAGATGGGGCGCCTACCGACAAGTGGGTCCCCAAATTTGTCTACTCAGTATCGGAAACAAAAAAGATCAAACTCGGTACCTAATCGGCATAAGGGGACAAAACAGGTTTGTGTGTGACAAAAACCACTCCATGAGTTATTGACCCGGTTTTGTGAATTTGATGGTGTTAATATACCAAATTGGAGTTCAGGGTGATATGTGTCCGTTGGAGTGGATTTGAGAGTGATTTATATACTTTTCAAACTATTAAACAGATCATTTTCTTGTTGACACACTGAGTTTAAGTTACACAGAAGTGAGACCCTTGACCCTTAAATTTCGGAAGCGCAAGAAAGGAAAATGTTTTCTTTTATTCCAGAAAACCAAGGAAAAAAACAATCTAGGCTTCCACTACCTCCGAGATCACATTCATTATCCACGGTTCAGGCGAGCTAGCCCGGTACGCAGCCACCACCGATATACGAGAGATCAGCGACCTGAAACGTAGGTTTCTTTGCATCCCTCCTCCGAGGCAACGTCCAAAGCGACGAACCAGTCAACCCTGTGGTGATAGGACGCCGGTGCAGGTGCCATTTTTTCCCGGTCGTCGCCGCCTGTCACGATAGTGCCAATAGGTCGCGCATTCGTCCATGGAAAATCGACACTGATTCCAATGTTATGCGTCGACAGTTCGCAGACAGACCCGTACGGCCGTACATGGACTAATAGTTGCCAGGATAGGTTTTCCTACCTCTGTCCATTGATCATACGGTAATCTCTACTATATAATATGAATAGAGGTGGTGATGATGGTAGGTCATGTACAAAAGACGGATATACCCTCCCACCAAATTGCATATTACTACTTCTTTGACACAAAACGGTTTGTCGGGTTTTCGTCTTCTATTCTCACCTCATGCTTGACCCGATCTTCCGCGAGATCGCGACCGCCGTTCTCTAACCAGGTGCCCCCGTTGGCCCGTTGCTCCTTCAGGCGGTCCATGCGAGAGCCACTTCCGCTTGGTTCTGATCAAATTTGCTACTTGGAATGTGTAGAGTTCAAGAGAAGAATCTGTACGGACGAAAATACGCTCCCCGCCGCCGACGCCCCATCATGGCCTGCTCTCATGCTCTGACGCGGACCTCTCCCTGCGAGAGATGGAGCTCGGGTGGAGCGCCGCATCACCACCGACACGGGGTGGTGCCAGCCCGCGGCCGCGACTGCGTCTCTGCCTCGCCCCGCCGTGACCTCACCCTCCGGCCGCGTGGTCGCCCTACGCCGGCATATCCAATAGACGGCGACCTTCACGGCGCTGCAGCACGACCGGTGCGCGGTCATGCCCTCGGCCAACATGCGATGTGCTTCTCCTCCAGGCAGTGCCGTGAATCGATATAGCTGAGCCGACCCTCCATATCCTTCTCCTCAATTGGCACCACGGTGGAGATATCTGCGGCGGCGCGAACAACAATAGGCACCGTGCGACCAAGCTCTCTGTGGAAGCTGAACGAATCAAATTCATTCGTGTACACGCAAAGGTTGGAAACCTTATCTCTTTGGTGGATTCACATTTTTATCCTCTGACTTTAATGTATTTATTATGCTCAAATGAACGTGGTATTTTAGCCCCCTTCCTCAGTACATTTTCATACTGAGCCATCACACTCGTTCTCAGATTATGAATCTACATGCTTGCTGGTACGTGGATGCAGACATATGATAGGGTGCTAGCATATTTGTTCGTTCATAAGAAATCCTTATATTTTGTGGATGTTCGTTGTTAAAAAAATATTTAAATCTTCTGGTTAGAATATTTATATGCATTGTTTCTAAATGGTCACATATAGAAGTGTTGTCCAAATTAATGGGTACTATCATGTGCTCTTCTGTAGATTTGATTCCTCCAATTCAAATATCCTATGCTCTATAGTAAGATGAACTCGTGTGATATTACTACAGGATTTCAAGTTATCAAGGCCAACCGAAGAAATATGCATGGTTCATTTACTATTCATCATTTTATTTATGTGAATTGTATAAATATTATGTTGTACAAAATGTTTGTCACTATTAATTTTAAAATTACCCGTTGCAACGCACGGGCACTTTGCTAGTATAATATAATACAAGTAACGGTGTCCGTGGTACGTTGCGCCGTTTTGCACTTTACCCCTTGGTAAATAGGAAATCAACCCGCAGTCCAAAGCATTAGCCCCCTCAAACATATCCACCCGATCCCTTCTTTCTTTCTCCTCTGCGCGGCGGCGACCGATGGAGGAAAGGCCAAACCTGCTCCAGATCGGCGCCGGCGCGAGCCTAAAGTCTCTCTCCCCCGCCATAGGCTTCCCCTACAATGCCCCCAATACCGCGACTTCCGTCATTCATCAACCAAAACATTGACGAGTTCCTGCGTCGTGCTCTCTCCCCTCAACGGCGCATACGAGGAGGCCCATCCTAGGCTCCCGCGCCGCCGTTTGCAGATCTCCAACCCCACTCCTGGCCGTTGCTCCACGACTTTCTCTCCGGCCGCGCCCAGTGCTCCACCTCCAAGCGTCCAGCGCATGGTCCTGTAAGGTCAGGACGCGCTGCTGTTGTCAAACTTCGTGAACATTCGGGCCTCAGCAGACCCGCACCTACCAGCGCCTCCTTTCTCCACATTTGATTGTGATTTTCTTACAGCCAGAAGTACCAAAAACAGAGAAGAGCCTCGTGATTTGCCCTTACCGTGGTTTTTATGGTCATTGACACTTCGTAACGTCAGATTCTGCAGTATCATTGACGTTCAAAAATGATTTATGTTACCCTCCAACTGTACTCGATTTCAGCAACTCATTTGCAAAGTCTTTTTGGATGTTCATTGCCATCTGAAACGGTGGCTGCTTGGACTACAGATTGTGCATGCCATGCCTATTTTATCACTGGTCACCATATATATCAGGTATATTGCTTCCTCCAAAAGGCTACAGAAGTAGCGGCTCATGCATCCTTACATTGTGCTTAAAAACTTCCCCATCTCTACCGTTGTAATTGAAGTTTAAAATGATGCTCCATCTCTTCCTTTTATAACCAAATGAAAGCCTTCATATTGTCTCTGAATTTTAATTCGTCCTCTGCAGTTTGTTGTTTGTTGCTTCCTTCAATTTCTCGATTTAGTTAATGTACGTATTTGCGATGAATAGAAGTTCCTTATATGATGTACAGAAAATTAGATTACCTTGCTTTAGTTCATATAAGGCACTAGATTCAATGCAGGTAGAGTGGTCAATAGTTGCTATAGTTTGACAATACAATGATGTCTAAGTACAGCGGTATCTCCGAACATACTTTGAGTCCCATTCAATACAATGATGTCTAAGTACAGTGTTGGAGTCTGTAGCCTCCTCGCCACTGTAGCAAGAGGAAAGAAGGCGATTTTTGGAGCGAGCCCGTCGATCCACCGTGCGCGCCGCGAGCCGCGGGATTCCTCCCCTCCGCCGGCCGCTCCGGCGGCGGGAGGGTGGGGGATCCCCGGCTCCGGCTTGTATATACGGTAGGGTAGGGTGGGGGTCTCGCCGGCGGCGCTCTGGAGGAGGTGGTGCTGCGGGCGGGCGGTTTGGTGCCAGCGTGATCTTCTCCGGCGGCGGAGTTCTTCGGGGCTCCTCGTCATCGCGCTGGACTGGCTGGAGCTCGAGGCCCGGCGTCGTGCTCGAGCCCCGCTGTTTCCCGTCAGATCCGTGGTGGCGATGGATCTGGCGGCCGGAACCCTGGGCAGGACGAGATCTTCGGCTTCGTCCGGCGACGGCTCCGAAGGCGGCTGAGGCAAAGTGGTGTGGCTGGGACAGGGGGGCGCTTGCCCTGGTCGTTCATCGACAAAAGCTCCGCCGCGGCGCGGCGGACGGGCTAGGCAGCGTCTTTCATAGGGAAAAGTTCTCCCTGGCAGCGGCAAGGTGGCGGCTGGTGGTCTTCGTTTCCGACGCCGGTGATGTTGTTGTTCTCGTTGCTTGTTCCGTTTCCTCTACGTATTGTTTTCCTGTATTTCTACCGTGTACTGTGTATGTGGTTATCTGTTGAATATACGTGGTGAAAAATGCAAAAAAAAAAAGTACAGTGTTGGCTGCCATTTATGTTTTATGAATAAAACTATTATCCCTTTGTAGGGCTGTATCAAGTGAGAACTTACTTTGTGCGTCTCCATGGTTTAAGATTTTTCTCTCCCGTTGCAACGCACGGTCATTTTGCTAGTGTAATGATAAGACTGACATGAACCTCTTCAATGCGGCGACTAGCGTAACCGTGGGAGATGGTCTCGAAGCTTCTTTTCTGAATCCTCTTGCGGCCTCCCCCCAAAAGTCATAACCCTAACCTTTTCGATACTTCTCGGCGTAAAAACAGAAATGTCCACGACGCTTTTACTGACTTAAAATCAATCTCGGACATCACCGTGGATAATTTCTCCACTGAACACATTGCTCGGTTTATTCACCTCTAGGCTGGGCCTTATTTAAGAGATTGCTCTTAATCTGGGATTGATGACATCATAACTTGGACCCTCACGGCAAGCGGGGTCTACACTGGCAAGTGGGCCTACAAAGTGCAGTTTATTGGGCTGCTTCCTACTCATTCATGAGCATTGTCTGGAAAACTGCCCCCTGCTCAGTGCAGTTTCTTTGCTTGGCTTGCCATGCAAAACAGACTCTAGATTTTGGACCTTCTTGTTGTCAGGCGATGGTCTGACAAGCCTACTTGCCAACTTTGCAGATGCCAATGCAGAAATGGTAAGACACATTCTTTTCGAATGCCTTATTCCTCGAGGGTTTGGTCGGACGCTGCTGCCTGGCTCGAATGCCCAACAATTATGCAGAACCTCAGATCATGAAGGCCAACGGTTTTCGATTATTGGAAAGCAATGACAGACCACGTAGTGCTCTTCTCATAAGGGTCTCAAAACTGCAATCATCCTCATAACGTGGGAGATCTGAAAGGAAAGTAACACAATGGTCTTTTAATAGTAAATTCTCGATGCCGTCCACCCTCTTTCAACGCATCAAAGACGAAGGAAAAAATTGGATCCTTATTGGTGCTAAGATGTTAGCGGACATTATTGGTTGACCACTTGTGGCCTCTTGGTTTTTTTAAACCTTTTTTCGTTGGTCTAGGCTTTGAATGTTGGCTCATTCTTATCAATATAAAAGGCAAAGATTTTGACTTGTTTAAAGTCGTTTTATTTCAAGTTTTTGCATAGGCTACATCCTTGCTCGTTCCATGCCTCCAAGCCGCCAACCATCACATGATAAATCATCCCTTCTGCTAATAATACTACTTGAGATGCCGGACAAGGTAACCAAACAGTTACAATGTCATTGTCGTGCAAGCATATTAGGTAGACAGATGCTCTCATGCATGGTCCAAATACTCGATAAATTGTACTTCCACCATTTTAAATTATAACATGTTTTGAATATTTCAGTGTGGATTAAATACAGACTAAAATGTAAAATGAGTGAATAATAGATACACTCAAACACGTCTATATACATCAATTTAAAAAAATAAAACATCTTATAATTTATTTTGACGAGTAAATTATCTCACTGTTTGTCACAACTTTCGTATTGTAACTTTTATGTTTAGGCGAACATATACGAGTAGATCTTGTGTTGTATATATATACGTGTTTAGACTAATCGGTGTACGTGTGTTCTTCAACCTTTGCCCTCTCTGTTTTACCGCCGCCGCTCGCCGTACTGAACTCCGTCGTGTTCATGGTAACCTGTGAACATGTTCATGGTGTGTTTGTGTGTCTCACCTTACCTCCAAAACTATATGGTCCCCGCTTAATCACGTCGATTGCTAATGCCGCAAACTTTGTTGGCGCCAGCGAGCGACCTCCGATGTCGAAATGTCGTCGCGCCGCGTCGTTGTTCTGCTAGACGTTGTTCCAAGTGTGGTGATGTGAGTTAAGCTCACCATGTAGATTAGAGTTGCGAGTTAGTGGCAGTGCAAAACGTCACACGGTTTCTCGTGCAGCTCACCAAACACGAAAATAGGAAGAAAAAAAGTCGGATTCAGGCAACCAAATAGACTTACCTAGACTTACCTGTGGCGCGCGCAGTGGGCTATCTGTCGCGCACAAGCCTATGCGTCACAGGTAAGTTGGGTTACCTGCGCCTGAACAGTGCGCCACGTGGCGTGCCAGTAGTGGCACATGGCCGGGCGCTACAGATAAGGAAAATACGTGCGTCACAGATAGTGTTTTCCCTACTAGTGCGGAACGTGGCCCAGTCTATCCCAAAATCCATAACCACGTCCATCATGTCCTACTGTTTAGATTGGCACTCAATGGGAGTATATATGTGGCAAGCTGAGATATATGCAGGCTTACCGGGAGTTACATGGGCGTGCATGTGGTTAGGCTAACATGGCTTTCGAACTAGCTAGCTAGACAATAGCGATACTCGTACTAGTCTTCGATCGATGCCTTCGATCTGGAATGTGCAGAGAAAATGTTCGTCTTCTCAGGTGACTGCAACGTCGACCAAGTACATCCATCGACTAAACGTAGACTGAAGTACGTCCAGCCACTACATGATAATGACCCACAGTTGAACTGGTCCGGCACTGAAAGCGTGTTGCCTATCTACCATCTTCAGTTGAAGTGCCTGCGACAAAGCAGTTCACAAGTTTGCCTGCAGCTAACTTCAGTGCTCTCCGAACGTGTGTGTTGGAAATTACGTACTTGAATCTGAAGTATTCACAAAATGAACATCCATGGATTCCTGTAAAATGTGTTTCCCGTAAAAAAAATTGAACTACCGTATTAAGAACTAGGCGTTCTAACTGTAAAAATTGCAACTGAATTCCTTTTATTTACTTTCACATACTTGGTTCGATATGACCATTATCATAGGAAATAACCACATGGTAATAATTCAGAGTTCGTAATTGACCTTTGCCAAACTAATAATATATAGTACCAGAACCACTTCAGCATGTGAGTAAAATCATCTTGGAATTTCAGATGATTGGATGAACTCCTTTTCCAAGCTGTACACTCTAGTTCCTTCGCCACATTTGCTTCCCTTGTATAACTGATCATTTGTAGCACTCCGGTTCACACTTGTAGTCTGAGAATTGAGATTGACATTTGAGTACAGCACATCTTCAAGTGTTGTCTCCACTTGCCTCATTGTAGGCCTGTCTTCACCTTTTAAACTTAAGCATGCTTTTGTGAGTCTTGCAACCGCCTCAGCATCGTCAGCTCCCAACTCATCCACAATTTGTGTATCTAAAATATCTGACAAGCGATTGTCTCTTATTAGTGATACAAAATGTGATGCTAGGCTTGTGGCTTCTGATGAATGAGAAGAAAAAACTGATTTGACCCTTGTCAGTAGCTCTGCTAGGATGACACCAAAGCTGTAAACATCACTTTTTTCCGTGAGTCGACTAGTGTAGTAGTATTCAGGATCAAGGTAACCGTAGGTTCCCTGGACTGCTGTAAGTATTCCTGTCTCATCTACAGCAATTGACCTTGAAGCTCCAAAATCTGATAATTTTGCTGCTAAAGTATCTGTAAGTAGTATGTTTGCACACTTGATATCCCTATGGTATACTGATATGGAAGCAGCGGAGTGTAGATATGCGATTGCCCTTGCAGTTTCCAGTGCAATCCTCAGCCTATCTTTCCATGGCAAAGAGTTCTCACTTTGGCCATGAAGATGATGTGAGAGAGTTCCATTTGATATGAACTCATAAACTAGTAGAGGAACTTCTGTCTCAAGGCAGCAGCCAAAGAGCTTCACCACATTCCTATGGTTAGTCTGTGAAAGTATCACAACCTCATTTATGAACTGGTTGATTTCCCTTTGAACAACAATTTTAGCCTTCTTGATGGCCACAACACGCTGATCAGACAAGATTCCTTTATATACCGTGCCGTGGCCACCACCACCAAGGATCCGATTCTGGTCAAATTTGTTTGTTGCTTGCTCCAGCTCTTCCAAGCTGAAAATCCTTGTTGTCTCTGCTATATCTTTGTTTGAAGAGATCAGCTGTTCAAGAAGCAATCCATGATTTTTCTTGAAGAACTTCTGTCTCAATTTCTTGGCTCTCTGTTTCTTGAATTTTTTGGTGATTTTGCCTAGACCAAGAAATGAAAACAGTACAACAATACCAGCACTAATTGCAATTACGGTAACCAAACCTGCAGAGAGTGTAATTTTTAACCAAAAGATAAAATATAATAGTATTTAATATAGATGATCTACTCTTTTATCGTGTAATAGATAAATACCCGTGAGTTGATGCGGAACAATAGATATGATGGTTATAGAGAGGTTCATAAGACTTTTTTTTGCAGGTACTTGCAGTAGAACTTGGCCAGATGGGGATAATGGCAGAGAGTAGAACCTACAAGTAGTCAGGGTTTGGGGCGTCGGGCTGGTTAAATGAGTGACGGGGAATTTTCTTATTATATAACAGTGGATTTTGCGGGTAATTTCGTTAAAACTTTGGTGGCAAATAGGTAAGATGGAGTTGTGCTTCTGTCTAGACTGTTTTGCAGATCAAACGGCTCATGTATGAACTCTGGAGTGGAGGAGGTGAAAGGACAAACCTCACCAACTCATATCTTTATAGGAGTGATACTCCTAAGGACCTTAACTACCGCTAGGGAAAGCCTTATATCTGATGACTGATTTGTATGTGTACCTGGTTGGCTAGTGAGACTTTTCTTTGAGAGGCACCGGTACGTCCCTGGCATATTGATACAGGTTCCATGGCATGGATAAATATCTGACTGTTGGCACTCATCAATATCTGAAAAGGGAGCAGAAAAATACAGTATTAAAACAAAGATGTTTCACATAATTGTAAACACAGTTTTCTCACAGAGTTGACAACAACAAATCTAATATGTTCAAACTGCAGTTTAGAACTATAAATGTTGAACTAAATCGACAACAGAAATTCCTGGTAAGCAGCATGGTCCGGTGATCTTTCCTGGCTATATAACAAGTGCAGGAACAAAGCAAAAGTAGCAATATATACCTTGACAACTATTAGCGATGTAAGGGTTGCCCTCTGATCATTTTGAGCAGTTGCACCGTACCCGCGGGACAAATGCATCATCGTTGACTACGAAGCAGCTTACGTTTACTGAATCCCTGTGTTCATATAAATCGAGGTCATTCCATCCCAAAGTTTTAAATAGCCGGCTATAGCCTTTCGAGAGGCTTCCCGCTACGGCTAATTAAGTCGATTTAGCCCTGATAGCCCTTAGCGAGAAAATGGCAGCAGTTAGGAGAGGCGGTCATGGAGGCGGTTCCCACTCCCGGCTGCCCTCGCTGCTGAACCCCGGCCGCCCTTGCTGCTGAACCCCAGCCGCTCTTGCTCCTCTCCGCGCTGCTGAACCTGGGCGCGCTCGTCCGGCGTGCGAGGTGCGACCTAGGCCGCGCTCAGCGGCGAGTGACCAGGCTGCGCTCGGCTCCTCGACGCGAGCGACCTAGGCCGCCCTAGCTCAAGCTCCTCGCCGCGCTGGTTGCTGAACTGCTGCTGCAAGGTGCGACCCAGGCCGAGCTGGACAGGATCTGCTACCTGGTTGCGGAACTGCTGCTGCACTTCGGTCGTTGCTCGACTGTTGCTGGCAACAATGTCACATCAAGGCAAGCTTCTCTAGTCTCTAAACTGTGAATTATTGATATACATATGAATAAATGCTGCCCAATTTATTTATTTTTTGCATTATTTAGCAAAACCTCTATATAGCCTTTCGTATCTGATAGAATCGCCGCGGCTAAATACAATAGCCCGCTATTTTAAACTTTGGTTGAAACCTCCCTACGTGTTGATGCAGCTATGTGTGCATGGCCTTCCAGTGGAGCACTCATCAATATCTTGCCGACAGTCACGTGAAACCAAACAGATATCAGATATGGATTGTTCTTGACAACAATTAAGTTCAGAAAAAAGGTGAGGTAACAAGAAAAGACATGTTATATAAGCACAGGCATGTTCATTACCTTGGCATCCACCAGGCGCCTGCAGGTACGGGTTCCCCTGAAATCCGTTGGTACAATTGCAGCGGTATCCAATTCCGTTGGACGAGTTATAGCAGTAAGAATTCTCCTTGCAAGCATATGATGCAGAGTGTTTTGCTGCCTCCTTGCAGCTTCCATCATCTATGGACCACTCAAGAACAACGGGCCAGTATTGAGAGCTATGAATTGGGATGTTCAGGTCAAGAGTAGAGAAAACATAGGAGTTCTGCTCCACGATGAACGCCTCGGCACATGCTGAAGTACTGTTGCCCTTGATGAGCCTGGCAGGTATGCTCGTGAACTCTAAAGACAGATTTTTTAACCCCTTGGGCACCGGTGCTTGGCAGCAAGCCACACCAGTGCAAGAACCATCTGCAATGCTATTTTTTGAGGAGCAAAAAGAAGCGCAGCCGCCGCTGTAATCACTGGTACCATTCAACAGCATGGCCACCATATTACAGCCCAAAGCCGTGAACTTGTTTCTCGTATCAGAGAAGGTGAAGTTGGTCCCCTCAAGGCTAAAGCTAGTGTAGTTCCCTCCGCACTGCTGAGAACGAGAAGTGGCAGTAGCCAAGATGCTCACAGAACCATCCAGCAACGAGATGTTGAGAATATCAAACACGTTGTTGCCGATGGGCAGCATCGGACCAGATGAACCACACGTGATCTGGAATCCTTGAGCTGGGGAGGGGTTTTGACCAGAAAAACCAAAAGGATAAGGGATGAAGATGTTGGAATTGGAGCACCTGGAGCCCGGGGTACTTGATCCCATGGAATGAACAAAGGATGGTGATAAGAAGCAAGGGAGGAGGAGCAATGGCAGGAGAGAAGAGTGAAGAAATTTCTTCTCCATCGTCCTTTGGAAAGAAACAATAGGCAAGCCGGCAGACACTGCAACACTTATTTATCAAGACGTCTCCCAAGAATCCAACTATCCAAGAGGGAAGACTAAGAACAGTAACCACTAGCAAACAATTGATACACACTGGTATCCAAGTGGGAGTACATAGTTTTTCTCTTTTTGTAGAACATACTGGTATCCTTTTCTCGCATTAATGCATCCTATTTCCTTCAGTGGAAGGTGATTTGACTGATTTCAGACTCGTAGCCTGGTAGCCACACGAGCCTGTCTCAGCTAAGGCTGGGACGTGTAGGGAACTTGTGCAAGACCCCCCTCCCCATGGTCAACGAGATATTTATCCCACTAACGATGAGTACGACCCTATATCCTCTGTTTTATTTCCCTTTTTTTCTTTCTTTTTTGTGAAACCAAGTTCAGGCAAACAATTGAGTATTGTCTGTACATGTATAAATTGGTGCCTAAACTAAATATCATCACCAATCTTCCGTCTCGGACACCAGCAGATTCAAAAAATATTATCACCACTACATGCAGATCACTGCTGTTGCCATGGGTACAAACTGATTAGTTGCATCACCTGACAGTCACACACCAGCTGAAGTTCAGATGAAACTACGCAGACCTGCTCATCTTTTGGTCCAGTAATTTGGACTCACCAAGTTCAGTCAATGTCTGAAGTTAGAACCCGAACAATAATCAATCACCAGGCTTCTTTTACCAAAATAAAAGGTGGAGACTAAATCTGGACGGTGCTATTAGTATCCATTGATTGTCTCTGCGAACCAACAATTCAGATAATCCATACAAGCAGAGTCCGCAGGAGAAGCAAGTAGCAGATGCGAGGTCTAGCGACGAAATTCTAGGGTTTCAGCCTACCTCGCAAGTCACCGCCACGGCTCCAGGGTTGGGTCCAGGACCAGGAATGTGGCTGCCGGCGCCGGCCGCGGCCGAGGCACCCAACGGGGTGGATGCCATTGCGGGTTGCGGCAGAGGAGGTGATGGTGGGGGAAGCGATGAGTGTGGAGCGATGACGGCGAGGGCTTCGTGGAAGGGGAGAGTGCAGGTACGCTTGAGGCGAGGTTTTTGCAGTTCACAACACTTTTGGACCATTTTTTCACGGAACCGCAGCTTTAGCATTTTTTTCATAAAACACCAACGATTTGAGTAATAATTTGCACATAACATAAAAACATGTAATTATGTCGTTTGAAAAATGATTACCTTGTTTTTTTAACTGAAAAATAATTAGCTTGTTGACACACTGTAAGGAGATACATGCAAATAATTAGGTTGCTGGCTTGCTGTGCTGCGTATCTCTTTGACCAACATACTAATTATTTGTCGAACAACGTAATCATATATTTCTATGTGCAAATCATTGCCCCAAATGTTGATGTTTTCTGCGAAAAGATGGTACAGTAGTGGTTCTATGCGAAAACCTCGCTCAAAGCTGAACTGGACTGGGAAGAAACCCGAAACTGTCACGGCCGTCACGGAGGTAGATAAGTAGAACCATTGCAGTAGTCCAGTACGCGAGACGGCATAAAAACGCACAAACCAAACAAAAATACTTGGTTCCACGAAAGACCACAAAAAAAATACAATAACAGTTTTGCAAAAAAGCAAACAGGATATGTATGACGATAGCATACACACAGGAACTGCAGCAGTCGAACGCAAAGGAACTCCAGCTATTCCACAATCAGTCCCTAACGGCCAGCCAAACCACAACAGCAGTGCAGATTCTGTAACATGTACTGTAAGCTAGATTGTTCATAGTAACATTTGAGGTAGCTGTTCTGGTTTACTAGTACATCGACTAACTGTAACCTACATATGCTTCTAGACATACAGGCGAATATCTGAACATGGATGAGCCACTATATACATGGCACCACAACAAAACCTGTCAACTGTTGGCTATGTATGCAACAACAACAAAAACTAACTACTACATAGACACAGGTATAAAAATGATGAAGTCGGTACTTCACATTAGACAGCCAAATCCAAATGCTGGTCACCCTCTGAAGAAGCTCCTTCATGGTGATGAGGTGATTGGCTCGACTCTGCAAGGGATATCCATCAGATTGCGCTCTGAACAAAACACATTAACAGTTCTCCATCTTTTTACATCAACCACTGGACAGTCAGAGATCAGCAGTTCTGAGGTATGAACAGTTTGCGACTTCGGTTCCAGAGAATGTACATAGGATAGTTGCACGCCTGAGCCAGGTCAAACTATGCCAACCATATGTACTAGCTTAGCCAAAGGTTTATGGTGGATCCCGAATGGCAGGACTAGCCTTCCTAATACGGTGAGCAAGAGCTTGAGATGGCCTGCCAACTGCTTCCATTATCCTACTGAACACAACCTTTGCAGGGATGCATGTGACAAGCGGAATTGCTCCATCTGACTTTAACAAACCGCCCAGAATATCACTGCGCCTCCCTTGGCCACCTTCTCTGCGATGCTTTTTTCCAATGGAAATGGACGAAAGGGCTCTAATCTTCTGGCTTGGTGAGCTTCCTTTCTTTGTGCCCGAAGGTTTCTTTTGAGATTTCTGTAAAAATGGCATCTGGGCACTGGAGATGTTTTTATTTGCAACCCTGACTCCCTGCTGATTGGAAGGAGCAGGAAACCTATCAAAGGGAGCTTTCATCTCCCAGGGACCCCCACCGTCATCGCCATCCAAGGTTGCTCGTGATGAATTACAGCGTGGAACTCTTGGCATAGCAGTCCTTCTGCCTGTTGGCCAAGCAGGTGCAGCTGCTGTGCTTTGTTCAAGAACATGATCACTGCCCAAAACAAGGCTGTCTGCTGAACCTTCTTTAAGTTTATCAACTTGGATAGGGTGTCCAACAATAGCTTTGCCGTTCAGTCTGCTCATTAGAGAAACCAATGGGACATGCTCGCCTTGATAGTTAGCCTGTACCTTCAGCTCAACATCGAACAACACCGGGCTGATGGAACCAAGATGTGAGCCATGAATTCGCTGATACAGTGAAGATCCTTCCCAGCATGCCTTCCGACCAAGAGAGGATATCTGATCGCCATTTTTATTGAGCAGAGAAGTCTTGCAGGGAATTTCAGAGTTGTTGAATGTGTAATTGTGTCCATTATGTATGGTAGGCTTCGAAGATGAGGGATAATCATTACCATAATATGTGCCAAGTTCTGAATAACTCGCAGCCTTGTCAACCAAATCTGTTCCATCAAAATCACAATCCAACTCTTGGTTCTCGAAAAAACTTTGACCGAACGGTTGATGGCTGGATGCACCAATACTCTCCATTTTAGAGTCAACTTCATTGGCCACTTTCAGTGACCCTTTCATGAAAGTATGGGAGTTGTCTAATGACACATTTTCACCCACCTTGCTGATTGGTTTCTTCACTGCACTGCGCTGGTTGCGTTTACCTTTCATATGCCACTGGGAGACACCTAACTCAGAAGGGCCATCCTCGTCATCCAAGACATTTAGTTGAGGAGTGTGAGTAGAAAAGGTCACCTCATCATCATCGTTGATCTCATTTGCATGCCTTAACTTTTTAGAAGCCTGGAGGGAATTAGGATCACTTGCATCCAGTTCAGGGGATTGTCTCCTAGCATACCCTGCCAATAATATCAACAAAGGAAATGTGATCAAATAAGGAAAAAACATCCACAGGCAAATGTTAGAGAAGTCAATGGAATCAATTATCATAAGTTCCAGACAAACGTGAGGGTTCTATTTTATTGTAGTATACAACGCAAAAATGATCAAGCATACTTACCATTCTCAAACAATAATTTAAAACGAAACACTTTAAGAAAGAAAAGGCACCAACAAAACTAACGAGATGAACACAGCACTAAGTAGCATGGAATTATTGAACAATACAGTCCCACCCTCACGCAGAACTACATTACTGCATGATCAATAAATAATAATTAACTCTATAGGGAGAATGACAACATTTCTACAATATAAGGCATCAATAGTTGGTAACCTAAGCAGGGGTATGATTATTTATATCGCATCTTATATTACAAATATAACTGAAACAAAAGGCATGTGGCAACAGAGGCACCTACTTTGCAAAAGTTCTGCATCATCTTCTGTCTCAGTTTCTGAGCAGTCACCTGCTGAAGAATCAGATTCATGCTTCTCAACAACATTCGGAAATGTTTGCCCTTTGGAAAGGGTATCTTGCTGCTTTGGGTAACTTTCAGTCTCATGATGAGCTTCTGTTAAAACTATTTGCTTAGCAAGTAGAGAGTCATGGCTATGTGCATCCCCAAAATCAGTAGAGGGGTATGTGGCGTCACTTCTTTTGTTCTGGCAGATAAAAGGCTGAGGGTCATTCCCTCCTTCAACTCCGACAGTTCCAGAATCATCATTGCACTGAAAAGAACGAGGCTTCTGTACAACTTGAGCAAGCGGCCTGCATCTATCATGTTTTTTTACAAGAGATTCTTCAAAAAAACTTCCTCTAAACTTCTCTTTTTCAGGGCCGCATTTTCTCAACGCTCTCTACAGTTGACCCTCCTTGTTTATATCCAAGACGAGAAAAAGCATTAACGTGATTACTGAGAGTGTTCCCTGAATCCTTGAAAACAAGAGATCCTGACAGGTTTCTTTTTGAACCAGACTCTTTTGTTTTACCAAGGAGAACAGATTTATTCCCTTTCCGTTTGTTACCCTTTTTGCTTTTGTAACGAGTAGTGCTGAGATCTACCAAGGACAACTGAGGTTCCTGAACATTGTTTCTTGAGTAATATTCTGAAGCAAATTTATCAAACTCCCTCCCCCTGAAACCTTGATTCTGATACTTTGACAAAAGCTGTTTTCTCTCCAATTCAAGAGCATGAAGAATAGCATCTTCTCTACGAGCATATTTTTCTCTTCTCTTTACAGGTTGACAAGACTTTGCCTTCTCAATACAAGCATCAAACTCCCCACACCTAAATTCCTTAACACGTTTTGATTTCTCGAGGTTATACCAGTCTCTGAAAAAAGAGAGGAAGAAAAGAACCATTATACGGAAGGAATCAGAAATCAAATGTAGGCTCTATTGAAAGCCAATCAATATTACGTATGCAATAAGCAATTTGGCTGTCATCATTGTGAATTAAAAAATCTACTTCAACATCTTATGTATGTACTCTTTGGTGGAGAACTAGTCTGAGATTTGGATCAGTGAATAAGAAGTAAAAGACTAAATAAGAATCCAATGCATTTCAACAGTGACTGGCAAACTACTGCATTAATAAAATCAGCTAAGCAAGAAATTGGAGAGTGAAACTTGTAGGCAAATGTAATCTGATACGGCTACTTTTACTCCAACCACAGTTGCTGTTGATGCACTTGCATTAGCCTGTTATTTGTCATCGCAAGTTGATGTTGAAAAGCGAACCCTAAAAATCAGAACGTCTACGAGCAAAGGTTCTTTTGATTTTTTTTTAGTAGGAATGTGCCAACATGATGTGTCCATGTGAGCATACATGTCAAGATGGTGGACGAGTGTAATCCCTGTGAGCATACATGTCAAGATGGTGGGTGAGTGCAATCTTCTGGACATGGAGAACTCCAGCGTGCCCATGACTCTGATTATGCATGTCACCAGAATTAGCCAAAGCCAGAGAATCCGAACTTGACTCTATCACGGTCACATAAAAAGAAACATGCATGTGTCCACGCATATGGGAAGAGGCTTAGTCATGTATGTGCATGAGATTAAGCACAAAATGATTTATAATTGGAAAGATAGAGATAGTGTGCAGCTATCTAGAAGGAAATACGAGATCTGGCCAGTTTATATAGAACCAGATTTTGTTGTCTAATTTTTGGAATGGTCACGGCCACCAAACCAATCAAGGTGGTTAAGACGAGGTTCTTACGTGGAACTGCATGCCCTGATGGGTCCACCAAGCACGAACCGGTGCTTGAAAGGAAAGTGTCCAGGATATTTTTAGTACCTATTTGAGTTGGGCTAATATTTTAGAAATCAGACGTGTCTTGATGAGATGTAGAAGGAAAGAGAGTTTATTTTAGAGATTGTCTCCATTTGTGTTCATTTTTTATGAGTACAGCCAGCTTCCGGCGAAGTTAAGAGAGTTTAACTATGCAACTATAATTGCCATGTTAGTGCCTATTCATGAGGTTATGAGTAAACCCAAAAATACCCATGCCAGGAGTGATCAAATAACATGGTTTCGCACCTTCTAATGCTTAGGGTTTTGATCTGGGCTCTGAGGTTGGTTGAGCAACCTTGGTTGAAAGAATGTCTGCACGCTTCTTTTCTTGTATGATTTTTAAGGTGTCGAATAATCTCTTTGCTTTTTGCTGCCTATAGTTTTTCTATTTCTGTCTACTAATTCGTTCAATGGCACCTTTTTTTCTCTACTTCGTTCTACTGCTCGTTTGGTGCATGCGGTAGAAGGTCAAGGCTAACCCTCAAATCGTTTCAGTGCAAGCTGAGCATATCATAATCTTATGGGGAAAGATATTGAAGGAAAATCAACTCCACCAAGGATACATGCAGTAATTTACTGCAATCTATCTCTTTTTCAAAACAGAAGTTTACGAATTTGATCAGAACACACTACTTAATATACCACAAATCAAGCAGACTGAACATACAAAATAAAAAGCTAAAATATATTCTATGTTCGTTGATAATATCACGCAGACTGGCATGGAAGAACCCAATCAGCACATCCTCTTCTCGTTTCATAATTTATTCGAATATGTTGGTTTTCTATGAAACATCTCTTAAATAAGCTACATTTCATTCCATGGGAGCAGCCGAGAGATAACAAAGTAAGACTAGGCGATGATTTTTGGGCAAATAGGTGCTAAGATTTAGAAACAGTGCTTTTGTAAGGAGTATAACTTTTCTGCTTGCTATAATATAGAGAAGTACATATCATAATTCAGGACTCAAACATCCCCTCCTGTCTAACTCCGCACACTGAAAAAAGGCCATAAAACCTGGCTATCTATTATCTCAGCACATCTAACAACTGCTAAGAAAATCATCGTTGGGAGGAAATAATTACCAGTAACACAACAAAGTAAATAGTCTGCATCCCAACTGACTGCAGCATCACTTACTTCAAACCGACATGACAGATTGAGTAGCATAATATTATATGTATCATGATTACAGCAAATCACGCGTTATAGTTTACAACATATCTTAGATTCTTTCACTGCTCTTGCAAAAACTGAATATATTGAGTACATCCATGAGGAAAATTGAACATTTACCCTCCACAAGGACATACATGTATGGCATAACTTGAAGCGTGACAAATCATAACCATGTCATTTGTATCCGTTCCTTCAACACAAATGATAAACCACTCTCACTCTCACGCATATAACGATGTGCACATCGGGTCATGTACAGCAGCCTAGCACTAGCCCTTATTAGGTTAAGATAAGAAGTGCTCCTGTCGATAGTGAATTGTCTGCTTGTTTAGCTATTTCTAAATCTACAGTGAGTAATGGCCGAAATAATTAACAGATGATTTATTGAACAACATATGGAAGTCAAGTTATCCACAACAGAAGTTTGTTGCCATTAGTGAAACATTACATTGTTGATCTACTCCTTGTGTTTGGTACACCGCGACCAAGTATTCCCATCTATTTCTTAACCCAAATACTCATTCACTAATCAACAGCACGGGCATTCAATTTTAATCAATAACCGGTAAAGGTGTTAACCTAGCAATACGACTAAGCCACATCAAATTAGGGCAAAAAACTATGGAGGCAGGTAAAAAAAAACTATAGAGGGTAGAACAATAGGAGAACTCACATGCTTGCATCCTCGCGGCCGAGAAGCTTGACCGGAGTCCCCGTCTTGGGCGACACTACCTGCGACGCCGGAAGGTCGCCCTGCCCAAGTATCCTCCCAGGCCACCAGGAGCCGTTCCTTCGCCGCACCCACACGATGGTCCCCGGCGAGCAATCCTCGATGCCGCCGCCATCCGCATCCCCCCTGTCCCTACCTCTCCCCCGAGCTCCGACCCATGCCGGCCACCGACCCCACCAAACGCAACCCTAGGTCCGCGCGCCCCTCCCCTCTGCCTGCACCGCCGGATTTAGGGTTTCCGGCGACTTGGAGGAGGTTCGCGCTCCCGCTCCGATATACCTCCTGGCTGTGCCCGCGAGCGCCGCCGACCAAGTTCCGGCGACTCAGGAATTATATTTCTCCGCCCTCTGTTTTGATGATTTTCTTCTGTTTTCCACCCTGTCTGCAGAGAAAACAAAACGAAGGGAAGTAGAAGGGACAAGTATACTGCAGGCTCGAGTCCACAAAATATGGGCCGGCCGAGTCCAGAACCGGGGCGCCTCGGGGTGCCCCTATACATCGACCTGGTCGATGTTAGGATAGCATCGCACACCCCGGCGATTAACTGGGCCGGCCCAATATGCTTCGCTTCGTCACGGAAAAATAAAAAACTAAACGCAGTCAACAGGAATCGAACTCGCGACTTCCGGATCGGTGCGCACGGCCGAGCTAGCCAGAAGGTTTGTTGACTGTAGTTGTTATTTTAGTACACACATATTAAATATCTTAGATTGTTTAACAGATGATAAATATTTTCATGCGATGAACTGAAAATATTTTTGAAAGATTTTCAAAAAGTGGAATAATTTGCTCCATCAAATTCGTTTGAGAAAAACACATCTTCTCCACATGATGAAAAAAAAATCAAAAAATTGAACATTTCTAAAAACTGAACATTTTCCAAAACTGATTTTTTTCAAAAAGTAAACATTTTTCAAATATGAACATTTTTTTGAAAACTGAACAATTTTTAGTTTGAACAATTTTCGTTTTGAACATTTTTCAAAAATTGAACAATTTTTAAAAACTGAACACTTTTTAAATTTGAAGTTTTTCGAAAACTGAACAATTTTCGTTTTGAACATTTTTCAAAAATTGAACATTTTTTAAAAACTGAACACTTTTTAAATTTGAAGTTTCCCGAAAAACTGAACAATTTTCCTTTTGAACATTTTTTAAGAACTGAAAAAATTTCAAATCTGAAAAAAGAAACAGGAAAAAAACGAAATTTCAGAAAAAGTGAACAAAAATAGGTATTTGAACGGAAATTAAGTTTGAACGATTTTCAAAAAGTGAACAAAAATAGGTATTTGAACGGAAATTATTTTTGAACGATTTTCAAAAAAGTGAACAAAAAATAGGTATTTGAACGGAATTTTTTTTGAACGATTTTCAGAAAAAGTGAACAAAAACGAAAGAAAAAGGAAAATGAAAAAACCGAAGAGAATAAACAATAAATAGCGTCATACGCTAATTTAGACATGAACTCGGACGTGGCGCAGTGGTTGTTAGCGCTCGGTCCTCGTCCTTAGAGGTCTGTAGTTCGATTCCCTCCATCGCAGTCGTTTTCTCTTAATTTTTCTCTGTGCGCAGCGATAATGGGCCGGCCCATAAGCGCGAGGGGGTGTGCGATGCTATCCTAACATCGACCTGGTCGATATATAGGGTTTGCCCTCGGTAGGCTTGCCTTGTCCAAGTAGAAGGTGTTGGTTTGGTTTCTGACAGACAATGGTCTTGCCGTTTCGGTAGTCCAATACGTGGGACAAGTATACTGCAGGCTCGAGTCCACAAAATATGGGCCGGCCAAGTCCAGAACCGGGGCGCCTCGGTGGCTCGGTAGGCTTGCCTTGTACACTTTTTTTTTGCCTTGTACTCCCTCCATTGTAAAATACTTGATGTGGATTTGTCAACATACGAATTTATTTAGACATGTCTAATGTGTAGATACATGCATATATGTAGACAAATATATGTCAGTAATTTGGAACGGAGGGATTTTGTAAGATGAATTCAACAGTACCATTATATAACTTAAAGTTTAAAGTATAGTTTGCGGATTTTCTCTTAGTAGAGTATTATTAGAGACATGTGGTTCATCCTTCCCATACTAGAACGTGATGTCCATATAAATGCGAATCAAACACTACATATATCTCTATATTAGAACGTGATTCACTAGGAGAGAGTACAATCGTGTCACCATACTTATGAATTATGAGAGTGAGGTCGAGTGAATCCATGAACTCTAATATTTTTTTAAGAAAAATAAATACCTTAAACTTTACTTTACTTGCATATAAAATTATATGCATTTATTTATTCTCTAAGATGGCATATTTTAGACCATGTCACAAGAACACCGATATTTCACATGATGCCTCTTTACTTCATGGAGAACAAAAGAAAATGTTTCGGATCATGACGTCAAATTGATAAGCTACTTTTTGATGACATAGATGGTCAAACGGCCTCTATACTACTCGGTGCAAATAGCCTCTAGCACAACCGAACCAACTACTGATCCAGCAACTAGACCGATCCCGAAGATAGCGCAATTCCACCCCTCTCTGGAAGACCCCAAACTTTCCCGACTCCTCATTGGTACGACCGAGCTCCGACACAACCGGCTGAAAAATCGGGCCATCATCCGGGCTGGACTGAAGATGGCACGAGTGCGCTCCTCTCTAGAAGACCTGAACTTGCCTCGACTCTTGGACTGGTCCAACCGGACCCTG
This sequence comes from Poa pratensis, assembly GCA_947311845.1. Lineage (NCBI taxonomy): Eukaryota > Viridiplantae > Streptophyta > Magnoliopsida > Poales > Poaceae > Poa > Poa pratensis. The sequence goes on along the minus strand of CAMZMU010000050.1, from coordinate 19,586,532 downwards.
TACAACTGACCCATCTACTCTGAAACAACCGGCAAGTCTGCGTGTAGAGTTCGGGCGGCTTCCCTCTAACTTACATCGCCCCTAGGAATAAATACTCCTCTTTCGTTTAAACCTAGGCATAATTGAAAGAGCATAATTTGCTCTTACTCATATTTTGGTGATGTTGACAATACAACATGTGCTCCTAACTCCTTGCCTAAGTGTGATCGGGTTTTGCAAACATCTCCGTTGACCTCGCATCGGAAAAAGGAAGAGAAGGAGTTGTTTCTGTCTTCGGGCGGTAGTATCGCTGGGTACTCTTTGCCAAAAGGCAGGCGGCAGTACCGCTCGCGGTACCGCCCAAAGGGGGTTCTGGCGCCCATGTGCGGCAGTACCAGCGGTACTACGGGCGGTAGTACCGCTGGCTCAGGAAGGTCAGCGCTGGTGGTTGACCAGCTCAGCGGCAGTACCGCTCGCGGTACCGCTGGACAGTGGTTCGGAAGGTCATGTGCGGTACTACCGGCACTACGGGCGGTAGTACCGCTCATGAGGTTTAGAGGCGCAGTCAGCGCGCGCAGGTTTGACCGCGGCGCAGAAGACGCCAGCGTTAGTACCGCCCGGCGCAGCGGTAGTACCGCTGGCTCGGGAAAAAGGTCTCAACGGACAGATTTTGGGGAGGGCTATTTAATGCCCTCCACCTACCTCCAGCTCTCCAGCTCGCCCAAACTTGAAGACTCCATTATTGCAAGCTCAAGAATCACTAGATCTCCCAATCCCTCCACCCAAACTCGTTGATCTTTGGAGGATTGAAGGAGAAGGCCCGGATCTACATCTTCACCAAGCCGTTCTTCATTTCCCCCTCATTTACTTGAGGGCCCCTTGGCTAGGATTTCCATTAGGAAAACCTAGCTTCTTGTTGTACTCACTTGTTGTCTTTGTGACAGATTTGTAGCTGTTCGGGAGCCCCCAATCCTCTTGTGGGTTGTGCCCCGGATCGTTGTTGTAAGGGCTCCGGATTCCGCCTTGAAGGATTCCGATAGTGGAAGGTGAACCAAACCTTTGTGGTGCGGTTCATCGGAGAAGAAGGTGACGCCTTTGTGGCGGTTGAGTTTTGACCTTCGTGGTAGCTCACACCTCTCCAACGAGACGTACTCCCCTAAAAAGGAGGAACTCGGGATTACATCCGTGTCTCCGCGTGCTTTCACTTCGGTTACTTCTATCCTTGTTTAGTCTTTACTTAGTGTACTTGTTAGTTGCTAGCTTGTCATATAGGTAAATTCACCATAGTTGCATATCTAGAGAATTTACCTTTTGTGTCAAGCCTAATTTAAAAAGTACTAAAATTGAAGTAGCACCTATTCACCCCCCCCCCTCTAGGTGTCATACGATCCTTTCAATTGGTATCAGAGCCTCGGCTCTCTTGTTGGGCTTAACCGCCTAAGAGAAGTATGACACGAAGTGAGGTGATCCCGTGGAGGACCAAGCCACTACGGCATCCATGGCCGATCTCAAATTGATGGAGACATCTTTGAATCGTCCATGGATACCAAATTTGCCGAGATGCGTGACTTGATCAACAACTCGCAAGTGGCAAGGTTCCTAAGGAGACCACCCCACTAGAGGACTCCGCTACCTCCATGACGGTGATACCGAGGAGGAAAAGAGAAAAGAAAGGGGTTGAAGATAGAAACCGACCCTAAGAAATCTTCCACATCTACCACCATCCCGAAGGTGGGAAGCCGGAGTACCATGGGGTTCCCTTGTGTACTCTCCCGACCCACCTATCCATCATACTCGCATAAACCCTTTGGGTCCACCTCCTAAACTTAATGCATTGGCTTTTGCTACTTGGCAACACTTAATGAAATCTCATATCAACAGTTCCTCTATCGAGCTTTGGAGGATCATTCAAGAGGGATACAAGGCCGTGAATCCTAACAACTTGACAAGAAGAGAGGTGGCCGAGAAACAACTCAATGCTTCCGCTCTCCACATGATTGAACTTGCCGTTGGAGAAAGTGGTCTTCATCACATTCAACATGTCTCCACCGCCAAAGAAGCTTGGGATGCCTTGAGGTGGCATTTCTTGGAAATGAAAGCATGAAGAGGAATAGATTTGATGCTTGAGCAATGAGGCCGAAGGTTTCTACATGCTTGATAGTGAAACTCATGAGAGATGTATGGAAGACTCAAGATTCTTGCCAAGCCTTTTTAATGTTGGGGCAACCTATGTGGATGATGCTTGGATCAAGAGGAAGTATGTGAATGCTCTCATGCCCTTCGAGCCCGTTGACTTGAAGGCCCTACAAGGAAAATTCAACTACCTTGAGATGACATCCAATGAAGTTATGCAAGAGATGCAAGCCTCCAAGGTTGCCACCAAGAATGCTCTAGACAACCGTGCTAGGGCCATGGGAATGAAGCAAGGTCCCTCTCTTGCTTTGAAGGCCAAGGTTGTGTGCCTTGATGAACATGATGAAGTTGAAGCATGCCCGAACAACCTTCCTCCCGATGACTTGAACAAGCCCTCCATGGTCACATAGCTCTTGCAACAAGGACTTTTGGCGTGACCCGGCCAAGGCAAAGGCTCAAGTTGATCATGCAAACAATCCAAGCGGGAAGAAGGAGTTTGCTAATAGGATAAAGACTTGCTACAATTGTCATAACAAGCATCACTTCATCAAAGATTGTCCATATGAGAATAGAGAGCAAAACGGTGGAAGGCTTGTCCTCAAGGGCCAATCAAACATGATACAAAAGAAGCCTTTTGTCAAGAGGAAGCCATTCTTCAAGAAAGCACCAAGAATTGTGTTGATGACTCAAGAAGAGTATCCTTCCGAGGATTCCGAAGAAGAAGAAGAACCCACTCGTGAGGTGGCCGCTTTGGCCATTGTATCAACTCCACCTCCTTCTCTCTTCGAATCCCCCAATGAGAACCTCTCCATCAACACCGCTCGTTGCCTCATGGCTCACGTCACCGAGGTATCATCTTCTACTCCCAAGACTATGCATGAAATAGATGATAAAACTAGTCTTGTGATTAAGAAAGAACTTGTTGCTTCCGATACTATTGTGGCTAACTTGCAAGGTGAAACTAAGGCATATGTTGAGTCTCTCTTGAGACAACTTGATGCGGCCGAAGAAATCCTTGATGACAAGGGAAAATTGAGAGAGAGGATTCTCTCACCATTGCATCCTTGAATGCCTCTCTTCAAGAAGAGAGTGAATATAGAACTCTCTTGAGGAAAGAATTGAGTCTCTTGATGATAAAAATGATGAAATAATTGCTAAAATCATTAAGGATAGAGACCATGTCTTTGCTAAATATAAAGTGATTAAAAAGGAGAAAGCCGAGTTTGTGGTTGCTAATGCTAGACTCCTTGAGGATGTGGAGAAACTTAACAAGGCTCACAAGGCCTTGGAAAGTACCCACTCTCTTCTAGTCAAGTCTCATGAGCAACTTCAAACTCAACTTTCTAAATCTAACTCACCTAGCACCTCTACTCCCTCTTGTGATCATGCAAATGTTATTGAGGAAAATGCTAGGTTGAAGGTTGAGCTTGCCAAGGCCACTAGTGCCAAGACCTCTATTCCTAAAGGTAAAGAAAAGGTTGTTGCTCAAATTTTTGAGCAAAAGCCACACAAAGGGAAGGAGGGTCTTGGTTATGTGGCCAAGGCAAAGAAGAAGAAGAGCAACACCAATGCCAAGCCCGCACAAGCCAAGACTTCCATTGCGGGTGGTAATGCCACTAGGGGCAAGACCACTCGTAGTGACTTTGCGGGGCATAACAATCCCAACTACATTCTTTATGTTGATTATTATGGGATGTTTATGCAAAATATGTTGGTCCTTATGATGGTTACATTGCTTACTCTATTTGGGTTCCTAAGACCCTTGTTGCTAACAAAAGAGGACCCATTGAGAAATGGGTACCTAAAACCAAGCAATGATTTCTTGTAGGACTATGCTTCCGGTGGGTCTAAATGGGTGGTTGATAGTGGATGCACTAGTCATATGACCGGAAGCAAGGAGATCATGACGGAGTTGGGACCAAATATAAATCAAGCATCCGTCTCCTATGGTGATAAATCAAAAGCGGAGGTAAGGGTCTCGGCAAGGTGGTAGTTGCAAAGGATATCACCCTTGTAAATGTCATGCTTGTCGAGTCCCTCGGTTACAATCTTATGTCCGTTCGTGCACTTAATAAGATGAATTTTGATGTCCATTTTACTATTGATATGGTGGTACTCTTGAGGAGCAAGACTCTAAAGGTCATGTTCGTTGGGTATGTTGAAAATGAGTTGTTCGTGGTGGACTTTTCGGGGTCTACCAACACTCAAGCAATATGCCTATTCGGAAAGGCCGACGTGGGATGGTTGTGGCATCGCCGCTTGTCCCATGTCAACATGAGAACTTTGCAAAGTCTTCACAAGGGTGGCCACATTCTTGGACTAAAAGACAATGTTTCTTTTTCTAGAGATCGTCTTTGTAGGGCTTGTGTTGAAGGAAAGATGCATGATTCTCCCCATCCAAGCAAGACCATCATTTCATCAAAGAGGATATTGGAACTTCTTCATGTTGATCTCTTTGGTGCCGTGCCTCAACCAAGTCTTGGTGGGAAGAAATATTGTTTGGTGATTGTTGATGACTATTCAAGATTTACTTGGGTTTATTTCTTCAAGACGAAGGATGAGACCCAACAAGCCGTCATCGACTTTTCCAATGAAGTTCAACGCCAACACAATGTCCCTATATTGGTCATTAGGAGTGATAATGGCTCCGAGTTCAAGAACTACACCTTAAATGAGTTTCTTAGTGAAGAGGGGATTCGTCATCAATATTCCGCTGCATATACCCCTCAACAAAATGGTGTAGCCGAAAGGAAGAACCGGACTCTCATGGATATGGCAAGGTCTATGTTGGCGGAGTTTAAGTCTCCACTCTTCTTATGGGCCGAGGCTATCTCCACGGCGTGTCATTCATCAAACCGGCTATTCTTTCGAGTTGGCAAGAAGTTTACATCTTATGAGATGCTCACCGGCAACAAGCCCAATGTCTCCTACTACCGAGTATTTGGTTGTAAGTGTTTCTATAAGAACAAAAGTGTTCGTTTGTCTAAATTTGAATCTAAAGCTTTAGAGGGTGTTTTTGTTGGGTACGGTGCCGAATCTCACACCTATAGAGTCTATGACAAAACCGTTGGGAAAGTCATAGAATCTTGTGATGTGAGGTTCGATGAGAATGACGGCTCCCAAGTGGCGCAATTTCATGTTTGTGATGTAGATAATGAAGAGCCTCAAGATGCTATAAGAAGAATGGGCATTGGTTTCCATCGTCCCGTTGAGATTCATTACGAGTCTCCTCAAGCAAGTCCAAGCTCCATTCAAGTGGAGGCCTCTTCATCACAAGTTGAAACGGCGCCTATCATGGAAGCAAATGATGCACCACCCCAAGAACAAGTTCAAGACCCTCCTCATGTTGACCAAGTTGCTATGCAAGAACCAAGTTCTCCTATTGTTGATGCTAGCCAAGGTCATGACCAAGATCAACCCTCTCCTTCCATTGTTGAAGATGTGCTTCAAGATGATCAAGGTCAACATTCCGGTCAAGACGGGGACTCAAATGATCAAGAGATACCTCCAAGATGCAATAGAGATATCGAAGCCCGTCGTAAAGCAAGAGTTGAAAAGACTTTAAATAAAGAGTCATCTAGAAAACATCCTTGGTGACCACAAGAGAGGTGTTACCACAAGAAGGCAATTGGCAAGCTTTAGTGAACATCAAGCTCATATTTCCATGGTGGAACCAAAGAAAGTGTTTGAAGCTCTTGAAGATCCGGATTGGTTAGAAGCTATGCATGATGAACTCAATAACTTCAAGCGCAACAAAGTGTGGAATCTAGTTGAGAAGCCAAAAGATTGCCGCAATGTTATAGGCACAAAGTGGATATTCAAGAACAAGCAAGATGAGTGGAATGGTTGTGAGAACAAGGCAAGATTGGTTGCACAAGGGTACTCTCAAGTTGAAGGCATTGATTTTGGAGAGACTTATGCACCCGTGGCTCGCCTTGAGTCCATCCGTATCCTTCTTGCATATGCATCACATCATAACTTTAAATTGCAACAAATGGATGTGAAAAGTGCCTTTCTTAATGGTCCTTTAAAGGAGTTGGTATATGTTAAGCAACCACCGGGTTTCGAGGACCCTAAATTCCCTAACCATGTCTACAAGCTTGATAAGGCGCTCTATGGTCTCAAACAAGCACCTCGTGCTTGGTATGAGCACCTAAGAGAGCTATTGCTAGACCGTGGATTTGAATTGGGGCAAATCGATCCCACTCTCTTTACCAAGAGGGTCAAAGGGGAGCTTTTCATATGCCAACTTTATGTTGATGATATTATATTTGGCTCATCTAACAAAGCTTTCAATGATGAATTTTCAAAGCTTATGACCGATAGGTTCGAGATGTCTATGATGGGCGAATTGAAGTTCTTTCTCGGTTTTGAGATCAAGCAATTGAATGAAGGGACTTTCATCTCTCAAACCAAATATACCCAAGACATGCTCAAGAGGTTCAATATGCACAATGCTAAGGGAAGCGGTTTCCCATGGACACCAAATGCCATCTTGAACTTAACCCGACGGTATCGATGTTGATCAAAAACTTTATCGCTCTATGATTGGTTCTTTGCTTTATCTTTGTGCATCTAGACCCGATATTGTGTTGAGTGTAGGGGTGTGTGCAAGGTATCAAGCCGCTCCTAAAGAAAGCCACATGGTGGCGGTCAATAGAATCCTTCGATATTTGGTTGATACCCCAAGGTTTGGTTTGTGGTACCCAAAGGGCACTAATTTCTCTCTTGCCGGGTACACGGATTCGGATTGGGCCGGTTGCAAGGATGATAGGAAATCAACTTCCGGGGCATGCCAATTTCTTGGTAGGTCCTTGGTGAGTTGGTCTTCTAAGAAGCAAAATTGTATATCTCTATCCTCCGCCGAAGCCGAGTATGTGGCGGCCGCTAGTGCATGCACTCAATTGTTATGGATGAGGCAAACTTTAAAGGAATACGGTGTCAATTGTGACAAAGTGCCTCTTTTGTGTGACAATGAAAGTGCTATCAAGATTGGCCACAATCCGGTGCAACACTCAAGAACGAAGCATATTGAGATTCGTCATCATTTTATTCGGGATCATATTGCTCGTGGTGATATTGAGCTTGGCTATATTCCAACCAAAGATCAACTTGCCGATATTTTCACGAAGCCACTTGATGAAGCAAGATTCACCTTTTGAGGCATGAGCTAAATATCGTGGATTCTAGGAGCTTGACTTGACCATCTTGCATACACACCTATATTTTGACTATTATTTGGTTTAGGTGTAGGCATGGATATAGGGGGAGTGCGGCCCTAATACATTGGACCATCCCTCCCCCCATTATGCCGACATTAAGAATTCATTTGCCTCTCTATATTCGTGCTATGAATTGTGAGCTTAAATGATGAGTAGTGGTTGTGAACCCAAGATACATCTTCGCGGTGTCACGCCACATACACTCTTACATGGTGGCCTAGGCCACCGCCCTCCTCCTTATGAGGAGTTGATCTTATTTGGATCTTATTTGGGTGTTTTAGACCTTTCGCTTTGGGAGAGTGCTCAAATTTGGCCTTTCGTGTCGATTCTTGCATTTTTGGGCAAACTCTCTCTCTCCAGTTTCGAGTTCTATCCTAAGCCACAACCTTATCCTAAGCACACTCCGTCTCAAATACCTTTTATTTCATGCTCTCGGCGAAGTTGACGGTCGGAACCGGTGACAAATTCTTTTTACGGCTTCATTTGGAGTCATAACAAGTTTTGCCCCCTGGCACCGGTACTACCGGCCCCTGGAGCGGTACTACCGCTGGCTCGGGTGCCTCAGCCCCTTGCCAGCGCGTGGGACCGCTGCCCGGGCCGCGCAGGAATCGGGGGCGGTACTACCGCTGGATCGAGCGGTAGTACCGCTCGTGCGGATTTTTCCAGGATAAGGGCTCGGGCGGATGGGTGAAAGTCAATCCTTTCACTTTCCCCATCCGCCCCTCTCTCTCCTCCGTGAATCCGCCGCCGCCGGCCATCCTCTCCGCCGGGACCGAGCTCCCCGGCCGTGGTTCTTGCACCCCGGCCCCGGGACCTCTCGGGCATCTCTCCCTCCCTCGATCCTTTGCCATGAGCACCGGTAAGCTCTCTCCCTCTCTCTCATCTAGTTGATGGATGGAGATGACTAGATTGCTTCCCTCTTGGTGTTCTTGACAAATTGGTGCGGTAGAGATGCAATCTAGGATGCCTAGAACCCTGTGTATGAATCTTGTGAAGAATCTTTGGCTAGTTTTGTAGTTCTCCATCTAGATTTGTTGGATATGATTATGGATGTTTTTCATGTTCCTCATTGAATGTATCACCATCTTGTGTCAAATCCAACCTTCCTAGATGTTGTACTCCCACCTAGCATTTGTTTCCTCCAAGTTGTGTTCACTCGTGTTCTTGGTTTCCTATTCGTGAAATATTTGTGTGTTACTCATCTCCATGCTTTCCTACCCATGCTATTCACAGGTGGTTCGAGTGGTTCTAAGTCTCGGGGAAAGAAACCTAGGGTTGACGAGATGGACGAGGAGTTGATCCCACAATGGAAGAGGTGTATGGTCCCCCGGTCACCAAGAGCAAGAAGGCTGCTCCGAAGAAGAAAGTTGCAGGCAACAAGAGCAAGAACTTGACAGCTAGTGAAATGTCTGACAAAGATTACACTTCCTTGAGGAAAAGAGATCCATATGCAGTTGATCGATGAATTTGACACCTCAGTTTCGGGGCAACAATCCTTTCTTCTATACCCGCTTTCAAGAGGAGTGCTACAATGAGATACTTCATCGCAAGCCCAATGACAATGTGCTAGAGCTGAGGTACATTGATATCCCTCACATGGAGAGAAAGCCAGAATACTTTGGAGAAGCCTTGTCTATGTGCCATGAGTTTGGGATTGTTCCTTTCATCACCCTCCAACAGAATTATGATGAAGCTCTTGTTTGCCAATTCCTTGCCACAGTCTATTTTGGCACCGAGGAGCCACGGTACATCACTTGGATGACTAAAGACAGGAAGCTCACCGCACTTTGGAGTGATATTGGCTCTATGCTTGGGTATGAAGATTTTGGTCCTCATTGGACCGATGCCCTCGACGACAAGTACTTCGGGTTCATGTTAATCCAAGGCCCTTGCCCAAGGATGACCTTGCTCCCTCTACTTGGAAGAAGTACACCGTTGGCAACTCGGAGGGTCTTTACCCTCCATATGAGATCATGCATCGCATTTACCGGGAAACCATCAACCCCAAGGTTGGAAATTTGGATCAAATTCACAGCTACCTAGTTACCTTGATGGTCATGACTCATCAATGGAGATCCAAAGGGAAGAAACTGGATGTTATGGATTACCTTTGGAATGAGATATGGAACGTCACCATATTCAAGAAGAATGCTTGTTTCGGCCCCCTCATCATGAAGATTATCCTTTGGAAGTGGGGCAAGAGCTTCCCGCTGTGGGACTTAGTGACCCCAACACTTGGATCATCCACAAGCCCAAGCAACTCCGTGTCAAAGATCATACGAGAAGACAAGGGTACCAAAACTGCTAAGGCAAGGACAAGGGAGTTGTAGGTGATGAAGGCCCCTCTCGGGCTGCCAAGGAGAGTGGTTTCACTTGGATGGCTCGTCAAATGAAGAAAGTGTTTGGTGTGACCAAGGCTCTTGAGAAGCGCTCGTGGGAACGTGAAGAGAAAGAGAAGCTTGCTCGTCAACTCGACATTCAACGTCGCCGTGAACTAGGTGAACAAGTTGCTTCCGGCTCGGAGAAGAACATTCCAACTTATGAAGAGTGGCAAGCGAAGAACTCCCAAGGTGAAATCTTCACTTGGTCGGACTATGAAGATGTTGAAGAAGAAGTGTCCTCTCGTCGTCGCCCTCACCCCTCAAGCACCGAGTGAACCCGGGACGTTAGCATCGGTTTCTCTCCTTTTTGGTGTCTTGATGCCAAAGGGGGAGAAACATCTATTAGGCCTTCGAAGGGTTTTGCATGGGAAGTTACAAGCTTTGCGCTTCTTGGTTTTTTTTATGAGCTTGTGAACTTGGTTTGTCGTTTTTATGTTGTGGACCTCGTTTGTTATGCATGGTGTAAGACATGTTGAACTCTAAACTTTTATTCCCATGCTCTTGTTGTTATGCTCTATATTTTATCTTGCACGGTTTGTAAAATCTAGGGGGAGTGTTGATCCTATTTGTTGTGCATTTGAGCATTCAAAAGCTATCCTTGAATATGCACACATATAGGGGGAGCTCCGTCTAAATTTTACAAATTGTTTGTGGCAAATCGTTGTATTGTCATCATCCACCAAAAAGGGGGAGATTGAAAGAGCATAATTTGCTCTTACTCATATTTTGGTGATGTTGACAATACAACATGTGCTCCTAACTCCTTGTCTAAGTGTGATCAGGTTTTGCAAACATCTCCGTTGACCTCGCATCGGAAAAAGGAAGAGAAGGAGTTGTTTCTGTCTTTGGGCGGTAGTACCGCCCCTTCGGGCGGTAGTACCGCTGGGTACTCTTTGCCAAAAGGCAGGCGGCAGTACCGCTCGCGGTACCGCCCAAGGGGGTTCTGGCGCCCATGTGCGGCAGTACCAGCGGTACTACGGGCGGTAGTACCGCTGGCTCAGGAAGGTCAGCGCTGGTGGTTGACCAGCTCAGCGGCAGTACCGCTGGACAGTGGTTCGGAAGGCCATGTGCGGTACTACCGACACTACGGGCGGTAGTATCGCTCATGAGGTTTAGAGGCGCAGTCAGCGCGCGCTGGTTTGACCGCGGCGCAGAAGACGCCAGCGGTAGTACCGCCCGGCGCAGCGGTACTACCGCTGGCTCGGGAAAAAGGTCTCAACGGCCAGATTTTGGGGAGGGCTATTTAATGCCCTCCACCTACCTCCAGCTTAGCTCGCCCAAACTTGAAGACTCCATTATTGCAAGCTCAAGAATCACTAGATCTCCCAATCCCTCCACCCAAACTCGTTGATCTTTGGAGGATTGTAGGAGAAAGCCCGGATCTACATCTTCACCAAGCCGTTCTTCATTTCCCCCTCATTTACTTGAGGGCCCCTTGGCTAGGATTTCCATTAGGAAAACCTAGCTCTTGTTGTACTCACTTGTTGTCTTTGTGACAGATTTGTAGCTGTTCGGGAGCCCCCAATCCTCTTGTGGGTTGTGCCCCGGATCGTTGTTGTAAGGGCTCCGGATTCTGCCTTGAAGGATTCCGATAGTGGAAGGTGAACCAAACCTTTGTGGTGCGGTTCATCGGAGAAGGTGACGCCTTTGTGGCGGTTGAGTTTTGACCTTCGTGGTAGCTCACACCTCTCCAACGAGACGTACTCCCCTAAAAAGGAGGAACTCGGGATTACATCCGTGTCTCCGCGTGCTTTCACTTCGGTTACTTCTATCCTTGTTTACCGTCTTTATTTAGGGTACCTTGCTTAGTTGCTAGCTTGTCATATAGGTAAATTCACCATAGTTGCATATCTAGAGAATTTACCTTTTGTGTCAAGCCTAAATTTAAAAAGTACTAAAATTGAAGTAGCACCTATTCACCCCCCCCCCCTCTAGGTGTCATACGATCCTTTCAATAATAGAGATGAACTAAACCCTATAGCTATGCTACCCAAATTACCAAGAATGCAAGACCCCAAGACCCTTCCTCGAGAGATCTGGATAGATTGACTCCAAGGCGTCCTCTACGCCAATCTTCCTTTCGGGCTCTATTGGATTGGTGACTGATGGGAGAAACCGGTCTCAACGTTTATCAGGCTCTATTGGATCGGTGACCGACCGGAGCAGTTGTTTAACTTGGTAATCTCATTCGTCTATCTATTTTTTTATAAAAAAGAGTATATATTAATATCGCGGAGATACCAATTACACCCAGCCTCTACAATAGCTTAATACCCTAATGACATTACGTATGCACATAGCCAAAAAAAGAAGAAACTAAAAAATAAAAGTCCCGCTACAGAGTTCTAGTCTTTGCAGCAGCACAACCACCACCAAGACAATATCTGATGTCCAATTCTCTAAAAGCAACGCCTTCAAGAAGGAAACAATGCACAAGCGCCGTGTCGCCCGATCGTAGATCTTGGGTTTTCACCCTGGAGATAGTCCCCGCTCTCAAAACAATGTCTTCAACAAGGCCATTGTCAGACACAACCAATTAAGGCCAGACCTTAGATTTTCACCCTGAAAGGTAGGACTTTGAACTTCACCTGTGCTATCGCCCCCACTTACATACCGCTGCTACGATTCCTGAAACTCCAAGCAAGTTCCTCATCGCAGCAAAGGCTCCAATCACCATTACTAGTCCTCCAATCTCGGCTTCCATGACATTCTCCGCATCTGACTTCACCATGGATTTGTTCACCGACACTCCGACCAGATCAAAAAGGACAGGCGTCAGGCAAATCTTCGTCTTGGCGCAAGAGTAACCCTAGTACAGCCACATTTATTGGGTAGATCAGCAGGCCCCACGCCGCCGCCCGCCATGCCCGAGACCGCCGCCGCGGCGTCCAAGTGATGCAGGTAGACCGCAGACCGTCGTTGACGCGTAGGACGGAGCAGATCGGAGCCTCCCACCAGGTCGAGCCCTCCCCGCTAGCGCTGCCACCACGCCTTGATACATCTCAAACGTATCTATAATTTTTGACGTTCCATGCTTATTTCATAACAATGCCACATGTGTTTATTATGTTTTTATATCATTTTGGCATATTTTCTGAAACTAACCTATTAACTCAGTGCCCAGTGTCAGTTTCTGTTATTATGTCTGTGCATTGCAGAAAAGGTCCAAAATCCAAAGTGCTCAGAAAAATCCAAAAAAATTACAGAAATTCTTTTTCACCAGAAGATCCCGGGCAGAAGGGAAGCTGCAGGAGGGGCCCATAGCTCCCAGACGCCACCTAGGCGCGGTCAAGGGTGGACCGTGCCTGGGCCCCACCTAGCGCCCTCATGCACCGCCTCGCGTCGCCTCTTCGCCTATAAAATCACTCCTGGCCTAAAACGAAGACCCCGAAGGATTTCTCCAGAAACGACTCCGAGCTCCGCCGCCATCCGAAACCCTATTTCAGGGGACAGAAGTATCTGTTCCCGCACCCTGCCGGGACGGGGAATTGCCCCCGGAGCCATCTTCATCGCCGTTGCTGCCTCCCACGATGAGGAGGGAGTAGTTCTTCATCGGGGCTGAGGGCTCATGCCGGTAGCTATGTGTTTATCTCTCTCTCCCATGGTGTGATCTTTGTGTGATCATGAGCATTGTTAATCTAGTTGAATTCGTATATGTTGTTTCCCATTCATTATGTAATAGATATGATACTCGGTTTATTTATCTAGGATAATTTCCGGAGTCACTGTTGACAACACAAAACCATGGTGACAGTGCGGGTGGCGTGTGTGACTCTATGGTGTTAGATATCACTATAAAATTGTGGTGCTTGAACTTTAAGGTGTGACAGACCTACGCAGTAATTGTGGTGTTCGAACTTTAAGGTGTGCTTTGGAGCCCTACGCGATGGTCATGGTGTTTCTTATCCAGTGGAAGAACAGTTCCGAGTAGCATCTAATTTACATGTTGAAGAGGAAGTATCATGCATGTGTTTAATTGTGTTAACGTTGTTGAGAGAATCCACTAGTGAAAGTATGATCCCTAGGCCTTGTTTTTGTTATGAATATGCAACTTGTCTGTATTGATATTCCAATGGGCAAATATATAGTACACATGACTTGGGGGACATGAAAGTAAATCTAGTCTAATACGGACTCCTAGAGCAATACTAATACTCCTTAACACCCCCCTCAAATGCAAAGTGTATGCAATAGCATTGCATTTGAAGAAGTGTAACACTAGAAAATAAAAAGATAATCCAAAATCCACGTCTTGAGAATGTCGTCGTAGCATGAAGAGTCTTCAAAACCTGTGGAGTCAAGCCAAACAATCGATCATAGAAGACCGACGGAGACCGATAGACGATCAGACGTAGAGCATGTCATAACAGATCATAGCACAAGGAACCAATGGCATAAGAAGCCCACGACAAAAGAATGTGCGTAGATCAACAATGACAATGCGAAAGGAGGCCACAAAAATCCTATGGAGAGGACCAGGACCGAGAAGATGAGGCCACGAAATCCTATAGAAAGGACCAGGACCGAGAAGAAGAGGCCACAAACGGACCGAGATAATGAGGTCACAACAGGACCGAGAAGATGAGGCCACAACAGGACCAAGAAAAGGAGGCTGACAGATAAAGGCATGGTGGACTCTCATGACATGAAACACGAAAAGAAACAACGGATTTGGTGGACGCATCGGAAAATATAGAATACTAAAAAAGCGAAGCGACGAACGGTGGTGGCAGCGGAAGTGAATCACGGCGCAGAGGGCCAGTACCAACAAGAGGACCCATGTTGCGCTCCTGACTGTGAAGACGATGGTGTCTCGGAGCTAGATGAGTTAGCAACAAGACCGACAAAACCTGTCGAGGAAGAACCTGAAGCCGTAAGTTGACGCAGAAGTCGCACAATATCTTGCTCAGTCACGGACTCTGGTGAAGGCGTCGAAGGCGTTGGGGCGGGAGCACGAGTCCCTGGAGTCGCTGAAAAGGAACCATGGGACATGTCCCGCATCTTCTTGAAGCAGTCAAACTCAATGTGACCAGGCTTGCCACAGTAGTCACAGTGACGACGAGGACGGGATCCACCATTGGTGGGAGACGTAATAAGAGCCGGAGCACTGAGGCAAGAAGTATCAAGTGCAGTAGTCGGCGTAGCAGGACCTCGAGCAGCGAGTACGGAGGGAACGGCAAGCAAACCAGCACCACGGAGACGAGTCTCCTCAGCACGAAGCTCAGAAAGCACCTTCGAAATAGGAACACGGCCACGAGCCAACAACTGAGCACGACGTGGCTCAAACTCCTGACGAAGCCGAGACAAGAACTCATAGACGCGTTGAAACTCCAAGTCTGACCTCACAGTCCGGCAACACGGGCAAGTACCACAAACAGTAGTGCGAAGAGAGTCAAGCTGACGCCAGATAGCAAAGCTCTGCGTGTAGAACTGATCAATGGTGGTGTCACCCTACCGTAGAGCATGCTCCTCACAAACCACCGACAGATAAAGAGCATCCCCGGATGGCTGATGGCGCTGACGAAGGTGAGTCCACATATCAGCGACAGTATTGAGACCCATAAACTCAGAAGCAAACTGCGGGAGAACACTGGCGGTGAGAACAGCCGCATCACGAGCATCATCATCACACCACTGAGTGTAAGCCGGCAGCTCATTACGATAAGTGGAAATAGCAATCAAGTAATCTGAGACTTTCTTGTCGTAAGCAGCAACCGCAATATCATGAGCACTTTTGGCCGCATCCTTATCAGGCTGAGAAGCATCCGCAGCGACAACCACTGGTGGCGGCGGAATAGGAGCAGCAGGAAGAACCGGACACGGCGGACAAGAAATCTCACCAGATAGAACGCCCCAGAGACGAAGACCACGCATATGAATGCGCATAAAGCCGGCGAACTCGGTGTAGTTAGCACCATCAAACAACACCGAGCAACGAGGGATGGCAACATAGCCTGACGAGGTAGACATGGTACTTTTTTTTAATCAAACGGGAAACCAATTTGGCTTCGTTCGGATCGAGAGACGAGCTGCGTCACGGGACTCCCGAGCGGCGCGAGTGGCGACCTGAAGACCACAGCGGCACTAGAGGGTGCGGAGCCAGCTTCATCACGGATACGACCAGAGGCGGCAGGCGGCCAGAGACCACAGCGGCAACTTGAGGGTGCGGCGGCCTGGAGGGCGGCAACCTGGGGACGCGACGACGGCGACCTGGAGGTGCGGACGGGATGGCTTGATCTAGAAGCCCACTGGATCGATCGGGCAAGAGACCAAGATCGATCGGGAGGCTGTTGTACTTGAATCGATAGGCAGCAGAAATAAAATAAACAAGGAGACCACAATGGATCGGAATCAGAAGACCACGAACGGATCGAGATGAGCATGAGTTGCGCGTGCAAAAAAAAACCTAAACCTAGAGCTCTGATACCATGTTATGAATATACAACTTGTCAGTATTGATAGCCCAATGGGCAAATATATAGTACACATGACTTGGGGGACACGAAAGTAAATCTAGTCTAATACACGGACTCCTAGAGAATACTAATACTCCTTAACAGTTTTCAAGCATTGAAACACCGTTTACTCTCAGTTTTGTTACATGTTTGCTCGCTGCAATATTTTACTATAGATTACAAATACCACTTGTTACTATCCATATCATTTGCATTTTACTATCTCTTCGCCGAACTAGTGCACCTATACATCTGACAAGTGTATTGGGTGTGTTGGAGACACAAGAGACTTCTTTTATCTTAGTTGCAGGGTTGCTTGAGAGGGATACATTCAACTTCTACCTCCTTGAGTTCGATAAACCTTGGGTTACTCACTTAAGGGAAAATTGCTGCCGTCCTACAAACCTCTGCACTTGAAGGCCCAACACTGTCCACAAGAATATAAGCGCGTAGTAGACATCATGCCTCAGGCCACCGTCGCCCAGCACCACCGCAGCCGGACGAGTGGCCAGGGGCGTCGCAGACGCCACACCTGGCCGCGACCAACAGGTGCCCCGCCGCCGCCCATCGTGCGGGCCAAGCCTGCCGGCGGCGGAGGGAACGGAGGGTGTGAGGTTGGGGGCTTCTAGCGTCAGTGGCAGGGGTTGCCCCGGTGCGGCGTGGCACCGCCGCACGGGGGTCGCGGGAGGGTTAGGGTTAAATGATTTGGAATTCAACGTGTCTCTAAAATTTGGGGGGAGAATTTCACTTCCCCCGGCCTCTGCACCAGATAGGGATGCACACAGCCTTTTATGTAAGAGTACCAGGATTTTTATCTTGATTAATAATTAAGCATGGTCGTTATAATAAATTGCATTAGTACCAAGAAGGCCTGATCCTCAAGTGTAAATAGAAACCTTAATTCGCGTCCGTGAGCACTTGAACTGGTGTGTCGGGTTTGTACATCCTAACCAGTTGAGCTGGGCTC
This sequence comes from Poa pratensis, assembly GCA_947311845.1. Taxonomy (NCBI): domain Eukaryota; kingdom Viridiplantae; phylum Streptophyta; class Magnoliopsida; order Poales; family Poaceae; genus Poa; species Poa pratensis. Next base: position 19,569,395 of record CAMZMU010000050.1, on the reverse strand, counting down.
ACTTCCCTTCATATTCCTCCATTTGTCTATCTATTTAGCTCCATTTGTGTGTGTTTACCACCGTGTTCTCCGTATTCCTCCCTGTTTCCCCCCTCAAGTCCCTCCGTGAGATCGGGGACACCCCATATCAATCTGTAATCATCTGTTATGTCGCTCTGGCAGTACTAGATAAGGATTAAAGACAATTCAAGAGAGAATTAGAACACTAGTATTTATAAGTGCCGTTGTCAACTGAAAAGAACAATACAACTCGCAGTACTAGTTTCCAACAACAATAGAAGTGGAGTATCCAATTGAACAACCTAAAGTGAACAGGTCGACTAAATACGAGCATTTTACTGGCTCTCGTATATTCAAATTGTGTTACATTTATCCTTTTTTTTCACCAAAAGCAGCTCTTGTTCTATGCACCTAGATCTAGTGGACTTGCATTATTGGTAACAATTACAAGTGGCAAAAGGAAGAAGAAGCACCAGTTGCAAATTGCAACTTACAGAAAGGAACATTAGCCTCTGCTAGCTGAAAATCTGAAACAACTTTGGCGCCCACGAGGATTAAAGACAATTCAAGAGACAATTAAAACACTAGTATTTCTAAGTGCCGTTGTCAACTGGAAAGAACAATACAACTCGCAGTAATAGGCGCCAACAACAATTGAAGTGGAGTATCCAATTGAACAACCTAGAGTGAACAGGTCGACTAAATACGAGCATTTTACTGGCTCTCGTATATTCCAATTGTGTTACATTTATCCCTTTTTTTTCACCAAAGCACCTCTTATTCTATGCACCTAGATCTAGTGGACTTTTGCATTATTAGTAACAATTACAAGTGGCAAAAAGAAGAAGAAGCACCAGTTGCGAGTTGCAACTTACAGAAAGGAACATTAGCCGCTGCTAGCTGAAAGTCTGAAACAACTTGGTAGTACAGTAGTACGTAGGTCTAAATTTAACAGAACGTGTCAACATGAAAAAAAAAAGTCGAACACACTTACATATACTTTGGGCATCACCTCGCCTTGAGCGTAGACTTTCGTGGCAAAGCACAGGAGTTGACAGGAGGCTGGAGGACAACACACACTCCATCTGATTCATAGTTTCTCGCAAGCTCTGCCGCGTTGACCAATGGCTTCAAACGTTGACATCGCCGACCGCTTCGACATTTCCGGGCCGACGCACATCATGTCTAGATCCGGCATCCGCCGTTCTTCTGCCATGGTGATTGACTGGTATGTTATATGCGATCCATCCTTCATCCTTGGTCCAAGGTAGGAGTATTTGTTAACTGATGGATATGATCTTGTCACTCACAGGAACAACTAGGAGGACCGCCGGTGCGTGGCCGCCTGCGTGGTGAAAGGCACCTACATCCTCGAGAACGACAGAACCCTGTGCAGGGTGCACGAGGCGGCGCTTGCTCCGCCGTGGTGGGAGAGCTTCCACTTCCGCCTCGTGGACATGCTGAAGGAAGAACACTTCCGCTTCAGTCCTTCTCCCTTAAACACATCAACGTCCGAGATTGCACGATACCCTTCACCATAAACATATAAACTGCAAACTCAGTACGGCTCGAGCCGAGACTGCAGAATAGGCTCGGCTCGAACTGGAGACTTGGCGAGCCCAGCCGGTGAAAAAAGACAGCAAATATGTGGCCATGGGACTTGAACCTGGGTCTCCAGTACAACGCAGGGAACACAACCACTGAACCAGCTTTGTCTTACGATATGTAACACATTTTCTTTCTAATAATTTAACTATCTACGCTGCTAAGGAAATGCATCGAGCTGAACCTACCTGATCCTACCGAACACGTACGCAGTGGCGGACCGACGGCTCCGTTGCACTTGATTGCCAACAGCTAGTTAGTTTTGATCTGGTTTTGGCCTTTCCAGTTTCCATGCAGGCAGCTTTAGGACATGCACGTTTAGGCCATGCATGCATGCATGCGCTTGTAGGTAATCAATTTTCAGGCCAATGCCCATAATCAACTTGGGTAGTAGACCTAGTTAATTACATAGCTATTAATCGGCTATTAGCCCATAAGTTAGGATACTACTTGGCAGCTGGTGCACATATATACCTCATGTATATTGTGAATACATTTGTATAAAATATCGTCAACAAGTAGAGTTGCCACTACTATATTCAGATGCATTCTTTCCAACTGAATCAAAACGCTCGATATACTTTTAATCGGTCATAAAAATCCAAAAAAACTTAAAAGTGGCCTAACAGTGTAAATTGCAAAAACCACCACAACTGGGGCAATGATAACAACCATGTAGAAAAAACCCACCACAAATCGCATGAAATCGTAGGTGTTTAACACATTTGCCCAAATTGTGGTTCTTTTTTTGTTGCAGTTCTCTTGCCTCAACCAAAAGAAACCAAGAGAGTTGAGCAAAAGATGGCCCAAATAAGAAATGTCAGAAAATATGTTATTTCAAATCTTCTCCGGTAAAATACGTTATGTTATTCCAAACCAGAGTAACTGAAGGAATTATAATAATAATAATATATCGAAAGTCATCCTTTTTTGTGCGGCATACCCTTTACTAAAATCCTAGGTCCGCCACATCACGGACGACACTAGCTTTGCAAACAAGAATTTCATTGTTCTTTCCCTCAGTAATCATTGAAATTGAGCACCAAATTATTTAAAATTAATTCTAAGAAATTAACAACATGAAATTGAAATATAGATGAACCAATTTTTATGAAAAACTTGATAATTATAGCAAGTAATTTCTTCGACCTGCTCGAAATGACCCATTATTTTTCCCTATAATAGTATGACCAAATTAGGCATACTTAACAAGTAGTTTTTTTTTTGACAAGTCCAACATATTATTAATTTTTCGCTCAACTAATGTGCCAAAAAAGGGCATTCTCACACGTGCAGCGACATGTGGACACACATGCAACACTCATAGACATCTAGTTTTATATCTACCACCTTTGGGACATGTGGACCCACATGCAACACTCCTAGCTATGTTGCATGTTGTGAGAACCACATTAATTACATTTCTAGGTTAATCTGTCTAGGGCTGGGTCCAGATGTCTAGTAGGTAATATAGGTATGTATCTACCACCTTTGGCACGGGTGGACCCGAATATAGCACCCCTATCCATCTTGACCAAGCATATTCTGAACATGTGGACCTACATGCAACACTCATAGCCATCTAGTTGTATATCTACCACCTTTGGGACATGTGGACCCACACGCAACACTCCTATCTCTTTTGCATTTTGTGGGACCCACATTATAGTTCTAGGTCAATTTTTCTAGGGCATGTGTATGTGGGTCCAGATGTCTAGTAAGTCATATAGGTATGTATCTACCACCTTCGGGAAAGGTGGACCCAAATACATCACCCCTATCCATTTTGATCTAGCACATCCGGGACATTTGGACCCACATGCAACACTCATAGTAGCCATCTAGTTGTATATCTACCACCTTTGGGTCATGTGGACCCACAAGTAACACTCCTAATTTTGTTTCATGTTGTGCAACCTACATGATAGTTCTAGGTCAATCTGTCTAGTTAGGATTGGTGCATGTGGGTCCATATGCCTAGTAGGTCATATAGGTATGTGTCTACCAATCGTGGTACATGTGGACTCCCATGCAAAACCCCTAACCGTTTTGACCTAGCACATCCGGTACATTTGGACCCACATCTAACACTCATATCAATCTAGTTGTATATCTACCACCTTTGAGACATGTGTACCCACATGCAACACTCCTAGTTATGTTACCTGTTGTGGGATACCCACATGATTCTTATAGGTCAAATTGTCTAGGGCTGGTGCATGTGGGTCCACATGTCTAGTAGGTCATATAGGTATGTATCTATCATCTTTGGGACATGTGGACCCACATGCAACACCTCTAGCCATCTTGAGCTAGCACGTACATCTAGCACATGTGGACTCACATGTAACACTCACAGCCATCTAGTCGTATATCTACCACCGAGACATGTGGACCCACATGCAAACCCCTAGCAATTTTGACCTAGCACATCCGGAACATGTGGACCCACATCTAACACTTATAGCAATCTAGTTGTATATCTACCACCTTTGGGACATGTGGACCCACACGCAACCCTAGATCGTTTACATGTTGTGGGACCCACATGATAGTTCTTGGTCATGTGTGTCTAGATTTCTAGTAGGTCATATAGATATGTATCTACCACATTTGGTATATGAGGATCTACATGCAAAACTCCTAGCCATTTTGACCTAGCACATCTGGGACATGTGGACCCACGTGCAACACTCATATCCATCTAGTTTTATATAACCACCTTTGGGACATGTTGACCCACATGCAACACTCCTAGGTATGTTGCATGTTGTGGGACCCACATTATAGTTCTAGGTCAACCTTTCTAGGGCTGGTGTATGTGGGTCCAGATATGTAGTAGGTCATATAGGTATGTATCTACCACCTTTGGGAAAGGTGGACCAAAACACATCTCCCCTGTCCATTTTGATCTAGCACATACGGGACATGTGGACCCATATGCAACACTCATGGTAGCCATCTAGTTGTATATCTACCACCTTTGGGTCATGTGGACCCACAAGCAAAACTTCTAATTTTGTTGCATGTTGTGTAACCCACATGATAGTTCTAGGTCAAACTGTCTAGCTAGGACTGGTGCAGGTGGGTCCATATGTCTAGTTGGTCATATAGGTATGTGTCTACCAACTCTGGTACATGTGCACCCACATACAAAACCCCTAGCCATTTTGACCTAGCTAGCACATCTGAGACATGTGGACCCACATGCAACATTCATAGCCATCTAGTTGTATATCTACCATCTTTTGTTCATGTGGACCCACACGCAACACTACTATCTCTTTTGCATGTTGTGGGACCCACATGATAGTTCTATCAAACTGTCTAGGACTGGTGCATGTGGGTCCAGATTTCTAGTAGGTCATATAGGTATGTATCTACCACATTTGGGGCATATGGACCCATATGCAAAAGCCCTATCAATATTGACCTAGCACATATGGGACACATGAACCCACATGCAACACATATCTAACACCATTAGACATGTGCAACATAGTTAGGAGTGTTGCATGTTGTGCAACCCACATGATAGTTTTTAGGTCAATCTGTCTAGATAGGGCTGGTGCATGTGGGTCCATATGTGTAGTAGGTCATATAGATATGTGTCTACCAACTCTAGTATACATGTGGACCCACATGCAAAACCCCTAGCCATTTTGACTAGCACATTCGGTACATGTGGACCCACATCTAGTACTCATAGCAATCTAGTTGTATATCTACCTTTGGGGCATGTGTACCCAACACTCCCAGTTATGTTGCATGTTGTGGGAGACCCACATGATAGTTCTAGATCAAGCTGTCTAGGGCTGGTGCATATGGGTCCAGATGTCTAGTAGGTCATATGGGTATGTATCTACCACCTTTAGGAGATGTGGACCCACATGCAACACCCCTAGACATGTGGAAAATATAATGGGTTATTTCGAGCAGGTCGAGAAAATCACTTGTTTACAAATGGACCCGTTTGGTCTATGTTTGGGACCCATTTCTAACCAAGAGATTTTTCGAATTTCGCGAGATGACCCTAGTTTTTTCTCCAGGCTAGCTAGACCAAATTATGAATGAATGGAATGTTATTTTGCATTTTGGCAATAGTTTCATACTTTTTAAAATTTTCAATAAAAAATGCTGCGAATAATGGCAAACTGATAGTTATGTGAAATTATAAAATGTTTTCAAAAATTCTGACAAAAACCAGTGATGAACATATATAAATTGTCTACACGCGTGCCAAGTTTCATCGTTAAATGAGATTTGTACTGCTCGCTACAAAAAAGACCAAATCATTGATCTAAAAAAACATATTTTGAAATCTCATTTTGACAACTGATTTTGTCTTTTTTGCACAGAGCAATACGAATTTTATTTCACAATGAAAATTGGCACGCATGTAGAATATTTGTATATGTTCATCACTGATTATTTTTAGAATTTTTGAAAAAAAATTACTATTTTTTCAAGTTTTTTATTCAGGCACGAGCAGGTGAGGCAATCTGAATTTCTAGTGAAAGAACGATGGAATCGTGTTTGTATAGCTAGTGTCGTACTTGGGTTATGTACGCTCAGGTAGAGCCAGCTGGATGTGCTTACTTAGCAACGTATAGATTATTAAATATTAATACTAAAATGTGTATTATAGCACATACACAAAGCTAGTACAGTGGTCGTGCTCCCTGCGCTGCGCCTGGGAAGACCTGGGTTCAAGTCGCTGTGCCTACATATTTGCTGCCCTTTTTCACTGGCTCGGGGCTCACAAGGTCCGGCTGAATATTTGGCAGGCTCGGCTCGGCTCGAGCGTATGGAAGGCAGCAGGCTCGGCTCGAGCCGTACGGAAGGCGCCGTATTATACGTTTATATTTATGGCAGGGGAAGGCGAACGACCGAAGCGGAGCTCAGGGAAGAATCCTTCAGGCTCAAGTGCGACAAGCTAATCTTTGGCGCCATCTACGAGCATGTTCCCCCGGCGGGCAGACGCCGCCACCCTTTCGCCCCGCAGTACATCGTCGCCTTCCGAGGGACCATGCTGCCGCACCCCAAGGCGTTGCACGACGTCTTGCTCGACCTAAAGATCATCGTCAACACCCTCCAGTACTCCAAGCGCTCCCAGCGCGCGCACCGGGCCGTGGACACGCTGCTCGCGACCATCGACAGCAGCGCCGTGTGGCTCGCGGGGCACTCGCTCGGCGCGTCGCTGGCGCTGGAGGTGGGGCGCACCATGATGGCCGAGCAGGGCCTCAACCTCCCGACTTTCCTCTTCAACCCGCCGCATGTGTCGTCGGCTGGGGCGATCAACAAGATGGTCCCGTCCAAGGGGCTGAGGAGGGAGTTGCGCGCCAAGAGCGCCATCGTCAAGGCCGGGCTCGGACTCGTCCTGAGCACCCACCGGAAGCGCATGGAGGAGCTGTTCGAGCGGCTATCCTCGTGGGCGCCAAACCTGTACGTGCACGACAGGGACGTCATCTGCCAGGGCTTCGTTCACTACTTCGAGCAGCGGCAGCAGCTGGAGGAGCGCTGCAAGTCCGCCACCACGCTGTCGTACCGTGACATGCTCTTCTCCGCGCTCGGCAAGGAGAAAGAGCGGCCGCACCTCCTACCATCCGCGACGCTGTGGAAGAACTCGAGCATGGACAGAGACGCGCATGGCATCCAGCAGTCGTTGGCCGCGCACAAGCTCCAGCAGTGGTGGAAACCGGACGGCGAGCTCAGGTTGATTGCTAGCCGTTATAGCTTCGCTTGAGAATAGATATAAACTTGTGCTAAGGCTGTTGCTTGTTTGTCAAATAAAGTACAGTGTAAGCAAACAAATTTGCATGTTCATCGAACTTCTTTTCAAATAGTACCAACTGACATGTCACGGTACTATTTCCTGAAGTTAGAAACCCGCTCGCTCCCGTGCCGCACCCAGGCGGCACCGGGGCGCCACCCTCGCCGCCACCAGCAGCTCCCCTCCGCGCCACCCTCGCCGCTGCTGCCGCCGGCCTCCGGGCAGCGGCGGCGGCGCTCCCTGCTGCCACACAACTGGTGCTAGGGGTGGTCCTCTCTCTCCTTCGTCGCGGGCGGACGCCGGGCCCGGCTGGGGACGGCGATGGAGGCCGCCGGCGCAGGCACGCCGGAGCGGCGGCTCCGGGACTGGTGGAGCACGGCGTCTTGGCCTCGTGGGTGGCAGGACGGCGGCGCGAGCGCTCGGCGTTGGCGCGATGGGCCTAGGCGGGCTAGATCTGGGCCCTGGCGGGCTCGTCGGCCTTGGGGCGGGTCGGCGAGGTCGCCGCGTGCGTGCTGGGCGCGGCGGGGGCGTGTGGGCCTCCGGGCTTCGGCTATGGAAGTCCAGGGAAGGCGCGGGATGGAGGAGGAGGCCGTGCGGGCTGGCGCGGCAGCGAGGAGGCTCGGGGACGTGCGGTGGTGGGCGCCTGTGGCGGTGGTTCCGGTGCTCATCGGCGAGCTTGGAGGCCGGTGTAGTGGCGGAGGTGGAGGTTCCGGGGGCGGCGGGGTCTCGCGGGGAAGAGCAGGCCGGGGCCCGCGGCGACGGCAACGCGGGGCGGCGAGGCAGGAGGGCATGGTGCAGGGTGGAGGTTCCGGCGCGGTAGGTGGCCTTCGGCTGCCGTGCTCCGGCACCTGGGCGGCGTGAAGGCCGGGGCGGCGGCCCCGGATCGATGCGGGCTGATACGTCCAAAACGTATCTATAATTTTTGATTGTTTCATGCCATTTTTATGCTTTTAGCACTTGTTTTATATTAAGTTTATTATTTATTTGGACTAACCTACTAATAGTTGCAAAAGTGCACAATGTTCTTGTTTTACTCTTTGATGTGTAGAAATTATCAAGAATACAAGAGGAAACCTTGTTGGAGTCGAATTGGGACTTTCCTGAAATCTGTCTGAGAACTTTTTACGAAGTTTGCCAGTTTGACCCTCGAAGATGACGTCAAATGGAGACCTGGCTGTTACGAAAGTTGTCACAATTTTCCATACGAAGATTTTAAGCCCAAGATCAGCCCAATCGGAGTTCGGACGCGGCCTGTAGGCCCGTTTTGGTGGAACCCTAAAAGGGGGTGACGGAAATCCGAGAAGATATATAAAGTGAGGAAACCTAACTCGTGGAGGACTCCTCCACCCACGAATTTCAGCCACCAAAAGCCACGTTTTTGCCTCCCCCATGGATCCCATCTCCATGGGGGAGGGCTCCCAAGAAGCCATGAAGGAGGGAGGCTAAGGGGCGGCGCTCCCCAAGCTTGCCGGCGGCGGGGAAAGGAGTTCCCCGCACCGCCGGCGCCGCCGCCGCCCTGCGCCGCCGCGCTGCCCCTCTCCGCCGTCTTCACCGCCATCTCCATCACCATCTACTCCTTGTATTCAGTGGTTCATCCTCCCACAAACCTCTGTACCGTCCTATGTAAACATGGTGTTTGATGCTATAATATTTATCCTATGATTTACATCATGTTTCCGTAGTTTATTTGTCTTTTGATTGCTTAATTGAATGCATGAGGTTCATTAGAGTTGTATGTCTATATGGTGCTGTCCTTTGGTGTCCATTATACTTGTGCGCGCATGGATCAAACACCCTAGGGTTGGTAGTATTTGTAACGAAGCGGGGGAAGTTCTGCCGGAGTGACAGAAACCTGAGAACGCGAACCGATTAGTTGCACGTATGGGAGTAAGAGGACCTTGAACTTAAGGCTATGGTTGGGGAAACCTTAATGCATTGTTAGTATTTGCGGATGCTTTCTAACAATCCAATCATATAGTACTTGTAATCCCAAGTAGTGGAGTGCATGTATATTTAGCCTCTCCCACATAGAAAACTGCATCGAAGACAATGAACCAAGTACCTTCACTAATTAATCTTGGACAAAGCCACCACAATTACCACCACTTTTCCACACTCATGGTACTGTTAGTATATGGTTACTTAGTGTATTTTATTGCTGCAGCACTAACATTTACTTTCTTGTATTTATTATCTTGCAAAACTACCTCTCATACCCGTATTGCTGCCGTAGTTTTATTTTCTAGATAATGCAAACGTTTAGTGTGCGTATAGTTGTATCAGTGGTTGATAGAACTTGAGAGAATACTTATCCTACCTTTAGCTCCTCGTTGGGTTCGACACTCTTACTTATCGAAAAGGCTACACGCGATCCTCTATACTTGTGGGTTATCAAGACCTTTTCTGGCGCCGTTGCCGGGGAGACATAGCGTAGGTTAATGTTCTTGTGTGCACTTGTTTGCTTTATCTCTAAGTAGTTTTTATTTTCAGTATCAAGTTGTTCTTTATCTTACTATGGATAGGGAATGCGAATTACAAAAAAATTAGGTGTAGTTGTTATCTAAAAACGTTTTCAAAAAGAAAAGTGATTGGAAAGATGAGTAATGGTTAAATGGGGGTCGACCTTGAACACTTGTGTTCATGCCTATGAAACCAAAACAAATCTTTCCATGGAAGCTTTTCATTAAAAACATGTAAATATTGTAAATATTGTGTATATACCTCTGTAGATAAAAATAAAATTCTAATTATAGTCTTTAGTTAATTGAAAGTTGATAGTTTTACTTTGCTGTCCAGAAACAGATTTTCTGTGCTCCACCGTATTAAATGTTTAAAACCACCAGAACGTGATCTTGATCTGAAATTTCTTGAGTGCAAAGTGATGCTTATTAGCTTTCTTTCATTAGACTAACTTTTTCTGATTTAAGGTACGTAGATAGGTCGAAAAATTCGATCTTTACTGACTGTTCTGTTTAGACAGATTTTGTGCTTCTCTGTAAATAAAATCGTGATAAATCTCAGAATAGTATTTTGACTTGAATTTTTTTTGCATAAACCTGAGATTATTATCTTTCTTTCTCGTTGAATGCCATCTTTACGGACTGTTCAGTTTTGACAGATTTATTTGTTTATTCAATATTGTACTTGGTGTTGTTAGTTTCATTAGTTTTTCGACAGACAACGGAAATCATGAACACCTTAGTATATACAGTGGCTAATGTTGAGTAAAAATTATAAAACTTGTCAATGCTTGAACATGAGTGGATTTTATTTAATGAGTACTAACCCTACTAATGAGTTTTGTGAAGTTTTATGTGGATGTAGCTTATAAGATCTAATCAATATGGTGATATGAGATGAATAAGAAGACGCAATAGCTCAAGCTTGGGGATGTGTAGGTGCATCCCAAGAACATATTCAAGAAGATACAATCATCTAAGCTTGGGGATGCCCGAGTCATCCCCCTATTCATCAACTAACATGAGGTTGTCTCGTTCATACTCTATATTACCCGTCCACATGATATGTATTGTCTTAACTTGTATTATAATTGCTTTTATATGTCTTGGTTTTACCTTCTTTAGTTTTATTAGGCTCCTTATTTGGTTTCGATTGCTTCTTTACTTTCACTTATAAATTCAAAATAACAAAATATTTTCTTTTGTTTTGCTTCTTTGTTTGGTTCTTTATTTTAATTTTATTTGGGTTTTACTTTTGATTTTTATTTAGAGTTTTCCTTGCTGTAGCTAGCATGTTTAGGTCTTTCTTAGCCTCTGGTTTCTTAGTTTATCAAAAATAAAGTACCAAGTTTTATCCATTTAGCTTAGTTGATACATATGTAAAAAGTGATTTTCTGTTTTCGGTATCTACTGCTCATTGCGCGATTTTTCATATTTTACTGGAATCTCTAAAAATCACGAAAAAAATACTGATGTTGTAGCACCTAATCCTCTGCATGTACAAAAATTGGCTAAAATTTCGGGCATGTTTAAGTGCACCTAAAAATTACGTTTTCCAGCTGCTGTTTTTCTGGACAGATTCTGACTTTTGTTGCAAGAGTGGACTCTTTTCGTTTTCATTTGATTTTTAATGGTTCTTACCTTTCATTTATAAGTTGGCCATTTAAGCAACCTTTCTGTAACTTAAAAACAAAATTTTATTTGGTTTAATAGTAGCACTTGGGAAATATTATCTATTGTACTAATGTCTAACCGCAGAAAAGAATGGGAAAGTTTTTGTGTTGAAGTTTTTTCACAGAGAATGAAGGAACACCAAACTATGGAATATTGAAGAATTACCAAAGTCATAAGCTTGGGGATGTCCCCGCATCCCTCTTCATCAATAACCCCACGGTTTGCAAACCTTTAAACTTTGTTTTTTGAGCAACATAGGAACTTAACTAAATTTAAAGCAGCTGTATTTTATTATCTATTTATCTTAGCATCAAACACCAGTTACATTAGTAAGTGGATCGTCACATATTTTATTTATCCTCTGTTTTCAATGTTTACTTGGTTAATGGATTACTTGTTGAAACTTAAAAATGATGTGTGAATAATACTGTTTAGTAGTTTATGTTTTCTTATGGTTAGTCTCAACTAGCTAATAGTGCATATTATGTTATTTTGAATCAACATGCATTGTCCTGTTCATAAGATGGTATGGTACTGTGGTATCCTCCTCTGAATAATTCACTTGAATCGATTTGGCACATGCTCACACATGTTATGACTGAAAAATAAAAGTCAATTAAGCCTTGATGATCTATTTTGCCTCAGAGTTTTAGTATCATTTTTATGCCTCCGTTAATTTTATTTTGTCGCAAGCATGATTATGACCGTTATCGCTCTCGTGGTTGTCGCTTCCCAGTCTATTGCTAGCCTTCACTTGTACTGAGCGGGAATGCTGCTCGTGCATCTAAATCCTTAAAACCAAGTTATCCCAAAGAGTCCACCAAAAAATTCCTATGCAAGGTATTTCAAGCCATTCCAAGTAAATTTGCATGTGCTACCTTTAAAACCTTCAAAATATTTCTCTTTTTGTGTCAATGTTTACTTGCTCATGAGGAATTAGTGTGGTTATTCTTTATTCTATTTGTCAAATCGACTTTTACACCTGGACTAGTGGCATATACATCCGCTTATCAATAACCTGCAAAAAGAGCTGGCAACGGGGTGCCCAGTCCCAATTAATTACAACTTTAACCATTAATTCTCTTCACACTTTTGCCCTGATTCATCAGTAAGCAATGACAAACAGTGAAATACCTGCATGTGTGTAAACCAAAGAGAAAGGGGATGATCTGCCTTGCTGGTAGAAATAACGTCCATCATGGGAGCCGCTCTTAAAAGTCCGTTTGACAGGTAGAATACTGTTCTCACCCGCTACCATTCGTTGACAATTAGCAAACACCTCTCAAAACATTTTTACCTCTGTTTTTAAAAACAAAAAGCTCTAGCACGTGTTAATCCCTGCTTCCCTCGCGAAGGGCCAATCTTTTATTTTTTATGTTGAGTCACCATCCTTTCTTTGAGCACTTCTTCGAGAGCATAGCTGTCGTTCTTAGTGTAATGTACTTGTCCCAGAATACGATTAATTGAGGTATAACCATGATGCTTTTATCTTTGATATCTCTATATCTAGTCTTCACTTGAATTTCAGAGGTGCCTTGGCATTTATGTTTTGCTCCACAATCAAGGGCAAGCGAGATACCACTCTATCATGCTTTATTATGGTCATTACAATCTTGTTGATGTTTATAAATTTCATGTTATAAGCTCTGAGTTCGTTGATACTTTTCATTAGGTAACATGGTTGCTAAGTTTTATTATCCATACATCATGCAATTGTTAAAGATCTGATCATAGCATTTACAATCAAAAATTATTTTGTTATCATTTACCTACTCGAGGACGAGCAGGAATTAAGCTTGGGGATGTTGATACGTCCAAAACGTATCTATAATTTTTGATTGTTTCATGCCATTTTTATGTTTTTAGCACTTGTTTTATATTAAGTTTATTATTTATTTGGACTAACCTACTAATAGTTGCAAATGTGCACAATGTTTTTGTTTTACTCTTTGATGTGTAGAAATTATCAAGAATACAAGAGGAAACCTTGTTGGAGTCGAATTGGGACTTTCCTGAAATCTGTCTGAGAACTTTTTACGAAGTTTGCCAGTTTGACCCTCGAAGATGACGTCAAATGGAGACCTGGCTGTTACGAAAGTTGTCACAATTTTCCATACGAAGATTTTAAGCCCAAGATCAGCCCAATCGGAGTTCGGACGCGGCCTGTAGGCCCGTTTTGGTGGAACCCTAAAAGGGGGTGACGGAAATCCGAGAAGATATATAAAGTGAGGAAACCTAACTCGTGGAGGACTCCTCCACCCACGAATTTCAGCCACCAAAAGCCACGTTTTTGCCTCCCCCATGGATCCCATCTCCATGGGGGAGGGCTCCCAAGAAGCCATGAAGGAGGGAGGCTAAGGGGCGGCGCTCCCCAAGCTTGCCGGCGGCGGGGAAAGGAGTTCCCCGCACCGCCGGCGCCGCCGCCGCCCTGCGCCGCCGCGCTGCCCCTCTCCGCCGTCTTCACCGCCATCTCCATCACCATCTACTCCTTGTATTCAGTGGTTCATCCTCCCACAAACCTCTGTACCGTCCTATGTAAACATGGTGTTTGATGCTATAATATTTATCCTATGATTTACATCATGTTTCCGTAGTTTATTTGTCTTTTGATTGCTTAATTGAATGCATGAGGTTCATTAGAGTTGTATGTCTATATGGTGCTGTCCTTTGGTGTCCATTATACTTGTGCGCGCATGGATCAAACACCGTAGGGTTGGTAGTATTTGTAACGAAGCGGGGGAAGTTCTGCCGGAGTGACAGAAACCTGAGAACGCGAACCGATTAGTTGCACGTATGGGAGTAAGAGGACCTTGAACTTAAGGCTATGGTTGGGGAAACCTTAATGCATTGTTAGTATTTGCGGATGCTTTCTAACAATCCAATCATATAGTACTTGTAATCCCAAGTAGTGGAGTGCATGTATATTTAGCCTCTCCCACATAGAAAACTGCATCGAAGACAATGAACCAAGTACCTTCACTAATTAATCTTGGACAAAGCCACCACAATTACCACCACTTTTCCACACTCATGGTACTGTTAGTATATGGTTACTTAGTGTATTTTATTGCTGCAGCACTAACATTTACTTTCTTGTATTTATTATCTTGCAAAACTACCTCTCATACCCGTATTGCTACCGTAGTTTTATTTTCTAGATAATGCAAACGTTTAGTGTGCGTAGAGTTGTATCAGTGGTTGATAGAACTTGAGAGAATACTTATCCTACATTTAACTCCTCGTTGGGTTCGACACTCTTACTTATCGAAAAGGCTACACGCGATCCTCTATACTTGTGGGTTATCACGGGCATGCCGGCTGCCGTGGAGGGAGGTGCCACGGCGGCAGCGGCATGCGGTGGAGCTCGGCGGTTGACGACACGACCAGGACGCCGTCCTGCGGCTCCCAAAGCTTTGCGGTCGGGTTGAACTCGGGCGAAAGCTCGCACGGACTTCGGTCGGTGCCGACGACGGCGGCGCCCTCGGGCGAAAGCTCGCACCTGTTGGCGTTGTTGTGGAGCTTTTCGACCTCGACTAACGCGTGTGGTTCCAAGAGCTCTGGGTGAAAATCTAGCTCCTCGGGAGCGGGCGGCGGTGACGATCTCGTCACTACGTTGTTGGAGGCGCCGCTTTGGAGCTCTTGGCCTGCGTGGTGCGACGGTTTCGCGGCGGATGTGCAAAACGGTGCGTGTGGTCGTGGGTGGTGGACGTCGGGGCGGCGGCCCCGAAGGGTGGTGGACGTCGAGGCGGCGGCCTCGGTCTCCCACGCTACGACGGTTCTATGAGGCAGAGCCGTTGTCTAGCGGGGGTCTGGGTGGCGACCTGGATGGAGACTGCGCGGGCAGAGGGTTCGTCGACCTGACTGGATCATCTTTGGGCAATGCGAAGGTCGATCTGGTTGCTTCTCCGGGGCGGCGGTCCCGGTACATGGTGGTTTTGGTGTCAACCTGGATGAAGACTGCGTGGGCAGAGGGTTCGTCGACCATGACTGGATCGCTTTCGGGCAATGCGAATGTCGATCTGGTTGTTACGCCGGGGCGGCGGCCCCGGAGCGGGTGGTGTGTGTTGTGGCGTTTGTCGACTTGGATCGTGTGGGCGACGGGTCCCTTCGTTTGTGTCATTCTTTTGTACAGATTGTATGGTTTTTGGACCCGGTTTCCCTTATAAACTGAGTCAACTCTTTCTATCTATTCGGCGGTGGATCGACCACCTTGTCCTTAAAAAAAACTGACATGCCACATCCTTCGTGCCATAGCACTGGATATTTTAGCGGTACTGTAGAAAACTGCCATATTTATTAGATCAGCGTGGCTACTGGTCAAAAGTTTAATGTGCCCGACGAATATATCATTTCTCAACGCTGATTCTCTAGTGTGTTTTTTTTTTTTTGTTGACAAAACAAACTGAGCCCTGTTTATGAGAAAACTAGACAAAAAAGCGTACATGCTAGGCCAAGAGTCCTACACTCCGACTTTCCCCGCAAACATCTTAACCGCAACGTCAAATGGCACGAATGCCTTGTATCCATTGCTACACGAGATGACCTCCTACCCAAAAATCACAGAATGACCCGTTGGATTCGGAAGCGGCTACCCTGACATACCAGCCAGACCGACCTCACTGACCATGTCAACCGGACCGATAAACTCGCTACCCTTGCGGCAGAAGTTGCCACCCATTCCATGCCACAGACATGCCCACAAAGAGCTATCGCTGTATGGCCATCAGAGGCCGCCCCCTCGGCGCATATGATCGGATTTGTTGTAAGTAACTTTCACTACGCCCTAATATATCGTGTTAATCAACTCATTTTATGAAATGTTTGATATTTGGTAACCAGAAACAATTGATCGGTGTGTTGTACCTTTTGACAATGGCATTGTACATTTACAAAATTCTACATGCTATAAATTTATACATCGTCATGTCCAAATGATCGCCAAATAAATATGTTTGCTCATTACAATTTTCGCGCCGTTTGGAGTAGTTAGGTATTTAGATTGGGGAAAAAAAACCCTTCCCACCTCATATGTGATTTGGATGGGCTAGGGAATCTCTCCTCTCACCTCCCGAATCCCCATACCCTTCCCGAGCCTCCTCTTCTCCTCCCGCACAATGTTGATGCGTCGGCCAATTCAGAGGCTACAACCACCTGCCTACCGTCCCTCGAAGCTCCTCCACGTGGGGATCCCGTTCCGGGTGGCAGAAACCCCGCCCGCCACCATTCATGGTCGGAATCGAGCTTGTGTTGTCTCATTCTTGATGTGCACCTCCCGTTGTGGTCCTACTTGCATGTGTCCTCCGCCGCTCTTGATTTGCTAAGCCGCATTTCCATTCAGCAAGCAGGCAGTCGCATACGTGGAATCCTGCCTCGAACATCGAGTGTCCTTTACGGAAAATGCAACTCCACAACTAGTTGGATGCCCCCGCTTATCTGGGACGTCCAACTACTTTACCATCCATGCACAAATTATCAATGCATTAGCAATAATGTTTGGATTTATGTAATTTATTCTCTGTACTACAAGAAATTTCTGGATATACATTAAAAAAATTAAAACCACGCATTAAAATGATTTTTATCAATACATCAATTAGTAGAAATTATATCATTTGTTAGATGCAAATTCGATGGTCATGATAGTTGGTGGATATCCAGCTAGGTGTGGTATCCCCGGTTGGTCATCTACTAACGTTGTGCTCGTCATCTAGTTGTCACGGGTCTGTGCGTGCAGCCGGCTCCGTGCCACATGCGTGCTCGTGCAGTGTCGGTGCACCTACTAACGTTGGTCATCTACTAACGTTGGTCATCTACTAACGTTGTGCTCGTAAAGCACAATCTCGGGGGCTACTCCCATCGGGAGCGCTGTCGCGCACCCGATAGAATAATGGCAAAAGTGTCAGTCGACGAAACATTCGACTAAGTTCATAAGCAAAATCACACTCAAAATATTCCCGAGTTGATCCGACGATCCTTGGATGCTGCATGCATAAGTGCAAAGGCAAGACCCGCCGATCAGTCGAGCTGGGCTAAGGACCGCTCCAGCAGCGTTATCCTTAAATGTTCCGTGTCAGCAGACATGATGAAAATCCCCGACGGACGCGTTGGGTAGATTCAAAACTATACTGCAGTTCGATTCAGTAAGACCTCAACGGCCGTTTCGAGTCTGTCCAGTTTGTTCCAGATTCGAGTCCGGGGACTCGAGTTTGATTGAAAGCTAGTATGGTTTTGCCACAAATTGTAGTTAATTGGCCCGATCCGTCGTGTGTGCCGGGCCTGCTAAGCTAATATCCCTTGACTATCATGAGCAAAAACTCATAGTCGATGAAACACTCGACATAGCCAGTATGTGCTATTTCATAAGAATTCTAAATACAGATGTAAAAAATATAACGTGCATGATGTATGAGTCCATGCCCGACTCTTCGAATCAGACAAGTACTCGGGGGCTACTGACATGGGTATGCCTATCGGGTACCCTACCGTGAGGGTACCTGGTGCACGTATCGACTAGGCCCAACTATCAGAGCCTACATGAAGCCCATGAAGGGAGGCCCACGAAGATGGAGTATCCTCCAAGTTTGGCGAAGCAATAGTCGGTTTAGAGTTTCCTTACTTGTAAATCGAGTCGGTTACGAACACCCGAGACCCGGCCTATTATTTAAGGACTGGGAGGGCCATCGAACCGGACAACGAACCACCAGAGCCACAAACCCTAGCGAGATCGACATCTCGCCGGGATCCTTGTAACCATCATATTCACAAAGCAATAACAGACAGGCAGGACGTAGGGGTGTTACCTCCACACGAGGGCCCTGAACCTGGGTAAAATCTTTGCCCTGCTTGTCAGCCGACGATACTTCCAGCTCTACCACGTTCTCTCCCCCATATTCATAACCTAGGGACCTTAACCATGGGTCTTGATGAGTCTACCCCTCGTCAAGTGGCGCCGTCTGTGGGAAAGAATAGCGCTGGACTCGAAGTTTCGCCGGTCCCAACAGCAAACGGCAAATCGCCGATCACACCAGCAAACGGCAACTCGCCGATCTAATCCGCAAACGGCAACTCGCCGGTCATGTCAGCAAACAGCAACTCGCCGATCCAGGCGACACACGGTGACTCGCCGATCTACTCGAAAAGCGGCGGCCTGCCTGCTTCACCCGCAAAAAGCGCATCTGCTCTTCCAATGAATTTCAATCCGCACTCGCCAGAGATTCAGGAGGCGTTTTCTGGTCTTGAATCAGGTTTGAGCTTAACTGTTGGAGCATTCAATTTTTTCGTAAACAATCTTGGTACGCAGGACTCGACAGATCCGCAACAACCGGTGCTGGGCGCACTCGAGGCTCGTCGACTGCGCTCGCCCCGTCGTCGCTTCCTGAAGCCTGCTCGTCCGCAACAACCATGTCGACCGGCGAGATCGACAGGTTCATGATGACGGAATTCCAAGGCGAGGAGGCAGAATCAGCATACCGCACAAGCAGCGTCGACTTCAACCTACCACTCGACGAAAGTTTCGACTGCGGGATCTCCCTCGACGACTTCTACGAGCCCGCGATTCATAACGACAGCAACGTCGACTCGGAGATCTTCATCAACTCCAACCTTGGCTCAGACATCCATAATGGCCTCGCCAACACCGAGATGAGCATAGGCGATGAGCACGCCGACAACGAGATTCGCCTCGAAGATCTACTCGATGAGCACACTGGCTCTGACATGAGCCTCGACGGCGACGTTGAGTCCATGACTGGAATCGACAGCACATACACCTGTCCTCGGGTCACGCCCCATCAGGTCTACGTGGCCTTCAACGCAGAATCATCCGCAGATGCAGCCGCTCGCAGGCCTGCACAATTCTCATGCACGGTAACCATGCCGGATGGGGTCACAACCTTGACAATCACGGAGGAGATGGCAGGAAAAGCAGATAAAGTTATAAAGGAATGCACAATGATGCCACCAAATTCGACCCCAGAGGAGATGTTGACCTTCCAGTACTTCAACTGGCAGGAGTCAATTCGACTGCAAAACTACCGAGCGACGCTCGAGGAGCGCAAAAGGCAAGCCAGCCTCTCGAGTGCCCGAAGAAGGGAGCAATCCCTCGGGTCCACAATGCAACCAACCCCACGACCCAGGTCGCGGTTGGCAAGCCTCCCAGAACATGAAAGGGTAGCAATCACCCGTAACCTGTCGTTCATGACAGAGGACGCTAATGGAATCCCAGTGCCCAAAACTGTTGCGGGTGCATTATTCTCCGTAGGTGCTTACCTCAAGGCAATGCAACCTCCGGCGAATGACCCTAACGCAGCCCTACATCGCCAACAACTCAAATCGCTAGCTCTAGCGGCACAGGCGATACAGCCAGAAGACAAAACTCCAGCAAGGAATCGCGATCGCGACATAGTCGACTCACGACACGCAGCACATCATCGCAGTGGTCGCAGCCACCACTCGGATGAACGAAGGAGAAGCACGCGCCGGCACAGGTTCAGCAGAAGCAGATCTCGAAGATCCTATAGCAGTGATTCATACTCTGATCGCGAACCAGAGCCATGCGGAGCATTGTGCTTCACTCGACGCATCCGTGAGACGCGGATGCCCAAACGGTTCAAGTTGACAGGCGAACAACCCAAGTACAACGGTCGCCAAGAACCTTCTGGGTGGTTAGAAGATTACAGACTCGCCGTGGCATGCCAGCGGGGCACGAACACCACGGCGATGCAGTACATACGACTTATGCTCGAAGGAACTGCCCGCGACTGGCTCAAATCGCTCCCTCCATCATCATATGACTCGTGGGACGATTTCCGCAGAGACTTCATCAAAAACTTCGAGCCTCTGTGTGAGCGCCCGAAGACATTCGAGGAATTAAGGACATGTACTCAACGATCAGACGAGTCGTTGAGATCATACATACGGTGGTGGACCGAAATACGCAATTCGGTCGGCAAAGTGTCAGAAGACAGGGCCATGGATGCCTTCATACAAGGTCTCGCCAGGAAGGACTTCAAAGAGGCACTTGGTCGTGAAAAGCCAACCTCCCTGGCTGACCTCATCAAAGTTGCGACTGAGTGGGCAGATGGAGAGGATTATGTACGCAGATCCCGTGCTTCCCCAACACGCGACAACTACGAAAGCAGCAGTCGAAGCCGCAGAGATTCATACAAAGAAGATCGCAGGCGTAAACGTTCCAGACGTCCTTACGACGATAACAGACCCGAGTTCATGGCGGCTGGATACACACAGCCAAGGGAGGACCAAGATAGAAGCAATCGACGCTCGGATGGTCGACGGGACAGTCGAGATCGCGAGCAGCGGAGCGACAGCTACAAAAGGCAGGAATGGCGCAAACGTAGCGACGCAAAACCCGAGCGGTCATTCGAGGAAAAGATGGACGACTGGTGCAGATTCCACCTCTTCAAGGGGGACAACGGAAAACTACGCTCCAATCACACCCTAAGGAACTGCAGGGAATTCGACCAAATGGCGACTGACTACATGATACGACTCAAAAGGTACGGCCCAGCACCTGCTCAGCCTACGCCTGCACCCGCACCACAGCCGAACGCTGTGCCCGCTCTCATGGCGCCACAGTCGCCACCGCAACCACCACCACAGCCTGCTCCAGGCGCAAACCTCGCAGGCGCCATACAAACCGTACTACGGGCGGAAGATGATCAATATCCATAGCCCCACGGGCAGATGTACATGTGTCGTGGTGGTGTCACGGCAGATGCCATGGGTATGGCTTAAGTGTGGGCTCGCTTGGGCGTTGGGGGAACCGGGGAGGGTTTGCGCGCTTATGAAGCACGCATGAAGATCAAACAAGAACCTCGCAGGAAACAACAAGAACAAAGCAAACCAAGAACAGCCAAGAACACCACGATGTACCCTGCTTCGGGGCCCTCTTGTGGAGGTAACACCCCTACTGCAGCTCTAGCCTACTCTCTTATATCTCAAGTGTTTACAAGTACAGAGCGCTCCTTGAGCTGTATGATGAACAATGGAGAGAGCTCCAGGTAGAAGATGAAGCTTGGGGGGAAATGATGCTCACAATGGTCGATCCTTCTCACAGGAGAAGGTGGTGTTGCATATATACAGTAACCGAATTACCCTTTTGCCCCTGGCCGCAGAGGACAATGGCATGGACAAGGAGAACAGGACAAACACTGGCCACTGTCACTCAGCCCAGCTCACCCTCTGTTCTCCACAGGCTTATCTTTCCTCTTTGAGCTTAAGGCAGCGTAGACCACAGTAGCCTACGCACTGCCCCTTTCCCGAATTGGCCGAGTCAGCGCCTAGGGGCTGTGACCCGGAAAACCTGTGGCAGCACCTTGCTGTCTTCTGAGCCCCGGTCAGTAACCTTACAGTGCCCGTGACTTTTACTGACATTACTTGGCCCCTGTGCATCATCCGAGTTGCCCTACCCGGGTCCTTCCTGACCGACCCGGATAACTTAGCCGGCTCTTCTTTCCTGGATCCGGTTAAACCTCACCGGATCCCCTTTGGTCTTTTCTTTCACTGGCTTGAAGTAGGACTGACCGAATCGCCTTGAGATCCGACCCGGATAACTTAGCCGGCTCTTCTTTCCTTGATCCGGTTAGACCTTAACTGTTCATAACACATCATCTTTGCCCTACCCGGGGGCAGCCCCCCGACAGTAGTCCCCGAAGCTGGTATGGTCCTACAGCCTCGGCTGAAGGGCCGTTCCAGATTCAAAACCAACATCATTAACCGGATCACTTCTAGTTGTCACCGAATTTTCCGGGACATTTGGCAGGAAAAGCCTGTGCAAAGCCGTATAACCCGGGTTGTCAGCTCGTTATCCGGATCCACCGGGTACTTGAGTGTATTTGACCAGAAGACCACGTCTCCTCGTTTTCTCCGTTGACCGGCACATAGGATCCGTTCCACCGCTTCCAATTCTGCGGCGTGACCACGTGTGCTTGAAATACACGGCCACAGCAGCTGCCACAGAGTTCCGCGACGCAAGGGATCTAACCGTGCTCCGGTAACCGCGCGGTAGTGGGGGGCAGTTACCGCTGGAGGCTATAAAGAGGGCGCGGTGGTTTTTCCCCTTCTTCTTCCTCTCAACTCCCACTAACCCGCTCCATCGACGCCGCCGCAACCTCGCCATTCAAGGTTGCCGCGCCAGGGACGCACAGCGTACCAGAGCAAGACCATCGGAGCCGCGCCTCGCGCCCATCTCCGACGTTTCTCCGTCGAACTCCTCCTTCGAGCAATTCGCACTGTAAGTTCTTCCTCCTCTCGCCATAGCCACCGTGACGAGTTCATATTCTCGGAATACACACACCTGTTCTTGGTAGATTGATGCGTATCTAAGCCCGTGTTCCTGCCGTAGCACACTCCGCAAATTTCTGTCCAAGTTCCGCAATAGACTGGCCTAGATACTTGTCCCCGTTGGAGCAGTTCAACCATGTTTTTACCC
Organism: Poa pratensis; assembly: GCA_947311845.1. Lineage (NCBI taxonomy): Eukaryota > Viridiplantae > Streptophyta > Magnoliopsida > Poales > Poaceae > Poa > Poa pratensis. Next base: position 19,546,435 of record CAMZMU010000050.1, on the reverse strand, counting down.
GTGATTTTCTTTCTTTTTTACCACCGCTGTAGATCTTCCCAACCCTAGAAACTTGCGGAAAGATGTTTGCGACTTCCAACCGCTTCACCTTCTCCACCGGACCCGGTTAACCCTACCCGGGATAGGATTAGCCGAGTCACCATAGATCTGATTCGGCTTTAATGTTATCCGATTCTTCTTTGGTCCCATGGATTCCGAATTTCCTGACCCGGCTTTTTGCAGGACTGATTCGGTTATGGCCAAACTTCCCCCTGGCAGATGGGAAGGATCTGATGTTACCAAAAACGATCTGGAATGGCTACGAGCCACCCGGCGTATACCGCCCCAAGCCATTTGCCGCCGACCCGGAAAAGAACTCGCACCGGCCCGAACCTGGTGAACGCGTGGTATTCATAGCGCATTTCGAGCGCGGGCTCGGTTACCTGCCAGTGACTTCTTCCGGGCCTTTCTGGACTTCTTCGGACTGCAGCTTCACCACCTCCCGGCGAACGCCTTTGTCTCTTTATCAGCTTTCTCTTCCTTCTGCGAAGGCTATCTCGGTCTCTGGCCTAGTGTGGATATATGGGCAAAGTACTTCCACCTCGCAAGCACACCATTCCAGGTACCAAGCCGAAACACTGACGCTTGCGGTTCGGTTAGCATCACGCCAAGGCAGGGATCCGCCTTTCCCCGAGTCACGGCCTAGACACGGTGAAGAATGGCAAAGGACCTTTTACATAAAGAGCGCTGAGGGCCATGACGCTCTTAACCTGCCCGATTCAGGATGGAGCCGCCCACAGCCGAACTGAACTTCGGTTACAATCCGGCTGAAACAATTGCTGAACTTCAGACAGTGCATACCACTCTGGAGGATTTTTTGAAGAAGGGTATGGTCTCTGACGACCTCTCCGGACCTTCATCTCTCGCCGAGTCAGCCCTCTTCAAAGGCGTGACCACAAGATATGCCACACGCGTGGCGCACTAGATCCTACCCGGATCAGCAAACACGAGCTTGACAAAGCTTCCGTCTTCAGACGGGTAAACGCCATTGCTGCCAATGAGATGTCGGATAAATGGCGGTGGGGTGTAAAGCCATTCTACCGGGAAAAACTTCCTCCACAGGTTAGCTCACCACTTTCCGAATCCACTCTTACTTCATCCGAATAATCCTGGCCTGATCCGGATTCGCATTGTCTTTTTTGTAGCTGTTTGACCGTCAACTTATTGAAGACGGAGATCTTTCCACCAAGGCATGGACACCGGATCTCAGCCCGCCGCGCGAGGGCGAAGAGGATCCGGATTCGGATGACTACTTGCCAATTCCCCGTGCCAAGCCAGTCCGCAAGGGTAAGCAATCAGACATTCACCACCTTTCCGACGAGGAAGATGAAGATTGCTGCATCTTAGAACCCATCGACGCTATTCCGATTTCATGGAAACCACCTCCTTGTGTTCCAGCCAAACAAGATACTGGAGAGGCCTCTCGGAAACGCGCTGAGGCGCCCGAAACAGATGCCCCACAGACAAAAAGAAGGAAGAAGTCCGGCGACAAGCCAAATCGCGTCAAACCGATGCCCACCACCAAGGGGTAACATTGAGCGAACTTTATTTGCTTTCTTCCTCTATTAACCGAGTCATATCTATCCGAGTTAACCGTTTGCTTTACTTTATGCAGTGATGTCCTCATCACCGCGCAGACTCATTCATCCATCTCTTCTCCTATCCCTCCACTGGATACGGCCATGGAAACCCAATTTCCTGACCGAACTGCCACCTCACCAACGCGTGTCACCACTACCAATATTCCCCAGCCGACTCCCATTTCAGAGCCGGTTATCGACTTGGAGTGTGAGGAAACCTCGGCTCCAATCCGAGATTCAAGTTGGCCACGCCCTCTCAAGGAGCTGGAGAAGGAAAAGGCCAAGACATCGGCTACGTCCTCGCCTAAGCCTGATTCCCGCCCTGCTCCTGCAGCTCAAACTGCACTGAACCAAGAGCAGCAGAAGAAGAAGAAGCAGAAGCAGCAACAGCAACAGCAAGTTTCCGAGAAGCAGCACAAGGAGCCACATCCGAAGCAGACTTCTGGTGCGTCACCGCAACCCAAGCCGACTCAGGGTGCCTCTGGCACAACTCCGACTACCTCGGATAAGCAGGTGGTTGCTAGCAAGAAGGTTTCTGCCGCCCCATCAGCGATTCGATTCGGCCAGTCCGCGTCGAATCCGCGCCCTCCGAGCAGCGATAAGCTCGAGTCCGCCAAGCAATTCATTGAAGCTTGGAATGATGCTGACTTTGCCACAGGCTTCTCTACTTCAGCGCCACACCCGGCTGGGCCTAGTCGGATGTTCCAATCCTTACACTCTGTACAGACCTCGGTCACTGAAGCTAACCGGGTGTTCGAGGTAAATTTATCCGAACCTTGCTTTTATTTCAACATAATCAAACAGTACTATACCCAGTCCCCGAGATTCGGGTCGAACGACTGATACTCCTCCGAGTAAGAAAGTCATTCGGCTTGAATCTCTAAAAAAAATTATGATGAATGTTGCCTTAACCGAGGACACCGTGGGACTTCCAGTCCCCGAGTCTCCTTTTCAACTGATTCGGTTAATCTCGGGCCAGTCCCCGAGATTCTTCTGACGCCGTTTGCCTGTTTTCTTTCAGGAAACCATGACCGCTCGCGGCAAGCTCTTTAAGCAGCTCGCCCATCAGCACCAGAAGCTCCAAACTTCCTTCGATGGGCTCTGTCTTGAAATGGACAAGAAAGAAGAAGAGCACAAACGCGCCTTATCCGAGGAAAAATCAGAAGTGACTCGGCTCCAGCGAGAGCTTGACCGAGTTGAAAAAGTGAAGAACAAGGTTAAAGGAGAGCGGGATACGCTGAAGCGTGAAAAAGATACTATCCAGAAGGAGCGGGATACTTTCAAAGCCGGACTTGAGAAGCGGGCCAAACTGGACCAGCAAATTCAAACGACCATAGCCGAATCTGAAGCCGAAGTCAAAGCGGCTAAAGAAGAACTGAGTGCTCACAAAGCGGCCAGTGCGAAATGGCTTGCTGCACTTGCTAGCCTTAATGATGACATGGATCGTAAGTTCACCGAATCCCTTTTTTCTTTCTGCCCTTAACCGATACATATGCTTGTGTTCCTTCTTGCTGAACTCAGTATTAGCTTATTTGTTTGTAGGAGAGTTTACCAGCATCCGGCTTCAAGCCGCCAGGGCTGTGAGAGACGCCCGAGCTGAGAGAGCTAAATTAACCGAGGCTCCACTACCAGAGACATGGGACATCGAAGATCATATCACAGCACTCAAGGCTCGGATTGCTCCTTTGAAGGATTCCCATATTGGTCTGCTCAATGCAAGTCTCAAGGCTCACCGGATCTTATTTCCTGAAGCGCGGCAAGTTGTGCCTGTGGAGGAGCTGATCAGAGACCTGGACCAAGCCATGACCCGGCTACAGAAGTGGAGGTCTTCGTCCGCCCGCGCTGGTGCTGATGCAGCTTTGTTATTCATCATGTCTTGGTATGAGCTGATTGATCTTGCCAAAGTGCGCTCCTTTCGCGAGGGTTCTTCATGGGCTTCAGATCCCAACCGGATCAAGATCCGTGAAGAAGCCGCCAACTTTATGGCCGAATTTGCACGCACCAAGCATCTTGATCTGGAGGCTCCAGTCTACTCGGATGGAGAAGACACTGAAGAAGAGGAATCGGATGATGCCTCCGCTGAAGAATACGCCGATTCTGAGGGCGGGTCTGATGAAGAAGAAGAATCCAGCAAGGTACCAGCCTCCGACTCGGCCAAGCTCACCGAACAAACTCCAACCGAGTCTCCTGTGATTCCAGCCACTAACTTGACTGTGATCACTAAACAGGCTTCACCTGATCCGGATATTCCCGAATCCGCCCATCCTTCAAGCTCTCCAGTCAAGATTACTTCCGAAGTGCCACCATCTTCTGAGTCTGCTCCAGCAACAGAACCTCCCGTAACCGCGTCCACTTCAACCGAAGCACCCGTAGCTGAAGCCCGTGCCCCCGAAGCTCCGCTAACCGAAGCTCCTACCACAGGAGTTCCTGCAACCGAAACTCCTATGACCGAGTCCGCCGCGACCGAGTCCGCTGCACCCTGAAGTACTTAACAAAAACATTAAATCCCCGGTATGCCGGGAGCAGATGTAATAGACTATTTTAAGTTCTTTCGAGACTATGCTTATCATGCTTAACGCGATCCGGACAAGGTTTATGTTGGATCATCTTAAACCGAGTCCCCGAGTTTGTTTTCTTGTTTACTACTTTTGCCAAATCTTTGCTCTTGTCTACCTCTTTGGGTGTTTTGACAGTCGAGTCACAAGATAGGAATCATAGCATACAATACTTGAAACGCACGAGTTGTGGTTTAGAATCATTCAACATAAACGAAAAAAGAAATAACAGGGGTTAGTAAACGACATGTGCCGAATCGGTTTTGGACCGAGTCCCCGTGTCCATTTTCATGTTTCCCATATTCCTCATCTCTGCTCTTGACTACCATTTTGGTGTTTGTCAGTCGAGTCACGAGATCAACAACACAACATACATTACTTGAAGCTTAGAACAAGGTTCAAAGCGATTCGGCACACGAACGGCAAAAAACAAAACAGTAATAAACAACACATGCATAAGGACGAAGCAGTCCCCGAGTCCAGACTCGGATTACCGCGATTTCATTCATGATAAATTGAAATACATACATTGCGCCCTTTAAGAGTAGAAGGGTCGAAGCAGAGCTACATTCCAAGGTCGCTTGGTTTCCTGTCCGGGTCTGTCCAAGCCATCCTCCCTTGATTCCTGTGCATCTACAAGGTAGTACGAATCATTGTGCATAGCCTTGCTCACAATGAATGGTCCCTCCCATGGAGGTGACAATTTGTGTCGGCCTTTGCTGCGCTGCACCAGCCTCAGCACTAGATCACCCTCATGAAACACTCGAGGACTGATCTTTCGGCTATGATAACGCCTGAGATTTTGCTGGTATATTGCTGTCCGAGACAGGGCCAATTCTCTTGCTTCCTCTAGCAGATCCACTGCATCTTCCCGGGCCTCCTTTGCCTCGGTTTCAGTGTACATTGCCACCCTTGGTGCATCATATTCTATGTCAGTGGGTAGGACAGCTTCTGCCCCATAAACCAGAAAGAATGGCGTATAGCCTGTTGACCGATTCGGTGTAGTCCTTAGACCCCATAGAACTGATGGGATTTCATCTATCCAGCACCCCGGAGTTTTCAACAATGGTTCAATGAGACGAGCCTTGATGCCGGCTAACACTAGAGCATTTGATCTTTCCACTTGTCCATTGGACTCTGGATGTGCCACTGAGGCTATGTCTAACCGGATCCCCTTATTCATGCAGAATCGGGCAAACTCTCCGACAGCAAAGTTTGTGCCGTTATCCGAGATGATGCTATGAGGGTATCCGTATCTCAAAATGATTTCTTTCAAGAAGATTACAGCCGAACGGCCATCCACTTTCCGTATTGGTTTCACCTCTATCCACTTGGTGAACTTATCCACCATCACCAGCATATGTGTCATGTTGCCCCTAGCCGGCTTGAAATCTCCCACCATATCCAAACACCACACCGCAAATGGCCAAGTAATAGGAATTGTCTTCAGTGCCGATGCGGGTAAGTGTGTTTGCTTAGCAAATCTCTGGCATCCTTCGCACCTGCGGACTATGTCCTCCGCATCTGCATGAGCAGTGGGCCAATAAAATCCATGCCGGAACACTTTAGCCACCAGGGCTCTTGTACTGCAATGATGTCCACATTCACCTTGGTGTATCTCTAGGAGCATCTCCTTGCCCTCTGCTGGCTCCACGCAGCGCTGCAACACCTCGGTTACACTTCTTTTGTATAACTCCTTGTTGATGATGGTATAAGCCTTGGATCTCCTCTGGACACGCCTAGCCTTGGTCTCATCGCTTGGCAAGCTTCCTTCCTCGATGAACTTCATGATCTCTTCAGCCCACTCTGGTACTGGATGCAAAGGGAACAAGTGCTCATTTTCTTCCACAGGTTTGGCCGCCATTATTTCTTCTATCAGCTTCTGCCCATTCCCCACAATCCGGTTATCCTCATCTTCATCTCTGCTCCTCTTTCCCAAGACTCGGTTAGCATTTTCCGAATCTGTGTGAGCAGTCCCCGAGTCCGGGCATGCCGTCCCCGGGTCTTCCTCGATATACTCCACATCAACATTCATAGGAATAGCTTCGGATTCTTGCTTGGGAATAAAAATCGACTCGGAATCAGGCGAAGGTTTGATTGAAGGGACCCTTAGATGATTCAAGGATATTCCGGGTGGGATTGCCTCCCTAGACGACCCGAGTTTTGACAGAACATCTGCAGCTTGGTTTTCCAGCCGAGGTATATGCTTGTACTCACAGCCTTCAAAAAATCCCGAAATTTTCTGAACATGAAACCGATACAGTGCCATATTGGCGTCAAGAGCATCCCAATTTCCAGAAGATTGCTGCACGACCAAATCCGAATCACCGAAACACTCAATCCGGCGAACGCCGATGTCCCGAGCCACATTAAGCCCATGGATCAGTGCCTCATACTCGGCTACATTGTTTGACGCTGAGAAATGAATCTGCAATACATATCGCAATTGATCCTGTTTTGGTGATGTGAGCACCACCCCAGCACCTAGCCCGATTTTGCATTTGGAACCGTCAAAGTGCAACCTCCAGTAATTGTAATCCGGTTTAGGTGGTTCATATTGCATCTCAGCCCAGTCACAAAGGAAATCCGGCAAAGCCTGAGACTTGATAGCATCTCTTCTCTCATAATGCGGTGTGTAAGGAGACACTTCTATCGCCCATTTGGCAACTCGGCCAGTTGCATCTTTGCACCCAATGATCTCCGCAATTGGAGCTTCACATACCACTGTAATCGGATGCTCTTGAAAGTAGTGTTTCAACTTCTTGACCGCCAGGTACACACCATATGTCATCTTTTGGTAGTGAGGATAATTTTGCTTCGAAGTTGAGATCACCTCACTCAAATAGTACACCGGCCTCTGCACAGATTTACCATCCTCTTCTCGCTCTACCACCATGACCACACTTACGACCCGGTTAGTGGCCGCAATGTAAAGTAGCATTGGCTCATTCGGCAAAGGTGATGCCAAAACTGGAGCAGTGGACAACATCTTTTTTAATTCGTTGAAAGCCGAATCTGCTTGCGGGGTCCACGTGAACCCGGTGCTCTTTTTCATTAACTGATACAAGGGCAAGGCTTTTTCTCCTAGCCGACTCACAAACCGACTCAACGAGGCTAAACACCCGGTGAATTTTTGTACATCTTTTAGACATTTAGGCAATTTCATTCTTTCTATGGCTCGGATCTTAGCCGGATTCACCTCAATACCTCGGCTCGATACAAGGAAACCAAGCAACTTTCCAGCTGGGACACCAAAGGTGCACTTGTCCGGATTCAATTTTAACCGATATTTTCTCAAGTTCACAAATGTTTCCTCGAGATCCTCGAGGAGAGTACGTTTTTCTTTTGTTTTGATGACAATGTCATCCACATACACCTGCACATTTTTACCCATTTGAGAATGCAAGCACTTTTGCATACATCTCTGATAAGTTGCACCAGCATTTCTCAAACCGAAACACATGACACGATAGCAATACGCCCCATACGGGGTAATAAAAGCAGTCTTTATTTGATCTTTAGGGTTCAGTGGTATCTGGTGAAAACCAGAGTACGCATCAATAAAAGACAACAACTCACACCCAGCAGTAGAATCGATCACTTGATCAATCCGAGGCAAAGGAAATGGATCCTTTGGACACGCCTTGTTTAGGTTGGTGAAATCGATGCACATGCGCCACACCTTGACCACAGCTGGTTCGTCCTTCTTCTTCTCTACTAGAACTGGATTAGATATCCAGTCCGGATGCAACACCTCCATAATGAATCCGGCTGCCAGCAGCTTAGCCAGCTCATCGAGCACCACCTTTCTTCGATCATCTGAAAGCCGCCGAGTCGGTTGCCTAACCGGTTTCACATCCGGCCTGACAAACAAAGAATGCTCTGCCAACTCCCTCGGAACACCAGGCAGGTCCTTAGCTGACCATGCAAAGATATCCCGATTCTCACGGAGGAAGTGACAGAGCGCGCTTTCCTATTTCTCACCCAGCCCGGCACCAATGATGGCCATGCGCTCCGGGTTCTCCGGGTCAATGGGGATCTTCTTCGTCTCCTTGGGCACCTCAAATGTTGCACCCGCATCCGGATTAGTCATGGCCAGCACGCCGAGCTGAGCTGACTTCGCCATTGCCACCACCTCGTGCATCTTGCTCTTTTCAGCTTGTATCACCAGTGATTCAGCTAAGTTAGAACCAACTGTAGCACACTGTATGGCCTTCTTGTAGTCTCCCGCAACGGTGATAACACCATTCGGGCCAGGCATTTTCATCTTGAGGTAGGCCACATGAGTAGATATCATGAACTTGGCTAATGCTGGCCTGCCAAGCAGAGCATGGTATGGGCTTTCCAAATCCACCACCTCGAACTCGAGACTCTCAAGTCTGTGATTGTCCCTGGTACCGAACAACACATCTACCCAGATCTTACCCATGGGGGAACAAGATACCCCGGGTACTATGCCATGGAAAGTACAGCTGCTCTGTTGCAACTGATTCGGCGAAATACCCAACTTGACCATTGTGTCCCGATACATGATGTTTATGGCACTGCCATTGTCGACCAAGACTCGGCTAAATTTCACGTTCAGCTTGGGTCCAACCAAAGTTGGATCCACCACCAGTGCATAGTTCCCTGGGCTTGGCATGATCCTTGGGTTATCCGCCCTGCTCCAAGTGATCTCCTGCTCAGACCAGTTCAAGTACTTTGGAACTGCTGGCATCACGGCATTCACCTCCTTTGCTCGTCTCAACTGACTTTTCTTGTCAGTTGGCTCGGTCACGAAAACCACATAACTCTGATGTGCTTCCTTGTAATCATTCCCAGGGTATCCACCTTGCCTACTTGGGCCATCACCATTGTCACTGCCTCCCATGTTCACCAGGTTAACCGGCTTCGTTGCTGCTGGCCTTGGAGTTCCAGCGTTGACCGGGGTCGCATTGGCTCCGGTTAGCGGCATGTTTGGCCTGAAATTCGGTCTAGGAGCGCCTCTCTGAGGTGGTCCTCTTTGACCTTCCGCCTGAATGCGGTGATGCCAACTACAGTTCCGGGTCGAATGATTAGCCGGTTTGCGCGGATCAGTGGTGTGATAACAGCAAGGCCCATCCAATCTGGACTCAAAAGTCAGAGGTGGACTTGGTCCCTCCCACACTTTCTTCGGCCAGCACCTTGATTCGGCCTCCAAGCCGGACCATCAGTTTTCTGCCTCTGCGCATCTCCTCCACCGGGTTGATCCATGTTTACTGCAGCAACTTGATCCGAACCATACCTGTAATCCGGATCTCTTCTCTTGTAACCGAATTCATGTCGGTCACTGGGCCTTAATGGCCCAACTCGGTTATTAACGGTTGCCTCCTGTTTGCTCCCACTGCATCCAATGCGGGCTGTGTTGGATCACCCAGCGCATACGTGTCTGCTATCCGGATCATATCTGCCAGGGTTTTCGGCATATCTCTTTGGAGTTTCTGCCAAAGTGGTGTACCATGCCTGCATCCCTGTGCAAACCATGAAATGGCCTGCTCCTCCACTACACCTTCGCAAGAATTGCGCATGTTGCTCCACCGAGTCAAATACTCTCGGTCTGTCTCCCTCTCTTCCTGCTTGCATGCAGCCAGGAGCTGAGGTCGGTTTGGCCTCTTGTAGGTGCTGGAGAAGTTGCTGTTAAACGCCTGTTCCAAATCCATCCAACAATTGATACTACCCGGCGGCAAGTTATTCAGCCAATTCGGGCTGGACCTTCTAACATATGCGGGAGATACCGGACCGCCCATCGGCGATTGCCCCCCGCAATGTGCACTGATGATACATAGTCCGTCAGCCAATCCTGTGGCTTGGTGCTGCCATTATACGGCTTCGTGTTGCGGCCGAGCTGGAACAACGGCACACTTGGCTCATTCATTATCCGAGGTCCAAAGCATGGTGGACCCGGTGGGCCTTGCTCTTCCACTTCTCGGACTGATAGATTCTGTCCAACTGAGACGCTGATCATCCGGATCCAACATCCGAGGCCCCAGTCTCGACGCCAGTGCATTGTCATACGTCTGGTATCCGGCTCGCGCCATAGCCGAATTGCCATCGTCATAGCGGTAGCCCACCTGGCCACCACTTGCTGCTGCACCTGTGCCATCATTTGCTGTCCGGGGTGGCGAGGTGGTTGACCTCGGCCAGCCGAATTTCCCCTTCCAGTACCCGGATTGCCTTGACCACCACTGTTTCTGTCTTGTCCGCCTTTTCCTTGGGCTGCAAGCTGCTTGCTCGCATATACCGCATCATAAGTTTGCAGCTGCTTGCTCTTACCCGAGTTCACACTTTGAGCTCGGTCAATCACAACATGCGGAGAGGACGCTTGCCCCTTAGATTTCTGGCTAGCAGCCCTAACCGAGACAACTACCCGGGAACCACCAGCATCCGGATTAGCTTTCCGGTAGGCCTCATTCTGCCTGTTGCACACATCCACTAGCTCATTCACTCTCTCCGCCTGCTTGCGCCAAGCGTCCCCGGTCAGGTTACTTAACTCGGCTCGTGCTGCTGCTGCAGCCCTAAGATTCTTAGCCGGGGAGCTATAAACCGGCTTGCCTGTTCCGGACCTATGACTAGTGGCTTTACTTGAGCTTGAACCTGCAGCTCTAGCCAACTCGTCATTGAGGTCCTTGCCTCTGTTACGCAACTCGGCTTTCTTGCGCGAGCGGTGCACTACAGGAGTAAAGCCATCTGTGATACCATTGGCAGCATTGTATTCTCTCAGATCTCTATCAAACTCTTGCCTAGACTCTATCACTAACCGAGCCTCTTTTTGCAACCTCAGGCGCTCTGCCTCTAGCTGAGCTACAGTAAGATCAACATTTGCTCCAGGAGCCACTGGCCGAGCTAGCTTTTCCAAGATACCCTCTAAGGAAGCATCCCTGCTTGACATGCCAAGGGGACCAACCGGATCGGGTTTCTCCTTAGGGAACTTAGCTGTCCGGGTCGGCTTGTCAGCCGGATCGACCGGCGTGGCCAGCTCCTCTGGCACGCTCGCGCTGGCACCTCCTTTGCCTGCAGCAGCGTTTGCGGCAGCCACCATGACCTCCACGCTGCTCCCAGGGCGAGCGCTACGCCCTCCGCGAGCTGCGCGGAAAGAGGAGGATCCGCAGCCACGAGCACCTGCGCCGGGTACTCGCGAACTGGCTCGGTGGCGACGTAGGTGACGAAGCTGCCCAGCGTCATGAGGAAGCCATCCGCGGGGAAGGGCTTGTTGGAGAAGCACCCCGCGTTGTCGCTGATGAAGTTGAACTCGCCGAGCTTGCACACGAGCCCGGAGAGGACCCGCTCGCCGGCACCAGTGACGGAGCCCGTCCGGATGGAAACCCCAGCCAACGCCAATGCTTGCCCCACGGTGGGCGCCAACTGTCGTGGTGGTGTCACGGCAGATGCCATGGGTATGGCTTAAGTGTGGGCTCGCTTGGGCGTTGGGGGAACCGGGGAGGGTTTGCGCGCTATGAAGCACGCATGAAGATCAAACAAGAACCTCGCAGGAACAACAAGAACAAAGCAAACCAAGAACAGCGAAGAACACCACGATGTACCCTGCTTCGGGGCCCTCTTGTGGAGGTAACACCCCTACTGCAGCTCTAGCCTACTCTCTTATATCTCAAGTGTTTACAAGTACAGAGCGCTCCTTGAGCTGTATGATGAACAATGGAGAGAGCTCCAGGTAGAAGATGAAGCTTGGGGGGGAAATGATGCTCACAATGGTCGATCCTCTCACAGGAGGAGGTGGTGTTGCCTATATACAGTAACCGAATTACCCTTTTGCCCCTGGCCGCAGAGGACAATGGCATGGACAAGGAGAACAGGACAAACACTGGCCACTGTCACTCAGCCCAGCTCACCCTCTGTTCACCACAGGCTTATCTTTCCTCTTTGAGCTTAAGGCAGTGTAGACCACAGTAGCCTAGCCACTGCCCCTTTCCCGAATAGGCCGAGTCAGCGCCTAGGGGCTTGTGACCCGGAAAACCTGTGGCAGCACCTTGCTGTCTTCTGAGCCCCGGTCAGTAACCTTACAGTGCCCGTGACTTTTACTGACATTACTTGGCCCCTGTGCATCATCCGAGTTGCCCTACCCGGGTCCTTCCTGACCGACCCGGATAACTTAGCCGGCTCTTCTTTCCTGGATCCGGTTAAACCTCACCGGATCCCCTTTGGTCTTTTCTTTCACTGGCTTGAAGTAGGACTGACCGAATCGCCTTGAGATCCGACCCGGATAACTTAGCCGGCTCTTCTTTCCTTGATCCGGTTAGACCTTAACTGTTCATAACACATCATCTTTGCCCTACCCGGGGGCAGCCCCCGACAACATGATACAAAAGGGTCGCTCCTCCAACAGGCAGCAAAAGCTAATCACTAGACAAGTGAACATGTCTGTCATGGCACCTCCTGCCGTGCCAGATTTTCTGAAGGGATCGGAAACCATCATAAGCTTCAGTCGAGAGGATCATCCCCCAGCTGTAGTTCGACCAGGGCACGCGGCTCTGGTACTCGACGCGCAAATAGGAGGCTATGCCATGACCAAGGTCTTCATGGATGGAGGCAGCGGCATAAACATCATCTTCGCGGACACGCTCCGCAAAATGAACAGGTCAGTCGAAAACCTCCCAAATCTTCAAATACCTTCCACGGTATTGTTCCTGGCAAAGCAATTAGCCCAGAAGGCACCGTACAACTCGACGTTACGTTCGGGGACATAAGCCACTTCAGGACAGAGTCGATTGAGTTCGAGGTCGTCGACTGGAAGTCACAATACCATGTTATTCTTGGTCGCCCGACGTTTGCTCGATTCATGGCGGTGCCACACTATGCGTACCTCACGCTGAAGATGCCAGGACCAAAGGGAGTCATCACTGTCCGTGGAAACTTTCAAAGGTCCGATGCTTGCGACCGCGAGTTCAGCAAAATCTCCGAGATGTTCGGGGTGGAGAATCACTCGCCGACTTAGCGATTACCAACGACCGCACACTCCTTCCAGAGCATAAGAAGTTGGCAGTCGACAGATCCTTCAATGCTACAAATGACACAAGGTCGCATCAGGTGCACCCGACCGATCCGTCCAAGACAGTCAACATATCTTCGAGCCTGCCTATCGCATAGGAAGGCGCGCTCGTCGAATTCCTCCGTGAGAACTGGGAAATATTTGCGTGGTGTCCAGCCGACATGCCAGGTATTCCCAGGGAATTCGCCGAGCACTCTCTCCAATTGTTTCCAGATGCAAAGCCAGTCAAGCAAACGATGCGTCGAATCTCCGGCCCAAAGCGAACCGCAGTCGAATCTGAAGTCGACCGGTTACTCGCAGCAGGATTCATTAGGGAAATCAAGAAATCACAATGGGTGGCCAACCCTGTACTCGTAGAAAAGAAGCATACAGACATCCTTCGGATGTGCGTGGATTTCACAGCGCTGAACAAGTGCTGTCCAAAGGATCACTTCCCGCTACCGATCGACCAGATCGTCGACTCCACCGCCGGATGCGCACGACTCTCCTTTCTGGATGCTTACTCAGGTTATCACCAGATAAGGATGAAGCAAGAAGACGAAAAAAAACGGCGTTCATAACCCCACTCGGGGTCTACTGCTACACAACTATGCCCTTTGGGCTCAAAAACGCGGGTGCAACATACCAGCGCATGATGCAGGACTGCCTCAAAAAGCAAATTGGACGCAACGTCCAGGTCTACGTGATGACATTGTCATTACCACAAGGGAAGAACGCACACTACTCGACGATTTGAGGGAGACGTTCGCAAACCTCAAACGCTTCCATATCAAGCTCAATCCTAAGAAGTGTACGTTCGGCGTTCCAGCTGGGCAGCTCTAGGGTACCTAGTCTCTGCTGTGGAATCGAAGCAGACCCGGAGAAAATACAGGCCATCCTCACCATGCAAAGGCCTTCAAAGCTTCATGATGTGCAGAAACTAGCAGGACGAGTAGCAGCGCTCAGTCGATTCATCAGCAAACTGGGTGAAAAGGCTTTACCATTCTATCGACTGATGAAGAAGGCGGACAAGTTCGAGTGGACGCCAGAAGCTGAAGCAGCCTTCACAGATCTCAAGCGGATCCTCACAAGCCCTCCGATCCTCGTCGCACCTAAGGAACGGGAACCACTCTACCTGTATGTCTCGGCTACAAACAGGGTGGTGAGCACCGTACTGGTAGTCGAACGCATGGAGGAGGGGCACATCCAAAGCATACAACGTCCAGTCTACTACCTGAGCGAGGTTCTCTCCATATCAAAACAGCGGTACCCGCACTATCAAAAGCTGGCATATGCTGTATTCATGTCCTCAAGGAAGTTGACACACTACTTCACCGAGCACCCGATCACCGTGGTAAGTAACTCAGCAATCGGTGATATCCTCACAAACCCCAATGCAACGGGTCGAGTCGCAAAATGGCTCATCGAGCTGGCTCCAAGAGACATCAAGTACGAGCACCCGAAGGCTATCAAAGCACAAGTCCTACCCGACTTCACAACGAGTGGATAGAGGCCCAATTACCTGGAGCACCAGACGTGTCCAATTCCTGGACCATGTACTTCGATGGGTCCAAGAAACACGAAGGCGCAGGCGCAGGCGTCATCCTCATATCACCAAAAGGGGACAAGCTACGTTATGTTTTGCAGATGGGATTCAAACTACCCTCCAATAACGAGGCTGAATACGAGGCCTGATCCATGGCATGCGGATGGCAAAAGCACTTGGGTGCACTCGATTGATGATCTACGGCGACTCCAATCTCGTGGTGCAGCAAACAATGAAGGCCTGCGACGCAATCGCGGACAACATGATCGCTTATCGCGACCTGTAAACACTGGAGGGCAGCTTCGAGGGCTGCGAGTTGAGGCACATAGGAAGGGAAAGTAACGAAGAAGCAGACATGCTAGCCAATCTTGGCTCAACTGGCGCACAAATTCCACCTGGTGTCTTCCTCGAGCGCATCGAACAAGATCTATCAAGGAGAAACGAGAGCCTCCTCCGTCGACTACGCCACCCAAAAGCAAATGCCTAGCACAGAGGACCCCCCAGTCGAGGTATTCTCATTGAGCCAACTGGACTCAACCTTTTCTGGCTTACATACTCCGTGGCGAGCTACCAGATGACATAACCGAGTCCCGACGCGTGACTCGAAGATCAAAAGCATACCGTTATCAACGGCGAGTTATACAAGCGCAGCATATCAGGTATGTTCCAAAGATGCATCGCATTCGAAGATGGCCAAGCCATACTTCGAGACATTCATGCAGGTACCTGTGGGCATCACGCCAGCAGTCGATCACTCGTAGCCAAAGCCTTTCGCGCAGGGTTTTACTGGCCTACAGCACTCAAAGACGCGGAGGACATAGTCAAAAGGTGCGTCGGCTGCCAGAAATTCGCAACAAGGCCGCACGCACCCGCATCGGCGTTGAAGACTATACCGCTGGCCTGGCCTTTCGCCCAATGGGGGCTCGATATGGTTGGGCCACTCAAAAAATCATCGCATGGCGGGCATACTCACCTACTGGTGGCAGTCGACAAGTTCACAAAGTGGATCGAGGCGGTCCCCATCACAAATTCGACTGCTACTACGGCAGTCAACTTCATAAAGAGCATCATCTACCGCTTCGGTGTCCCAAACAGTATCATCACTGATAACGGCACAAACTTCACGGCTGAGGAGTTCAAAACCTTCTGCAAAGAGCAGGACATTACGCTCAACTACGCATCCGTGGCACATCCACAATCCAATGGCCAAGTCGAAAAGGCCAATGGACTTGTGACGAGTGGGATAAGAAGCGCCTCTGGTGCCACTCAAAAGAGCTGCGGGTGCTTGGGTCGAAGAACTACCATCTGTGCTATGGAGCCTACGCACAACTCCCAACACTTCTACGCAGTTCACCCCATTCTTCATGGTCTATGGTGCAGAGGCAATTCTGCCATCAGATGTGCGGTTCAATGCACCACGAGTTGAAGCATACAATGAAGAGACGCAGAAGAAGCACTCGAAGATGCAGTCGACTTACTCGATGAGCGCGAGACACGGCCTTGGCCCGCACAGCTGTTTACCAGCAGATCTCCGCAACTACCATAGCCGTCGACTGCGAACCAGGTCCTTCGTCGTTGGCGACCTGGTTCTTCGACTGAAGCAAAAGAAGGTGCACAAGCTCGCTTCCCCATGGGAGGGTCCCTTCATCATCACGGAGGTCCTTGGTGGAGGCGCATATCGACTGAAGCACGCGAAGACAGGCGAACTCTCTCATAATCCTTGGAACGTTGCGCATCTGCGCCGTTTCTACGCATAAAGTGCTCACAGTCATACAATGTAATAGGCTATATGTCGGATGGCTGCAGGTTTCAGACGCGCTCTTTTCCTTACCAGGGTACCTAAGGGGACTGGAAGGTTTTTAATGAGGCGGCCTGCAGCCTAACATTCAAAAGAGGAATAAAATCAATGTTCCTTCGACTTCTTTGTTACTACCCGCATAATTCATACCTTAACCGCACCCGAAACCCTCGGGGGCTGTGTTTGATCAAATGAGCTCTCGCTCTTGCAGAAACACAATGCCTTAGCCGCACCCGAATGCTCGGGGGCTGCGTAACAAGGATCCACAAAAAACACAAAAACTCTGCAGCCGCACTCGAATACTCGGGGGCTGCACAGTCATTGGTTCACAACCAACACATTTCACAAACCCCGCTCGACTGACTCGGGGGCTCGACAAAAAATCAAAGTATACAAACTATACAATATACAAAGAGTCAAAAATTACACTCGGGGGCTGCCCCTATACAAAATCCTCAGGCTCGTCCTTTACGGGCAGCTCGGGACCGCAAAGCTGTTCGCGAGTGCACTCGATTAGTGTCTCCGCAGCTTGGATCGTGTCATCCAGGTCTTTTTGTTCGAGAACTCTCCGGCTGCAGGTGTCCGCAACACCAACCTTGGTTTTCGACTACGCATATACGCCATTGCAGCGTTGGCTCCAATCACAAGTCTCTGAGACAGCAACTCTCGAATGGGATTTGTTTGGGAAGATGTTCAACACAGCACGAATCCCTTGTGGTTGTGGCCCCGAAGGAAAAAGAGTCTCGTTCAGGCGAATAAACGCTGCCCGGCATAACTCCAGCAGTTCAGCACTTCGCCAGACGCGATCCTTCAGGGTGGCGAGTATGCGGGCATGGTACCTATCAAGCCAAAAGTGTTGACGCCCAGTCGTAGGGTCGTCAACCACGCTATCCAGACGCCCTTCCACGCGAATCTTTTCAGCCTGGAAGTTGTCGACAAAGCCTACAAACACGGGCGCACCAGTCAGATCAAAAAAGGAAAAGCTACGCAAAAAGCTTGTAAACAGAGCAAGACTCGAACTTACACTCGAGTTGCCTGTTCACAAGATCCATCTCCCCGAGCACTATTCCTCGCGTTGGGTGGCCAACGCGGGTCTCGCCCTCAATCGATTCAGCTCAGCCTGGGCGTCCTTCAGATCTTGCTCCATTCTCACAAATTTGGCCTTCATATACTCCATCACCTTGGCATCATTTACCACCTGACCCTGGGATCGGGTGGTGATTGGAGCCTGCGAGGAACTAGTCGCAGTAGCAGGTTCTCGTGACTGTTCAAAGAGCATAATCACAAACACAAAGTTTGTGTCAGAAGCAAAACTCATGTCATAAGCATACAACTCTTCGAGTGAAAGACATTAGCAAAAGACTGTTTGCATAAACAAGGTAGCACAAACAAAGCGCAGACTCGCGCAGTTCAGAAGGTATCATTACAAGGCATAAAAAAGCAAAAGGGTACAGCTACCCTAAACCTAAGATTTCGATTTCCTAAGCAGACGATTGGCAGTCTCGAGTGCCCGGCGCTCCATGGTGTTCATAAAAACTCGGCCAGTCGCGCGGCGGCTCCGCTCACCCCCTTCAGGAAATGGGCTTCCCATCTGGCTTCTGAGGGAACGCAGACAGCTGCCTCATAGTCGCAATCTATCCCATGTCCCATAAGAAGCTTGATGGTGGACTCGGATCCGCGTACCGTGTTGGCGCGAGCGAAACCCGCCATGGTGGACGTCCCGGGGCCAAACACGTCGGCGAAGTCATCCACCGTCGACGGCACTACGCCAGTCGGGAACACCACCTTGGTATACAGCGCCAAGTGTGCTCGTCGATTTGGCGAGTGCTTCTTTCGCCTGGTTGCATAGAGCGCCTAAGCCGCCCACAGCCTGTTCCAGCGAAAGATCGTCACTCGCCACGTCGCAGAGGCCGGTGCGCCAACAGCTTCTGCACAATTCAAAACAGGCATAAGTCATTTTACGACACTCGACAAGTTATATCGTCATATCAAAAGGAGAAAAGATTACTCACCTCCCATGACCTGCGCGAGTGCCGCGAGCTGGTCAGCATATCCTCGCTCGCGTGCAGCGGCTGAGTTGGTGGCGGCAGCCAGCTCTTTCTTCGACTCTTCGCGCTGCGCGGCGAGTGCATCTTCCAGCTCCTTCTTCTCGCCTGGCCCAGCAAAATCACGTGCATTCAATACTCGACAAAATCAAGCATTGCAAAAAGAAATTTGGCAAAACAAAAGCAAAAAGGAGAACTCACGACTGAGCCGCTCTAGCTCGGCGCGCATGGTGTCCCTCTCCTGCTCCACCTGGACATAAGCCTTGGCAGAATCTGCCAAGGTGTGGTAGAAGGGCTGCAAGCACAGAATTCAGCAAAAATCAAACTCTCACAGCCCAACAAACGGGTCAAGCAAAAAATACTTACGTGGTTCATCCACGGCTCAGGAGCCGCGACTGATGTCCCGACATCTGGAGTTGCCGCCTTGGCTGTCTCAACGACAGCATCAGTGGCCATTGGCTGGGCAGCCTCGTTTCCAGTCGGTGCAATTCGATGCTCCAGGGTTGGAACATTTCGACTGGAGGAGTCCCAGGCTGATTGTTTTCAGCGCTGTGGCAACAACAAAAAAAAAACGGTTCAGCACAAATATGTGACAGCACAAAATTCTCATACTCAAAACACACATACCTGTGCTCCTCATCTTCCTCATCTTCGGAGTCGCCAAAAATTGGTCCCCAAAGGCTGGGGTACCACTCGACTGAAGCGGAAGAGTGAGCTTGTTGAGCACGCACGCAAAGGAGCGGCTTGGAAAACAGGTGGTGAACCTGATTCCTCGTCATCCTCCAAGCCCTGCTCCTTCGCGGGTGAACTTGCAGCAGAAGGCGCCTTCTTGGCCAGTCGACGCCGCTTCGGTGCGCGGTATCGACTTCTTGGTCAGAGGGGCCTTGTCTTCAGATTGGACTTCTTCTGCTGCTTCCTCCTCGACCTCCTCCACATGTGAAGTGGTGGCAGAAGGGATGGGCGACTGATCCCCTTTCGGGTCCACCACCTGTGCCTGTGTTTCTTCAGTCTCGCCATTTTCAGGCAGAGGAGGAAGGGAGGCAGCAGTCGAGTGACCCTGCATAGCATACATCACAAATTGCAAAGTCAGAATCAAAAATCGCATATCGCAGAACATGCGAGTGGCAAACTCTTCATTAGCAGGCTATAACACATACATACCTCAAGCAAAGGGTTCTCCAACCCATATGGTGCAACAGGGCAGTCGACGTTGCAAGTGTCGCTGTCGTCAAGTTGGTGATGTGCCGCACATGCGTCAGCAGCTCACTCCTTGAAGCTCTGGGTTCATTCGGGTGATGTCACCCGCGCCTTCATACTCCCACATGGGGTGCGCTCGGGCACGGATGGGCCACACCCGCCTCTTCACAAAGGTGGCGATCAAATGGATGCCTGTGACCTTGTCCAGCATGCCTCCGATCCGAGCCAGCAAAGGGCTTGCCTCCTCCATTTCTTCGGCTGAGAGTTGGTGATCCCACGCCTTGGTCCTGGTGAAAGCAGCAGTCGAGAAAGGGGCGGCTGCATCCTGCTCGACAGTCGCATAAAACCACCCCTTCCTCCAGCCTTGAGCGGAGTCGACGGTCTTCAGGCGGAAGTAGCGGGTGTCGCTGCGCACCTGGATTCCACAGCCGCCAACGGGGTAGGTGCGACCACCTCCTCTGTTCGGCCGTACCATGAAGATGGCTTTCCACAGCGCCCAGCTGGGTGCGACGCCGAGGAAGCACTCGCACAGCGTGATGAAACACGCGATATGCATAATGCCATTTGGGGTGAGATCATGGATCTGCACCCCGTAGGCAAAAAGAAGACCACGAACGAAAGTCGTGGAGGGGAAGCGAAAAGCCCCTAGGCAAAAACTCCGCAAAACAAACACGCTCGTTGGCGCGTGGTTCGGGGAGTACCTCCTTGGGCGACGGCGCGCGGACGGCGAGCTGCTCCGCGGGTGGCAGATACCCCTGCTCGCGGAACTTGACCAAATGGGCGTCCTTGATGGTGGACTTCGCCCAGTCCCCGCTGCCCTTCTTCAGGCGGCGGATGCAGATGTACCCGCCACGGTCTTCTTGCCCTTGGCCGCATCGGTCGCGGCAGCGGCGGCGGCACCACGCTTGGAGCCTCCACCTTTCGCCATTGACGATGGATGAGGGTGGAGAAGAGAGCTTGGG
This sequence comes from Poa pratensis, assembly GCA_947311845.1. Taxonomy (NCBI): domain Eukaryota; kingdom Viridiplantae; phylum Streptophyta; class Magnoliopsida; order Poales; family Poaceae; genus Poa; species Poa pratensis. The sequence continues at coordinate 19,525,712 of CAMZMU010000050.1, read as the reverse complement.
CGCAGAGCAATGGAGGTGGGCAGGAGGAAGATGAGACGAGGGGCGGCGCAAAGAGGCAAATGGCAAGTAAAAAATTCTGCCAGGCCGTCCCTATTTACCACAGATCACAAACGATCGCAACCGTCAAAACAAATCCATACGCTCCGCGCGAAATCTGGCCATACACGTGGCGGCCACGGAGGCAACCGTCGCCGGCCACTCCGCCCACTACGCACGAGAATCCAGGAAGCCATCATCACGCCCCGTGAAAATCGCGCCAGAACGGTCAAATCAAGTCCACGCGGCGTCATCCCTGGTCAGCTCTGCAAAAACGGGCCCACAAAACAGGGTCACGTCTTATCAAAGCCTCTCCAAGCACGCCACCGCTTGTCAGAGATAGCAGTCGCAAAATGCGTCATTGCTGACGTTGTTTCTCTTTCACAACTGGCATAAAAGTCACTCGATGATATCTTCGGGTGGTCTCTCGCATAAGTCTCGGTTGGTTTTTAGCAAAAGTCATAGAGGCCAGTCGAAATTCTTTCGACTGCAGCATCATACTCCCATCGGGAGCGTATCAAAAAATTTCTTTGACTAAAATGTGCAGGGTAAAAGATTTTGAGATTATCCTCCATTGCAAGCAATAAAGCACAATCTCGGGGGCTACTCCCATCGGGAGCGCTGTCGCGCACCCGATAGAATAATGGCAAAAGTGTCAGTCGACGAAACATTCGACTAAGTTCATAAGCAAAATCACACTCAAAATATTCCCGAGTTGATCCGACGATCCTTGGATGCTGCATGCATAGTGCAAAGGTAAGACCCGCCGATCAGTCGAGCTGGGCTAAGGACCGCTCCAGCAGCGTTATCCTTAAATGTTCCGTGTCAGCAGACATGATGAAATCCCCGACGGACGCGTTGGGTTGATTCAAAATTATACTGCAGTTCGATTCCGTAAGACCTCAACGGCGTTTCGAGTCTGTCCAGTTTGTTCCAGATTCGAGTCCGGGGACTCGAGTTTGATTGAAAGCTAGTATGGTTTTGCCACAAATGGTAGTTAACTGGCCCCGATCCGTCGTGTGTGCCGGGCCTGCTAAGCTAATATCCCTTGACTATCATAAGCAAAAACTCATAGTCGATGAAACACTCGACATAGCCAACATGTGCTATTTCATAAGAATTCTAAATACAGATGTAAAAAATATAACGTGCATGATGTATGAGTCCATGCCCGACTCTTCGAATCAGACAAGTACTCGGGGGCTACTGACATGGGTATGCCTATCGGGTACCCTACCATGAGGGTACCTGGTGCACGTATCGACTAGGCCCAACTATCAGAGCCTACATGAAGCCCATGAAGGGAGGCCCACGAAGATGGAGTATCCTCCAAGTTTGGCGAAGCAATAGTCGGTTTAGAGTTTCCTTACTTGTAAATCGAGTCGGTTACGAACACCCGAGACCCAGCCTATTATTTAAGGACTGGGAGGGCCATCGAACCAGACAACGAACCACCAGAGCCACAAACCCTAGCGAGATCGACATCTCGCCGGGATCCTTGTAACCATCATATTCACAAAGCAATAACAGACAGGCAGGACGTAGGGGTGTTACCTCCACACGAGGGCCCTGAACCTGGGTAAAATCTTTGCCCTGCTTGTCAGCCGACGATACTTCCAGCTCTACCACGTTCTCTCCCCCATATTCATAACCTAGGGACCTTAACCATGGGTCTTGATGAGTCTACCCTCGTCAGTCTCCCTCTCAATCGGAAGAACGTAGGAACTAGGAAGAAGTGTAGAGTAGCTTGATGAGAAAACAAATGTGGGCCACTCATGAGTGGGTCCCACATGTCAGGACAAATTATGAGGTGTACGGATGGGGCAGCGGTTGGGGAATATACTTTGCCCCATCTATGTGCACTTAAGGAAAAAAGCTGATGGGGGCAACGGTTGCTCTTACACTAATAAATTGATAAACAAGCGTTGAATAGCTGTGGCACATGTTTACATGTATTCTCGGCGAATCTCCATGGTGTTTGGTTGAGTGGCTATCTGTCGGATGGTTAGTGGTAGCTAGTTCTTAGGTTCCTGTGTTTGGTTCCTGGTGTGGGGGTTGGGGTAGCCACATTTAAGCATATCCCCTCAGAAATCAGGTTGAGGGTAGCCACATTTTAAGCCAACAACTCGGGCGAGTAGCTGCCGCCACTTGCGCAACGTTTTGCCGTGTGTCACCCTACCCATGAAGTAGAAACTTACCCCTTTAATTATTGAACAACTTTCTCTTTTAAAATATGTTAAGAAATTTTACCTCTTTTAAAAATTTGAACAAACTTTCCACTTTTAAATATTAAGAATATTTTAACAAACTTTTCCTTTTTTTAAATTTGAACAAACATTATGTGCGTGCTGATATTTTACCCCAATACATTAAGAAATTTTCCTCACCAAATTATAATATAAATATTTGAATAAACTTGTCCTTTTTATAAAATATATATAGGAGTATTCTCACCATCTTAACAATAGTGACCATATCACCCAACAATCTCTAACCCCTCAAAGTAAACATAAATGTGGCTACCCATGAAAACTTTTTATCCCTTCAACCAAAACAAACTTGGTTCAACCAACTCTCAACCAAACTCTAGCACCAACCAGGTGGTTGGGGGGCATATTTAAATAGCCGGCTATTGCATTTAGCCCCAACAATTTTTTAGAATCTATGAAAGGTTATAGTCGGGCTATAGCGTAGTTATGGCCTTATAATGTTATGCTAAATAATGATAGAAATTCAAAATTTAGGCATTTCATATATATATATATATCAATAATTTACTGATGCATAACATATTAACATAGTCACATAAGAGATACAAATAAGACGTAATCATGTCCACATATTACAACATTCAGTAGCAGCAATTCAGGATATTGTTCTGACGAAATATTACATAACCACCCAAATTAATTAGCATGTAGCAAAATTAAGTTTAGGATATAGTTCTGTCCATATATTATATGCCAACAACATCATAGGGTTGAGTTCAGCTCCAAAATATGGCCGAGCGGACAATTTTTGGTCCAAAATTTTGGGCCCCTGAGCCAAAAGTTTAGCGGCTAAGGGGCTAAATCGGAGCTAAATCAATTTAGCCGAGATATTAGTGGCTATATCAATTTAGCCTATGAAGGTCATAGCCGTAGCGCGAAGCCTCTCGAAGGCTATATCCAGGCTATAGCCGGCTATTTAAATCTTTTAAATGTTTGAACAAACTTTATCTTTTTAAATATTAAGAATATTTGAATAAACTTTTCCGTTTTAAATATTTGAACAAACTTTTCCATTTTACATATTCGAACAAACGTTATGCTGTGTGCTGATGTCTTACCCCATTACATTAAGAAATTTTCCTCACCAAATTGTAATATAAATATTGAATAAAATTTTCCCTTTTAAAAAGAAATATATATATAGAGAGAGGTATTCTCGCCATCTTAACAATAAGTGACTATATCACCCAACAAACTATAATCCCTGAGAACGAACATAAAATATAGTTACCCCTAACAAGTTTTTATCCATTCAACCAAACACAAACTTGGCTCAACCAACTTACACAACCAACCATGAAAAATTCCTACCACCAACTAGGTGGTTGGGGGCGCCCCAACAAGTTTTTCATAGTAACACAAAACACACCCTAAGCCTCTAACGTGTGGCAATCAAACTGAGCTCGCCGCCGTCCGGTTCACCACAGTTAGTAAAATGTCAAGTGTTATGACACAGAGGACATGGCCGTGTATGGGGGCCGGTCAATAAGGCATTTCAATAATTCATGCGTATTAATTGTGTCCCCGCAAAGAATGTACTAGTATTTGAAAAGAAGTTGGATGCACATGCAAATTTGTTTGCTTTACAACACAATGTAATGTAATTTGACAAAGAAAGAAGGTACAGCCGTAGCTACAAGAACAAGTTATCTCAATTAAGCGAAGCTATAACGGCTGGCAATCAAGGTGAGCTCGCCGTCAGGTTTCCACCACTGCTGGAGGTCGTGCGCGGCCAACGACTGCTGGATCGGTGCGCGTCTCTGTCGACGCTCGAGTTGGTCCAGAGCGTGGCGGACGGCAGGAGGTGCGGCCGCTCTTTCTCCTTGCCGATGACGGAGAAGAGCATGTCACGGTAGGAGAGCGTGGTGGCAGACTTGCAGTGCTCTCCAGCTGCTGCCGCTGCTGGAAGTAGTCGAGGAAGCCTGGCAGATGACGTCCTTGTCGTGCACATACAGGTTTGGCGCCCACGAGGATAGCCGCTCGAACAGCTTCTCCATGCGCTTCCGGTGGGGGCAGAGGACGAGGCCGAGCCCGGCCTTGACGAGGGCGCTCTTGGCGTACAGTTCCCTCCTCAGCCCCTCGGACGGGATCAACTTGTTGATCGCCGGAGGCGCCGACATGCGGCGGGTTGAAGAGGAAAGTCGGAAGGCTGAGATCCTGCTCGGCCATCATGGTCCGCCCCACTCCAGCGCCAGCGACGCGCCGAGAGAGTGCCCCGCGAGCCACACGGCGCCGCTGCCGGAGCCATTATTAGCGATGGTCGCCATGAGCGTGTCCACCGCGCGGTGCGCGCGCTGGGAGCGCTTGGAGTCCGGTAGGGTGTTGGCGATGATCTTCAGGTCGAGGAACACGTCGTGGATCGCCTTTGGGTGCGGCAGCAGCATGGTCCTCGGAAGGCGACGATGTACTGCGGGGCGGATGGATGGCGGCGTTCGCCCGCCGGGGGAACATGCTCGTAGATGGCGCCAAAGGTTAGCTTGTGGCTCTTGCGCCTGAAGGATTCTTCCTTGAGGACCTCACGAGGCGGAAGTGGAAGCTCTCCCACCACGGCGGAGCAAGCGCTTCGGGCGCCCTGCACATGGTTCTGTCGTTCTCGAGGATGTAAGTGCCTTTACCACGCAGGCGGCGACGCCGGCGGTCCTCCTCGTTGTTCCTGCGAGTGACACAATGATATCCATCAGTTTAAACATACATGCATCAATAAGGCACAAGGAGTACCATGGATGGATCTCTCGCGCATAACATACCAGTCAACCATCATTGCAGAAGAACGGCAGGGGCCGGATCTTGACATGATGTGCGTCGGCCCGGAGATATCGAAGCGGTCGAGGTCGTCGAGGTCGATGTTTGAAGCCATTGGTCAATGGGGTAGAGCTTGCCGGAAACTATGGATCAGATTCAGATGCAGTGTTGTGCTTTAGCCTCGTGTGCTTTGTCACGAAAGTCTACTATCTAGGTGCCCTTAATATGAATGTACGTGCTCGGGTTCGACTTATTTTCTTACTTGACCTGGTCTGTTGGAATTTAGAAACTACGTACAAGTAGCTAGTTTCCTGGCAACAGCTAATGTTAAGTTGCAACTTGCAACGGTTTTTTCTTCTTCTTCCTTTTGCACTTGTAGTTGTTAATAATAATACAAGTCCACTAGGTCTATAGGTGCATGTAATAAGAAGTGTTCTTGGTTGAAAGGAGATGAATGTAGCGCTCGTTGAATATGCCAGACCAATCAAATGCTTGTGTTTAGTCGGCTTGTTCTCACATTAGGCTGCTCAATGGGAATTTCCAATTCTCTTGTTGTTGGCATTAATATACTACGAATTATATTCTTATTTTTCAGCTCACAACAGCAATTATACTAGTGCTATAATTGTCTCTTGACTTGTCTTCAATTTAGCTAATCTATATGAAACCCTGAAGAAAAGAGATGATTTTCCACACGTTGCAGCTCCAACACATAGGACCTATGGCAGTGATATTGGCAACTTTATTGTTTTAGGTAATTTGCCGATAAGTTAAATGTCAAGTATTTTGTTGAAGATGATGACAAAAAATGAGATTATCTTTACTATTAAATGGGATTTCAACGTACGTTCGTACCCCTACGTTTCTGCCTCCATTTTCTGCCTCGCCGCTTCGCTCGCTCTCCCTTTCGCGCAACCGAGCTTTTTCCGTTGCCCACGCGGCCCAGCCCAGCCAATATCGCAGACCTTCATCCATCCCCCACCCTCTCGCGATTTGCAGGCGACAGGGGCGGCGGCGAGGACGACGCGGCCCTGGAAATTCGACGCAACCACCCGCACGCCCGGAGTTCCCCACGGCACTCCCCCAGCGCCTCCCGACCTCACCTGCTCCGTCGCGTGCGGGAAACCACCGCGCATCCCTGCTCCTCTCTCCATCGAGGCGCACACGCCTTGAGCGGCCGGCAAAGACGACCAGCGCAGCAGTTGGGGACAGCGCGTAGAGGCATGAGGAGGTGAAAGGCGGGCACGGCAGAAGGCGAGCGTGCTGGTGGGTGAGTTCTCGGCTCCGTCGATCTGTTTGTCGCCGCGCCGCAGACCCATCGTCCTTTTGCTGGGAGATGGGAGGGGAAGTGCAAGATGGGGATCGAGGGGAGGAAGTGCGGGGGCGGACGGTGGCGTTGCGGCCGTTGAAGGGGACGCCGATCTCGGGGTCGCTGCTAGACGACGTCATGTGGCTGTGGGGCGTACACGCCCGCCGCGTCCATGGGGCCGTCATGAATCGGAACAGGGACGGCGCCGATCGTGCTGGTAACGGCCGCGACACCGACCGCCGCGGTCAGTCTCTGCGCCGACACCTCCATCCCGCAGTCGCCAAGAAACATCAGATTGAAGGACCACATCTAGGTAAGGGAGCCCTCGCTTCCTCAGGCACGCCTCATCTCTGTCAGATTTGTGCTCCTGAATTCGTGAGCAAATTCCACGTAATAGCTGCATCATTCTATTTGATTACTTGGAGAGGACCACATCTAGGTACAGGTGTGTGTGGTGTGTCATCTAGGTGTCACAAGGATCTTCATATTTGTGGGTAAATAAGCACAAGCAAGTTGTGACAAGTGGTGTGAGGAGTAAGAGATATGCAGATTAGAGACATCGAGTATAATTGCCCTGCCGGGCTCATGTGCAGCTCCAACCACCAAGTAGATTACTAACGCTTGCGAGGAGGAAAGCTTAATTTGTGTTGCTTTTGCTTACGGTTTCCCTATAATTGGATGAAATGATCATGCAGTTGACTGCTGACTAGAGTACTTAAGGCCCCTGCTAAATATTGAAGCGGTGGATATATATCTAGCCATTGGCAATCCTTCTGCAATCTAGGTACTTGCCAAAATTAATATGCATGTCTGATCATGACCAATTAGTTAGTTGGGAGATGACAATGGATTGCTTGTCCATTTCAGCCTTGTGAAATTTCAAAGTTGGTAGGTACTCTGCACTTTATGTTTTTTGTGTTCAATGTGTCCACTGTGAGAACAAAATAGTTTTCTTCTGAATTTGGCTTATAAAAATTTCGTTGGTAGGTACTCTGCTGGCTGTTTGTAGCTCCTGATGTTTGGTTGAATGCTCAGCTGCACTCCTTAGTTCTAGCCGTAAGTTCTTCTCACTTAATGATAGGGCTCTTTTTCTCAAGAACAAATGCATCATGTAGGATACAGCTCACAGCTAGAAATTTCTAAAAAGCATTTTTGGTTTGGCTGACATATTTGGGATTTCGTTGTTTTCATATGATGCGAAATTGCACTGAAGCTATTTATTATTGTGTTCTTTGTTCTATCTTTTTTCAAAGAACTAAAGTAAGTTCATGGAAAAACGTGGGTTTCAGCCTTGCCTTCTTTGGTCGAAAATATTACCCTGCTTTCTTTTACCATCACTCTTGGAGAATTCCTTTAGCTTCAGAAACTCAATATGTCAGCAGGAAGCAGGAAGCTTGGCAAGTGATGCAGGATAATGGACATGTTCTTTTAGAGCTCAAATTTTGGATGGGTATGGTGTATTCTGAATTGTTATTATTAGTAACAAGAGGAGTCAGAGAGGATCTGCAATTTTATCGGCACGTTGCTCTTTCAGACGTTCTTGTAGAATAATCTGTCGAAGAAATATTGTGTTTTAGGATAAGGTGGATCATAGTATCATGTTGCTCATTCAGGTGGCCCATTTTGACATGCTCAACCAACATCAGACTTGGTTAAAGTTTGTGTAAGCTTGCAAGTCAATTTATAAGAAATTTTTGCGAGGTCACCAAAATATAGATCTTTAAGTTTTTGTTGTATATTAGAGTACACTTCGCAGGCATGAGTTGGCCATTGAAGGAGGGGTTACATCTAATGATATGATGTGGTCTCTAATTGCAGGTTTGTCCTGGTCGTTATGGACAAAACTGAAGAGTACAACTTTGCAGGTACTTATTTATTCGTATCAGTTATGTAGTTTTTCAGATGTTTTATCACATCCCTTAGTTGATTATGCGGATGCTAAAGTGTCATGAAGAG